>CM063709.1:927872-1550753 GCA_032441835.1 Slavum lentiscoides
AACTTTTCTTGCATATTTTTTCCGGATTTTTTTCGAACGCTTGATTTTTTTAACATTTTAAACAAATAATTGTCGTACCATACCTATATGATTATTTTCCCATATATGATCGTGACAAAAATGTATTGTAAAATTTCAAATCGGTATAGTTTAACCAGCAGGCGTTTTTATAAACAAAAAATATAAACAAACAATGAACAGTATATGTTTTCTGTTGGTATTCAGCAGTATTTAACTGATTAAAATATTTCCACGCCTATGTACAAATCTCGTCCGTATCGTGACCAAGTTTTTTATACGAATATTTTGGTCAATTTTTCGAACGTATTTATGAAAAAAATTACAATAACGATAAAAGTGGAGTATAACTGTTTTATAATGAGTATTCAATAAGATCCTCATATTAAGTGAAATAGTATAACTTTGACGAATTACAAATATTTTGATAATATCTCTCAAGATTATCGATTACAATTAAAACAGTTAATCAATATAATAATTTTATTAATGTATACTGGTTTATTTGTAAATGTAATATAATTGTGTTTACTAACTTTTCAGTTTTTAGTGTGTTCGAAGTCGTCAATCGTACCTTATTTAAATAAATGTAATGTTATTTTTTAATACATTCTCGAAAGTATAAAACGGTATTATTATGTGGGTCGAGTTAATGGAGGGATAACATGAACGTTAGAGATATTTATAAATTATATAGGTTAGAATATTATAATTGTTAGATCATGCATTGTGTATGCGTACTTGAATGAGATTAATAAATGCCGAGAGGTTGATCGACAGGTTGGGTTCGATCGCGTACGACAGTCCGGCTAAGAAACCGGCCGGTAGAGCGGACACGGGTCGATCCTCTCCGAAATATCGGTTCATGAAATAAACGGTTAGCTGTTGATAAAATACAAGGTACGACATTATATTTTCAAATCGGTTTAGGTTTCTTCCGGAAACCTAAACGACCTGAAACCGTTTTTATATTTACCTCGTATGCGGCCACGTAAGATGCCCCGAAAATTCCGGGTTTCAGGGTGCTCATCTTGAAGAGTCTGTGGAGATTTTTCGGTGCCAAAACGGTGACGTCCCCGATCAGCATGCGCAAAATCCCGAAACCGACGCCCAGCCCGAAGTAATTTTTCGTTTTCTGTTCGGGCAAAACGCGCGTTACAGACGTTAGATTCATCAAAAATATTATTCGTCAAAGACGTTCTGAAGAACAGGAATTTGAATATTATAGACTCTGCGCATCCCACACTCCGCTCTCGTCGCTATTTCCGTTCTCCTGGCACTCTCCTGATGACGTCTTCTCCTAAGTCTTCTGATGCGAATTTCTCGAGGTACGAAAGAAATAAAAAAATTTCCTGGGGGCCTAATCAACAGTCGTGATATTCTCGACCGATCCCGTTTGACATACGGTATCAGGTCATACTATCTACCTACCTTGAATACGGTTTCCAAATATAATTTTTTGCTCACGTCCGGATCGTACACCGCCGGTGTGTAAAACCTAAGTGTTTTACAATATTAAATCAGTGTTTATCAGCGATGGTTCAGTTCTTTTCATCTGAAAACCACTTTACAATTACCACGTATAATTCGGATGGTTGGACTTCAACATTCTGGAAACGTACATTAGACACGCGTTCGTGATCATGAAGAACGTCGTTTCGGTGAAAACGTCCAGCCTTATTAGTCCGGAGTGGGACATTATCAACAAGATCGATTCAAGCGCCTGTGAAAAAGTAGAAAAAGTAGACAAAAAAATCGCGCGATGTAGCGTTACAGGTGATATCGCATAAACAACAAACACAACCCTTTTACTTATGTCCACCTTCAATTATGTAATTTGAAATTTAATTAATATTTCGATATGTTTAATTACGGTTAAATAAATATAAACAAATACAAATTTTATGTTGATTTAAAAATATACCATTTTCCATAATATAATAGTATTGTCTAACACTAAGAAATTTCCAACACAATTTTAATCAAATTAACTAATATTATAATCAATTAAACAAACCAGATGTACATAAACGGCTTGTAGTCTGCGTATTAGGATATACTGAGCACGTGACGTACTATTTTATACGTAAAAGATTTCGGTTTATTTTTCAAAAATGAAATTAATACGTTCAACGATGAAAATAAATATGTAGCTAAATCACGAAATCGAAAGACGACGGTAGGTCGCAATCTAATTACTGTATACGTATACTGCACCGGTGGGCGGTATATCAATATTATTGTGTAATTATAATTATTATTATTATTTGTTGTTGTTGTTATAATGTTGACTTACCGCGTTGGCGACCGCCGGAAATATTTGAAGTCTGTGTTTCGGTTTTAAAATGACGTACGAAAATCCGGCGAAGAACCCTGGGACGAACACCACCGACGAATGCGTGTATTTGCCCAGTATGTACCTGGACAAGAAAATATTCTTTGGTTTAATAATTATATAGTAGATTGTTTGCATGATTTTGTTTCCATTTCGATTCTAGTTTAATCATTTCAAATGCGCCTAATGACCGTCATTCACTACGTTTATATGACGGCGTTAAAACTGTTTGAAATTAAATCTTTTTAATATTACTAAAAACGTTTTGGCTTAAACCTTGTTTTCGTTAAACCGTTTATATGCGCACATATTAAATCGGTTTAGCGAATATTTCGTAAACCGATTTAAAATTTTTTTACTACGTGTCTTTCTTCGGAGAATACCTGTGATTTATGGATAATGTTATTCAATAATCAATATCGAATATTCCACATTTGATAATATGATTTATTGCGACTTTCAGTATCCAAAACGTGTCGAAATTTAGATTAATAATTAATATTTTTGCGGAATTAAAACGCAGAAGATTGAGATCCGAAATGCGAAGAACAAAATTATTAAAAATGATCGAACGAAAAAGGAAATTATTGAAATATAAATGTTACGTGGTCGTACCGTATCGTTAAATATCATTTCTTTAATTTCTCGGTTCGATCAATTAATTTTCTTCCGTTTTCTAGGAGATTTTATTCGAGGAGATGTCATTTTATTCGACGTACTATTACTTCAAACGCGAATTAACTATATTGAGTAGATAACTATTGTAAAAAAACTGTTAAATTATTTTACAATAGGTTTGTCTGGTTACCATATGATTGTACCCAATGTTAGGCAATGGATGATATAATCAAAAAAAAAAATTGATGGTAACACTGATATTTTAAGCACATAAAACGGTTTTAACATCATAATCAAAATACGAAGAGCGAACGTTTCGAATTTTAAAACGATTTAACTTTTTAAAATTCATTTTATGGTGCTTCTCAATATATCGGTATATGTATATATCTATTCATTTGCCTTAATCGAATCGCTAACGGCTGTTAATTTTATTTATTTTCTTAGTCGATGTTTTTTCAATTTATAACAATTTATTTTCGTATATTTAGCATATTTACCGATTTTTCGTGCATATTTTGTCTATTTTAGCTCCTATAACTTTGAAGCCCTTATTTAGATATTTTATAGAACGAATGTTAGGACGTTTATATTTTTTTGAAATTATGATTTTTCGATACCTTCAACGCTATCTATGTGCCGTCTATCAAACTATAGCAACCGCGCGTTCCAGGAAGTCTTTAAGTACTTCTCCACTTGATGATTTTCTTATTATTAAATTATCGTTTTTTTTTTTTTCCCCGATGTAAAATATGCCCCCTGGTGTAATATTGTGTTTTCTCTATGACAAAATGAAAACATGTAAAACGGTACGGTTTTTAATTTTCTGCAGAGCTCTGTTGTCAGATTGTTTGTCTTAAACCGCGAGAATAAGATTATTCGATACGTTATCAAGGTACGTGATATTTAATTGATCATGAGATACGATTCGTTAAACCGAATTTTCAATATTGCTTTATAATAAAATATTAAAAATCATGGCGCGTTTGGAAGATTCGAAAATGGTTTTTCAGAATTATCCGTTATAATCGGTTAAGATTAACTTTGCTAAACAATTAAAGATCGAGATACGCTGAGTTCCAATAAAGAACTTCATAGCACCAGACTGGAAGTTACGATAGAAGGGAAGCACGGAACGTGTCGTATAATTCAAGTGATCAAAGATGCAAGAGTCGATTCGTATAAACATCTAAAGAATAAGGCATACAATATAGAATCACGGAGAGAACATTTATTGCAGACCACAGTCTACGGATTGAATGCTAAGAGCAAAAAAAAATCGGTTGAGACATATGACGGATTTAATTATACTTACAATAATGTAGCTGTATATAATGTACGTGTGTATATTTATGTTTTTAGAATAAACGGAATTTCGTTATTTTTGTTTTTGGACGCGCGCGGAGATAAAACCCCTATTTGTGAAAGTTTTTGAATCGCATTAAAATGTTTGTCAATTTTTTTTTCCCCTGAAAACAGCAGATAATTTTCGTCATAAATATAATAGTATGCAATAAAGTCACGAAAAACGTTTGTATAAGTATTGCGTGAATTCTAAAAATTTATCTAACCCCTAGTGAAGAAAAAAAATCATTCCCAACGTTTGTGTAGGGCTATACAATTTATTTTTATTTTTTTTTTGTCTACCTACCTGAGAACGCAATTGTTGACCAAAAACGCGGTGCATATACACGTACCCATGGTGACGCACTCAATGAAATCGTTCAGAAATTCTCTTGCCAATTTCTTGTCCAGTCTTTTATTTTTCCGCAGTTTCAGCGCGTAGTCGATCTTCGGACAGACGATTGTTTATTTATACCAGTAATGTTATTCACTCGTACTACCCGGGACGCGACGCGGAGTAGCGGACACGAATAATTCGTCAGAGTCGACGTTTTTCGTCTTATGCGTACTCACTAGACATAACGCGATTTCTTATACGCACAACCGTTTAGGAGTGTCAAGACTATCGTTACCGAGTATTCTAAACAATCCACCGAAAGCTCTATCAACGCGTAGGCGAAACGAGTCGTAGCAGTAAGACACTCGATCTTCCCGACGGATTCATTGGTACACGCTTTTCCGGCGTGAATGGCAGGGGAACTGCTTTTGAAATGCACTGGAATTTATTTCGGCCGAGAGAAAAGTTTTTTTCAAACTGTTGTACCCCGAATATAAAAAAAAAAAATCTGTTTTTGTTCTATATCTCCTTGCCAAGTAGAAATCGTAGAATATTTTAACGTAATTTCCTCCTTCCCCAGAAATCGTTTCCGTTTGAACGGCGACGATGTGTGTTGACGTATAATTGATTATTATCTGATGTAATATTTTGTTTTTATGGGAAAAAAAAACATATTGAAACTTTTATCGAATATTTCGGTACAAAACAGTCAGTGTATTCATCGGTTTTCCATATTTTTATATTTCAATAATGTATACGAAATACGAGAAATACCGATTAGATTGTTTAGTCGCATTTTCGGAAACCAGCTATTGTTGAGCCCGTTGCAGGCGACGGGTTAAGCGCATTTTCTCTCTTTGACTTGCACACACGAAACATAGCAAAACAGACGTTTCCCGCTTCCAACGTACCGATCGATCTAGTGGTGCGACAAGAAATTTGAAAACAGATTCGAGTTCGTCGTGAATTTTTACTATGCAGATCGACTTTCTCGCTTTTTTCATTTAAGATCTTCGAAAATCGATTGTTAGCAATTATTATTATTATTTTTTTTTAATTCGTTCAAATAATCATTATTTGAGGCAGGGGGTATTTAGACATTTTTTCGGGGGCTGAGGCATTGAGTAAATATCATTGTTGAATTATTTCTAAATTCTAATCCAAGACTAAATCTTAAAAATAGGACAAATTACCAAATTCTCAACATTTTAAAATATAACTACATACTAGGAATTTATTAAAAATATTACATCCTATAGCCATAGGGCAAAGGAATTAATAAAGAAAGTTCCTGAAATTTCGGGGGGCTGGAGCCCCATCAGACCCCCCCCCATAAATACGCCCCTGATTTGAGAAAGTCCATCTCGAGTAGACTTCACGACGGATTGAAACCGGTTTTTAAAATGCCTAACCACTAGATCGACCGGTACGTCGGAAACGTCTGTTTTGCTATATTCCGTGTGCGTGCGTGTAAGACGAAGATAAGATTTTCGCGATTGCCTTGAAAGGGGTGACGTAGAAAAACGACTCGACTTCGTGCGACCACACCGCGTCGCACCGAACCCCTTCTTCTCATCCTCCGTCATTCGCACTCACCAACATTACCGGCAAGAAGACTTTACAGCTACCGAACGCCGAAGAGCGAATCATCGTCAAGTAAGCGCGCGAACAATCGTCGCTCCACGGGTGTATGACTTGAGCGCAAGTCGCGTGGGCCACGTGTCTGCTGAACGCTGTCATTGCACGCGGTCGGCCGTGTGTTAAACGAGTTGTAAATTCGAAAATCAAATAATATTAAAAAATACGAATAAAAAAAAAAAACACAAAACCCCCCGAACGAAATGAACGAGAAACGAAAAAGCGGTTATCGTCGTCGACGAACGAACGAATGATAATTATATTCTGATAATATAGACGTGCGATTGACGTGAAACCAGCTCGAACTGGTAGCGTTGTGTTAACGACGCCGTGTTATAAGGTCAAAGAATTCCTATTCTTTTTTTTTTCCCCCTTACTTATTACTATGCGTATTGGCCGTGTCTTACTGTACGCGGCACGGGTTGGCAATTGTTGTCTGCGCCTTATTACAATGCCGCGCCGTCCACTCGATGACGTAACACATTATATAATGATAAAAACAACACTAATACTGGTAATTAATAAAAAAAAAAAATTAAAAACCCGTTTATAATAAAGAAAAAGAGTATTTAAAAAAAAAAAAAAAAACAAATATATGACAATTTTTGTATTGAATAAACCGGTTCCGATTGAAATTCGGTGATTTTTATAATAAAGTGAAAAGCACGCGTAGGTATGACGCTTTTATTTGTAATATACGCGTATACGTTATCGCAACGTAATTTAAAAACAAAAATAATAAATCGACGTGAATACAATTTGAAAAATTAACGGTTAGTTTTTATTATTCTCGTTTTTTTAGATTCTGAGCGGAGCTATAGGAATGTGTATTGGTTTTACGCGTTTTTTTGTCGTCTGTACTCGGAAATTCTACCAGAAGGAGTGCTCCGATCTTTACAGTCATATCTTGTTTCCGGTATAACGAATCGCATCTATTCGGTACTTAAGACGGGTCATTTTTCGATTATCCAAAAAGCGCCTAAAAAGCGAACTCGACAAATTACATAAAATCATTCGTCGAAATCGATTATCGTTATTTCGTCGTGATTTTGAAACTAACGGATATAGAAACTTGAAGTATTCATCGAATATATTACTTTACAAAAAATAAATTTCAAAAACATTCTTTTAATTTCGGACTATTTATAGCAATTATAGTTTTTGAGGAATTTCATTCATAAAACGGGTTAATTCTGGTTACATACCCAAAATATCACACCGAAGCTCCGCACAGAATCGTTTTATCGAATGCACTTTTTACCATTGCTTTCAAATTAATAGCGATAACGACACACTCTAAAATCTTTATCCAAGTAATTCACTGAAGCGACATTCGTAACATCCGGCGGCTAACTACCTTTTTCTTTTTTTCTACTTCAAACCTATCAAACGTCTCATTATAGTACAAAAAAGGGCAATATTTTTTATGTTCGATACTGACAAGAATCAGAGCTTATGTCACTGGTACAGTGAACATTACTCTGAAATGCGAAAGCCATTATATAGATATCGAGAAATGAGCTAGAAACATCTTTTCAAACATGCTCGAGATGTATATTATATTATAGTAGTCCCATGAATAATTCCGCTCCATTTATTATTTTAATTTCCTAAAATAAATTATACGATAAACAATATTACATCATCAGCCGGTTTCACCAAAATTTGTTAACGATTTAACGTTTTGTTAATTATATTTAACAATTAGTTAGTAAAATTAGGTTTCACCGAGATTCGGTGAAACACGCTGTTAATTTTAAAATGCCAAAGATCCATTATCGGCTTGGTCACACTATGCGAAAAACAAAAACCACTAGTACGAGAGCAGCAATCGAATGGCAAACGACGGGAAAAAGACCAAGAGGTAGGCCTAGAAAGCGATGGATGGATGGAATAAGAAAGGATTTAGAAACACTCGTAGTGACGGATTGGGAGTCCAGGATCGTGATGATTGGAAAACGGTGACGGTGGCGGCCAAAATTCTTACAGAATTGTAAAGCCAAGAAGCAAGAATAGATCCATTATAGTACATTAGGCCATTAGCTTATTTTCATTTTTATAATATCACTTATCAGTTGTCACATTCCGTGATAACCAATGAGAACGTTAGAACAAAGGTAACCGTTTAGGTAACCCAACTAACATTTTGTTAACAAATAGAATTTAACAATAATAATGTAATGGTTAAACTCGTATAATTCAAACAGACGTTAAATTCAAACAAATTGTTAACTAACGCGGTGTTAGTGTGTATATATTATATAACAATAGTTTATGAAACCGGGCTACACGATTAGACGAGGAGAAAAAAACGGGTCGCAGCAATAACAATTTTTTCGGAAACTTGCACAGTCTTGCAAAAAAAATTATATTTACCATCGAAATTGAGCGCATAATATTACGCAATTCGTCTTAAACACGAATACGGAAATACATTTATTCAAACGGCGCGAGTTTCAAAAAATATTTCGTGGTGGACAGTGTTTTTTTCTTTTTCATTCCGATTTGACGAAATATAAATCCGTTTTGAACAAAAAAAAAAAAAACAAAATTTCTTTCAACACCGTCATCGGAGTTTACGCGTTTATTTTGTACGGGTTAAAAACCCGTAGCGATATTTACATACGTAATACGGTGTAATAAAGGCGACAACCGATAGAATTTGCATAGAAGTTACGAGGTCAGATCAAACACGGTTCGTGCATACGATTATTGTGTACCGTACGGTTTAAGGACAGGTGAAAAAAAAAATACTATACTTCCAAACGTTTTCGTTTTAAAGCGCCCGAAAATTCGGGAAAAATTTCTCAACGTCATTCCGAATGGAATCAATAAAAACCCCGGATTACCGTTGAGAAATTTATTATTTCGATATCAAAAAAAAAAAAAAATTAGTTATTAAAATAATATATGTGTGTGTGAAAATAATCTCACTTTTTCCAAAAATATACTAGTACGAAAATTATACATTTAAACCAATCGATCTGTCCACGTAGTATTTATATTACCGAACATTCTGCACATTTCGTCGTCTATTCAGGACGTCGACGTCGTTACAATCTGAGGGTTCTTTTTTTTTTTTGGTGAAAAATTATATATAAAAAAAAAAAACATAGCCACACGCAGATCCTGTAGATGTCCGTTCAAATCGGAGACAAGACCGAGATTTTGGAATTGAATTATTATTTTTTGATTTGAAAGCGACGATACGACATTATTAAAATATACTTACGTGTTAAAGCTCGTATGTTACATTTTGTGCCCTTACAAAAAAAAAAATCAAAGTATCAACACTGCATGCAGATACACCTGTACCTACATGGACATGTTTTGTGTCTACTTAATTTAGTCGACATAGCAAAGTCAAAACGGCCTCGATTTCGTTCATGGCGTCATCATGGTAACATTCTCGATAAATTTTTGAAATGATCCCCAGTCAAAAAAAAAAAAATCGTTAGTGCCCAAAAAAACTAATGCGTCCACAATTCTATTGGGAATTTTTTTTCGTTACGCTTAAGGAAAGTGTACGCGCCGGCCCCTCAACCGTTCAAAACTAATTTAGACCCCTAAATCGACCACTAAATGTTTTAGTATATGATAGGTATCTGATTTTATAATAAAAGGCTCAAATCCGTGTATCTTTATAACTGATGTATTAATAATTAGTAATAAATATATGAAATAATACATACCATATACTTTATTCGCGATTTATAATATTTATCGTGAAATTTAGTCATTCAATAATAACCAGTGTCGTAAGTGCGCAACCATTGTGTGTCTAAGGAGTTCAAATCAACCCTGCCCCCCGAAATTTCATGAATTCTTTTTATATATATATACTCCATAATCCATAATGTTGTTATATTTTTGTTGTAAAAATTCTTACAGTAACGTTTTTATCGTTTACACGACGACCTAATGGAAATTTATATTAAATTCCTAGTAGTTGTTTTTAATAAGTCGAGAACTTGGTATTTTTCTCTAATTTTTAGTTTTAGTCTTGGTTTAAAATTTAAAAATTACTCGACGATGATATGACTCAGTGCGTCAACCCCTAAAAAAAAAAAATGATCTAAATACGCCCCTGATGTAAACATTTGTATTAGGTTGAGAATATTCGCTATAAACCCTGTATAATTTCTCGCTTTACTGTTAGTATACAAAATAATACGCGGGATTGAGATCGGACGAGAACTAGAGGTCGTAACAGCGAAATTTCCGTTTCGATAAAGCCGTAAACAATCTGGGAAAAAAAACTTTCACGCGCTCGTTTTGATCGGTTTCACTACGAATCCTAACTATTAACGGATAAAACAATCCGTGTTTGGTATTAAATAAGTAGCCGATCAAGCGAGCAATCCGTTAAACGAATAATGTTTGTCATACGACCAAAACATAGATCTTCAACAACGTTTCAGAGTGTTTTACGGGAGAAAAAAAAATAAGGAATTCTCACTTTTCGACCGGTACCCTTGGCCGTACAGTCTTCGTTCGTATATATGAAACCTACGGACGTCTTTTTTCGTCGATATCGGATATGAACTGTAGAAGTTATAGCGTCCGGAATTCGAAAAAAAAAAAAAGAGTCTGGGAAAAACGTTGTTTAACATCATAACCGTGTTACCCGTTCACAGTTGATATCCTATAGATTTAATTTAATTTTAAACGTGTCCGGCGGAATGTGCGCAGTGAATTTTACGAAGCGCGTGTAAAAATTATAATAACCGTGAGAGGGTAAATTGAAAACCGGTTCTTAATTTTCACGAAAATGTTCAGTTTTGGATAATAATTCGCTGACGAGCGTGTAAAACACGAATAAAAACACTTTCTTAATTTTCCAATATTATTATAGATTTTTTTTTTTATTTGAATTCGTACAAATTGCTCTTACGCGAACGCGTTTCTTTTTCTTTTTTAGAGTTATTATTTACATTGATATTATTATTATTTTACAAGCGTGCATATTATTTTTATAAGCATTTATTATTGGATCCCGATGCGAATTTCAATTAAAACGCCACGTTACACGAATTTCGTAATGGGTAATAATATGATAAATTTTGCTAGCCTATTGCTCGATTTTCTTAAACGTTTCTTTGTTGATATATTAAACAATAGTCGTGTACGGGTCGAATAAAACGATATGTACAAAAAGCCACGCATGTCGGATAAATCATTTTCGATTTTATTACATTAAATTTGTATTAGGTATCGATATAACGATTATATATAGGTACGTTTAAGCACACATTGTATTTCATACATCTGATGCGACACACGCGTTTCGAAAGCAATTTTTTCGCACTATTAATCGACTTCTTCGACGTTCGGTCCTTTCGCGCCGGACTGGTGCAGTTTCGTCATGATCGGCGAACACTCTTTCTGCAGGTCTTTCAATTTATCTTCGAACTCGTCTTTGTCCGCCAGCGTGTTCGTTTCCAACCATGTGATCACTGCTTTGCACCTGTGAACACGGGATTACGTAGACGTTTAGTTTTTTTTATGTATTATGTGCAAACGGAATATTTCTACGCTTTAGAATTTAATAAAAAAACGCATTTGCTTTCCTTTTTCTGCCTCAATAAAATACGTTACTCGATGTAAAGAGCAATAAATGCTTAGGACTTTGTGTAATAATAATATGTGTACGTATTAGGTAAGTACGAAAAATCTATAAAGAAAGGGACAAAGAATATTATTTTTCTGACAAAGAAATTTTAACTTTATTTCACGTTTCATAATATTACTATATGTACGTATTTCTGATATATGTATGTGTTAATTTCTGTATTTTCTGCAAAGAATAAATGTAATAATAATTATAACTTAAAATTAAATACCTAAATTTATCGGTCTGCAACATTTCTCTTTTTATTTTATATTTCTTAAAAAAAATTACTTGATATTATTTTATTTAAAATCTACAAAAGAAAAAAATTTTCCACAAAAATTAACGGTTTTGAATAAATAAATTACATATTTAAAATTATCTTCATATTTAGGTTAAATTAATAATTTAATAATAATAATAAATTTTATGATCATCAAAGACGAAATAAAAAATTATTATCAACCTCATACTATAGATATTGTATCGTGGTCCCGAAGAAATATGAAAGACCATGATTTTTGACAGAAACAACGAAACTCAATAGAGAAATCTAAACTTTATAATTATTACAAAATTAAAATAATCCGTAACCTAGCTAATAGCTATATTATATCGCATATTATTATACACTTGTGTTTTCGGCGTTCATATAAAAAGCCTTTGACCGTCAAGACGGTGACGGTGTAGATACGTATTTACTATTTATGTATAACTATGTATAACTCATATAGTGACTACGAGACGTTTATCAGAATTATTGCACAGCAAAAAAATTTATCGCATACCTTTCTAACACCGTTTTCTTGTCCGTCTCCGACAGTTTCGTGCCGGCCTCCTCGACCGCCTGTTTCACGCTGAATGCGTAACCCTCCAATTGATTCCTGGCCGTTACCCGTTCCTTTTGTTTCTCGTCCTCTTGTCTGTACATCTCCGCCTCTTTTAACATCTTGTCGATGTCCTCCTTAGACAAACGGCCCTTGTCGTTCTTTATGGTGATCCTCTCGGATTTACCGGTACTGATCTCCTTGGCGGACACGTTTAAGATGCCGTTCGCGTCCATGTCGAAAGTCACTTCGACTTTCGGCACGCCCCGGGGAGCGGGCGGGATTCCTGTCAGGTTGAATGTGCCCAGAAGATTGTTATCCTTGGTCATTGCACGTTCGCCTTCGAAAACCTGGAAACGACGCAATGATTCCCGTTTAAAACTACCAGACGAGAAACAAGGGAATTCGATAGAAGTGCCACAAACCAATAATTCCCAAACATTTTGACCACACCCCTAGTTTTATAGGAAGCGCAACCGTACATGTACACACTCACCTGTATCGTGACAGCCGACTGGTTGTCAGAGTACGTAGTAAATGTCTGCTGTTGTTTGCACGGTATGCGTGAGTTTCGTTCGACCAGTTTGGTCATCACACCGCCGGCTGTCTCGATTCCCAACGACAACGGTGTGACGTCGACCAGAAGCACGTCCTGAATTGCCGAACTAGTGTCACCGGCCAGGATGGCGGCTTGGACCGCGGCTCCGTACGCCACGGCTTCATCCGGGTTAATAGACAGATTCAAAGATTTGCCGCAGAAGAAATCCTGAAAAGGGCGGTAAACGGTGGTATAAGATGAACGTCAGAGTTAAAAAAGAAACGTATTTGATAATTCCTTAATTTCAGTCGATAAAATTTTAATTAATTCTAGCTTACCATTTCGCAACAGACCGAATAATATTGAAAATGTTTAATTTTTTAGGAAAGTATATAGTTTTGTAGGGATGGAAATTTAAAGAAATTCTTAAGTACCATTCTGTCCATACGTGTGTTACAATCAACTCAGCCGCTGTTATTACAGATTGATTACAATTAATAACGATTATATTACGATCTAAGGCGTTATATAAAGTATCACCTGTAACATTTTCTGTATTTTCGGAATCCTGGTGGAACCGCCGACCAACACGACGTCGTGAATGTTGCTCTTGTCCATCTTGGCGTCGGCCAGCGCCTTCTCGACGGGTGCCAGCGTGGACCGGAACAGGTCCATACACATCTCCTCGAACCGGGCCCTAGTGATCTTCGCGTAGAAGTCCACGCCGTCGTGCAAGGCGTCGATCTCCAGCGAAGCCTCCGTGCTGGATGACAACGTGCGCTTGGCTCGTTCGCAAGCGGTTCGGAGACGACGCAAAGCGCGCGCGTTTCCGGCGATGTCCTTCTTGCATTTGCGTTTGAATTCCTCCGCAAAATGCGTCACTAGACGGTTATCGAAGTCCTCGCCGCCCAAGTGAGTATCGCCGGCCGTCGATTTCACCTCGAATAGCGAACCCTCGTCGATGGCCAATATGGACACGTCGAAAGTTCCGCCACCCAGATCGAATATCAGCACGTTCTTGTCGCCTTTCAGGTTCTTGTCCAGGCCGTACGCCAGAGCCGCGGCTGTGGGCTCGTTTATAATCCGGAGCACGTTCAATCCGGCTATTGCCCCGGCGTCTTTGGTCGCCTGTCTCTGGGAATCGTTAAAGTACGCCGGCACGGTGACTACTGCGTCTGTAACCTGTCCAGAGTTTTTAAGTAATCGGAGTCACAACCAGAGCTCGTCAATCAATCCTTTCGGTTGACTTTCAATTAAATTCATCAAAAGATCGATACCTTTCCGCCTAGGTAGACTTCGGCGACTTCTTTCATCTTCGTCAGCACCATCGAACTGATCTCCTCAGGGGCGAATATTTTCCTCTCGCCCTTGTATTCTACGGCTATTTTAGGCAAGCCACCCTCGTTGACCACTTGGAACGACCAGTGCTTTATGTCCGCTTGTATTTTCGGGTCATCGAACTTACGGCCGATCAGACGCTTGGCGTCGAAAACCGTGTTCCGAGGATTCATGGCTACCTAAAATAATAAGGTACATAAAAAAATATAATGTGTACGTAATATATATATATATATATATATATATGAATAAATAAATGCTGGTTTTTTTTTAATACCCTTTTAAAGGAATATATCAGTATTATATGTAAGCATTTCGTTTAATTTATACATAAACCAATCCGTAACGACTTCACACATACGTACGCATTCATTACTTCCTGGATATAACATATTATTATAGTACGTTTTATAGAAGTTATACTTTCTACTTCGAAAATAAATGCATAATAGAACTCGTTTTGTTAACGAATATTATTTTTCCTCGTCACGTTCACTCTAGATAAGATTATTACAGAAGATAGTTTTATGTTTATGTAAATATTATTATTCCTATATGGCCTGAAACGGACAACGTTCTCCGGTTGGTCGAAGGATCGACGTTAGAAACACGCGTTTACGTTACAGACCAAAATAATAAATATAATTTCACCTGCATATTTGTAAAGAATACTTTTATTTTTATTCGGAATTCTTATTAGAAAAGACGCGTAAAAAAAAGTTTTGGAATAGGTATTTCAACCAATAGATTATTTGTTCGAATAGATGATTTAAAAAGCGTTTGTCGTTTGCAAATAATGTCTCTGAATTTTACATTGTTTAAATCTTAAAAAAATATCAAAGTTCAATGCTGTTAGATATAATGACTATTAAAATTATACAAAAACGATAAAAAAAAAAATTATCTAACAATATTATTTATTATTTTGTACAATGATCCTGTCTTTTAAATTAATTTTTAAAATAATAGTTCTTAATCTTGTTTTTTATATAATCACTAAATTTTAATATTTGAAATTTGCAATTTTTTACCAGATATTTAAGAATCTTTGTCGAATGTGGACTGTATCAATATAATATAATTACGACGTATTACAAATCCATAAATGTATTATATTGGGTCATCGAAAAAAAAAAATTTATAAGAAAATAAAAATACACTAATAAAAGTATTTAAAATACGTATTCGAATATAAAAGTGTTTAAATATTAATTGTATTATTCGAATACTTAACGTGACTGAATTCGGCCAGGTGTGGTCAAAACGAAATTCGAATTTTCGCGCCCATACTCGTATAATATATATAATATATAAATAAATCAAATTTTAAAAAAATGTTCGAAAACCTAATATGCAGTACCAACTTTCTTAGTTCATTGTACGAATTATGTGTACGAGTATATTTCATTTCAAAGCTTACATTATTCTCGTCATTTTTCTTTCTATCCTATTATCGAGAATTTCTCTGTGGTTTATAGAATAATATTAAATTTTTTTTTTTTATATAAATTTTGCGCATAAATTATCGATATATGCGTAAAAAAAAAATGCGTTTAAAAATAATTTCAATACAGTTGCAGTATATTGTACAACATAATTTTCCGTAATATGTTTGGGTATTAAAAAATGTATACGCTCAACTGTGCGCATGACATATTCAGTAACGTATTTTATCAGAATTTTCGTATAGTACATGGACATTTTGACGGTACAGAAAGAAATTCTCTTTTCCCCTTTAAAACAAACGCGTCACCGCCGCGCGATGACACGCGACTATTTAAAAGCGATCGGCCCCGATACCGGACGCGCGCGCGTTACACGATTTCCACGCGGATTTGGTCCTTCGGACCGTGTGCAGTTATGATTTATTCCGGACGACCGCGGATGATTCATCGTCCTCCAAAATTCGACGCGGTCCATCTACGGGCAAATCGGTGCGTGATAATTTATTTATTTATTTTTTTTTTTTCCAGGCGTAAACGCCCGATTTGGTAACACGAAACCAGTAAAACGCGCCTAAAACCACAAGAAGAACAAGAAGAAGAAGGGAACGGAGTCGGGGACACGAGTCGAGTGGCGGCGGCGAATCGTTCGGTTCGCGCAATATATTCGTCCGACTCGGTCTCGGCGGCCGAAAAAGCGCCGTCCGTCCGTTATTCGACAACAACGGCCGAGCCGTCTAAAAATAAAAAAAATAATACAAATCGAATGAAAACCGTCGAGCAGACCGAACGTATGTGTGTCATCGGGATATTTTCGTATAGTATATATATATATATATATATATATATATATACGTGTACGCGCCTCCTACTGCAGTATATTATTTTAATAGTTACACAGTGTGGGTGCAGATGTTGTAGGTCGTGGGCGCGACGACGACTCACGATTTTATAAACGTTACAAATAAAATTTCCAACGTTCCGGTTATAATACACAGTGCTTGTTACGGCATAATGTTTGCTGTCAAAAATCTGTACCCGGAGGATTTCGATCGGTATTTTCGATACAGAATCAGTCGAACAGTCCGGATTGCAGGAGACGTTCAAAGGACCTATTGGTACAGCGAGATCCCGTCAAAAATGGCGAGAAAATAGAACATTATTACTGTTCTCGTCTCTGTTTGAACGGCTGTGTGTAAACCGTGGCCATAATTACCTTTTTTTTTTCAAAAAAGTCCGTATGTAAACCGCGGCAAAAATATACCACCTGCGTCAAAACCCATAAGATACTACATTACGTACAAACTGCGGCAATTTATTTTATATGGTACCTTTAAAAAAAATATCGTATTACTCGTCGTGACCGTTGAAGTCTAATCGTATAGTCGTTATGGCTATATAGCAGCAGCGTAGGGCAACTGGTTTCCACCCCCTCACTCTAAACCCACCAAAAAAATATTGTTCTCGCTATTTGAAACGTTACAAATCGTATTCCGTTGATTGTGAAAGTAACGGCGAATTTTAACGCGTTTAGAGCATTGACTATAATTATATGAATTTCAGAATCTTGAGTATTACTGTAATGCTGCGAGTACGTGAATTTAAACAATTCAATATAAAATAATTGATAAGAAATATTGATTTTTGCTCTTACTCGATCGTACAGAAAACGCGACAAATTTCGATAAAAATCGTATACTGCAGTATACAGTAAGTTCCCGTTACAACGGAATTTTCGTTGTAACAAAATTTCGAATAAAAAAAAATTTTAAAACATTATGTAATTCAAATACAAATATGTAAATAATAAATAAATAATTCAAATGTAAATAATTAGCGAAAAAAAAACTTTATTTATAATTAGAAATTATGTTTTTCTTCTCTTCCAACGAAAATTGCTTTCTTTTCACTGTAGGACTCATCGTATGTACGTACGTAAAGAATGAGCGTAAAATACGAAAAATGACCAACGTGTGAAGATATACACCCAACTGATTGTGTCGCTTTATCGATTGACACGGAATAACACGGTCACACATAATTACAATTTAATGGCTTGATAATTTCATAAAACTGTATGCTTGTTATCTTTAGATTAAATTAAGAAGGGGAAAATACGTATATTTTAACCTGTACAAATACATGTTCGTTGTATCGGGATTTTTGAAAATCAATCGTTTTGTTATATTGAGATTCATTTAACATTGTTTTTATAGCTTTCCGGTAAGGGACTTCTATGACTTTCTTTATAACGGGATTTTTCGTTGTATCGGTATTCGTTGTAACGGAAACTTACTGTATTGTAAAAATTAACGGCGAGAAAAGTTTTACGCGTACAATCGGAGAGTCGACTTTGATTTTTTCTTCGATCACGTGGGATTCTTTCATTAAAAATCACTCAATAAATAATATATATACAATATTTTTGTCTCGAAAGTTCTTTTGACCCCTTCAGACAAAAAAGGAGTCGTGTCTACGCCACTGCACGGCCTACGGTATTTCGTAAATATATATTTATTTTCGTCGAGATTTTACGTCAACACCGTTTTATAAATCGTTCTAGTTTTATAAATATCGAATAAAAAGTTAAAATGATTCAATACGCGCGGCGGCACCGCTACTAGCTGCAGCTGATGGCGCACGTTTATTGAAGGGAGGAAAAAAATCCGCGAGAAATTGCAACAGGTACCTTACTCGTTGAATTCGACCGTCTTATAGTCCGATACAGACCGTCTGTAGTAAATCTAGTTTTATCACAAGCGATTGTGAATTCTGGTCCACGAATCCCCCGTAAGCAAACCTGACCGGTATCGTTTTTCTTTTTTAATCTTTTGATGATAGCCGATTGGCTCTTTTGACGACTCCCTTTGCTGTGTTCGCCGTAAGCGAACAATCGACCAAACAGCGAAAGCCAAGAAAAAAAAAGAAAAGCCAACTCGCCCGGTGATTCTCGGGCACGTTTCACGTGATTCCACGCGCCGAAACGCCGCGCGATTTCACCGGAATCGTTTGCCTCGCGTGTAACTGGACGAACAAAAATAATAAATATTTTCACCTACCTGACTCTTGGCCGCGTCTCCGATCAGCCTCTCCGAGTCCGTGAACGCCACGTAGCTGGGCGTCGTCCGGTTTCCCTGGTCGTTCGCGATGATCTCGACTTTGCCGTGTTGCCACACGCCCACGCACGAGTACGTGGTGCCCAAGTCTATGCCCACGGCCGGGATTTTGCTCATTTTCGCGCTGTTTTCTGCGGATGAACTACCACTGAATGGTGACGACCAAAACCGAAATGAGGCAGACCGGCTGTTGGTTGTTTGTACCGGCGCGCGCGCGTTCGGCTGTTCGCACTGCAGCAGTGTTGGCGCCGCGGCGGTGTCTGAAGATAAAGCGCGTTCGAGGCCGGTCGCCCGGTATTTATACGGTACACTGGCGCGGTGGGCCCGCCGACCATTTATAGACACTCCGCGCCCCCCCCCCCCGCACGACTTTACGGTGTACGCGGCTCGCCCACGCCCCGCGTTTGTCGAGAACCGTTTATCGCGCGCGCGTACAGTCTTTTTTAAAACCTAATCCCGCGCGCTGGTGTAGCCAATTTTTTTGTTTTTTTTTTAATATATATTATTATTTTCTCTTCCCGCTCCGTCACCGTTAACCGTGTGTGTGTGAACAGCGAGATAATCGTTATAAAAGACATAGCGAAGCCGCGGGCGAGTCAATTTATCTTTTAAATCGGTTTAATTCGTATACATATATATAATTCGCAAAAAAATCAGTCGCGTTAAAAAAGGCTCGAGGAAAAAATGTTTACGGGAAGTTCGCACTGAAATGCGCGTTACAGGTATCTACACTACCGTTTGTGAACTTTCCGCGAGTTCAATATTGCCGCTACGCTCGTAAATAGGAAATATATGTGTGCGTGGGCCGGTAGCGGTCCGTTTTAAAGAAGATAGAAGTCACTATTGGCACAGAACATTATAGAAACGACACTCGGATTGTTTACATTTAAATGTTGGAGGCTCGGCCGAGAAGTTGGCATCGGATTTTTGGACGCTCCGCCTTGAAGTTAGCTACGTTTGTCTTCGGTATGAAACGATAGTGTTCTACGATAAATCACTCGCTATACGTCGCGTATTAACACCGAATACATAATGGTATCTACGCTATGAAAGGACCAAAAATAATGTCTCAGGAAATCGTATCTGTTATAAAAATATATCGACAGTTTTTAGTTTCGACCCTCGAGGTCCGCCATTTCCAGTGTACAAGAACACAGGGAGTGTCGCGGACCTGCCATTAGAACGGTTCTCTTTCTCTATCCGGTATATTTTAAGGTTGTGTAATAAAATTATTATCTATGAAAATTATACATGGTGATTACAGTTATTTTCAAATGTTGATATTACATATATGTAACACCGCCGAAGTTTTCCATGATGACTGGAATACCCGGCTTGACTACTCATGTACTTACTCAATTAGATCAATCCCGGCCACACAAAAAAGTGTTTATTCGCTATTTTTATGTTTATATTTATTATCATAGATATTGTGATTATCACATTGTGGCATTTTAGGCATGGAAGAAACAGTGACTTGCCAATGGAAGATAAGATGTAATGACCCATCCGTATATTTATTGTCTATTTCTACGCCTACTGACATAAAACAATTGACTTCAAATTTTTTACTACTAACTCGTCAACTGCACGGGCAGTCTAGATTAGTATAGTCATTTAGTTTGCTCTGTTTTTATCTATACGTTTTAAAAAAATAATAGCAGTTTATACGGATGCGCGTTGCAGACTTCAGATACTCAGACACAGCGTATAATATGACAAAGGACACCTGAGCCCGGAGTTGGAGATTCGACAGAGATTTTCAGTTCTCATGAATTAGGTACCAAAAATCACAGGGGGGATGGGGCGGAAATTCATAGGAACTAAAATGTTCTTGAAAATTGTATGTCTTTTTTTCTCTCTCTACAACTTCACATCAATGAAAAATAATGTATTATTTTTGTTATTTAATTATTATTGCTATTGCTTTTATATAATTTTATTTAAAAAAATAATAAATGCAGTTTATTTATAGCGAATATTGAATACTCGTGATAACTAATTATTATTTTATACATTATACGATTAAAATAAACAGTTTTTCGAGAAATATTAATAATTTTTCAATATTAATTAAACAATATCGAATTTCACAACAACGAAACGATTTGTTTGTTGAAAAAAATCAACATAAACCATACTCGTATTTATTGATCGCAGCCAACCTTCTTTCTAAGAATAAGTGTAGAAAAATGAATTTTGTTTTGGTCTGATTCCTATCATATATTACCCGAAACCCTGCGAAATCTGCCTAGACTAAAATTGCGGGAGTGTAGTAAAGATTATCTAAACGCAGTCAAATATTATTTAGGACTTGAATCCAATAGTATAAACACTTCATTTTCCATACGAGTACTACAATTAAATTATTATTCTATAGATCGGGATTATTGCGTATTTTACCTACGCTTTACCGATCGATACAAAAAGATTTAAAAAATCATAGTATCTATACTGCATGCATATACATCGGTACATAGATATATGTCTATTGTGGCTACTGAATTTAGTCGACATAGAAATGTCAAAATAGGAAAGGTTGCTTGGCAACGGTTACGTAGCAACCGTTTCGTTCACCGAGTCATCATGGTAACATACTTGGTATCGGACAAATTTTCGAAATGACCCTCGGCCACGAGACGTGTCCATATGTCAAGAAAATAAAAACATCAAAAAAATAAAATAAAATAATAACATCAACAACACTGTAACGTAAATAAAGAAACATTATATAATAATATAGCGTACAAATCTTATAACAACAAATTTTTGATATAAATCGTAAAACACGTAATATTTTAAAAGTACAAAATTTATAATATAGACAACTCTATCACACGCGATTTTTACATATCGCGTAACCGCAAATGTGTACGAACAAAATGCGTATAATTTTTTTAATATACTTTATTATTAAATAATATATATATATTACGTAACTTATATATGTATATATATATATACATTTGAAAAATCACAAATATATAATTATAAACATTAAGTAACCGAGTACACAAACTATTTTGGTTATTTTTCTTTTCTTTTTTTTGTAATTCGCTTTCGTCTAGTTCAGAAGCTCGTGGTCATCGCATTCGTCGATGAACACGGCCGAAGTCCTGGACGCGATATCGGCGTACTCTCTTGGACCTTGGCTGCACAGTTTACTGTCCACTTGAATGCCTCGTTTGCTAAAAAAAAAAAAAACAGAAGTTAAATAATAAAATATAAAATTGTTTCATCCGAGTAATAACGCGTGATTTTCTCAATTCGTTTTATTTATTTTTTTTATTTTACAAGCGGTATAAAATATTGCGCGCAATATATTTCAAAAAAAAAATCCGTTTATTATTGTACTTGGACGAGTTTCAAAATGCAATTACACATAGAGTCGTTTAGATATTTCCGAAAACTATATATAAATACACATTATATTATATTAACGATGCTCCAGATACTTCGACTGTTGCACTGTATTATTACTATAAAAATAATGGAATTTACATATTTTATTTCCATTTTTTACCTTTGGATAATCGAGTTTTATCGGAACTGTTGACTGGTATTACATTGTGATTGAACAGCTGAGTAGAAAAAAGATAATATTCCAAAAATCCGAAAAACAAATTCCCGCTCATTTAAAAAGAAAAACTATTGATTTTCATCATGATCTCATGTTTTAGTAGGTTAAAGTTTAGACACTAGATACTGTATATTGTACGGACATGTTTTTTTATTCATATAAAAATTAAGTAAATAAACCGTTTTCTTTGATTTTCCAAAAGTTGGGTATCCAGGAATCTTATTTCTACACAGCTGTTCAATTTATAACGTCGTCTTGGCATCATAAAATAATAAGACGTTTTAGTACCTAGTAATTTAGTATTCGTAGCGATTCGTACGCGGTTTGTATAAACCCGTATAAGTCGAATAAATCAGAATATTCTCTCGACAGAACTCACGATTAGTTTATCTACATAACTACGTGAGCAGCGTAAACCGTTGTCATTCCCTTCACGTTAAAAGTAGATTAATAAACACGCAGAGGAAACGAATTTCAGAAAAAAAGTAACTCGCTAAACTAATTCAATAGTACTCATTTTCTCAGGTTAACAAAAAATAAAAATAAATTTTTAAACTTAACTTGGCGAATCGAAATTGAAAATTATTAACTGGTCCATTATTCTAGATCGCGCGATTCAAGTTTTACGAACACGAATTTCGTTTAAAAATATGTTCTCTTATAAAAAAAAGTTATGTTTGAAAATTAGAACGAATCTCGTAGACAACCGATCAGTAACTGCGGACGGACGAGACTCGTAGTGTGTGCGATAGATGGCGTAACGTTTATGTTATTATAACTGCGCGCGTTCGGCGAATATTAAATTTAAACACAACCGTAAATCTAAATATTTGTTCGTCGAGCTGATCTTTACGCAATCATATATTCGTATTTGTATTGGTCTTTTTTTTTTACTTTAAGTAGACACTGCAGGCGACGCGACGTGAAAACAGAATAGGAGTTCCGTAAACGCACACGAGTACCTACCATATATTATATTACACAATATAATAATGCACAGCTAACGGTTTTGAAAAGTCAATAAATCGCGTTTAAAATATTCCGTACTCGTCCAAGTCTCGTAGTATATTCGGTCCGGGAGCAATGATTTATGTTAGTAAAATCTTTTTTTCTTCTTCTAATATAAACACTTAAACCGTAGACCGAGCGAGAAACTGTTGGATAGGAATAAGCGATCGTCGGTACGTCGACACCGTAAAAACGTATACTTGAACGTACATTTCGCACGTGACAAAAAAACAAACGGTAAATTCGGAATCTTTCGAAATACTTTTCCGACGAAATGAAATTCGATTACATTCGAAATAAAATTGCAACCGAACCGAGAGTGGATGGAGGTTTTCGGGAATGATTTTCGGGATAATAGGCGGTACTTCAGGAGGGCGACAGAGTATACAGCTTCCTTCCCCCTTGCTCTCCCTATAAATGTATACGTCCGTTTTGCAATAGTGGCAATTGAACAGACCGTAGAACACTTTATCGTCTTTGATCGATCTGTGAAAATTGGCCAGATTGAACAGTTTCATAAACACGCATATGCTGATAAAGTTATATTTACGCCAATGTTACGTGTTTTATTATTCGGCTGATTATCAATATTATTTTTAGCATGACAAAATAAACAGGTATGACAGCAACTTACGTGTTTTGGTTCAACTCGCGCAATCATGGTGGACGCTTTTCTCCGCTTATCATCATCTCAGTATTTACGATTATCATGATTATCGTTATCATATTTTACTTGCGTATTGTATATGTTAATACTCAACAAAATAACGAAGACCGTGTAATTATCACACACACACTATCTTAAATCGTGCACCGGACTATCAGGAATACAACATTGATAACATTTGGAGAAAAGCAATATGGCGGTACTTGCGTATCACAAAGTTGCTAGCATACCTGTTTATTTTGTTAAGATTTTCAGGATACCCTCATCCTTATAAAGCGTCCGTAAATTCAATTTGTAATGTTTTTAAATTATTGGTTTTGTTTTCAATAATTTAAATTTTCAATAACAAATGCACACCGGTTTCAGTATTAAGAAATACAATTTTACATTTAGAGCATCCCTTTTGCAGATTTTATCCGTTTTGTGGTGTAGTTATTGTGTGTAATTTACCAACAGGGAATTGAGGGGGATGACAGGGCGAACTTCACCTCCGCGAATTGAATTTAAATAATTGCTTGCTCCCTGCAGCCACAAAGGTCTAATACCTTACTTACGTTCGGGATAAGTGTATATACGTACGCAATTTAAACGATCTGGATTATCGCGGTCGTGTAACGGTCAACCGTTTCGTTTCAATTTCGTCGATCGCGTAATAACACACAAAACGTGTGTACGTACACCCAACAAATTGGAACGATTTCGGTGCGACGACATAAAAAAACAAATCGCCGGCTACGAAATAAAAATCCGCTCGTTAGACTGGCTGACTGGCTGATTCGACGATAAAGGTGACGACGCGAACGGTAAACGAGAGGTGGGAGAAAAAGAAAAATCTCTTAACAATTTTTCCTGTAACGAAGGGAAAACACGAATTTTGTATATATATATAAAAAAAAAAGGATTACACTCTCGAAAATAAGAAATATTCGGAAAACGTTATCACGCGAAACGGTAAGCCGCGCTTTTTTCTCGAATATCGTAAATTTTTAGACGCGGTTTATTTATTTCGTTCGTTGAATTAGAATGTTTGCGAACGTTTTTTTTCATTTCGCCCTTTTTCTCCGGACAATCACTCGAAATGTCGAGCGCAAAAACCGATCTGGTTTTGCTCTCGATGAGTTAAAATCGATTTCCGATATCTTTGACCGTACCCTCTGCTATTGCCGTCGTCGTCTGCTTCCGTCACGCCGATGCTGCCCACGTACAGATGGTCGTTACACCAGAAGAAACATATGGACCGGGGTTGCAACACGTCCATGTCGTATTCCCAGTAAAATTCCACTCTCTTCACTTGGCCGATGTCGTCCGGATGGGTGACCACGAAGCTCCGACTGGTGCCGTGCTCCAAACGTTCGTAACCGCTATATAAGTAATTCAATGAATATTTTTTTGTTTTACGAGTAATTTAATATTCGTTTATCAAATAAATTGATGTACAATTAAACAGAATTAATAATGAATTCGATTGAATTATATTAATCAATTACCGTAATGCGGGTTATATGCGCTGCTTATAGCGTATACAGGATAGGTAGAGGAACTAAAATGAAACGAAAAATACTGAGTTTATCGAACTCCATACGATTACTGTTAAAAAAAAACTTTGAGTACAAACAGCGATTATTTATTGAGAAAAAAAATTGCTAAAAATTTGTAAAGACACTTTTCGGATTATAATATACACGTCATACATGGACCCTTATTACGAGTAAAAAATCCCAAAGAATTATTATTATTTCGATCGTTTACAGGTTTGATTAAATATGATAGAAGCTGTATGATTTCGTTATTATTTATCTAAGCGTAATTTAAGTAAAGTAAAAAAAAAAAATATTGATTAAAACGAAATCGAAAACCAAAACAATTGTATTAATATACGATTTTAAGACACTTTCATCGTTATACGCTTTTTACACTTAACCAGTATAACGTGATTAAGAGATTTGAGTAAAGTAAAAAAAAAAATTCAAAAATCGATAAAAAAAACATTTCCTTAGCCGGGGGGTTTATTTCCAAATGCCGATTATCATATTATTATTATAAAATGTGTAAATTTCTGGCACGTCTATCTTACTTTGGGGTCAAATCCAAGTTTCTGATGACTCCGTTGTTGCTGTGCAACGACACTTTCATAAATCCTTGGACCCAGGACTCGGCCCTAGGCGGTTTGGCCAAATCCAACGTGACCTTATACTGTCGTCCTAAAAATACCGAAAACGTCATCGTGTCAGGCATATTTTTACAACGATAAAAACAAATTATAAAACGCCGCGGTTATGCGAATCGAGGACCAGACGTTTTTCTCCGCATAAATATGAATTTAGAATCTCCTCCGACGTTATATTTGTAATATTACATTTCTAGAAATTTTTTTTTTTTCAAAAAATTCACGATTTTAAAAATTTAATTTTTTTTTCTCTAAAAAATAAGATAATTATATTTTTATTAATGTATAAAAAAAAATTATTATACGTTAAAACAATCACCACATACGCGTATATAAATTATTATTCCCATAAACGGAATTCGATTATTTACAGAGCGTATTTTATTTGAACATTTATAAAAATATTTTTCGGACACAATTTTAGAAATAATTATTATTACAAGCGATTTCCTACATTATTATAATAAATCGTTGACGCGAACGCGTAAATATCGAATGGAACAACACTCGTATGTCATTACGCGTTGGATAATTAAAAAAAATAATAATAATAATTTTCTCAGAACGCCTGTACGGTCAACAGTGTAATAATAATTTGGATAATAAGTAAGTGCATATAGAATAAAATATCCGACTATACACTTATAATAAGAACGTTACTATATGCGTTTGAAATTTCGAGAAATTTTCTCACAAAACAATTTTAACCGTAAAATATAGATTTTTTTTTCTTTTATCTGAACAAGCACTACATTATAACGCGTTCCTGTGATTTTAATTAAATTATTTGCGATATAGAAACAAAGCGAATATTTCCTTTGTCATTACTCACTACAATACGGCGTGTCTTTCCCTGTAGAGATGAAATACTTGGATCCGGGCCCGTGGTTCGGTCTCACCGTATTCAAACCCATTATGGCACATCCCGTGTCGTTCTCTTTGCACGAGAAGCATTTGCCCTTAAACATTACTCTTAATTATAATACTTAATTAAAGTCTCAACACGTGATATTAAAGCGCGCGCGGCGCGTAGGACAAATGTCGTGCAATTATCTATACACTGCACTGTGAAGCGTACAAATTTACACCACAATTTCGTTACACACACAAGGCCGTTGCCACGAGGGAGGTTTAGGATTCAGACACTAAATTTTTTCTTCAAATAAAATTTAATAATTTAGACTCTATTATTAGTTTATTTTATTTCACATCTATACTCTCAGCCTCCCCCCCCAAAAAAAACGTTTGCTGGCTCCGGTCTTGTACACTCGCGTGAATTCGGTGTTTTATTTGGAATCCCATAATAACGTGAATGTCTTATATTGCCGACAAGATTTCATCGATTTACCCGGATTAACGCAAAAGTTTTGACTCTGCGAAATCCAAAAATGTCCACGTTATACATTCAAAATGCCCTCTCTCCCACTCCCCACACGTTTCTGTTGACTAATTTACTTTTGTTTTAAATCATTAAAAAAAAAATCACCCGAATTTATTATATTAATCGGTTTTATAAAATGTGTTTCGTTCGCGTGGATAATGTTATCATTTTCAATAAAAGACTTTTGAAAAAAAAAAATGTAATAAACAACTCTCGTCGTAATAATGTCAAGTATAATTATAATTTTTTTTTGCCGTAAATAAATTCTCCCTCGATTATTACTTGTAAAAAGTTTTGGAACGAGTTGCATCTGTGCGCGACGTACGGACACTTTGAGTTTATGGACTCGATGAAGAGCTTGATGGCCCTCACGTGATTGCACGCCACCAAAACACGACTGGCTTCTTCGATTCCTTCTTTGATCAGCGTCAGCGGTAACGGCGTTTCCGTCAGGTCGCAACCGGGTTGTTCTTTGCCGTTGTTCGGATAGAAGTCGATGTGGCCACAGGTCTCGCTCATCCCGTAGCCTAAAACACGTGCGTTCCCATCAAAGTATTCGATCTTTATAGGTCGTTATCGAACAGGCGTTGTAGACAAAAAAATTTACTTAAATAAGGTCAGAAAATTTAAAACATTTTTACCAAAACCAGATTTTACTGAAAATATACTAAATCGTATGGTCGATTGTTTTGTTTATACACATTTTTTTTTTTAGAAATAATAACAAATATGTATAAATTATAATATTCGAGTATAAATTATTTTTTAAATAATAATTACAATTTAATCGGACTATAACTCCGTATATAACTGGATTTTTCGAATTATTGATATTATTATTTTAACACTGTCATCTGCTACTATGTAATTGCGCGCATTTTATTCGTTTAAAAACTATACTCTGTTTAAACTATGTAAATATAGTTAATATTTAAACGAAAAACGTCTTAGGGACTTTTATTATTTATGATTTTGCGTCTCGATTCTTGGACGTGACAAAGCTGAAAAATATACAGTTTTCCACGACTCTTTGCAGTAGATGGAATGCCGAGTCGACTCTCGGTAACTCGTCGTTCAAGACGAACGAAAAATAAATCGAATCGTCGCGCGGATCGAGTTCGACAAACAAAATTCACTTCGTAACTTTGATTACAGCTTTAATCAACACGACGTTCTTATGTAATAAATTAACTGACATAATACCATCCGAGATTAGTTACAAAATTGTTTACATAGGTCACAAAACGTTTTTCAAACCCAGTGTATGGTAATAATCAAAAATGCTCTAATTTTTTTTTCTTCATATAAAGCTTCGCGAGATGATATTTAAAAAAAAAATCATTTTTCATCGAAATTAAACTTACGAAAAATTGTATTTCGCATAATATTTTTAATATTTTATGCTTTTTTTTCCCGCCCCGAAATGTCGAAAGAGATCGACGTCGGATTTTTGTACACACTCATTAATTACAAATGTTAACTCTCAAAAATAATAATAATTGATTACTTTCGTTTTATTTCTTTTTTTTTTTGACTTTTGAATGGACTTTCGTTATTGCGTTACCCTTACTTACCCAACAGGAATATGGACGACCCGTCGGTGTGTATGACGTCCACCAGTTGTGCGTCCGTCGGGTCCAGTCGAGCGTGCGACGGCATCCCTTGGAAATACGGTTCGGCCGGGTCCAGCCCCGTGATCCTGCCCAGCCCCTCGATTCGTTCGCCGGCGTAGCCGGCCGTGTGAGCGCCCAGACTGTGTCCTATCAGGTGAACGTGTTTCGGATTTAAGCCCACGTTATCCTGACGGCAGACGAAATTTAAAAAATAAATGAGTCATCGCAGATAAAACGCATTTATAAGCTAAAATTGTTCGTATCAGTGTGGAAGTAGTTGAAACTTTTAAAAATAGTGTGAACTGGTATGTTATGGAAAAAGGTAGCGAACCGGCGGAATGAGTTTTGTTTTTGGATGCAGACGTAAAAAAAGAAAGCGCACATCATTGTAAAACCAAAATAAATTCCTCGCTCCGCTCAGAATCTAAAAATACATTTTAAAATTTGATTTTTTAACTCAACGTGAGCGTGCACAATAATAATTGTACGTAAATGACAATATGTAAATTTTTTTTATTCGGTTAATACGGATTTCGATTTGATTCGCATAAATCATCCGGTAAAACGGAACTTCGTCAATCGGGAACCTTTCTACATTACTTTTAAGTAGTTGATGAAATAGGCGATTTCCAGTCCGACGAGCCGCGTGTTGGCCGTCGCTTGAGTGTACAGGGGTAACGATCCGCCGGCCCAGTCGACCACCACGACGTTCCAGTCGGAGTGTTTCAACAGTTCTCGTCTCATTTCCTGCGTGCAACAAACGAGAATACGTGGTAAACGATTATACAGAACACGAACGCTTCAAAACGAATGGACTACGATTTTGGAGGAGTTATATAATTAGACGCGATGACGTCTCAATGATTTACACGCATATATCAAAAGTTAAATTTCCTTCTCTCCGGATAATCAATAGGGAACGTACCTGATTTGTATTAAATAACCAGTCAAAAATCAGGCAATTTTTTTTCCTATATACACTTATCCGGATAAAATATAGCGTGTATAGTCGACGTTTAACGACGCCCACTACTAATATTGATGGCGAATTTTTTACTATCAACTGTTTTCGCTTCTCGTTATAACTCGTTTACAACATAATATTACCGATTTATCCGTTCGTCAAATTGCCGCACTTTGCGAGTCATTGATATTTGTATATTTTGCCCCCCAATAACGCCACAAAATATTGATGAGACGGTCAATTTAAAAGTGAATCCCGAGGTGTAATCGAGCAAATTATTGTTTTTACACGGAGATTCGTTTGGAAAAAAAAAATTAACGTACATTTTTCGACCGCGCTGGTTTTCTTCGTCGTTTTATACTTTGTGTACTTTTTGTATAATAATATCGGGTGAGAAGAACGATTATCAATAGACAAAAATATTTTGTCTTTATCTAGTTACGTGGAAACGTCACGTATTACAATTATTCCGTGTACTAACCCAAACGTAATTTTTACCGACCCAACACCTCCTCCAACAACACTGGCCAGTACCAAACTTCGTGTAGTCACTTACTGCAATGACTGGAAGGGAAAAAAAAATAAGTTGACAAGAAATCGCGTAAATATTTTTAAATATAACAATAAAACTGGTATATATAATAATAATAATAATCGACTTTTGAAACGGATTGCAAAACTTCGATACGAAACGTGAATTAAGAAATAGCGTATGAAGAGTATAAAAATATTTCGATGTCTTACAAGTGGGTGTTGTATGACGCATATCTATTAAAACCGGACGATATTCGCTATCGATGACGGTGTAATGGTGGTGACCCGAATCTGTGACAGCTGGTCGCCTACGATGGCAGACGCAACGAAACCGTCTCAAGGACGATTAAAACCTCTGCCATAGAAAATGTGTACAACACAACGGCACACTGGTGGTTTTTCGGGCAATATTTCTACTAGTCGGATTCGACACTGTCAGAAATAGTAAAAAAAGCGTCGCGAACTTAAAAGAAAAAACTAAAGAATGAGCAAACAACGATGTGTTTGTTTTCCCCTGTAGACGATTTTTCGATTAGAAACAGTGCTCCGATTTTTACAAGTACACGCATTTTTCGGTATGTGTTCCGCGGATACTACTTTGAGAGGACCAAAACAAAAAAATTGTCAAACGAAATCGAGAATAATAACGAGTAGACGGGGAAAAGAACAAAATCAGGAAATTATGTTTGGCTGCAGTGCTTTTTTTCATAAAGAATCAGTTTTTTGTTACACGACTTTAGGACAAACCATCCACCCAAGCAATTGCTTCTTAAGAACATGGTTCGCTATGCCAAAGCCACTGGTCACGAAGACGGAGCAATAATATTATATTTTCCATTGAAAATAATCGACTGCAGATGTTATAAAAAAAAAATTTGATTTTTTACCAGCAACGGATATATAGGCGCAGGCATTATACTTTTTGAGAAGCACAACTATAGGACTCGGTGTTTCTCCACTTTTTTTTTTACTGTGGCAACACACCAAATCGGACATTCAATTTTTTCAGAGATCCCGAAATATATTTTTCGTACACACTCGTGGATAACCAATTTAAAATAAATTTACAATACTTAATAAAAACATAAAGCACGGGTACCTATAGCAATTTTTTTTTTTACTATTAAAAAACGTTTAGACGTTTTATCATAAACATAACAAATATTAAAATAATATTCAAATAATAGTTTTTAAATTAAAATTCTTAATCGCTCTGTTGTGATTGTTGTGGTTGATCTGAATTTGGTTTAATAGAATTTTCATAGTTAATTCTCCTATACACATATATTTGTTGAAATTTCCAATCGTTTCCCATACGTATGTAGTCGAAATGATCATTTTAAATGATTCTTCGGCCAAACCAGATTATTCGTTATGAACTTTTATCCAAAACCGACATATATTTTTGTTGCTTTTAAAAATGTTTTGTAGTCTGTAGCGTCAAAACCAAACCTAAACCGATTGTATGACTGTAATCCAAGTACTTTTTACGAATGGTTTTCGAAATATCTGCGAAATATCTTTTTTAATTTCAATAAATATTCTCTGTAATGACAATATAAACATTTTATTCGTTTTTTTTTTCACTATACATTTTTCCGAGTTGTAATATACTTATTTTGGCATTGACTTAAATCGTATATGACGTTGACGCCCCAGGTCGAGAAAAATCGCGGTAGGTCAATATAATTTATTCAAAAACCGTCGACACAATAACGCGAAGAGTGTGATGATGAGATTCTGGTTTTGGTGGAAATGATTTTTTTTTTTACGGAAGACGAAACGTATTGTGTGCGATCTATAGCCCCAAACCATTCAAGAGCGACTTTAAACACAATTATTGTGCCGGTCATCGTTATTATTAATTTTGTATTGTCGTTACCTTGACCCAATTGCTCAGAGGTGTGTCAATAAAACCGTGAATTATGAATTTCGTTGGTTTTTTTGGATCGAAATTGGACTTCTGTATAGTTTTCTCCGACTGCACCTTCAGCATCTGACCCTAAAACACACAAAAAAAAAAAAATCATATAGCCGTGATTATCGACAACGCGTATTATGTCTGGTGTTCGGCCGTTTATTGTCACCTATTCCGTCGAAACCTCGTTACAGGCAATAATTGCAGGTACAATAATAATAAGCTGTATACCGAGGAAATGTGTGACGACCAGGCGAAGCTCATTATTTTCGGTCTGTCCGAAATTAATTTTCTATCATTAAAACAATAATAAACCAAGGTAAAATTGTTTTCTCAAATTATCGTATGGGTTTATTTTTTCCCCGTCCTCGTGTATACTTGAATATATCTTGAATGTTCTTTTTTTTTAAATACAAAATTTCCCACGGAGATTTGGTACAAATGCTACAATAACTTTTATTCTATTTGAATATGATTGAGGCACTTGTGACTGTTTACACAAATATTATGAAACCCAAAATCACAAAATAATATACACTTTTTACCACGTATACGTCGTATTTCGACAACAACGGTTGTCATCATCAGCGCGAACCACATACTAAAACCGTTATACTATATACACCCGTATTTATACATTTCATACCCAGTGACGTCACCAAAAACATTGCGGCAGCCGATCGTGAGTCATCGACCACGCCCCACCGCGATTCTATGCCGGCGACGCCATCTGGTTTACATTCATTTTAGTAACGAATTTTAAATAAATATTAATCCCTAACTCTAAATAATAGGTTAGAGAACAAAATAATAACGTCTGCAATGGTATTTTAGTCCAAAATTTCGAATGGCTTAACAAATATTTTCAAAAATTACGGCGTTAATATGTAGTAACAACAAAAATAATAATTTGAAAACACTATTAGAAAACACTAAGGATAAAATAAAAGAAAGGGAGAAATCGGGTATTTATAAACTTCAATGTGAGGAATACGATAAATGCTATGTAGGCCATTCAGTGGCGTAATTACGGGGGGGAGGGGGGATTTGGGTGTCGTATCCTCCCCATGAACTTTTTTTTCTGCAGACTGGCCACTGGCTTACCACATTCATGTTCTTATTTAACGTGTAATATATTTTATCGAAATGATACAAAAAAAAAACCTGAATGCCCCTATGCTAGTAGCTAAATACAACTACGATAATATACATTATATTATATTGGATTTTAATAATAAATTCTCCGAGTATTAGGTTAGGTGAATATTATTTTATCACGAAGTCGCGGTCGTATAAACGTCAATTAACAATTATCTTATGTCTAACAATAATTATTTGGAGAGGAGGGGATAATATATAAAATCTACATAAATGTCATCCCCTTCCCCCACAATCGTGACCAAATTACGCCAATGTAGGCTAAACAAAAAGAAATATAAATATTAGGTTTAAAGAACATTTGAAGAATATCAAAAAACAAGAAGACGACAAATCTCCTGTTGCGGATCACTTATTGAATATTAACCGTAATATCGGTTCAGTTCAACTTTTAAAAAATGTAAATTATTATAAGGAATTAAATATAAGAGAAGCAATAGAAATGTCAAAAAAATAAAAATAATTTGTTAAACTGGGACTTAAGTCCCTTACGAAATTTGTTACTAAAATTAATGTGAACCAGATGGCGTCGGCATAGAATCGCGGTAGGGCGTGGTCGATGACTCACGATCGGCTGCCGCAATGTTTTTGGTGACGTCATTGGATATGAATTGTATAAATACGGGTGTTTAAAGTATAACGGTTTTAGTATGTGGTTCACAGTGATGATGACAACGTTGTTGTCGAAATACGTAGACGTAGTAAAAAGTGTATATTATTTTGTGATTTTGGGTTTCATAAAATCAATGTATTCAAACGTAAGATCAATTTGGGTTCAGAAAGAATATGGGAACGAGGGAAGCAATATTGGCGTTAAGGATAATCATTCAAAAAGGATTAGGAAAGACAAACAAACATTTATAGCTTTTGTGGATATCGAAAAGCATTTGATAATGTGAACTGGAAGGTCATGTTTAGCATGATGCAACGATTGGGGATTAAATACGCAGATAGAAAACTTCTGTATAACCTTTACAAGGATGAATTAGCAGTTATAAGGATACAAGATGAGGTAGAAGAAGCAAAATAAACAGAGGAGTTAGACAAGGTTGCACATTATCCCAATTATATTCAACGCATATATTCAAGAAGCAATAGATATGATAAAGGAAAATACTAATCTAGGAATAAAGATTAACGGACAAAAATAAGTATGCTGCGTTTTGCCGATGACATAGCTTTAATTGCTGAAAGCAAGGAAGATCTGGTTCAACTAATTAAAACTATGGATGAAACATTAAAAAGGAGTTAGAAATGAGAATAAATGTGAAGAAAACAAAAGTGCTGGTATGCGAAAGGAAAATAGTACAAGAATACAGATAAAGATACGAAACCAAATAATAGAACAAGTGGATGAATTTACATACCTGGGAAGCGCAATCAGCAAGGATGGGAGAAATAGAAGTGAAATTATAAAACGTATCTGTCAAGCTAAAATAGCCTTTAACAACAAGAAAACTATATTTACATCAAAAGCATAAGTCTAAAAACAAGAAAAATCTATTAAAGACATATGCAATGTAACTTTTATTCTATTTAATATTTTCTCAATTTTTTATTTTTTTCTGTATATAATTACTAGAATCTCAGGCTACAAATATTTTAATTTTGTTTTTATATATATTTTAATTTTAAAAGAATAAATATATATTTTTTTACAAAATTCAAAATAATCATTTTATTTAAAATAAAAATGAGAAATTAGTAGTGAAAAAAAGTAGGAAATTTTGTCGATTTTCTAAAAATATGTGAAGTTTATATGAAAACCTGATTTCCTTTCATCAACGAAATACAATAAATTTATATGAAAAATATTTTAATTTATATACGTTTTGAAAATTTAACGTAATTAAAAATTGTATCCACCGGAAATTTCCTAAAAGCGTATTAAATCGATAATTTCGATTCAAGAAAATAAATTAGAGTACAGTTTATTAATTTTTAATTTTCTTATATATATATATATATAATTGAAACTAAATTAAAAACGCGTTTGTTTGTAGCGCAGAATTGTAACAATTATTTTAGGAAAAACAAACAGAACTTAGAATATTGGATAAAACAAAAGTTATTCCATTTGTCAGATGTCTAGAAGATACACGGTTTAATTATTTTTTATAAATCGTTCGTTCCGCTAGTTCGACGATTCACCCGTTGTTTTTTCAATTAAAATCAATATAAAAAAAAAATATTACATACACCAGGCAATGGCGTTTCGCTTGTGAGCAAATCGAAACGAGTTTCCAACGCTCATTAGTTAGCAGAACGCGTAATAAAACGGCTAAATACCAGTAAATAAATAAAAGTTGTTTTTTCACATAGAAATGAAACCATCATCTCGTTGTTGTGAATGGACATCTCAACGCGGAACGGACGCGTAGTAATCAGAAATTGAAATTTGTTATTCGAATTGATAATTTTATCGTCATCTTAACACAGTAAACAAAAAAAAAACAGTGTCGCATATTTCATATAAATAAAAATTGGATTTTTTTCCCTTATCCCCCCTCCCCCCCGTCATCATCAAATTAAATCGTTTCGACAAAAATCAGTCAGAAATAGCGTTCATCACCCCTAACCTAAGGACGTGAAGGTTTGTTTTCTTTTTAATATTAGGCTTGAGTACTCGCTCCGTCGCTCGGTACATTATTATTCATTGTCGTTCGTTTGTAATGAGTATCGATTATTATGCCAGTCGCCAGTGTAACAGAGACCTTCGCTTAAAACTACTGGATAAACATTAAATGTTATTATATATATAATGAGTATTTTTGTTTAGAGTGTAATATTGTCGTTACATATAGGTAATCATTACGTAGAAATTAATTAATTCTTAATTAAACAGCGTCTCGTTATTATATTACGTTAAAAATTATCGTAAAACATTCCCGTACGGTTTAGTGTGTTTTTTTTTTTTAAACATAATATGACAGTCGCAATAATATATATAGTTCTATTTATTAAAAACGTTTTCCCACTTGATATTGCAGTACGTTTGTCTAACGCGACTCTAAATAATATCTGACTCCGACACGTATTTACGTATAAGTACTTACAGCATTGTTCGTCGTTCTATTGTACCGCGAGAATATATTATAATATACAATTGCAGCTTTGTACTCAACGCGTACGACCTTTCAAATCTAACTATTCTTATTATACTTGTATTGTATAGTCGACCGTTCCATGTAAATATTCAAAGTTTAATAATCTCACGGTCGAAAAGTCATCTTTATTCGAACGTTTGAATTCGAATCGTATCCTATACGGATAAGACGAATTTATTCGATTATATCCCGAGGGTTTTCAAAAAATAGAGTTGTAATGAATAACTTAGATAAAGTTTTAGTGTCTATTGCTTATTACTGTAAATTTGAAAACAAGTCCAACTATAGTCCAATTGGTCTGAGCGGAGTTTCGGCGTAATATTGTTTATTATTAATTTTGAAAAAAATCGCATTTTGGACCGTGTTTAAAAACTGTTGATAAAACCGTAATAATCAAAGCACTTCTACTGTTCGATAACCCGAAACCAGAAAAAAAAAATAAACATCGTTGTCGAACCTAAAAAACATCCGCGCTTCGCTCACAATCTAAAACGATAAAGATGATCTTTTTTGTGTATATGATCGCCGCTATTATCGCGATAGGTATACTTCGTTCCGCAGAATCTCGATTAATGTATAGAATTTTAAATTTAAATAAGCGATAATTTATTACAACCACTTTCTTATTTCGCAATATTTGTGCATCTTCCAAAACCTGATATATCATAATAATATGAATTTATCATTCGGTAAATCATTCGGTATTTAACACACGGTATGTATATATAAACAGAGAGCGTCATCAACGTTGTGCCAAATATATTATGGTCGGCCGTAAAATAGGTTTCTCTCGTCCGTACAAAATAACGAAAATTATTACTTCGAAAACGTCGACAAAGTACAACGTGACATCAAACGGTAATGCTATTTGGCTTTTGATTTTAATTCACTGTGTGTACTTGCTTGGAAAAACAATGTCTAGAAAATACTATTCCTAAAGAATAAAAAATGTACTGTAAATTTCCACGTTTTAAAGCGTAACTTTATATTAACGAAATGTTTGTTAATGTTATAAGATGTATATAATTACATTTAGTATAATATTTAAGAACGTATTATTTAAAATTTTGGCGCTCCGGGGCAATTTTTCAATTCCGCCCCTTTTATGTGGCCCAAAAATCGACAATATTGAATTATATGAAAAAAAAAAACATTTTACTTAATTATTAATCATAATTATTGAATTGTATCTAAACACAAAAAAGAAGTTCATACAAATTTACCGTCCCCAAAGTTCCACCAGGAGGGGCAATTTTCCACCTTGGCCTCTCCCCCATAAATAGGGGCCTAATAATATTCAGATGTTTTCATAAAAAGTTGTATAAAAAATCGCGACAAAACGTGAGGCTGAAAATCTTCGAGTCAATACAATAATCAATGGTTAATAAAACATAATTTTAAAGTAATCACGATCAAAACTAAAGGCGAGAGAATGCCCTGAAAACTGTCATCGCTATTCCTTTTATCGTACCTAGTTACCAGAAATTTTCTAAAGAAGTTTTTTGCTCAAACTTTGTAATTTGTATGCTTTATTCAATAGCGGTTCGCTGCGGAAGGTGTTATTCACAAGTACTTCTGGCTTTTCCTATTATCGCATTGACCGCGATTTTTGCTTTAATTTCGGAAACATCAGGAACGTGATTATAATATGACCAACACGTTTGACTCTTTCTCCATTTTATACACCTACAATTATTTTTTTTATACTTTAGACACCGGAAAATTCTTCTTCCGGCATTTCCGTTTTACGCTTGTACGTGCAATCGACCAAAACGCCTCTATCTCTTTCGCTATTAATACACTTTAATAGAAAGTTTTCAAATTTTCGTTTAAAAAAAAAACCGTCCAACATATGCACTATCCATACTACACACGTATCTTTTGAACCTTCGAAGCATCACACAACACACAGGCATATATACAGAATCTTCGCGATTCCTAATGAATCAACCGAGAGATGGCGAAAGTATCGACATCATCTACTGACTCTTTACGCCGTCGCACTAATCAACCGAAAGATGGCGATAGCATCAACAACTTTACGACTTCGGCCGACAAAAGAAACGGAATAAAAGTGCGAATTAAATTAATAGATTACATAGTTCATAATAATATGCATTAATAGTAATACAGATCTTGTAAAATATATCGATATTTGTACATTTTATAAATAATTTTAATGATCTCGGTAAAAAACTTCGCATTATGTTAACTAGGATGAATATACAGCATATAAAGTGAGGATTTAAATTTGGTCGGTCACCCCTTTTTCTCGTGATCATGAATATCCAACGGCGTTCCTTAAACCTTCGAGTTTTTGCAGCCGTGTTCTATAGTCAGACATCATCATATTTTCAAATTCTCACTCCGTGGTTACCGGAAATATTTAACGGTGGTTACGCAGCTTGTGCAACCGTGGTCCAATATTCCAGTATAACCACGGTTCCTATTCTTTCACTTGCCTGTTACTAGTAAATAACAAAATGTTTATCCATCGTATGTTATAGTTATCACAAAACTATTCTATTATAAAATATTTTTTCATATTATCGTCATTAAATTAAATAAATTAAATGTACCTATGTGCGTAATATTGATTTGATATAATATGAGATTTCACCTTTTAAAATAAATAGAAAAAAAAATGGGATATTTCATCTTCAACGAGTATTTAAAGCATAAATTCAGAGTAAATAGAATTCCAGTCGTTTTATTTGTGATATTTTCCATCTGCGAAATACGAAACAATTAAAACACGTTTGAAAAAAAAAATACATGGATTTAATGGAGAAAAAAATTTTTTTTATGCATATACCTACTTGTTTGATTCTAGTAAAATAAAAAACGTATATATATATATATATTGATTTTGAAATGTTTATGACAACTGACAAGCGACGCGAGAAATACTTGTGTAATCGCAAATAATCTGCGGTGAAAGGCAATATTATATACCTATATATATAAATACAAATTGTAAAAATCATCTGTTTGAATAAATTTACAGGTTTTATCTTACGATATATTATATTCTATACATCCGAGGGAGATCACTTTCTATGCGCCATCTTATAGACAGCGGCCAAACCATTATCGTAAATAAACATTGCACAATATAATCTATTATTATTATAATTTTTTTTTTTTGGAAAATAAACATATTTTACGTAAAGATTCTAATAAACGTATTTTAGAATAGAATCATTAAATTACGATTATAATATCCAATCGATTGCATAAATATTATGTTGTTTTTTTTATCGAATATATTCGGAACGATTATCATATTATTGTGCACAACATGAAATGTTTAAGACACGTTGCCAGTGAAGATTAAATTTTTGAAAAAATAGGATAAAACGTTGTATATATATATATATATATTACATAAATATTAATTATTACGCAAAATTCGAATTACGTACGCGAAAAGATAAATATAAAGGGGTTACCTGCACCTATAGTTTAAAAATTAGTTGCCGACCTACCTTAAAATATTTAACGATTTTCGGTAGTAATTTTTTTTTCTTCTTATAGCGAATCTTTCGTTTTAAACGGTTTTGTTACAAATAATTTTGAAAAAAAAAAAAATTAAATAAATAATAGTATTTTACGTTACCTGTAACGGATTTTTTCTCGTGTAAAGTATAAATCTGGTGTCGATGACTTGTCTGGCCAACGGAAACACGTTGAACGGACGATAAATGAGGTGATACCAGTCTCGAGTGATATTCAGACATCCCAGTTCCTCGTAACATCTCGTCTCGTTTTCGACTTGAATTGAAAAAAAAAAATAAATAAATAAATCAAAACTAATCGTGTACGGCTAACAGCTGATTTCAGTATTCCAGTTGATCTTTGGGCTCGTTATACACTCGTGCGACTGCAGTGAAAAGCTATGCCATCGTTTTAACTCGCAAGACGTTTTTCTCTCGTCAGTTGAAAATAATATTCCAATCGAAAAATACTTAAAACTCAAACCCGTTACACCGATTAGATACACACGTTTTTAAAACAACGAGTGTTCAGTGTTCACGGATCTTCCGTTTTGAAATCTACGAATCCGCAATGCTCTCATAAAAACGTGTCTTATCGATCGGTTTCATATGAAAACGGTAGAAACATTTTTGTATTCGAAATCATTTACGAGAACTCCGTAATGCAGTTATTTTGCGCATTTTTAAATGTTTTTTTTTTCTGTAGCTGTTTTTTTGTTTACCTTGTATAGAAGAAAAAAAAATTACTATGACACATTAAAATTAAACGTAGTTAATGAAATATCATTGCAAATAACACATAACGCTTTACCGTTGTCATCATTCCCAGCGGCTTTCCCGATAAAACGGTACATTTCACAAAACAGTATCAAAATTACAACCATATTATTATAATATAGCGAACCCACGTAGGTACGCGGCAGTGTAGAAAAACAAAAAGTCACCGTTGGTATTTTAAACAATACATTTTAATTGTTAATATTATAATGTGTTCTTGCTGACCTCAAAACACACAATTTTTCGAACAATTCGTTAAATAATATGTTTTTCGAATTTTTTTCCGTTATACGTACATATGTACATTTCGATCGCTCTTTAGACGCAATGATATGTATTCGTCTACAATAATACGAAACAATATTTCCAGTTCGATTGGGTGAAAAATTTAATCCAAATAACTTACATCATATAGATGAATGATTAATAAAAAAAAAATAAAAATCCTCGGAAAATAATAAACCCACCGTGGTTTTCGGACGGAATTCAAAATCGAACGTTATATTGAAGTGGTATCGAAGAAATAGTAAAAAAAAAAAAAATTAAATCACATTAAATAAACGTTTCGAGTATTCAAAATATTTATAAACGTAGGAAATGTACGTAGAACACTCTGATTTTTCACCGAACTTCCAAAGTGCTGACTCGACGACGCCCAAAGTAACGACGTTACCAAAAATAAGTTTCGCCGTGTTCGAGGTGACTTACAGATAAAATGGCGATAACGAAAATTTTGCTAAAATCTCAACAAGTGACGGACTTACAGCAAAAATGATGTGAAAATAACATTTTTTTTTTTTTTACGAATAAATCACGTCTTTATCCCCTTAGCGAGTTCATAAATAAATGGTATCGAAAACGTGAAGTTTATTATATTGTTGTCGAGCGTTCTATAATTATAATTAGGGTTCGGATTTTAATGTCTTAAAAATATCAAAATACGCCGTAAAAAAAAAAACACGCGTTTATGAGCTATAACTCCAAAAAATGTCCTGAAAAATGCCTCCACAAAATTTTATAATAAAAAAAAATTCACTTTAAATAATTTTTTTTTTTTTTGACGATTGGCGTGGCCACGAGCACCACCGAAACAATGTTATCATACGATAAAAAAAAAAAAGCGAATTGAAGAAACAGGTACGTGTAACAGGCAAATGTGAGATTATGAGTTTGAGAATCGTTTTGTTTGAAAACCAATACAGGTTACTATAATATACCTGACGTTGTATTTGATACGAAATTAAAATGAATTTTAAATTTTTATTTCGTAATATTACTAGAAATAGGTTGGAAAATGACATGAAAAAACGCGCCACACACAGTCGCTATTAAAATGTTCAAAATATCCTTTATTTTTGATATTACTCATTTCCGACTAATTCATTTATTCAATGTGTAATTGATTTTTTTTTAGTCAAGTTTGAACGTCATCTCAGCAATCCACTTTAGAATTTCGACTGTCGGCTTTCTGAAATTCTCGCGGTAAATTCACCAGCTCGGGGTCAAGATCAAAGTAATAGTGTACTTGCAGAGAAAATGTGTTCACGTACACCATAGGCGTGTCCAGACCTTCATGGCTGGGGAGGCCAGTTATAAAATTTAAATTTTTTACTTACTACAGTGATCTATATTCTATATCTTTATTTGTGACTTTTTTTTTGTTGTATGGCGATTGTATAGCACCTGGAATTTTTTTCACCCCGCAAAATTAAAGATTATCTTGATTTTAAAATTGGTTTCCTATGCTATTACAACTAATAAATAAGACCAATCAACTAATGTGCTACTTAGTTATTTTTTTATAAATATTTTATATTATTTTATATTTATAGTTTCAACCACGGTAGATTATAAGCCAAGAGGCCAAGAATTAAGTCACTGGGGAGGCCGGTGCCCACCCTGCCTCCCCCGTAGACACGCCTATGACGTACACGGCATCAAGTTCGTTTCACGTGATTTTTCTTTTACATTCTTCATCAGTATACAAATTCTGTATAGCATCGAATTTTTAATTTTTCCGAAAAATATAGTGATTTTTACTATCAATGTATCTTAAAAAAAAAAATTCTGTATCTTATTTTTTTCATTATTATTAATAATTCATGTGTTCAAAAGCCAATAAGAATGCATACTATTGCACAAAGATGAAATGTATATCTTTAAAATACATGTGCATCTCTACCATTATTCGTGGTGAAATCATATTTTAGTGATCGTTATTATAACTTTGTCATCGAGTTGTGTACGTAAATAATGACAATACATTTCCACGGAAGGTTTTTTTTTTGGTGGTCTCAGGAATATTATTGTGATAAACTATAAAAGATATAAAAAAATATCGGTCTTTTTCGATAATGTTATGCGAATTTTTGTCGAAACCCCTTTGACTCATCAATTAAAATATATTCAAACGATTATAAATTACAAAGACAAAAAAAAAAAATGTGATTTAATAGGAAAAACTTAATTCTTTACTTTGTCCGGACGAAGCCAAACAGGGCACAACAGATTGTACGCAATCAACAAACAAATTGTATTTCCGTTTAAAAACCTAGGAAAAAAATACATTAAAAAAACGTATTATTATCCGCGAAGAGAGTCTAATGGTTTCAAGTCTCGTTCAATTTCTAACTACAAAGTTAAATACTAGAATTTTTCTATTTAAATTTAACTAATAGAACGCCTAAAATATTTTCAACTACTAAAATTATAATTCAGCCGATTAAAAAAAAAACCCAACAAAGGAATATCGCACCGAATACATATTTAATATTTATATATATTTTTCTATATTTAATATTATAATAATCTATTATTCAGTAATTACTGTCGGACGCTTCGTTGCTCCGACAATACTGACCTCCGGCGCTAAATACAATACAGTAAAACCATAGTTTTTTTTTCAGTTATTAATTACGATATTATTATTTCGCGGATAAAAAACAAAAAAAACCTATGATTACTCGATTGTGGGATTCACGTGAAAACAGCGAAATATGAGCGAATATAAAAGTAAAGAATACGGTCGAAATAACGGGTTGTACGCGATAATAAATACGGACCGTTTTGAAATAAAATTCACAATCGTTTTTTTTTTGCTCTCGATAAAACCATATTTATTTTCGACTCTAAATCCCCGAACAATATAATATAATATATCGCGGTGGAACACGTCTATATCGTGATTCCAAGCTCAGTTATCGTCACCACTACGGTTGAGTATTCGACAATGTACGTCTGCTGCAGTGGTCTTATTGTATAACGTTTTAAAGTGCTCCGCAATTTTTTATTTTCACTCGAATTATATTTAATTATGTTTGACCAATTTTAAATGTATTTAAAATGGAGACCATAATATCCGAACGAGGTAAATTTAACGACTGTAGTCAATAACTTTATGACAATAAGACTCATTGTAATACGTAGTATTTTAAACGGTATATTGCGTATATAATATTAAAAGTAACAGTAATAAAAATCGATATTATTTTGTTTTTTTTTATGTACATTATTAATATTGCATTTAAAATTAATCGTTAAAAATAAGTATGATTTAAAAAAAAACATTGTACGCTTTTTAAAGGTTTATTATTTTTCTAAATGAACGATTTATGTATTAAAGAATTATTTGTTTTCTCTTATTCGCTCTTTTGACGAGACAACCGTCGCTGGGTACGTGAATCGGTCGTCAAGTTAAAAGTCACCGAAAAAAGTCGACGAAAATCCGTCTAAATATATTGTTCAGTATTTTCATTCTCTATACCGCCAGTGGCGTAGATTCGAGGAGGTCGCAAGAGGTTTTCACCACACTTAAAGCCCAGGATATTTATAGGTATCTTATTAAGCCCATTGCTATTTGAAATGTTAAAAACGCGTATTTCGTCGATTGTGAAAGTAACAGAGAATTTTAGTGCATAACAGTATTACTATAATTTTATAATGAGTATATTGGGCATTATACTCTAACGCTGTGATTGAAAAATCTACTCTCCACAAAAACCGTATACGATATAAAGATTAATGTCGGGAAAGGTTTTACACGTACAACACAACAACCGGAGAGTACACATTGTTTTGTAACTATGACGGATTCTTTCATTGAAAATTACTACTTAATAAAATATTTTTTTTATTCCGAAATTAATAATTTAACGCATCGAAAACATTCTCATCTTAGCAGTTATATATTCCTAGTCGTAATAATACGGAGTCAATAACGGAGTTATTGAAAACGAAATATAAATTTAAATAAACTTTTAAAAATTTGTTCGCGTCAGACGGATTCGAGTAATGCTTTAATTAAACATCGAATCCCAAATATTTGGCCCCCGTCCGAACACAAAAATCTCCCGAATCCGCCACTGACCACAACAGTGGACGGTACACGAATGACACAGAATATTTCACTGTAGCGGCGAGAACGGCCTTATTTAAAGTCGAAACTTACACGGTAACCACGGTATGTTGACTTCTATGTGGTTGGATCGTCCCCATTCGAGAATGCCCGCGGCGCCTGACCGTACGATCGTCGCAAGCGTGGCTATGCACAAAGCCACATGACCTCGGACCATACCTCCTGTTGATATAAAAAAAAAAAAAAAAATGAAATGCATATAAACAAAAAAAAAAAATTAAATTAAATTCCGCATATAAGTACACGCTGATTTCTCATTATATACTATATAGTGTATACAACACGCAAAAAGCATTAGAGACGCGTCCCGTCGAGCGCCGCCTGCTATAGTATATGTTTATAATACACGACGTAATATTATTATAGTCACAGCGAATGGTGGACTTTATATTGTATGTACATTATATATAAATTATCGATTTTTAGCGGATTATTGTAAAAAAAAAAAAAGGAAGAAATTTACGTAAGAATTCTCACGCGAGAAAATATTTTATGATATTATCCGTCGATTGTGCCGTTTTTTTTTTTTTACTCTGTCCCACTGTTTAAGCCGATTTGCATTTTTTTTCCCTTTTCCCCGAGTCCCGGAGCAAATATTTCCACAGACGACGCGATATCGAATCATACACAACGACAAAAAAAAAATGCACACAGTAAAAAAGAAAAAAAAAATCTCTGTTTATAATACGATTCTCGCGGACCATTTATTATGATTATGACTTATCTACCGACGAATTCGATTCGAAATACAAGTTGGGTAGATAAACATTGTGTTTGACGTTTCGGACCGGCAGAAAACGAACGTTCGAAATATATTGAATGTTATTATAAACGAAAAGTTTAAAGTAAAAAGTTTCTATGTATATTATTATTATTATTCTAACAAAATTAAAATTGTTGTTGAATTTACAGAGACGATAAATGTCTAATGATAAACGAAAAAACGAACAAAGTATTGTTGTTCTTACAATGATTTGGCGTTTTTAAATTTTTTTTTTTTTTGTTTTAAACGTATTTCCACTTTTAACTAGTTAGTTTTCTCGAGCGTAAAAGAAAATTTCGAAAAATTTTCCGTTAAATTGCAAAAAAAAAAACTGATTTGATTTTCAACGCGTTTTTTTTCGAATATGTATAGGTACTATTTTAAAGTCTGACCAAACGTATTAAGCACAATCCAAAGTAAAAGATAACAGCGGGCTGATCATGCCTGGCGTAGTCAGAAATCACTATTGCACGTGGTAATGGCAGAGAACCCAGAAGGAAAAAGACCTCTCGGGCGACCCCGTTTGAGATCAGAAGACGTGGTAAAGAGTGACGTAGAATCTCTAAATGGAGGTCCGGACTGGAAAACGAGAGCAGCTGATAGGGAGAATTCGAGGATTGGTTGTATGACGGGATGGTCCTAGCGGCCTTTAATATCGAAGAAGAAGAAGAAGAAGATTTTAAAGGCTGAAAAAAAGGCCTTAATAATAATAAATAGAATTACGTTCAGGATCTTTTTTTTTTTTTGCAAAAATGCTTTCAAATTTGAAATCAAAATAGGAACAATATCGATTTGTGATTCGTGTGTGATTCACTCGAATCGACATCCATCGATTTTATGCAAAAATTTCGTTTAAATATAATTCAGATGTCTATCCACAAAATTGTACGTATAAAACAGAAATATTTTCGTGGCTTTTGGAACTTCGTATTCCGTACACGAATTAATTTTTTACGATTACGGTTTAGCAATATATATATATAATATTTTGCGTGTAACTAACGATATGTGATTTGTGAAAAAAAGGAGATTTGTCTTTTAAAGTTTGAATTTCTTAAAACTACAAACAGTATAGACGACCATGCCTCGTTCAGAATCGTTTTATCGAATGCAATCAACCGATGGTTTGGAATTTTAAACAATAACACCCGATCGAGTGATCAGCTCGACGCTACCTTCTGGTTCGTGCTAAAAACGTCAATTCGTAAAACTTATGAGTAAACATAAATACGCTGTACGTCGCGACATGACCGATAGAATATTATTGAAATACTCGTGCATAATGAGTATATATGTACATGATGTTCGAGAACGATGTGAAAAAAAAATCATAACGACCAAACTCATCGTTATCAAAAAACGATTGCATCGACGAGCGATCGGGTAAAGCCTGTGATATTTAAAAACGATTGCACGCGTATATTGATTCGAATGGAATATTTTGTGAATATGAATTTAATAATAAGCTGGCGTCTCGATCGATACGTCTCGATAATTATCGATATTATTGATTTCGAAAACCAATAGACCGAGCCAATCGTAAATTGTGCGTAAGTGACCATCGCGTCTTCGATTTGTTCATTTGTTATATTGAATTAAAATCGCCGCGTTGAATTCACAGAGTTGCCTATCCGAGCGAGATTCAGCTCTGATACAAGTGAAATCGTTACGAACAATACCACAAATCACCGAGAAAATATTAATTTTTATAAAATAATATTTTCTACGTTATTTACTTTTATTTTTTTTTTCATTAATTACGGTTTCTATCCGATAATAATCGTTTAATAATTTCTCAATCCAATGACTATACCGTATGTTATATGTATCGCGCGTAATTTATTAGAAAGTCGAAAGTTATAGATTTTTATGTTGCGCTTAACAACACCAGCTGTTGTATAACTAAAACCGTACGTATTTCTGTACTCGTATCGAAAACCAGTTATATATACATATTTTTTTTTTTTTTTACTTACCCGTCAACAAAACACTTCTATAATATAATAAAAAAATTTTTTTTTTTTAGTACGTTACGCGTACACGTCGCGGTGTAATAATACTACTACTGTAGCGGTACAGTACGGAATAACGTATTTTATTTCGGTTACGAGTATATATAGTTTTTTTCTTTCTCTCCGATTAATTTCAAAACAAAAAAAAATCAGGAAAACTCAGGCGAATTACCTATTCCGTGTAAAACAAGCGTTTTACAAACGATCAGACGATAGCGCGACGGTTCGTTTAAAAGTCGAAAAAAAAAATGCATGGAATTCATACGCGCGAATAACACGCGTGTGTCGTTTAAACACGTGTAGTTTATCGAAAAAATATACAAAAAAAAAACAATGTAAATTCTATAAAAAAAAAAAATTGTTTTAAAACGGTATTCACCCGAACATTCGTATTCGAGAGAACTGCAAGAGCTGACCGCGTGCGACTACTGTTGCACCGTACCTGCGAACGTCACGGTGCGCGCGATAATGGTCGATGCCTGGGCCCGAGTTCGTTAAGCTCTGTTTTTTTTTTTTACCGTCATCACTGTAAATACATATGCGTTTTTACGGTACAATATATATTATTTACGTTATAGTAAATCGTTTTGACATTGAGTGTCAAATATAGATCGCCTACATACATCGAATTTTCGGAAAAAATTACCGTTTAATCCCGTACATTATACGTATATGCGAATCACTAACTGCCCGTGGTAAGGAAACGAGTGAAATTTTTACTAATTTTTTGTTATCAGAGACAAACACTGTATGGCGCGTAAAATATTTTATATAGAACGTTATTTCAATTGGAAAAAAAAAAAGAAGTTCCATAACGTTTTTATTTTAAAATCAATAATTAGAAGACAATTTGCAGCGAAATATTGTAAATACGTCCCATTTCAGGCGTATAAAAAAAAACACTGTATATAGCAAAAATAAAAATTCAAGGTAAAACAGAAATATATAAAAAAAAAACAGAACACTTGTTAGTATTTCGGTGGTAATAATTTTTTTTTTTCGTGTAGCCTTTAATAACCAGATATTAAAAGGCCGCATTCATTGGCGAAATTGAAGGAAACTAAATTTTAATATCATATAATAAAATGTCCACGAATTTTTTTAAGAAGGGCACTTACGCGTCTACACAGATATTGCCTAAATTTAAAAAAAAATCTCACTCGTAACATAATCTTTGGACAAAATTTAATTCCGCTTTTTATGAATAGCTACACGAAACGAACACGTTAATTGTAACTGTTATAGAGTTAACAGTTGATTAAATATACATATATACATAACTCTTTAAGACAATCAATTAATTACGTACGAAAAGCAGAGAACGTCATTGGCGCACGCCTTGAAAAATCAAGTATTCAAATTTCCCTCCTCGAAAAAATAAAAATATTCGTATTTAAAAGTACCAGAACGCTTTAATCGAACAACTACATCGATTTTTCCAATTACCCAGAAATAATCGTTCGAAAACATGCAAAAAAACTCTCTCTCTCTCTCTCTCTCGTAAAACCTCGTATATATATGAAAAAATATTACGCTCTGCTATACTCGTGTTTTGATCTGTACTGAGGTCGTTCGTTAATAATTTCATGACAGATGCGATCGAACGTAAATAATTAATTTTATTTATTTTTTTTTAAATTTTTTCGTAAACTTGTCGCGCAGGAATCGGTTTGTACGATATTACATTTGTCGACGGTTCGCTAAATTGCTAAAATTGTGTCAAAAATCGCTCCGGGGCCATTCGTCCGGACCGGAATAGTAATATAATAGTATATTGTTTTAAGAAAACCCTTCAAAATATATTCGGTAACGTGCTGCTCGTGTACTCGAACACTAGTAACTAGCAACATATACTTCACGTTGTGTGATATTATGCAGTGTCGTAATAATGATTAATTTTCGAGTTATACCGAGTTCGTAACAAAAACAAATTACGCGACAAAAAATTAATATTGCAATAAAAAAAGTATAAAATATAATATTTAAGATTAGTGTACGCTCATTTCAGTCGCTTTCTCCTAGTTTATTTCCCGCTAAACTCGATAAATTCAGGTAGGTTCGTGTGATTTCGTACACGTCCTGCAGTGTTGCCGATCCACAATTTGGCAAACTTGTTATAACGAAATAAAACATATATATATATATAGAAAGTTTGTGCAGAATCATGCACTGCAAGGTTGCACGGAAATCCGTCCTAATTCGTGTTTTGAAAATTATACAGATGCATATTTTTTTTTTTGTGATGATTTTTGAAGAATAAACGGCGAAAAACTCCACAAAAAAAAAAAAATTGTAATTACGTACGTAGTTGCGTACTTTATTGTAAAGTTATTTTTTGAACATTGGTTATTCTCCAAAATAAAATTAATTTTTCAAATGTAATTCATTCAGTTGTTTATTCGGCAGTGGCGATAACGAAAAAAGAAAGGCAAAAGGTAATCGTGATAATTAATGGAAAATAACATCTGCAGGCGCGCGTATTTATGAAATTTAACGCCGTGTGTCACAGAACAATAAATATTCAGTCCCTCACAAAAATCCTATTTTATTATTCGATATAATATATGCAGTAATAAGCATTTTTTTCTTCAGTAAAATCGCGAAATAATAATAATAATAAAATTATTCGTCAAGTAATTGGACGTTAAGCGTTGAATAACATATTTCGTAAGAAATTTGATTGAAATGGAGAAAAAATTTTCGGGTACGTCATTGAAATAAAACGAGCATGTAGTTTCGAAGTTACAATGCTTTTTATCACGAAATTCTTCAACGAATATTTTATCACCAACGTTTGATACACGACAGACGGAATGTGGAGATCTGAAGAAATCATTTTTTAATATCGTTAAGGTCTAACCAAAATAGAAATTAAAACGAAAAGTAAAAAACCATTTTCTAATATATTACATACTGGTTAAATTATTTTATTTTGTCAATGTTGCTGTAGTTCGAGTTTTTTTTTGTATTAGTTGATTTCACATTTAACATGGCTAAACTATTGAGTCTTTCCCGAAGTACCTTTCTGTTACACTGTCACGACGGCAATTTTTGCGATTAAACGATTCATTGTTCTAGCGTCGATACAATATTTCGAAATGAACTAATAAAACTAACAATATCGATGTGTAACGGTAAAATTAAACACCAAATAATATGATTATAATAATAATTGCGATGGATATGAAAATAAAAATTCTAGTTGGGCGTCGAAAAGTTTTTTGTAGCAATCTCGTAAAGTGTCGGCTGGTTAAACTGCCCCCGTTCGCCCTCTTCCGTCTAAATACGGTTCTGGTCATCTGGTAAAATAGCATAACCTACGTTCTGGTATAATCGTTTTCAGTATTAATATCGTTAAGTAAAACCGAAAGCGAATTATGTTAAAAAAAAATGTACGTTTCCAAGCCCACACACTATCACTTCTATAAATGAATAATATAAGTGTATAGAAAGTTGAACGATTAACGTTGATAATAGCTAATAGAATTTAAAAAAATTATCGAATAACGAAATATTATAATTAATTTTTTTTTATAAAGCGCTGGATATTATTATACCGGTTTGACGGCTTAAAATATAGGCAAAAACCATAGCACAACTGCACAGTCCTCATGTGGAGATTCTTTTCATTGGGATTTTATTGTGAACATACTGTTCCGAAAACTCTTATCCGATTCGAATTTATATAATATTATTTGCACATAATGATTGTATTTATAACGTTAATTATAATTGTTGTGGTGATATTAAAACTTTTGAAATTATAACCATATTGTTAATTAATAAATACGCCTATTACTGGAACGAATATAACGTTGAAATCACTTCAGTGTCTAATGTCAAGAAAATTTAAGAAAATAAGATATGAAAAATAAATAAAGTTTCCGAGGGGAAAAAACCCGAAAATCAACACAGACAATCACTGTAATAATATTACGCCGTAAAACTCGATCTGTGGAATAGTTTTAATAACACAAACGGGTACTTTAACGTTATATTATCTTTAAAAAATAAAAATAAAACGAAATTAAAAAAATTAATTAATATATTTCCACAGGTAAAACTATAATTTTTCGTCTCGAGTAAAACTTTCTTAACTTCAGTGATTGTATAGCATCTACTGACTTTACCTAAAACTTTTTATCTATTTATCTGTGTTCTATAAAAGAGGGTAGAAAAGTATATATGTTTCCATTTTGAAAAGTCAAGTGCAAGTAATTGGGAAAATAATCAGTGATGTTCCCATCAAATTTGTTGAGGGTATACGCAGATGAATTTTAACAATTTCAATGAAAAAGTTTAGGGTGCTAAAAAAAAAGGTTTTTCATATGCCAGTTCTAAGTTATTCAGATTACGACCTTGGTATAATGAGGGAAGAGTGTTAATAATAATAACAAACAAATTTTCATTTTCATTATTTTTAAATTAATTTAAAAATTAAAGCTATTAAATATATTTACTTAAATTTTATTTAAATATATTTATTAAAAATTGTTTCTTATCCCTCCCTTTCTGGTCTGGTTCTTTTATCACGTAATGTGAAGTCTGCTGAACTATGTTCTCGAACCCTTCACATATTCGTGAATTGACGTCTACAGTTGGAGAGTCATTTGAAAGTCAATTTGAATTTTTTTTATTATGACTGGAGAGTATACGCAGTATACTGTGATTTTTAAAAAAAATTTTGAGAGTATACGGCGTATATGGAGTATACCCTATGGGAACACCCCTGAAAATAATAATGTTAAACTTATGCGACTTAAAGAACAGTAAAAAGACATCGAAATAGAATTTGTTTGATATGATTTAACACGTTAGCTTATGATAAAAAAAAAAAATCACGCTACATATTAGTATATTTTCACGTTATTGGAGGAACTATTTTATATCAAAACTATTATCTATACTATTATATGACATTATAAACTATCGCGATGAACTGAATTCGCAATCCTCAATATTGCGCTCGTCAAGGACTTTGAAATGACGGATCGTGTTTATTCGGATAATCTCCTATGGCCAATTAAAGCGCAGGAACACTTTGATCAATTGTCGCAAACGTGTTTAAACTGAAGTGTGAACGAAAATAGATTAAACTTTAGACAGCTAACAGTATTTTCATTACGGTAATTGATCAAACGATAATAATGATAATATCTTATTACACGTATATTGATATAAGTGAAAATTATTGCGCACACATTTTTCTGGTACTTATAAAATAATATTATAATTAAAGAATTATATATCACGAAGTACTTACCGTCCAGAGCAGAACCTGGTCCTTACAGAGCGTCATTCAGATAAATATCTGCAAACAAAATCGAATAAACGAATATTATAATTTATTTAGAACAAAAATCTGTAATCAATTTTTTTCCCACATTTTTCGTGATAATAATGGACAGCGTTTAATTTTTAAACCATTATTATCACGAAAGTCCACATAATATAATATACAAAATAATTCAATATTCGAAAATATTTCTAACGGTTTAAATATTGCATAGACTAACTTTTCAATAATTATATAACAAATTTCATTAATAGATTTCAACGAGTAATGTTTTTTTTTTCAAAAACCCATTAATTCATTCGGTATTAGAATAAAAAATATATATAATTTTTTTTTCCTTCGTCGTTTGTGTACTCCAATATAAATACCTAACAATTTCCAATTTAAAATAAATAGTTAATTAAACGTATATTCGTTTCGATATATGTATACAGGCGAGTGATATCAATCGTGGCAGTCGATGTAATAAAACGAAAAAAAGCAAATAGATTCAATTAAAATAATCTAAAGTGATAATTATCACGTGAAAACAAAAATTCGGTGTTATTTTCACTGGAATTTGAAGAGAAATTTAAAAAAAAAAAAATCATTTTCAAAAACGGCGTACACGAGTGCTAATCGAAACCAGTTTATAGATCGAATTCGTAATAGAAATCAATATTAACATGCGGTTTATTTGTAAATCTTATAAAAACACGTCATTATACTTCGTAACCAAACGTTATTTTATATTTAGCAAAGAAAACGCGTATTCGATCAATTAACATATAATATCGCGACGAAATAATAAACGTTTTATAATAGTTCCATTACATATTTTTCGTTTATTATAATGTAATTGAGACGTTATTATAAATATTATTATTATTCGAAATTCCGGATTTACTACGAATTCGTATACTGGTACGCTTATTTCAATACTAAACGCTATTACAGCAAACAGAACTGAAACGGTACACCACGGTTATTTCACAAATATAAATAAATGCATTTTATAAATTTTTAGACTAAGCTCGCGTATTTAAAATACAAGTCGCGGAAGTAACACCAAAGTAGTGTTACAAAAAAAAAAAAATAGATTCCCTACGTTTGAAAAGCGCTAAAATGCCGATTTTCCAGGTTTATGATCAATCGATTATACACCCCAGGATGGATGACCCGCAAAAAAGAACGAGGTATGACCGATCTAAATAATGAAATTCGGTGGTCCAGTTGACCAGGAAACGCGCAATTGTCGGATTTGCGTTCTGGGCCATGGTGGTCACCGCGTATTCTGGTCCAAATACCGATACGTTCATTGAACTGCGTCCTGGCTGTTCTGGCCTTCTCAGATGAATCCGACGATGCGTGCACGGAATCGACATGGACTGTGCACGAGTGATCGAAGAGAAAGTGTACGATTTGCCATAAAAACGTATGAATCGTTCGTATACGACCACCGCTATCCACTAAATCCTGGGAAGCCGATTCGATGCGGTATGTCCATTCGTCGGTGTATCCTAGCGATCCGCATCCTCGGAGTTAGTGTGCGATTCGACCATACACACGAGATCGGAGAGAAGAAGATACATGATTTGAAGGGAGAACGGTAATTTTATAAGTGGTTCTAGTGATGGGCGATTCGATTGTAGTTTTTCAACGATCGATATATTTTTAATGCGATAAATCGATTTATGTGCATCGATCTCATCGACGAATCGATTCAATTCGATGCAGGAATTCGCACTGCCAAGTTACGACGACTTTTATTTTTAAGCTTAGTAAATTTCAAAGATTGGCGTTTAACATTTAAATTTAAATGTAAATCTAAAATATGTAAAAAAAAAAAAAATAATGTTTTTCATTTGTATTTTATATATTATATACGTACTAAACGTAAACATTTTTTATATTACATGCGTGTTTTATTTGCTTTCTTATAATATAATGTATAAAGAGTAAATTTTGTAGATTAACAGAAAGAACGCAAGGCTTGGATTGAAAAGATTCAAAGAAAGAGCTAAAACCACTAGAGAAGCGCTTATTAAATTTGGAAGGATTTCAGTATGATCGGTATAAGGATTATGCACAGCATCCAAGCATAAAAGTTAGACAGATAGAAAATATCTGTATTCATTGTCAAGCCAAGAAATTTAAAAAGGAGCGCATTTCAGGAGGTATTGCTGTAGCAATGGGAAATTTAAACTACCCAAATTGCCGCAAACGCCAGAAATTTTTTTCTCCTGTGCACAGCAATGCCGGGAAAATGCAGCTAGTAAAAGGCTATAAATTAAATAATAACCCGAACGAACACTAGGAGCAAATGTCTTATACACCGGATTTTCTTAGAACTCAAAAAATATATGTTTTTAATAATTAACGCTTAATGATTGAGGCATGTGATTAGTGTATAACGATCTGTCAAACGTTATTATGAGTATTTAGACGTAGCGTATGTGTTTGACGGAAAGTCGGAGTATATCTTGTTTGTTCCGACATTGGATAGCAAAGCGTGGCTGATCGAAAAAAAATATCCGAATTTTTATCAAAATACACAATGCGCAATTTTACGCGAATACGTTCCCCCAAAGTAATGTATTGTTCGTGTAAAAATCCGACGTAGTTACACGTTTATAAACCGTTTGGAATTTTTTATTGAAATTTTATTCGGCAAAAACAATCTTTAATGCGAATTTTTTTTTTTTCCAATTGATTTGCGAACAAACCGAATTCGTACCGAATTTCGTAAACAAATTTATTTTTACAGTGTACAAGTGATTTTTCTTTCTCGTTCGTGTTTATATTGAATTTTTGTGCGCGAAAAAATAACCGTGCAAAACACGTCTACGGATTACTGGAAAAAAAGAACTCCCATCCGGACCCGGAAGCATATAAGCATTCTGGGGTCCGTTTGGGCGCCTATATTCAATTACGCTCTCCGTTTGATTGATTTTGAATTTCCCGTCTATTTAATACATATTATACAAGGACGGGTATATATTCCCGGAATAACATTTTACTATGAAAAATAAAATACGGAAATCGTGATAACGGATCTTTGATGTGCGAAAAGTATAAATCCGGAATTATTTTATGTTCCATGACATTTGTGATGTCAGTGTGTTATCAGTGTATTATTATTATACTGTACTCATCCTAACAAGTCTAAGCGAGCTCCTGTGTCGGAACTTAAACTAAACATATCCATTGATTTGTTTTGAAAAACCACCTAAAATTACTATGAAATGCGCGTGTTTGGTTTGTCTGATAATAACACACTGACATCACAAATGTCAGGCGGGAAATTTGAAATCAACCGATCGGAGAGCGTAATTGAATACAGGTGTCCAAACGGACCCCGGAATGCTTATATGCGACCCGGTATAATCGATTAAACGCACATATTATGCGAGTATAGATTACGTATATGATATAAGAGTCCATAATATGCTCGTGACAAAAATAAAAAATAAAAAACGTTTTAATGCTTTTCGTTCCACCTACTCGAGGAGGGATTTTTTTTCTTTTTAAACAATATCGTCATACGATCGTCGTACGTGCTGCAGCGTTATAACGCCGGAATAGAAACTAATGGAATTCCGAGACAATTGAAGAAAACCGGTGAAAAAAAATAAATATATAAATCGAGTGTATTGTATTTGAAATTTGAAGTCAACGACCTAATCATTGCATCGCGAAAAAAAACTCATTTCGAACTCCGGTTTAGGCGCTCTATCCTCGAAGTTTTTGTAATTTACACATAGCGCGCGCGTTGTAGAATAATTTGAGATACGAGGCACGTCCAGGAAATAATGTTTCCCTGCCCTGTAGGCACAAGAGAGAAATCGTAGATACAATTTTGGCGCCACTATGCGATAAAGCGGTTCGTAAACGGAGAGGTTATCCACCTCGGCGGTACGTGCGAAATTGCTAACATACGGTTACGTATAAACACGAGAGCGACTGTTTGCGTCCATCTCTCTAAGGCAATATACGTTAGGTGCGAAAATCCGTTCTGTTTCGCAGCGTTTTCGAGACGACGGTGACAACATTACCGAGTCAATCGTGACAAGGGATAACGTTTGGGTTGCTTATTGAACCCCAGAAGCGAAGCGTCTATCCGCACAGTGGTGTCAATGTGTCATACCGGCTCCCCGTCAGCAAAATGATTCAAAACGTTTTAAATCATAAAAAAAAAAAAAATACATAGTTTTCTGAGATGAAAAGACCGTATTCTTCCCATCGATTATTTACCTCAAAGAATATGTTAAAACCGAAAAAAGCTTCAGACAATCAAAATCAAAAAAGAGGAATGCTGACCTCTGAGGTTCGTTCCATTCACGACAATGCTCATACCGTTCGACTGTCAGTTCATGTCATCTTCTAACTACCAACCTTTTTACCAAATCGACCGAGGCTTTAAGAGGAGAACATCACGGAAACGATGAAATTGGTTGTGTCGAATTGGAGAGAGGAACGTGGATCGAAATTCTTCAAGGTGAGAATACGCGAGCTCGTGTCTCGGTACGAAAAGGAACGGCGACTGCGTCGAAAATGATTTAAATATATAGGTAGTAAAAAAAAAAACCATGTAATTATTTAGGGAAAAAAAAATTTTTTTTTTTTATTTGAAAACCTATTATTTTCTGGATATGACGCAATAAACGACACGATTTATCTGAATGCGATTCGATTGTCGAAACACGAACGCGAAATCAAATTCGAAAGTACAAAAAGGGTCGAACACTTTGGGAAAACGGCATTTTTACGTTTCGTGTAGCTTCGTCAGAAAAAAAAACGTCTTCAACGCGTGGCGGCGTGAATGAATATTCGTATAATATTACAGAAAGAAAATTGAAATTTACTACATGTAATCGGTAAGTTTCGATATTATACTTTTGTCGTAATAACGTTTCGTTCGTTGTAATTTTAATAATAGTCAACCGCGTGCGTACTGCATAATATTATTATATTCGAGAAAATGTTCGTTACGTCCGCGCGGGGAATTTATATTAAAAAAAAAAAAAAAAAATTAATGAAAATCTATACAAAACCGCTTGTTTAGTCGTCGCGGTGCGCGATATTTTATGTTTGCACGCAACAAAAGATTTCTTCTTTTTTTTTTTTGCATTCATAAACGTGAATTATTTTGTTTGCGGATCTATGATATTGTGTATTTTAACAATAAAAGTGGACTTTTAAATTAAAAACCTCAGAATTTATTAAAAAAAAAAAAAAATCGTTTTCCCGGAGAAATAATAATATTCTACATCGCTGGTCAGATATCGCGGGAATATTCAGATTAGAACGAAAACATTTTGAATTCCGATCGCAAACGTAAATTTAAAATCGAAAAGGAATAAAAAAACGAAATAATAATGCAATCGTTATATTTCTATTGTGTGAGCCAACGTTTCCGCTAAAATTTCCTTTCTCCGTTTTGCGTACCGTTAACGCGGCCAAAAAACGAACACTGCAGCGCACACATACCCACCGCGATTACGCAATGAAATAATATATAAAAAAAAATTTTTCTTTCATGTGTAAACACCTATTACGGCGGTATGAGGGTAAATCTCGGGAAATGGGACGGAAATGTGTGAGCTGTTGTCATGACAACTAATCATAATATTTATTAATATTAATAACATTAATTAATTATAAATTGCGTGTAACGTGTGAGCTGTTGTCATGACAACAAATAATAATATTTATTAATATTAAATAATTTACACGCAATATTAATAATATTAATTAATTTACACGCAATTATTATAAATTGCGTGTAACGTGTGAGCTGTTGTCATGACAACAAATAATAATATTTATTATATCGAAATAATTTTGAATAAAGATACCAATATTCACAAATCCCAATCACAATTCCGTTCCGTTTTTACCGCTCACGCGACGTTTACACGTCATCAACGTCTCGAGTACTAGCAGACTCGTTTTTTTAAAAATAAATAATTCGAATAATGTTGTTTTATTTTGACTGCGGAAAAGAATTAAACGTGTGAGCGTTTTAAAACTCGTTTGAAACGTTCGATTTTTCAAAACTTTTCAAAAAAACGTTTTTTTTTTTTTGTAAGTCGTCCCTTCGTTGTATTAACGACGATCTGAGGGAAACAAAAAAGATACTCGAAAAAAAAAATTCAAGGCACTATACATCAGTGTCGTAGCCGGGGGAGGGGGCTGATGAGGCTACAGCTTCTCCCCTCCCGAAATAAATAATCAGTTTTTTAGTAAATACCGTTTATATGCCTCAACACCTCCCCTCCAAATAAAAATCCTGCCTACGCCACTGTTATATATACACATCAATTCAAACCTATTTACAGGTACCACTACTATAAGCAGCAAGAGGTATTATAACGATGAAATAATAATTTTATTTGTAAAACGTGAAATTATGGAATAGGCATATACGCGCAAAATAACGAATATTGTCAACGCGCATACGAGACACGTATACGACGCGTAAATAGAAATTCCGATACGTTCGCGTTATTTAATTTCTGTTCGATACGGTGAATTACACGCCGAAGACGATGATAACGTTTTCACATTTCAACTGTTGCGGGTCACTCTAAATCTTACCGAATACGCATTAAAAAAACACTTGCTCGTTTGCCTGTTCGTATATAAACACATAAAACTATTCGGGAATTTTCGTAGTAATTCGTTTTTACAAAGTAAAAAAAAAAAAATGAAACTTCGTAAAAAATACGCGTTTCGAGCGATTAAAAAAACCCTTATACGTAATATTGGATAAACACTAAATAGTAAAGGACGCGACGTGACTCGATCCCTTTCAAAGAGTGTTTGGTAATTTCAAATTTTTTTCAGATTTAAAAGCAAATATTTTACACGATACGCACTCGTACGTTTTTTTTTAATAATCTCGCCGATTTGTTCGCAAAACAAAATAACAGAATACGGTCGTCGACGATATTATATATAATAATTATTTAATATCTCTAGAAAAACTAAAGAAACTGGATAGAAAATGGTAATGATTTTTTTGTACTTTTGTACACAAAACGTGCGACGCGAGTCGCATATTCGATTACATTTGTTATCGCCGAGTGGCGAATGTCTGAATAGCGTGCAAACAGCAAACTACACCAACCATCGAGATAATTCGTGCGGTGCTTTTGACGGGATGGAAGTTGATCGAACTCGAACAGAGTGTGCAGAAAGTCGAGACGAAACAACAACGGCATCAGACAGTTGGTGAAACTTACGACGAGAAATCCGACAGCGAAAAAAAAAAACAAGAAAAGAAACCAACAGACGTAAAGATTATCTTGAACGAGTCATACTATATAGTCTCGGACGAGCCGCGTTATTTTTTACGTATCGCATTGTGTATCTCCAAGTTTTTTTCGAAATCCTTACCACATTATACGATTAAGGGCCGGTATTTCAATATCTACTTAAGCTTAGGCTTAAGTTAAACCAAAACTATGATTAAGGTGAACCTCAAAAAGTGAACGAGTAGTTCAATTCATTTCAATCTTCCACTTCGCTAAGCTTCAAAAGAAGTATATTTTGTTTCTTGTTCCATGATTAACCAGCACGTTATCATATTTATTATGTTATCATCCATAAAATGTCATATTTCAAACAATTTTATATTTTATATTATATTATTAACACACCGTTTATTTAAATGAAACTTAATAAAAAATCCATTTTCATCCCATTCAATGAAATGGTCTGTTCTATTGCGATAAATACGCCGTTTTCTTGAATGCCCTAGTCTACTCACAAATTTTATAACAAACTCATCATCACTCGAACTTGATGAAGAAGTATCTATAATTTGTAATATAAAATGCAACGCAACTATTTGTATTAATAATATATTATGTATATCTATACATTAACTAGGTATATATATATATTAATAGTAAACGTTTACCTATCATATAATACTATAATATAATTATTATCATTCACCCTTTAAAAATCAAAGATAAACTCGTTAAACCGTACCCTGAGTGCTCTTTAAAATAAACCAAAGCTATGTGGAGCCTATCTCTAAAACTTCTATTGAAATACAGAAAACTATAGTTAAGCTTTACTTAGTCTTGAACATAAGCTTAAGTAGATATTGAAATACCGGCCCTAAGGACCATATCGCCGTTCCTCGGGTAAGCTCGAGATACCGCTTATTATTATTGTACTTATGGTACGTTTCAAACATGTTTTCTAATGTTTTGCAGCAATTTCAGAATCATTTACGCAGTGTTATTTTCTTTCGCCGTCAATTGTAGAATGAAATCAAAAAAAAAAAAATTTAAATCCTAGCTTTATTTCGGCGCAATAACCAGGTGCGATTTCCAAATTTTTTTTTCATCAGTTAAATCAAGTACTTAATAGATCATAAAACATGATACATAATCTCTACACGCGAACACTTTACAAAAACGCGTGTCTCCTGAAAATGTTCAAAACACACCCGCAGCCGGTTTATTACACCTTTTCGTATTTCCCAGAGTTAGATTCATTCGTTTATTATTAAAATCCATAACACTTTTCGCGCGCACAAAAACACGAGGAGATTCGGAGAATATAATGTAAAAACATAAGAATCGCCAGTATACAGGACACACAAAAAAAAAACAGCTTATAAATCTGTTTAACGAATTGTCGAGATATTTTTAATACACATACGCGTAAAAGTGTTGTATTTCTACGCACCGTCAAGCCGTATCGTCGTAATCGTGAAAGTTAGAAACGTCAGATTTGGCGAGTTATAAACGTTTGTTTATATTCGATAATTTATCCACGACAACGTAAAGTGTACACTCGTGATCGAAACGATTTTCTATTTTTCGTCCGTGCGAAAAATATGCGTTAAAATGCATTTTATACTTTTAATTTTAATAACGAATTTATATAAAAAAAAAAATTTTAAGTATAAATATTTTATTAGTGTATTTACTATTTTTCTCTAAAACTTGTTGTTCGCCACAAATCGCCGGGTTACATTAATTATTTTCTTTCAATTGCTCCGTCAGTTTTCGTTTGATAGCATTAAAACCATAGCCGTCCCAAGGGGGGGGGGCAAATGGGGCAAGTGCCTAGGGCGTCCAAAGTATTATGAATGCAGGGGGCGTCAAAAAAATGAATGACAAAAAGAAAAAAATTTATTGTTTTATTTTAGATATTAATTTCCCTTGTATCTGTATGATTATTTCGAGGATGAGTGTATTTACTGTTAAAATATATAAAATTATATGTAATTAGATATTCCGTTAGTTGTAAATTTTTTTTTGGGGGGTGGGGGCGTCAAATATTATTGCCCTAGGGCGTTATTGGTGGTTAGGACGGCACTGATTAAAACGTTTGTCACTTTCTGCTTTTGTTCCGGCACAGTTTACATAAAAAAAAAAAAATTCTTCAGACGAAAATACGTCTTCTTACACTCCGTACACGAAACTTTGTAGACGGCTATACTTGACCAATTAGGTGGTAATTAAGACATTTTTCCATAATGCGAATGACGCGCGTGCGTTGTACGCAGTGATCGGGTTATATTATTATCGTTAGGAACGATTAATAATCACAAAAAATATTATTAACGACGACGAGAACGCGAAATAATAATGTTTTCTTCGCGTTGTGTTTCTTAATAAATATATTTCGATGAAAACTTCTCGATTTTGAAGTATACGCGTATGGTATAACAAATATTTTTAGCAGAAACGTGTGGAAAAAAACCCTTAGAATTTACATAATTTTACAGTACAAAAAGCAAAAAACCAGAGAAAATATATATATGTTTGCGAAATTATGCAAAATACAATTTTTTTGGGTTTAGTTTCTACGCACGATACGAATAGCATTTATATTTGACTCTGCTACTTTAAAAAAAAAATGATATGCAAATGCTACTATACAACAAATCCCTAAGCTCATAGACATTATTATACACGTATAAATAAATGTATATATAAATATAGTGTAAGGAGAGTCGAATAGACGTAAACACAGCTCAGCGGTCGGTCACACAAACTCACAAACGTATGGACATGATAATGTTAAATCGTATAAATAATATATCGGCTCACCGTGTCTGGAACGCGTTTGGAATTTCTTCTATTAGTCTCGTTGTTTTCTCTCACTCTCTGCATTTGTGTTCCACTCGTCCACAACGTACAATCCCTACTGTTTTACTCGTATTATTATTATCATTTTTCTTTCTTTTTAAAAATTTTTTTTTTGAAACTTTGTTCACAAAAACAATTATTTTCGACAATTATTATCATTATTATCATTATTATTATTTCGTGTGTCTCGCTATTACGGATAGTAAAGTTTAAAACTACTCCAGGGACCTTAGTCCAGGTGAAATAGTTTTCTACTACATGAATTTTCTCATGGTATGACAGGTATCTATAATTACTGATTTCTGAATCTTTTCAATCACACTCTCACAATGTTTAATATTCAGCATATCAATGTTCTGCTTCAATCGCTTGGGTATGAGCCCATTACTGGATATTATTACTGGAACAACTTTAACGTTATCTAGTCTCCATTGGCTCTTCAGCTCTTCGTTATTATTATTATTATTATTATTATTATTATTATTATTATTATTATTATTATTATTATTATTATTATTATTATTATTATTATTATTATTATTATTATTATTATTATTATTATTATTATTATTATTATTATTATTATTATTATTATTATTATTATTATTATTATTATTATTATTATTATTATTATTATTATTATTATTATTATTATTATTATTATTATTATTATTATTATTATTATTATTATTATTATTATTATTATTATTATTATTATTATTATTATTATTATTATTATTATTATTATTATTATTATTATTATTATTATTATTATTATTATTATTATTATTATTATTATTATTATTATTATTATTATTATTATTATTATTATTATTATTATTATTATTATTATTATTATTATTATTATTATTATTATTATTATTATTATTATTATCATTATACATTATGTATTATTAATATTTTTCAACATTCACGCACAAAATATAAACACAACGAATTCGTATACGTTTTTTTTCTTTTCGATACACTGTACCTATACACATAATATAATATGCGTCCTGTGACTACGTAACACACGATAATAATATCGTACGGTTCATCGAAATTCCTCGGGCCCGCGCACATGTATATGCGATACGCGTTTCTCTAAAATATTATTATGTACGTTAGCGCGGTTTTGTAGGCCATTCGCGTATTTCGCCGCACGTTCACGTCAAATATACGCTGCAATAATAAAATATTATTACAATAAATGCGCAATACGACTAAACGTGTAGCTCAGCGGTTTTTTTTAATACTGAGCACGTCACGGAGGAGGGAGGACCAAAAAAAGGACGTTTTCCCGTGTCGGTTTTACTGGAGACACGGACTTCCATCACGCGCAGCCAGTTTTCGCGATGGACAGACTGACGGCTGAATGAAGTTTTCAAATCACTTTGAACGTGCAGTGTAGAAGAGACCGTGACGTAACGTGTATACCGTATAGTTTATACTCACTACCAGAGTCACTAAAAAAATTACGAAATTTACATGTAATTTTTTTTTATGTTTTCGCGAATAGTGCGTATTGATCGTTTTATATAATTGAGAGTTTCAACGTTTTCGCTGTATCATTCAACAAATAGCGATTCGTATAAAATAGCTACGATACGTGGATGCACGTGTCTGTTCGTGTGGATAGCACTCGATCCCGGCTGTTATTGGAATTGTATTTTTATATCGAATTTTTAAAGGCAATAAACGACGAAAATTATTGTTTACTCGTTGTGAATATAAATAACAGATCTAAGTTCGCAATCCAGTTGTGGATGAGAGGATAGACCAGAATTATTAAAAGAAGGAATTAAAAATAGCGACAGACAGTGGATGGGTTAAAAGCCTGCAGAGAGACCTGCACGGGATTGACCTCGGAACAGTTGGGATCGATGTGATGGAAAAAGACCTGCAGGGAAGTACAGAAACGGAAAGATATAGTGCAAGAAGACCACCGAGAAAAGTGGAGTGATTTGGTGATGGTGGCGGAAACCCTCGTAGAGTAACAGAGGCTGGAACAAGAAAAAACCTGAAGTTTGTATTACTCGTATTTTAAGCTCTTAGAATACGCGAAGATTGTCCACGTATTGTACAATGAAAACGTCAAAGACTTTATCCGTTTTCGCGATTTTTAGATTGGAAATATACGTGTCGTATATACCTACTAGATACCAGTATTTGTCAAGATCATCCGCGTGTAATTCTACAAAATAGAATTTTTTTTTAAAAACACTTCAGTTTACGTTCTTCGATTCGCCCAGTATCTAGTATAGAAAATGCAATAGACAATTTTTTGCGAATTCCGCGTTTATGTTAATTATATGAAAATAAACAATTGTAAATTTTACCGTCTGTATCAGAGCAAATCATTCAAAGTAATACGTCGCGAGTCGGACTGTATCCAGCCCACAATAATCTCAGTTTAGGTCTCTAACCGTTCCAACGTCACAATCTCTTCGAACGCGTATCCTCTAAATCGAACGATCCGGACTCCGTTTTCCGAAACGTATTTCACATCTCCTATTCCGTCACCGTTTTCTAAATAATTGGATAATAATACATCGATTCGATTATCTCATACGAAAAATTCGTTTGATTTTCCACGCGTATTCATTTTTTTTTGGAAAATTCGTTCTTTTCCCTCCCCACCGTCGACTAAAAAATAACGTCACCTAATTGAATTCCGAAATGCACACACATCGGTTTTCCGATCGTATTTTCATTTGCATGTGATATAGTGCGTCAGACGGTTTTCCTTATTTTTTTTTCGTCCTGTCACGAAAACTCCTTCTTTCGGATGACGGAATATACAGAAGGTCTTTTCGAGTTCTTCCCGTATTGATAGCGCGCGGGTCTACTCGCATATTATAATATTATACCAGATTCGGACGTATACGTTTTACAGTCGAGTGACTTTCTCTCCGTTTGACGGTGGCGGCACACGATATTCCTTATACGTAAATATACGTGTAAAAAAAATTGTGTACCGAAAGCCCCGCCGAGGGGTATCATAATAATTTATTAATACGCGGGTATAGGCCAAAAAAAAAAAAAAACGGCAGCGGTTAGAAAGTAACGCTTGTTTAAATGCATATTATTATATATATATATATTTATCTATACGGTCGGGACACTTCAAAATGAGATGGGACACCGGCCGGGGGCGAACCGGCCGCGTTTTCACTTTCGCTTTCCGATTCCCGCAGACACGCCACGGAATAATATTCACGACGATTATTATTATTATTAATTCATTTAAATAGTATTCGCGCGATCGTTTAATAACCGTACGGTTCTTCTTTTTAGTGTCCTAAAGAACGTGATACATTTTTTTTTTTTTTTTAAGGATTTTCTCCAGGTATTTCCTTATAAAAACGATTAAACAAATCCCAGGGTTCTTGGTAGACCTTCCCTTCTTGTTTCCTCCGTGCTATGTACCGTTCCACATCACTCCGACCATGGCCGTAACCATCCTATACACCGGACGATGCGTTTAGCAAACGAGAAACCGTCTGCCTCGTAACTAATTAATCTCATGTTCTTGTGTTTATATATTTTTTATTCTATATATGTACATTGAGCATACGCCCGTTGTGTGTGTGTGTAAAATAAAATAAAACACGCATCTAGTGAATATAAAAATGTGCTTATTTTGTATCTGCTTACATGCGAAGTTTCGACGCGGGTATCGTAAAGCAAACGATTATTTCCGAACGGTATAGTTGTTGGAAACGGTTTTTTTCTTCTCTCGCGAAAATTCGCGTAATACAGCCGTATATCAGTAGGAAATTTCTAAAATAAATTTACTTAGAAAAACAAAAATCGAATTACGCTTCAAACTAAATATTGTATTTGTTTCCGCTTGCGTGTTACAATATGTTTATTTGCCGAAACCGCGAATCAGAGAAAACGGGAATTTAAGCGTATATGTATTTATGTGGTACGAATAAAATCCGTATTATCCGTTGATATTGTAGAGAATTGCGAATGAAAAAAATTTCGACTCGTGAATATTTAATTCCGAGGCTGGGTTAGAGTTGTCACCGCCGATCATTTACGTCACAACAAGGGCGAAAAAGAAACGAAAAAACGTGTGAACGAGTCGAATTCCGTCTTCGAGCTCGTCCCACGGAGTATATTTGACACGTTTTTTTTTAGATTTTCTCGACGTTTATGCAAACAAATTGCATATAAAATCTTCTCACGGAACCGGATTTCGACGGTTTTTTTTTTTTGCTTTACGTTTTCATAAATAATATTTCGTAAACGCTCGCGAAATTTATTCCGAATAAATAATGTTTTTGTTTTAAAAACCGTAGGCAATTGTGTTTAAAAAAAAAAAACTGGAATTTATAACGGGAAAAAATCGATCGATTTTCACAGAAATTTATAAAAATATTTATTCGATAAATACAATAATAATATCGCGAAATTATTATAAGACCTTAAAAACACGGTGACTCGTGTGTGTTGTTCATCGATTACGTTGGTATTTTTTTTTTTTTTGAAAATTGTTTTCAATCATTCCTGCCTAGTGTTTCATCGGTTATGAGCATATATATATATTGTACCAAAGAATCGAATAACCGGCTGCAAAAAAAAAAAATCAAATAAACGGTTATTCGGAGCGTGGTACTATGCGTCTCGCAAAACGATAGAAATAGTCTCAGTTTTCTTTCTATTTTTTTTTTTCATTCCCATAAAACACTCTTTCGATCAAAAGGTTTTTGTAACGTCGGATTTTTTTTTTGCTCACATTTTTCCAAAAGTCTGACTAAAACGGTCTCGCGAATTTCAAACGCGTATATACACACTGCATGCTAAGAGTTCTGTGTGTATATGTGTATGTGTGGCCACCATCGGTTTGCAGTATATTCGGATCGGATAGAATTTTAAAAAATAAATTCAGAAATTTCGATTTTCAAACTGTTTTCGCACCGGTTTCGTCGGGTGAAATTCGAGCGGACGACGACGGGCCAAGTTCACGGACGTACAACGTAATATTCTATCGTCGTCGTTCGGGGCGCACGTAACACGTTTTGTACACGGTGACAGGCAGGTGTGCAGGCAAGGAGGAAGAAAACGAGATTTAGAAACTTTTATAACGCCACGCTCGTATAATAGACCTCGTGTCAACATTATTATTATTATTATTTTTATTTTTATATAATAGCCCGCAGAGATAATATGTGAGCTCGACAAATTTTACGGGTACTTTATTTTACCGACAAAAATTAATTGGAAATTATTTGTCAAGGAAAATTAAAACCGCGTATCACAATCATCTGCTACGTTACCATAATATAATAGTCAGAAATCCGAATTTTTCCTCGACATACATAGCTTATAAATGACAAAAAAAAAAAAAATACGAAAATTTACGTTTTACGCAGCAATTTATTTTATAAATAAGTATTGTTTTAATCGTTTCTGAATTATGCAAATAGTTTTCCGTATGTTTTCGTTTTGATACTTATGTATTTACACTTAATATATATATATATATATAGGTAAAAATGGCGCGATAATAATTATCATACCGAATTTGAATAACGATTCGACGAGAATTCTTATTCGGGCCGTTATTTATAAAAATAATAATTTACCCGCATGAAAATTAGCTCATCATTAGCGTCGTTAACGAAGTGGTCTGGAAATGGGAATTTTTGGTCCGGATCATATATATACACGTTTTTATATAATTCGCAAGTAAATTCGTTGAATAATTTTTTTTTTTCTGTATTAAATTAATTTTCAACTCGTAAACTATTCCGTTTTCTGAACAACAATTACACGTCTAATATATTTGGTCATTTATACACACCGACTGCCTATGGTGACAAATGTAATTTTAATAATAACAACGCAATAAAATAATGACGACTTTAAAATGAATTACAAAATTACAAGTTTACACGGAAACCGAAAAACGTAGGTTGCGAAATTCGACAACTCTAATTGTGTGCCGTTTACGCAGTCATTTACGGTTTACGTTTGTGGTTACGAGCAAAAGTCTAAACGATTATCCAAAATAATTGTTTAATTGTAATTACTTTTTGTGTTGTTATATGAATATATTTTATCGATTAAATCGAATAATATTTTATTATTGTTCTATACGTTGTATCGTTTATGTACGTACATTTTGTGGAATTCGTTGTAAATTCTCATAGAAGCGTCATGAATTATAATTTACGAGTTATTATACAGGGACTCGTAATATTATATATTTTAGAAACGCAATGTTTTGGTGCTCAAGGGGAAAAAAAATTGTTGACACGAATAACGGTCTTATGGCTGGGGGAGTCAATCCGAAAATTTGTCCGACACCGAAAATGTTATCGTGATGACGTCATGAACGAAACCGTTGCTAAGCGACGAAACCGTTGCTAGGTAACGAAATCGTTGCTAGGCAACGTTAAAGCAGAGTTAATGCGAGAATCGCGTGAACGTAAACGTTCAGTCCTGCGTCGACTGAATTCAGTCGCCACGTAATGTCCATGTACCGATGTGTCTGCATGCGATGTAGATACTTTTTTTCTGATAAAATATTCCGGTGGCGTGGATGAATTTTAATCGGCCGGCCTCAATCCGATCGAAAGAGCCGAAGACGCGTGGCATGGGCGAGAATTTCTTGTATTCGTATATTTACTATGCGCAGGACGGCGCGCGTTGTTTTGTAAGCAGTTTATAATATTATCACACAGCTCTATACTTGTGTATAATAAATTCACTGGCAGAGTTATTAATTACTATATGCGATATTATTGTGTGGTGATATATTATATATTGTTGTGCGCCCGGTGAAATGTCGGAGACGTGGCATCCGATTGCGAAAACTCCTACGGGAATATTGCGAGACGCCAGTCTACGGGTCAACCAGAACGCTAGTGTATAATAGGCAATAACGTTTAATAAAAACGGTTACAAAAATTTCAATAAAAACGATATATATATTTATACGTTCTAGATAACACGAGTCGCGACGAGAACTGATGCAAATTCAAACGGAAAAATTAAACCTTTTGAATAGGGTAATAGTATCGAAATCTCCTTTTTCCGGCAGTCATCGGGTCTTCGGCGTGTACATTTAGTATAGTAAGTCACTTTTTATTTCAGAAAAAATATATACAATAACTACAATTTTTCGAGTCAATTCACAAAAATTATATGTTAACTTTTGAAAATTTATATTAAAAAAAAAAAACACTAGTCAACGGTTAAAAATTTCGCGAGAAAATTCGCTATTTTAACTTTTTATTTGAAAATTTTCGCAAAATTTAACTATTAATTTCGTGATTGCGGTCAACGACTCTCGCGTTACTCGCGAAGTAAAAAAATGTAAAAGTAATAATCGATTCGCACCCAAAACTTTTGCGATTCCGTGATATTTTTGTATACCGTGAATACACTGTTGAATAATTCATATTTTCTCCTCTCAATTTTCCTGGATTTTTTTTTTTAAAACTCGATTTTACAACATTTCACCGTTACGTTCGATACAGATACATAGATTATTGTACGCGCAGCAGAATTCGTCAATGATACGTTATTTTTTATTCAACTTTATATATGTAATACTTTTTTTTTTATTAACCTCGTAAAAATACTCTTTTTTTTTTGTCGTGAGAATAAATAAAAAGGACAAAAAAAAAAATGTCGAACGTTTCGCGAGTTTTTTTCCAATTGCAGAGTTAGACTTCGGCGTAATAATTACGTATATAGCGGATGAAATATACCAAAATAGTCAAAAAAAAAGATTAATTCGACGACAATATGTAACATTTATTTACGCAAATACCAAAAAAAAAAAACGGTAACCTTACTATGTACGCGGTTGAATTAGGTTGAATTTTTTTTTGTTTTGTTTTCGGACCGCGTTATTACAATGCCGGCTGCAAATGGAAACCAGAAATATCGAGGTCGTTTTAAAAACCGACAAATCGAAAACCGCGTCGGACTGATAACATTGTCATCATACGACAATGATGCGAGATATTGTAACAACGCGTACGGACCGCGACGGTCCACGATCTCTGCGTAGATCTTCATGGATTCGATCACCTTAACCGTCTTAACCCGTCCCGTATCTCCCCGGAGGCGGCGGCAATGCGCACCGAACAATCGACAACGCCAATTATTATATTTTCGTTACACAATACTCGAGCGCAACCTAAAAAAAAAAAATACATATTTATATATAATACCAACGCGAGTTGTATTGTATTCCGCGTGTAATCCAACGAAGAAAATGCAACAATAACAATGATAACAATATCGTTACGCGTTGTCATTCGGTGACGTGTATGCGCGGTGCCTCGCGACTATAGAGTCTCTGGACGATAGGACGGAGAAAATAATTTAGAACGGTATTTGATCCTTATAATTTCTTTACTACTATGCCACTCGTGGAATTCGTTATCATCAACAGGTGACTTCAGTCGAGACGATGACGATCTATCAATAGTCTCAATCGTCGTGTGTCAACACTTTCCGACGTCATTTCAAGAGGATATCCGGATCGGGTTATAATATTTCTCTCTTTTTCTCGCACACACAATACCGTAAAAGCACCGATACTTTGTCACCGTCCGTCCGTAATGAAACGTTAAGAATTCCGGAAAACGGATTTGAATTCTACTAATGAGGTCGGTCAGGGGATTTTTTTTTTTAAATTTTATCCCCGTAGCTTTCGTGAATTGATTTTAATGTTTTTAAAATTTCGTAAAGCTTTTTCAGAGATTTAAAAAAAAAACGAAATTTAAGTTTTGAAAAAAAAACCATCTCGAGTATAGACTTCGTGCCGAATTCAAATCCGTTTTCAGAATTCCTATCGCTTCGTTACAACCAACTGACGGACGACGAACGATTGGTGGATTTATTGTAATACGCACGTTTCGTATGTACAAGAATAAACCCGGAGAAAATACCGGCTCGCAATCCTCTTAAAGAGAGTATTTTCGATAATCTCATTGTATTTTGTATTATGATCGGCGTTTCCAAAAGAGTATAGTGGCAAAGGAATATCGGGCGATTTTTTTTTTTTTTTATCTCTCGTCCCGTGTAACGCGAAACGATTGGACTCGCGATCGACGACTGCAGTATACCTCGTAGACTACTTCTCGTAATTGTGTTTGTCCACAAACAATACGTTTCACTCGTGTACAGCGGCAAAGGATTAAACATTTAAATATTATATTTGTACACTGCAGGTAACAATAATAATTATCCGGTATTTAAACGAGACTCGTTAGGCGTAAAACAATGTTTTCAACGCGCGATCGGTTTGTAAAACGAGAAACGGACTCGTTATAACGATAACAATATCGCTACGATGTTTCGAAGGCGCGTATGCCAATATATATACATTTTTCTTTTTTTTTTTTGAAAGGAAAAAAAACGTTTTACGGTCTGTCGGGTTTTGTGTACGCGTAGTGTATAATATACGAAATCGATCGGTTCGTAACAAATAATAATAATAATAAAACCGTCTGAATATTGAAATAACAACGCGTGAGTCTTATAAACTTGTATACTCTATTGTGTGTAGTATGATTTTTTTTTTTTTTGTAACGACTTAAAAAAATATAATGCGTGTGACGATTCGTTAATATGTGCACAGTACACCGCGCCGTCGATATTCCGGCGTAATATTTTTTCTCCGTTATCGGTTTTAGAATAGGAGTTTCTCGTGACGTTTTTTTGTCGAAAAATGTTTTTGAAAATAATTAATTAAAATATGGTAAAAAAAAAATATCAAAATATTACCGCAGTTTTCGTCTGAAAACTTATACTCGAAACGAACATGCGCAAAAGCAAAAAAAAAAATTATTCCATCGGGACAAACGCGCGTGTAGTCGACCGTAAAATTAAATGATCGTACCGATTCGGATCGTTTAAATTCACGTTATTCGATTTTCGAAAATCACAAATCACTTGTGTCGACACAGTTTGCTGGACCAAAAAAAAATGAATAATATCAAACAGCTCGCATAGTATAGTACAGCGAAACTGTGTGTGTGCGTCTGTAGAAATATAGTGCGGATTATAGTTTGCGAGTGTTTATACGGTAAAAAAAAGAAAAAATCGAACGTTTCCGAGTTCCGAGATATTAAAATCACCATTAAATCACACGTAGTTGGGGGCCAATGTTTTATTTTTCGCGTACATTCAACGAGAAAAAGTTTCGCTGCAATACGGCGCCACGCGCCGTATTTCTCCGAGAGTCTTAAATCTCCATCCGCGGGTTCAACAGCACTCCATAAACGGTATCCGCGAAATATATCCAAAACGCATTTTCTGCGTGCATTACGATAATATTATGTAAAAAATATAAACGACATGTTGTCAGAATGTTTATAACGAGAAGCAGTTACAAAAGACGTATATACAATATGTACCCGCGCGTAAGTTATAAAAACGATAAAAAATGTGCCACGAGATGTGTGCAGGGAGACTGGTGATAAATGTGTACAAACCAAAATTTAGACATTTTAGTATTTTCAAATATTGCGCCTCTGATATTTGAACCGTTTTTCATGCGTTTTCTCGAAGAAAATCTCACGAGCTTCTCGACGGAATTAAAAAAAAAAATTTGCCAATAGTTCAGGAGAGATAGCGTCAAGTTAATAGGAGAAAAATTCCGTTTTTTTTTTTTCGGAAAACAAAACTGAAATCTATACTTGAGAATCGGACCGCGGTGAAAAGGGATTATTTTTTTGTTGCATTTGACGTGTACAATAATCCCTTGGATTTCGTACACCTTATCTCCAGCCACCCTGTATAATATATATACGCGTAATCCGCACATAAAATCGCGGATGCGGCAGCAGAGAATAGCGTTCTAATCCAATCGATATATATTTTTTCCCCCGCGATCTGTGTGGTGGATGCTGTATAATAATTTTTTTTTCCTTGGGGGGGAGGGGGTTTCACTCGTAACCGTCCCGCGAAAAACTCGACGACAAATAAATCAATTATATCGGAGAAGAAAATATTTTCAATTCGGTCATTTGTAAAAACGATCAAAGAACTCTCGAGAATATTCGAATAACTGCGGAACGTTATATATAAAAAAAAACGTATGTATGTATATATATAAATATATTATTTATCGAAATAAACTGAAATGGACAACTCAATACCATTCGTTTCGTCATTTGAAAATCCGCACTCGGCGTAATAGTACGTATTCGATTTTAATAATCGTTGATCGAGTACAATATTCGCTTTTTAGCGAAAGTAATATACGGATATGAAAAAAAACTATATTGTGAATTTTGAACGGAAATCAGACGGTGCGTACCACCGAAATTAGGGAATTGATGAAATAAATTGTCGATTAATTCGCGGGCGATTTATATACGTAATACGGTGGCTGTTTCTCGTACAAATAAGTGCACTTTCGTTTGAAAAAAACACGGTTTTTTTTTTCTTTCAATTATTCAATCCAATCGAAAAACTTATATATATATATATAGGACGAGAAGAAAAAAAAAACAACGAAATAGTAAATTCTAATCGATTTTGGAATTTTTTTTATTCGATTACTATTGCGTTTTTTTTTTTAATGTAAAAACAAACGGAACACTATATTGTTACGACTCGGACGATTGTCGAGTAAATAAATATAATTAGTAAAACAAATAGCAGGTTTCTTTTTTTTAATGTCAATAAATTAATAAATGTAAAGTGGCATCTGCGACTCACGTCACAATAATAATAATAATAATGATACAATAATTTTCCACACGTGTTCTGTCCGCGTACCTAATTTATGACACTTAAAACAACTGCGTTTCAATGGACAAAAAGAAAAGATATTATTTAGCAACGCGCGTTGTTCGGACCAAGGCCGTCGACAAATTATACATGTCCGGTAAATGAAAATCACGAGAAGGAAAAAACACACACACACACACCGAACAACCGAACTGAAAAGCGCGAAAACGCGGATTAAATATATATATTTTTTCTAATAAACTTTATAATAATTTTACCAAATATATAGGACTTTCGATACGTTTAGAAAAAAAATTGTTTTTAATCCTCAGGTTAGATTAAGAATAGAACCGACTAAAAACAGTTCCTGCAAAGCAATTGGAATTACTGGTACGGTGTTTTTCGATTTGTTCTTCTGCGCCGTTTGCCTGGAAAAGTGTTTTGCAAAACTTAAAATATTTCTTTTTTTTTTTTCTTAGGATAAATTGAAATATGAAATCCTGTCGTTTTTAGTACACTCGACGGTTTTTTTTTTTGCTCGAAAAACTTCACTGTTTTTAACACCCGACGATATTATTTATGTCGCTGTGTAAAGCACAATATATTGTGTCTGGTTAAGAGATTCTTTGCTCCGCTTCGATTTCGAATCCGTAAAATTTGTTTATTTATTCGCGCGCGCGTTATCGTGTGTCTGTCGCCGCGCGGCCATTTCTTCAGGCCACGACGGACGATTTATCATTACAATCCGATCTGACTTTCGATCAGGCACGAATAGATGGTCGTCCCGTTGCTAACCAGTACATTACAATAATTTTTTTTTTCGAATTCGGCCAACTAAGGACCTCGGGAATTAATAAATACACAGTAGTTTATCTTCTATTTCCATCTCTTTGTTTCCTATTGAGCCAATAAGTTTTCATCCTTTCTTTGTGTTGTCCTCTTCTTTCTTCAGTCCATATTGTTCCTCCAGTTCTCCTGATCTTCACCTCAAAGCCTGGAAACATCTGTAATCTTTGGCGCATTTTACCTCTATTATTAATGTCATTTTCCTCTATATTCATTTCTCTAAGATCTTTTTTGACTTCTTTGAACCAGGGTAATTTGTGTTTTGGGATTTTTGTCAAAGTAATTAAAAATTCTTCTGGTTAATCGGTTTTCAGTCATGCGTTTGAGGTGGGCATAAAATGATATTCTTCTCTTCCTCATCACGTCTTCGATTTTTTCAGTTTTCTCGTAAACTACGAGTACTTTGTTGCTTCGTAATTTCCAAATTCCATTCTCATATCTTGGTCCTAATATTCTTCGTACAATTTTTCTTTCTTTTTTGGCAACATCTTCCATTTGTTTTTTCACATTCATAGTGAGACATTCTGATGCATATTATAATAATATTATATCGAGGAAACTTTAGAAATACGTACGCCGTTAATCGAATATTCTTCGTTCGTTGTTCGTCCGCAGACATTTTAACAGGAGGGTAAATAAACGACGATTGTTTTCCTCACATAAACCCTTCGAATGTATACGTTTCATTGCCGGTATATACGGGTAAAAAAAAAAAGTATCCAGTTGCTTATAGGTCTGAGTTTTGATTGAAATTTGGTTGTAATCTGCGTTAATCGTCGTGTGAACACCGTGATTTACGCGGAACTTCTCTACGGAATTGTGTCGTGCTGTTTCGAATAAATCCGTTGATCGAAGTCGCGTTTTAAGGCGTCTCAAAGTCACTGGACTCAATACAATGGAACGCGCATTTCGTACAATGTTCTCGTATATGAAACATGGAGTGAGCGTACAGTGAGCCGCCATATGCATTCCGTTTCTATTTTTCTGTTTTTGTCACCAACTTCGTTGTGTAAAAATAGCCGATTTTGATGCTAACATCCGGCATAAGCACGTCGTTTCGTGTCCTTTTATCGCAAAGTAAATAATAAAACACGATAAATATCGTGGGAAAAATGATATTTCCTCGTATCCTCCATGACTTTTATATCTTATAGAATGCACATGGCGGCCTCCTATCTGAGGTAAAAAAAAAAACTTAGTGCTCGAAGTACTGAACGAAAGTCCTGCTATATATAACTATTGTTATTTGGAAGGGACATAAATCGTCATCCAAAGCAGCCGCTATACTCGAGAAAAATGTACTGTTTAAAAAAAGATCAATAAATAAAATCTACTTCTTGGCAGTGCTGCAGATTTTGCCAGAAATTATACCGACTTTCTGTTTCAACTCGTTGTAGATCATCGATTTCAGCGAAATCATAACATTTTTCAACACTCTGAAAGAATAAGTTTTTCTTTTTTCAAACTGCGGCTTAAAGATAGTGCGATAAAAGAATATTTATGTGTTTTCGATACGTTCGTTTATACATGCATATTGTATAACTGAATCGAAATTTGATAAAATGATAAAAATAGACTTTTGCCTGCGTGACATTTCGAATATTTTCTGTACACACTTCGTGGGCGCGCGCCCGGCGCACGTAAAACAAACGGTTCGGTTAAACAAAACACAAAAATCGGTCAAGTACACTCGACCGAATCTCATACACACATTCGTCACGTTATTAATTATTTATTAGTTTGGCTGTACACGCGTAAAATAATACGGTCTCTCCTGTACGTAATAATATTATTATATACCGTACTCGTGCTGTAATTAGGGTGGTTTGATTTGATAATACCTACAGTAAAATTCAAGGATTGGCATACGCAACGTCTATGTATACTCCCGTTCGGATGGAATACAATATTGTAATACGGCCGTGTCCAAAAGACATAAACGTTTCTATTACAAGTCGTATAAATACGATATTTCGTGAGATACACAGGTTTTTTTTCAGTCAAAACTCATTTTAAAGGCTGTGTATAAGAACTAAGACTAGAACATAGTACGCGCGTTGCAGGCGCGTTACGAAATTTATCATATATTATTGTGTCATTCAAAGATCGTAATATAATTAATCGAATTCCCGTAGCGCATTGCGATCAAAACGGTTCATTTATTGATCGGATAAATAAAGGTTTTTTTTTGTGTACTTTTTATAGGATAATTAACGTTATTATTTTATCGTTGATTTTTATCGGGTGTTTGTTGTGAATAAAAAGTAAAACACGTACGTTGAAAGGGGAAAAAAATCGACGTTTAGCATGACGTTGGCCGCTGTACTGTACGATATTTATGCCGAGTATGCAACACCGAAAATATTGACCAAATTACGACATTGCGCGAGTACGTCACAGTGCAATAATAATCGTATAAGCTATTATGGAGTAATCGAAATTCCATCGACGAATAATATTTTTGCGTACCTACATATATGTAATTAAACAATGTAAAATACCGTTAGAAACATAGATTTAACGTAATACTCATATATAAAAATAAGTCGATATTATGAATAAAAAAAAAAAACCTCCACACGACCGATATTTTTGTAATCCTTTAATAATAATAATTATTATTATTTATACGATTTCCTAAACGCGTGTGCGTCTATACGTTCGGTTTTTTTTTTGTTTTTTAATATAAAAAAAACGAATTTACACGTACACATAGGTATATTCGAATATTCGAAACATTACCAATGTTGTGGTGTAAGCATCAGTTAACTATTTACGAATTTTACGTACATAAAAACCCGTTTTCGTAACGTCGAATTAAAAAATAAATAAAAAAAAAAAAAACACCTTAGGTATAGAAAGTAGTGGCGTATTTCCATAGCAAGGGAGGGGTACAAATCCCGCTCTTGGTCTTTTTTTCCACGGTATCTACCAATTGTACAGTTTAAAAAATAATTCATAATCACTCGATGGTTACCGAAAAATTGATAACGCACATACCTAATAATAATACCTACATCACTCAATATTGTATTACGTTACAGTATTCGGTAAAATTATTTTATAATTCGTTGTTTTTTAAAACTTTCAACGTTAAAATTTAATGTTTTATGAAATAAAATAGAAAAAAATTTAGTAATCCGCGAGTGTTGTGGATACACACAAGTCGGTTACTTTTACATTACTAGAATCGCTAAATTTAATCAAAAATTGATCGACGTATTCCAAAAATGCTTCTTGTATAACGAAAAAAAAAATTCGGTTTTGAGAAAATCGCGAATTTTTACAGTTTTTTTTTTTACAATTTACAAGAGTAATTCTTGCTTACGTTTCTTCACGTTGCTACGTGTAAAAATCAAACTGCGCTTGTGCTATACGAAAAAGCGTTTGCAGGCAAAGTAAAAAAAACACACACACATCACTTCAAAACCTGTAAAAGTCTGTTCGCTTTGAATCTAAAATTCAATGAAGAGCGTATACATTATTGTACGCCTATGGTTTGAAAATATTGAAATGATCAACGGTCCCGGTGGCGTTTTCGTGCAATAAGAACTGAAAAAAGTGTCTAAACCTATTTATTAAACATAATGTATTATATATTTGTGGAAAACGGATTCGCCCGAAGCGCAAGAGTAGTACAACTCTACGTATGGTAAGAACTCCCGAATTAATATTTTATTTTGTCATTATTGCTGTATTAATTTAATTATAATGCCTATAACTGTATTAATAAAAATAATTAAAAAAAGAGAAAAAAGTCATAATAATACGCATTCCTTTCGAAAACATCTCCCCGATATATATATTTATTTTTCACTGCGTAACACCGTATGATATAAAAACATTATATTTTATTTTCTGTTCGTGCCCTTGTGCGCGCGACGGACGTGTGCGGCCGCGTAGAGAAAGTGTATATTATGTTATATAGGCCTCTATAAACGCGTTACGGTAAAAAAAAAGCAATAAAATAAAAATAAACATAATAATATTTATTTATTTATTTTTATTATTATTAATAATAATATTATATAAATATAAATTAATATTAATATTATTATTTTTTGCTTTACAATACTTTAAGTGTTTTGGTAGCCTTCGTTTAGCTATTCCTGTCTAGAGAGTCCTCAATCTCGCTGATCAACGACTCTTATACGGCCTGCTTCATCTTATCAAACCATCGTTGTCGAGTCTTTCCACCAGATCGTTTACCGTGTACGTTTTTCTTCACCGTATTTTTTTATTATTATTATTATTATTAATTTTCTGTTTGGCGTACTCTAGTCGATCTACATTATTTTGTCCTTTTACGGTCACCTATACAGTAGTTGCGTTCCTCGTCGTACCATATCATCTTTCTTAGGAGATTAATTATTTTTACTCTTCGCTGTTTGTGGTCGACCACGTCTCACAGCCATACACGATAATTACATTTATTATTATTATTATTATTATTATTATTATTATTATTATTATTATTATTATTATTATTATTATTATTATTATTATTATTATTATTATTATTATTATTATTATTATTATTACGTATTATTACTACTGTACACAGCGAATCGCGTTAATGAACTTCCGCAGGCGATCGACCTTCGACTACGAAATGGTTTTTGGAAAGTGAAAACACCCGTTAACGCTGCAGGGATAACACCGGTCCGAGTGTATTTTTAGTATACTTTTTTTTTTTACATTTCTTTGATCAACGAAGTATTATAATTATTACGTGATTCGAATTTCGTCTCGTTTTATATATACATATTTTTTTTTCTTTACCACCTTATATTATTATTTGCATACATATTGTATTAAGTACAGAAAAACGGGCGTCGCAAATCGATCGTCGGTCGGTGTATAGACGGCGGAATTTCTATAAGGGAAATTTTCGTTTGTATCGCCGTTTTTTTCTACTTTTTTACAGTGCATCAAAAAAAAAAAAAAATTCCGGAAATTCACGCGATACAAATATTGTGTCTGATACATCGTACACTAGACGATTCGAGAAATATCATGACAGAAACGCGAAATCGAATATTATAATTTTTTTTTTTTTATTCTTATAAAATACTGCAGACCGAGCGTCTCTTACACACACACACAGAATGGATTATATTATATCATTACTAGCGATACGTTTTTCAGACACATAATTGCGTGTATATTACTTGGAAAGTCTCGACCGAACGAACCGTATGTAATAATATTCGCTTTTATGTGTGCAATCGCGTATGTGTGTACGCGAGTACGTATATCGACGCAGTGTGTTATTACGCGGTTCACGCGCTACGCGAATATAATTGCTGACTTTATAGACATTCGAGCGACTCACTAAATAATAATAATAATAATAATAATAATAATAATATGGTCTCGGCTTGTTGTTTCTAAACGTAATAGATATCGCGTAATGCGTACATATTTTAAGACCATACGCAAAATATCGATTTTTTTTTTATTTGAAACTTTGTTAAAAACAATTAGTTATTACGACAATTAATAAATTATACATATACTCGTATACATTAAAAAAAAAATACAATTTAATTAAACTAAATACAATATTAAACAGGTATTAAATTACAAAGCCAGTCTGCAGGTTAAAAAAGGAAATAGCGGAAAGAATGATAGGAGGTAATTGTGAGGAAAGAATGGATTGAAAATATCGATTGAATACAAAATTATTTTATGACTTACTAAATGGCGGCGCATTTTTTTTTTTTGACGTAAAAACGTGATAAAATAAAAAATAATGAATGCGAGGTCGACGAAATGCGAACACTTCGTATATACGGATTAAAAACAAAAACAAAACGATTTATTCGATTCAAATTTGTATATTTAGCGTCCACCAGTAAATGAAATTCGTTGTGCGCCGTACGGATTATTATAAACCAATTGAGAACTGTTTTTTATCATAGACGTGTTTGGACCTTCTTGACTAGAGAGGCGAAACACAAATTTATAGTTAAAAAAATGTTCCCAGTCTAGCAAACTAAAATTATGATTAACCTCATTTTTTTTTTTCAAAATCCATGCTACTAATATTCTAAATTGAATAATTGATTTATTTATGTTAGTCTAACACAATCTTGTGGTTTGTAAATATCGAACTCAACATAATAAAATACACTGCAAGTGTTTAATTTGATTTTAAATAAATACATACGATATATTATATAGTCTACTACAATATGCCGTGTGTCGATTAAATGGTTTTAGAATTTTAAAAGTGCCTAAAACGTCATTAATATTTTATATTATAAGCTGATTCTTGGTCAATAAATGTTATCAACGGATCGTCTAAACCGTCTCGTTTCATTGTACTTCTGACGTTTGGTTTTGATGAAACTCAACTTTGGTAATGACCTCTCGCAAGCGCAATTAGTATAACCGTAACGGTTTTAGAGCTTCATGTATATATATATATATTAATACACACTGTCTCCCTTTCATCTTTAATCAACCGCTCTATCCAATCTAGACGTTTATTTTTGCGTTCTTTAGGTACCGAGAGTCATTGCATTTCAATAAACGAATTTAAGCTTCAAACTCGTTTCGATGTAAATCGAATACTCGATTTAAGTTCAATATAATATTAATAATATACGTCGATTATTACAAAAATATCATTGATCAATCACAGATTAGATTAATAATAGATGAATGCGTCTAATCCGTGATATTATGATAATAGCACAGAGGTTGAGCGTGTAGGTATAAAAATAATGGTTATTTGTATACCACGGTGGTGGATGTGCGTAATATATTGGTAATACAGTGGTAACGTGTATAATTTTGGGCGCACAATTAAATCAATTTTATCTGCATTTATAACATTTATCTTATTTTGGTTTCTCAATGTTGTCTGTCGTTAAGACGACATCGTATACATCATATAATAAATTTAAACAGTAAAAACACATAAACGCAACTGCCTTTAAACTTTCGAACCGATCTCATGGAAAAAAAATTTTTTTTTGGAATCAAGTGTATTCGAATAGGCGCAGCCCGCGAATCGAAGATCTCGCCGGGGGGAAGCAGCTGCCAACCCTGCCTCCCTACCGTAGACAAGCTTATGTTTTTATATTATTTTTGTTGGAAATGGGAACGATAAATAACTTCATCAAAGGTCAGAGGATACAATGGCTTGGACACATTACGCGTCGAAAGGTGGACGAACCAGTTAGAGCAGCCTTCGATTGGGTACCTCAGGGAAAAAGGCCACGAGGCAGACCCAGAAAAAAATGGTTAGATGGAGTAAAGGAAGACTGGATGAGGCTGGGTGTTGAAAACTGGAAAGATATATAGTAAAGGACAGAGATAGGTGGCGTGTTATTGTGGTAGCGGCCGAAACTCTCAGAGAGTGATTTCGCCAAAGAAGAAGAAGAAGAAGAAGATATTATTTTTAATTAATAACGAATTAAAAAATACAATTCGCGATGATTTTTCTATTTTTTTTAATCTGATAACACGAATAAAATATTTGATAAGCTTTGACGACTAATTTCAATTAAATAACGAATTGCTCAAAAATGTGATTTTCAAGTAGAAAACTAATTTTATATTAAACGATATTTATAAGAATCTTTTTCGACAGACTTCGAAATTTCGATATTACGATTCGTTATTGTTTGTAAAAATTAAATTTATTAAAAATCGGTTTACCGACTTGGAATAAGAAACGGAGTTATTTAACGAATTACGTATAGAAATAATAATTTATGAATAAATTTAATTACAAGGTTAAACAACATATTATTACGTACGATCCATGATCGTTTTTGTTTGTATAAAATCAATATTATCCGTAGTTTTCAAAATCAATATTCAATTAAACATTTTTTTTTTCTTTTTACAAATATTATTTTAAGTATGGTAAGTAGGAAAAAGTAAAGTTGCCCGATGTGGGGTGTGGGGATTTTGTGTGCTATCAGTCGGGTACTTAAAAGTGTGCAAAACGAAAAATGACTAAAAAAAAAACGATTATATTTCGTACCCGTTAGCAAATGTGTCAACACTATATAAATTACAAACGAACAAATTATTTATTAATTAATATTATATGATTTTTATTAACGAAAATCGTCAACTCGGACAACGGAAACGCATTAAAGGATTATTCGAATACGTATTATTTGCAGTGTGAGCCACGTGCCACACAAGACGACAACCAGAAAAACGCTTCTTTTATAATATATATCAACATTTATAGCGTATTTATCGTTTATCGATACACTATAATATTTAAATCCGTTTTTTGTGTAGCCCGTTAAAAAAAAACGAAATTCGGGATTTTTATTTTGTTTATTAAAAGTATTTTTCGTTTCGTTTTTTTTTTTTTGTTTTAAAACTAATTTTATACTGCGTTGCACAAAAATTTTGTTTTTTTAATTTATGCGTTAAACCGATCGCGATAGACCGCGGTATATTTACCCGCGCGATAATGTAAATAAATGTTAATTAATTAAAATTCAAATATTTTCGTATCGCGTTATACAATTAAACTCGTCCGTAGACACCCATATATAATATAATAATAAAAATAATTATAATTATATTAAACGATCTATAGTTTAAAAATTTTGGAAAGATCTATATATATATATAATTTTTGTTTGCTGATCGTAGCGTTATAATATCACAAGCATATTATATTATTATGACGATTTATATGACGTTGTTTATCTTAGTCGGTCTTACGTCACATCTGCGCAATAACAAATAATTCATAATTATTATAATAAGACCCGCGATATTACACTATATACACTGTAACGTACGAAAATTGTTTTTCTCCTTGTATGAGCGAAATCGGAATGATTCTTCCGAAAGACGCGATTACGATAATGTCTTTTTATGTATTTTCTATCACATGCAACGTTCAGTTTAGAGTATTTACTGCAATTGTATATTTTCAAAAAAAAATTTAAACAACAGTCTATATCACTCCTCTAAGAAAATACGAATTTGATTGTTCGAAACAAAACTGAAATAAAATTTGATATTTTTTTTCTTGCAGCCAACCACGAGAGAAAAAATAATAATTTGAGATCACCCGTTTTAAATCGATTCAAAACCTAAAAAAAAAAATATATTTACACTCGTCGTTTCAAACGCCATATTATACATGAGTCGACGGTCCAGTGATGTAGCGAACTTGAAGCTTACCTTATCCGAGCACAGAGTTTTAATGATCGTACATTTTTTTTTTTTTTAGATTTTGAGCGGAACGAAGAAGCTATAGTGGATGTACAATGACGTTTTTTTTTTCTGCACACAAATTTTCGACTAAAAGGAATGTTCCGGTTTACACGGTAAGGAAATTTAGAGTGAGTATTTTAGAGAGAAAATTCGTTTTTCGATTTTTCGAAATGTCCCCTGCAACAGGAGCCTTGTAAATCGTGGATTTGACGTCTTTAATATACGATATTTGAAAAAAAAATATGGTTTCTCCTCTCTCACCCATAGTGCATATTTCATAAATATAAATAATTTTTAAGAAAAAAAAAACACTAGACACTCGAATTTCAAAGATTATTCTGTGTACAAATAATAATGAAAACGTTTTTTGTTTTTTTTTTATCACTTTAAACTGCCAGTATATATCGTATAAGAATTCCAAAAAAAAAAACACAATAATAATAAGTATTGATAATATTATTTGCATATATTAATAATGCTGACTGTATACCTTGAGGACGAGTAAACAACTCGTCCTAAATACGAATATTACAATGTTTTCACTGCAAAATCTCTCTATACGAGTGCAGTTTAATAGTTCCCGTTACCGTCGTCGTGATTACCCTTTTTTCGTAGTCGTTCTACTACAATCACTACGGCGACTATAGCCTGTTAGTGGGAAGCGTTCATAGAAGCCACTGCAGCGTATACGACAGAGTGTTTGCCATCGAATTTATTAGAAATTTTTCTGATCGCCGTTTATCGTCGCCAAAATCACTACGGTTTTTGACGTCGTCATACTGCACGTTATTTACTGATTATTATTTAAACGCTTTCGACGACGAATAATTTTTTTTTTTGTTATTCATCGCGATATTGTATAACCCATTATTATATTATATCGCGTGTCCATTCGATCGATCAAACGTCAAATCATCAATCCACGCGTAATACTACGCCTAAAACGGATAATACGTTGACAATTATATTTGAAAAAAAAAATTTGTTTTTTTTTTTAATACTCCTTTTAGCTTATGTGTATTGTATTGTATCGAAATGGCACAATTGAAATCGTTCGATCGAGTCGCGTTCAACACACTATTATACATACGCGCGTGGTGTCGTAACAGTATTCGCGAACACAGATATTTCGTGTTATTAAAATAATATTTTTAATTTTCCGTGTTATATATATAATATTAAATTTCGTCAAATTTAACGTTAAATTTATGTTGTTCGAAGAGAGTTTTTTTTTTTTGGCTTACAATCGTCCGGAATTCGGGAAAAAGTTTAAAAAATCAATTTCCCTATTGACTAATCGTTTTCGAAACACCACCGGGCCGCAGAAATAATTGCGATTAAAACGTTTTGGCAAAACACGACTGTTCGAAAATGTCTCGACCAAGTGTTTTTTTCAAACCCGTTCAAAATGGACCAAAACGAAATTATCGTTTTCGAATATTAATAAAACGTTCACAAAATACGAGGCCACGATTTTGCGCTAGCTGTGAGAGACTTAAAAGTATAGGGTAATTCTTATTTTCGGTTATAAACGACTTCAAATTTAAATTTTCTTACAACATCTGCAGAAAGTCTCGTCCGAGTTTCAATATAACGAAACAAAAAGCCAAAACTACTTAATAACTATGTACGAATACACGGGTCGCTTAGCGCGATTTATTCAATTATTTATTTATATTATATTTTACGGGCAAAATTGCCCGAATTTTCATAACAGTACATTAATATAAATATCATACAATATCTTACTATATTTATATATATTTCTTGAAAGAATTAAACATTGAAAAATTACAATTGTGATAACAATAAGATTTAAAATATAATATGTATTATATTTTCTCAGTTCTTAATACGTATTATGTTATACGATTATTTTTCTTTATTATCGTTTGGCACGCGTTGAAAATAGGTTTTCTAAAAATAACATATATGTCCTTTATTTCACTTTCATTTCGAATATTTTTAATAAAACGATTAACACGCAGTCCTTTTTACAATATTTACAGGCTAAAATTGAAAATATTTAAAATCGAGCGCATGCGTCGATGATTTTTTTTTTTGAAAATTTTCGAAATAATTTCAACAATATCATTATTATTATTATTATTATTATTATTATTATTATTATTATTATTATTATTATTATTATTATTATTATTATTATTATTATTATTATTATTATTATTATTATTATTATTATTATTATTATTATTATTATTATTATTATTATTATTATTATTATGTCCTTGCGTCGAATGTTAATAAATTAAAATTATTTTTATACTTCACTCGCTTCCATTATAATTTTTCCCACACAATTCTATGTCTATCTTAAATAAGGTTTCCGGCGTTAATGATTCGTGTGTACAATCGTTTCATAATCACGTTTTACATCACACTCGCGAATCGAAAAAATACACGCGTTTTATAAATGACAACACTCCGTTCTTCGATATTCTTGTCGAGTATAATAATTATTACCGGTAATAATCGTTCGGAACGCTCTTCTTTCCTTCCGTTCAAAACGTCCTTTATAAGTTTCCGAAAATTGCCATAATCCTTATTATTACGCGTGTTACACTTGCCCTACAGATAGCGCTACGGTCGCGATAAATCCGATATTTTTTTTCTCCCCGATTCCGTTACATTTAATTTTGAATTTTACTCTCGTTACAACGTTAATGTTCCCGTATCGTGACGCTCGGGCGTCGACATTAAACGCAAAAAAAAAAAAAAAGTAGAATAAAAAATTCCGAAGCGAATTTAGTACCGTAAAAAATTACTTAATTATTATTTTTTTTTTTATCTATAATATTACGATATGAATAGTGTTCACCTGGTGTTGTTGCTAAGGCCGAATTTCATATTTTCAGCCAGTCTCGAGTACTCGTTCGCTCGGCGGCACGTTGTCATCCGGTACACTGTACGGCCGACTGTATAATATACACTGTATATGTATACTCCACTACACGCGCACACTGTTATAATATGGGTACGACGAAACCGTCCAGCCAGCAACAGCAGCTGGCCGCGAGCACAAAAAAAAAAAAGTGTTGTAATAAAATACACGCGGTGAATTTTCTAACCGCGAATATCGAACGGGAATTTCACGAATTCCGTTGAATTGCCGGTCGGGACAGTTGGCGGAAAAGGAACGGACCAAATATCACGAGTACGAAATCACGGTGTAAAAATCGAACGTTCGCGCGTTTTGTTTAACCGCGCGGTGTGTTACGCGTACTTGAACTGCAGACAATCTACGGTCGTAGACGTAACGTTTTGTAAATGTTTAACTGATCATATTATTATCTAATTCGCTTTTTGTCCATCGAACGTTATGTCTGTTCGGATACTGAACGGTGACGAGACGGAATCGCTTTCCATTTCGGTGGTGTGGCCCCACTACCGCCGTGACCGCCCGTACCTACGCGGCACGTTTGGATTACGTCTGCGGCGTGTGTTGTTGTGCAGCGCAGGAGGTACCAGCGCGGCGTGACTCGAATGCCGAGGAGACCGGTTGGTCGGGTTGGGTCAGCCGGTGAACGGTGTCGTCCGTCGTAAGTCGTTCGCGTCTTTTCCCGTCGTCCCTACATTATTTATTTTTATTTATTTATTTATTTATTTATTATTGTAAACGCCCATAGGCTCAAGTACGGTATGTAACTACTACAATAAACATAATACCTGAAATTAAAGAATTAGAATAAAATAAAACATTATATAAAATAAATTCGTAGTCACATGTAAATATACAACAATGTACAAACAAAACAAACAACAATAAAAATGGAGGAAACGTGGTTTAACGTGTGAAAGTATTATACACGTACAAACAAATCGTAGTCTTTTAATTCATTACATTCTCTAGCAATACGATCTAGAGGATTATTATGACCATAAGAAGTACGATGGAATGGAATAGAAAAAGGCGGACAGTAACGCGAGTTATATCGAGGAACATAGAAATTCAAGGAGTGTAGCAAATCCGGACAGGATATAACGCCATTTATTAATTTGTACATGGAGTAAATATCCGCAGATTTGCGTCTCGAAGCAAGAGAATCTAAGTTTAAGCTGGCCTGAATTGACGATAAAGAAATAGACGATGATAAATTACTGTTAACAAGTAATTTTCTTTTGTAAGCGTAAAAACCTTTTTTGTAGTCTCTCAAGGGTTTCAATAAGGACAATTTGAGAAGGATTCCAAAAGACGGAACACATCTCCAAAACTGGTGTAACTAAAGAGGTACATAGAGTTTTAAGTCACTGCTCGTTATTAAATTATTTCGTATTACGAATTAAGAAACCACGTTTATTATTATTTATTTATTTATTTTTTTATTATTATTATTATTATTAGGGCACGGATGTTGTTGCTGTATTTGCAACTTTTTTTTGTCTACTTTTTCAGTTTATTGCCAAGTACGTTTTAAATGCGTGCCATGTAAGTGTAAGAACTAAAATCTAAAAGTTTCAAACGCAGTTGTTGGAATTTTCGGATTTTTATTGCAATTTTATTGGATTTACTCGTTTATACAACAATTTTAGTTATAGTCGAAACTCGACGAAGAACTTATTAGCTCCACCAAATCGAAGAGGTTTCGATTTTGAAAATTTTAAAAACAACACTTGTAGTGCAATGCAATGGTGTATAATATGATGATATGGCGATGACACGATTATATGATGTATATTTGTATTATATTTATATTAATTATTTTATTTATATATGTATATTTGATCAATGATATAGTTGTAAAATATATATATATTTTTTTTGATAGAATTTTAGATTATAACAGTAAATTTAAAACAATTATAACAAAACGTTGTTATTTTTTAATGCAATTTTAAATATTTTATGTGCAATTTTTGGTATTTTTTTACTACAATACTGCAATTAATTTTACTAGTTTTTTAGTACTACAACATCCGCACCCTAATTATTATTTTTATTATTATTAATTTTAGACTGTGAGCGGAGCGAGGAATGTATATAGATTTTACAATGACGTTTTTTTTTTGTTTTACAAAGCTGTGTTTTTTTCTCATGTCTGTACTCAAAAATTCTACCAAAAGGTGTGAACCGATCTTTAGAGTCACAGTTTGTTTCCGTTAGCAAATCGCGTGTAATTGGTACTTTAGAGAGGTCATTTTTCGGTTTTTTCAAAAGCGTCAGAAAATATAAATCAATAACTACCGAAAAATTACATAAAAATTATTATGGTTATTTCTTCGTAATTCTGAAACCAATGGGTGTAGAAATTTGAAATATTCATCAAATACGTAACTGTTTATTGTATTTAAGAAAAAAAAATTGTCAAAAACTTTCTTTTAATAATGGACTATTTATAGCGATTATAAGTTTTGAGGTATTTAATTCATAAAAAGTGTTAATTTTTTGTTATACTCCTAAGATATTACACCGCGACGATCATTATCGTTTCATCGAGTGCAATGATTTATCGTTGCTTTCAAATTTATAATGATAACCCGCTTATATAAACTCTAAAATCTTTATCTGAGTAATTCACTTTAGCGACATTCACAACACCCCGCTGCTCGTTACCTTTTTATTATTATTAATTTTAGATTGTGAGCGGAACGAGGAATGTATATTGGTTGTACAATAATGCGTTTTTTTTTATTCAAAAATTCTATACCAGAAGGAGTGCTCCGATCTTCACAGTCATAGATTTCGCGTTTGTAGTTGGTATTTTAGAGACGTCGCACGTTTCGATTTTCCCAAAAGCGCAAAAAAAAAACTAAAAATTACATTAAAACGCGATTTCGTCGAAATCGTTTATCGTTTTATTTCCAGACCAATGGTTATAGAATGAATGAAATATTCATTAAATATATAACTTTATATTATTGTATCGGGAGCGAATGTTTGTATGTCAAAGACTTTTTGTCCAAAATATTAAACCGTTGAATAAGTCGTATACGTACCTCGGATATTCGGAAATAAATTATTGCGAACAATTATGTTATTGAATCGATAAAATATTATGTTTGACAAACGTATCCACTTTTGAAAACGGACAAAGCGTGCGTATAGCTAACTATAAATATTTAAACGCGTATAATAACGACTACGAAAATTATTGTATGCCGTGCCCTGCACACAAATCGATAATAATCCTATCGAAATCCGACGACGTGTGAATCCGTTCTATACTCATATTCAAATTATTTGGAAATTATGTTTTTTTTTTTTCTATTTAAATGGTATTTTATTATTTGTTCGCTGTGCGGAAAAATGGAAAAAATTAATAGATTATTCGCGGATTATACTGTAATAATATTATTCCGTAAAATACCGCCAATGTGTTGTATACGAGTATTCAGTGGCGTGTATATATAAACTCCGCCGAAAAAAAAAACGGTTTAAAATACGTATTATTGTGCATCGGTCGATTTATTAAAACACATTAACTATCCAATTCTCTAACAATAAAATGGTTATGGTTTTCGTCAATCTCACTAAATAGTGAAAATCTGAGAGAAATCGCAAGTACTCGAAGAATTCTACACAGGACGTTTCGATACGTAGTTGTTTTTTTTATTAATTAAAACGTTAATTTAAAATGCTCGTTGAACTCTTCGACAAAAACAGACGTTTGGAATTTTTATTATAATTTTCAAAAATACAAACCGAGTTCTATTATCCGGCGATATCTGTTTTATTTTAAATTCGCCTCTCGTGTAAAGGGAATTTTATATTTGGGGGGCTGAGGCTGATAATTGATTTATATGTTAACAATTAATATGTATAGACGGTACCTATTAAAAAACTGATTGTTTATTCATTTCGGGGGGACTGCAGCCCCATTAGCCCCCTCCATGGCTACGCGCCACTGATTTACGCAAAAATACGGGCTGGAATTAGAACATAAATTTTGTATATTTTTTATAATAATCTTGAGTTTCCACTGTGAATTTGAAAAACGAGCGTATCGTATAATCCTTTGTATAAGTTAACCTTTTGAATCGGAAAAAAAAATATGTTAACTAGTATTATACTCGTCGGTCAATGTTTCAGGACGTAATATGAAATATAATTTCGCGTATCACTATATTATTACTTCGAAGTGACAACTCCAGGTTGTGTGTTTGATTGTGTTTTGGCGTGAACAGAATGTAACATTCGCATCAAAAATTACACTCGGATTCACGTCGTCAATTTGTTGTTACACCGCCGTGTATTTATTTACATCGAATAAATTACGTGTATTATTCAATCACGTTTTACCACACTTTAAAACGTTCTAAATACTACGTTTAAGAACAATATTATCACCATATATATATATATATATATATATATATATATATATAGAAGTACATGTTTAGTTTTAGGGTGAACAAACGAGTATGTTATGTATAAACGCGAAAATTTCAGTATATATCTATATAAGAGTTATTAATATTCTAAAAAAAAAAAAAAGTATAGGCGAATAAATTACATAATAATAATAATTTTTTTTTTTTTTATTTAGAACTCTTAGTATAGATACTATTAAGTAATAATAATAATAATATGTTAATCGTGCGTTCAAAAGTTGGTTTCGGGTAACACGTAAATTTTGTAATCGGTCTAATTATGAAGAAAAAAAATAATGAAGAGAAAAAAAAAGCTGATAATACGAAATACGTACATTTCGTCACGCGAAACGCGCAAATATAAACTTAACTTCTCAATAAACTCTGTGTGTTTTTATGCAATTATTACACTAATAAACCACATTTTTTTTTTTTTTTTTAATTACGTTATTTTAGAAATTCAATATACTCTCGCGGTATCCTAACTCCGCGCATATAATTCGTTTACACTTCAATCTACAAATCATGTTCCGTATACGAGAATAATACAGTTTATATGCACGGAAAAAAAAAATCGTAATTTTTTTTTTTCACTAAAAATTCTATTAAAAAATGAATGACAATCTATAATAACAATCATCGATACGTATATTGAATATAATTTACATTATAATACGACATCGTATAAATTAACGATACAATATTATGCAATTTAAAGCGAATCTATAACGTGCTCCAAATTATCGAAACAATTTATTTTTTTTTTACACTCATTACTTCATAATTATACTGACTGCGTGTGCAACACTGATCTACATCAACAATTAAGAGCACATAATATGTGATATGTCCAATCTATTTTAGAAAGTAAAATTTTCTCAAAACACATCTCTTAAAATGTATGATTAAAGGGGGGTAGCAAATTGAATATATATAAAAAAAAAAAGTAATTTTGTAATATTTCTGCGCAAATATTTAAACGGCTATGAATATTTTATGAAAAAGGTTCTTTTATCATTAGAATAATTTAAAAGCAACATTTTAACACTACAACTATTCAATACTTAAGGTTTTTTAATTTTTTAAACTATTTTACGAGTGTCATAAAATAGATAACATCACACTCTGTAATAAGTTATAGGTAATTATTATGATTATAATAATTATTATTTAGATGTACGATTGCGCGCGATTCATAATTTGTATTTCTATGCAACTTTGGCCGTCCTCGCGGCTTTTGGTAATCCGTACATAAATAACCTACTACTAGTATACAGTAATGTTTATTCATTATTACCTATTATTGCCGATAGCGAACTTTCTTTATCGAATCAGCATTATCTTTTTTGAAAATTCCCATCTAGGTACGAACACATTATAATCGTGCATGATGTATATACGATATACCTTCTGTCAAGCGCGGTTCCAAGGGGAGGGCGGGGGGCTAAGGGACTTTAATCCTCCTTGGTCTGTAGTCGTTGCTTAAAAATCATACGTATAATACCTACACTATTTGTCAAGCATTTATTTCTCCTCCCAATTTATAATTTCCAGATCAGAATCAGTACGTTCAACTACCTAAATAGGTATAATTTTTAGGTAGCTGATCATCGTACAGTCCTTCCCATTTGTGATTTCTGGATCCGCGACTGCCTTCTGTCAGTCGCGTTTGTTGTCACTTATATAATATACGTGCCCTTTCACACGCAGCCACTCTTTGCATTCGCAACGTTGCTAAACTGATAAAACTTGCATTGTTTTGTCTTCAGTTGAACGCGCGCGATTTGTAAAATTGATTTTATAAATTGAAAATGAAATTCGCCGTATTAGTTCAGAAAGTGGAAAAAATTTAATAGTTGTGAATGGGCACAAAATTCGATTTATATCAGACACCGGGCTGATGGTTATGTCAGATGGAGTTGCTGTAAAAATGCTAACGATTTTTTTTTTCTAATCGTAAATTTACCAGCCAAAAATTAAAACGTTGTTATTATACTATTTACCATAATAAACTTGACAACGTCGTTTCTGAATTCGCGCGCATTCGTACGCCTTTGAAGCGTGAAAATCGTGTTCTTCGTTAATCTGCTACCGCGCGCAATCTTATCGCGCCAAAAAAAAAAAATATATTGTCTCGTTTATTAAATACCAATTATTTTATATACTATAATATTACTTTTCATATAGCTCAAAATTAATTTATGCGTTATCTTAAATTTTCTCATCTCTAAATACAAGCAAAACTCATACTCTATCAACAATACCGATTAGACATTTTAATTAAAATTTTCGTAATGAATTCCCACTTTCAATTTTTTAATTTTTTATTTAATTTTACGATACTTGTTAAACACGACACATTAAAAAAAAAAAACACACTGTCTTAATAAATCTATAGACCATTATTAGTGGACGTTTAGTTATAGATTTCGCGAGGAATAATACTTTTTTTTATATTTAATAATAACAATAATAACTTATTATAGCGACATAGAACAGAGTACAAACTTTCATAGCCGAACGTGAATATTACAAAATCTGTTAAGAGCATATCGATTTATTGTTTCCATTACACGAAACTCTTACGATATGTATTAATATAGAGACTATATATATTTTTATTATTGCTATTTTTTTATTTTGTCAATAAACGGGAATCATGTCGATTTTTTAGGTCAGATATAAAATTTGCAATCGATTCCATACACTTTTAGTCGTTAGTATGTAGTTGTAACGAACTGATTTTTTTTTTTACCACGCTTCACTTACTTCATATACTCGACCACATTGCAATATGTTTGAATTTTAAATAATCTTATACAAAATTTTATATAACGTTATTCTTGTATTTTATTTTTAAATCGTTGATTTCAATACGAATTCGATCTAAAGAGCACCGGCCGTTTTATCGTGATTCATATGCGTATGGATATGTCGAAACCGAATTAATGACATTTTGCGGATACAATTAGTTTTTGATTTTTGATAATTTTCCTTACAATGTGTCCTATATTCTCGGTAGACAAATATCCGTTGCGGATTATTTAATAATTAATGGAAAAAAAACCGTCTGCAAAATATTAACGAGACGCAAATATGGAAAATTAAAAAAATGGAAAAAATGTTAACCGGCGTAAATGTACTAATATACTCGGTAATATTTACAGCTTCATGTAATTAATATTGCGTAAGTGTGTATGTAGTGGCGTATCTATAGGAATTAAGGACTAGGAATACAGTAAGTTTTCCTAATTCAAGACTTAAACCGCTTTATATAGACCTCGAATAAAATAATAACGTAATAAAGAAGAAACTTTAACGTATTTAATAATTTTTTTTTTTATATATAAATACACTGTATAGTACGATATACAATATTAATAACAGAATAATTATCCTCGGGCAAAGTATTATTTTAACGTAAAAATTTTAAATTATTTTCTAGATATTCTTGCGTTTTTATTTAGCGTTTTACAAAGTCATTTATAATGTTTCATTAATATGCATAATATATTAATTATTGTTCTTTCACGTCCTATTGCTAGTCAACACTAAGACGATTTTGATCGCAATAATAATATTCCTCGAATAAAGATTTTAATTAATTTCGGTTTTGAAAAAAAGCTCTCAGCATAAATCGCAACGGTATTCGTAGCTTACTAGAATATTATACAATCGATGGAAATATCGGGAAAACTACTGCGGGGCAAACCATTGCTTATGATAAAATGTGCCGAATCTTTTACAGTCGTTATTTTACAACCGTAACATATAATTTGCAACAAGTTGACACAAAAAATCCGGACTAATATCGTTTTCATATCTTAATATAAAAAAAAGTCACACGACGATTTTATTCTAATTTATCGTCAAAGTGGAGTTTTAAATGAGCGGTCGGTGTTGAAACCACAAAATCACGAGGAATATCACGAATTCCTTCGAATATGCCGTAATAAAATTCTATCAACTGTCAATAATAAAAAAAAAAAAAATGTTCACGTCGAGATTTTCTGCTATAGTGTTAAGTGGCTAATCACCGTTTAATCAGAAATCGTGTTAATATTCTAGTGTTTTTTTTTTTATAATATTTCATTATTTTTATGAGCAGTAACAGTGTTACCTTTAGATTCTAGTCCAGAGCTGTAAAACGTTGAATATTTTTTTCCCTCGAATATAAATGTCTGTTGCACCCCCCAAAAAAAATACGCCATCGGACGTGTGTATAGACTCTAGGTTTCTCTAATGGTTTACAAAAATATTAAGAGCAGTTAAATCGAAAAAAAAGAAAATATTGTTTTCGTTTTACTTATAATATACTAATTATTTCATAGGTGTACTGCACTAGTATATACTCATCGAAGAACGAAAATTCGTTAAGTCATTGTTCCAATAATCTGGGTTAACAGCGACGACCAACAATATTATATAACGCCAAATGAAATATCGCATCGAGAACCTGGGATACGACTCCGCATTTTCGACGCTACATACACAGGTGCTGCGTTATAATATTTTTTTACGACCCAGTTACACCGAAAAATAACTCGTTTCGTCGACGGCAAAAAAAAAACGAACCAGCCGCGCCGTGGAATCAACTCAAAATAAAATATAATATTCATACACATAATAACATTATTATGTTATAATTGTGCAGAAAACCGTTGGAACGAGGTCGTGTACGCATACACGAGTGCAGTGCGTTCTCGTACGCGTCAACATAATAATTATTGTTCCATTAAATTTCAGTTCCTGAATATTGCATATTATTTATTGTTATTATTTATTTATTTGTAACCGGTTTTGAACTCTAATCCTTCAAACATAATATTATATTATTATATACTAATATTATATTTATTATATATATGTAGGCAAATATAGTAAATCGCGGTGCTTGTAAGCCGGTATGATGACGTGTTTCTATAGTGAACGCTAAATTTTTTTAACACCATTTTCCGATGTTACAACTCTTTGGACAAAACACTACGCATTATTATATTATGTACAGTATTTAATCGCGAATACGCGAGAAAATACAAGCGTTATATTTTTTTTTAAACGTTTTATATAGTTTATTAGAAACACTAAAAGTTTATACGCCGCGCCCGTTGAACACGTGTTTTAAAAGTACTTTTAAATAATTATAAACTAATAAAAATATTTAAGTGTTTTCTTTTCGCCATATACGCTCGTTTAAATTGAATTATTTTTAAACGTAGTACGATACTTCTCAAAAACATCATTGATATTCAGTCTTTATTCTGTGTCAACTTATACACAATTCAGTATATAAAAAAAAATGTTTTCGTAAAATTTTAAAGCTATACACGTACTACAATAACGCGTATACGCCGATAAATGTCAAAACGTGCAATATTAAATTGTAATAATAAAAAAGCCCCGATATATATATATTTGTTTTATACATAATACTTTTATGAATTCATTATTGGTATATATTAATTTATCGGAAATCACAAATATAAATCATTTTTAAATAAGATACTTTTGATAGCATCGAATACTTATTAAAAATATTGTTTGTTTTAGATAAATTAATGATAATTAAATTCAATATTATAAATAGCCGATTGCTGATTGATAAAAAAAATTCAATTTCGTCTAAAATATAAAATATTCCTCTCGCATTTTATAAAATTTAATAATAATAATAATAAATCTTTTCGAATTTATAAAAATTAAATCGTTTATGACAACAAATATAATAATATATTCTACGAAATGATCAATTAAACGGGAATATTATTATTGTAGAAATATTTGAATGGCATAGGTAACACGACAGAAAACAGAAGGACTAATATAATATAATAGTAACAATCGCCCAATATACGCGCATTAACAATATTATTATATTAAATTAAACCATTATAGCGATAATAATACGTATCTAATGATAATAACTGTTGTTATGGCATAAAAACAATTATATACTTATAATACTGGGTTACTCGAAAAATACAATTCAAGTAATTATAGAAAAGCGTTTTAATTGCTATATAAATATATTCGTAAGTATACCAGGTTACAGTCATAAATTCACAATTATTGTGTTGTAAAAGTTACGCTAATTAAAAATTTAAATGTTAACGACTTACCTATTCCTTGCTAAAACGTTCGACCGACTATAAAACAACAATTTCGAAGGTTAAGGTTGTTTGAGTGTGATAAATTTTCTAATCGATATAAAATTACTACTGTTATTATAATGTCAAGCCATAAGAAAATTGCCGAACGCATCAGTTATGTATTTCATACGACATACATAGAAAATTTCCAATTATATTGCTCTGTAAATGACGAAAAATAACATAAAATTCTCAAAACAGTTTCGGTTAAATTACTTTTGCATAATGATGACGTACGAGAATATATTATAGCGCTCTCCGTCCTCAAATTTTTAAAAACCATTAAATTATCATTAATAATGCCGAGGCCGTGTTATTGTTTTATACATTATAATTCACACTTAAAATACACGCGATTCGCGCGAACACAAGGTACCACGCGAACTGTGGTCGAAAATTTAAATTCCAGTTCTTGACAATAATGATATTCGTGTCAATAAAATATGATTATTGTTAACGATTTGTTTAAAACATTCGTTTCGCTTGAACACGTACCCGCGGCATACATACGTATATAATATAATTTAAAAGACAAGAGTGAGGATTGTGCGTAGAGGAACTAAAGAATTTAGTGTACCGAAATTCAGCTTTAAGCACTTACCCGTTCTCTTTAGTAATGGACGAGGTGGTATACATGCAGGTACGCCACGGTGTATGATGTTAGCGGATAATGAATGCGTTAGTGCGTCAGTACCCATGCAGAAGAAGTGAATAAGAGAATTTAAGGGCGGGAATTGGCGCTTGAGAGAAAAGAGTACTAAGGATCAGTAGGTGGAATAAAACAGTGAACAATTTTGGAAGTAATTACATAATGAAGATGAGTGAGGATGCAGTGTGTGGGTTGATAGATTCAATAGTACCTACGGTCGGTAGTGCAAAATAATGGTGGTTCTGGGGAAGACACGAAAAATAGGATAAAATGTGTATGGAGGAATCGTCAAGTGTTTCGTGTGACAAGAAGATGCCAGTGAGATTGAAAGGTAGACTTTATAGAACTTCAGTAGTGAAACAAGCAATGCGGTATGATTCGGAATGTTGGGCAGTGGACAGGAAAACTTAACAGAGAATGAGTGTAGGTTAGATGAGAACGCTAAAATGGATGCGTGGAATAACTAAGGTTAGAATAATGCATCTATTGCGAAGAATATGAGGGAGAATATGACAGAAGAAATGGATTGATGGAATTGAGGGTAATATAAGAATAGTTGGTATGAGTGTACACGAGGTAGGAGATCGTGCTTTATGGCGGTGTAAGACTATAGGGATATTCCATGTATTTGGAAGGCAAAGAAGTAAACCGAAATATATATAATTTTGGAAATCAATTCACAGATTTTTAATACGTTTTGATACGTTTCATTACACTTTTATATATTCTTTTTTTTTTAATTTACATTTTTTACGTTTTTCGCTATGAATAATAATAGGTATATTAACTTAAATTGAAGATATTTAACTCGATGTCTTTTCCAATCAAATATTCAAATACCGTAACGATTGAGGTCGTTACTGTTGTACTGACGTTCACACCAAACATCTAATGATTTCGTATTGACAATACATTTTAGTTGTTTGTTCGTCAAAAAGAAATTTATCATCATTAAATACGATGTATATATTTTCTAGTGGAAATGAGCAATGTAAATAGCGCGAAAAATATTTTTTGACGGGTTAAAACTTTCCATTCGCGCCGACAATTTATATTTATAATTATATGTACGCAGTACGCGCTCGTGTCGTGGACGAGACGATAAAAATATTTTGTTCCCATCGATATATTATTCCGAACACATATAATCCGAATACGATTTTCAAAAAACCACACTCGTTTAGGCATCAAAATTTACAAAATATTTATAAATCATAAAATTCTTAACAATATAATATAAATTCTGTAACTTCTAGCCGATAAATGTTCAAAGTAATATAAAACTGATTTCTAGCAATGACACATTATTTGTCTCAAACTCACAATTAATTTAAATATGCTCGACACGAAATTCTGTGAACCAATATTTATTTTTCATATTAAAAATATATAAATAATGACTTCAGATTTTCGAAAATAGAATTGAAAAAATTGTGCTTTATTTGGGAGACAACTTGAGGTTTTCTCCTCCCCCGAATGCCGTCTATGGTCAAAAATTATTTCGAGTACCAAACATAAATACGGTGTTCGGACGTGGAATTACGGCTTATTAACATTATTATAGATAATTTATAAAAATTGAATTTTTTAAGAAATATACGTTTTATATAATATATTTTAAATATAAAAATTGTATAAATATTTATAATAGAGACTATACGATATTTTACGGAATAATTACGTATATAATATATATTATTTTCTCATTGTGTTCCTGGTAGAGTTATCTCTACCAAAGGAAGAAGTCGGTCAGAGAGAATTCTGGCAAGGATCTTACCAGCTGTTGAGAGCAGAGATCTCCCACGGTAATTATATCACACTGAGCTTTGTCGCCTTTTTTTAAGACAGTGACGATAGAGGTGTCACGCAAATCTGCAGGAATTGTTTCGGTGTTCCATATTTTGGTAATAAGCTTGTGAGTGTGTTCAATCAGCTCGGATCCACCATCTTTGAAAAGTTCGGCCGGGACTCCGGCCTATTTAGTCGCATCAGAGAACCCATAAATAGTGCTGCCAAAAGACATATTATACTCGTTGCCGCGAGTAAATGCCGACGATTATTTTCTCCGAACAATTGAAAACAGTAAAATATATATAAAAAACGTATATCCGTCAGTTCAGCAGCTTGTGAAACTCGAATTGCATACACATATAACTATATTTGTTCGTTTTTTTTTTATTCACTCGTACTTTTCTTTTTCGTTTAATATACCCGTCGATAGATTATTGTCGAATAAACAAATTTAATACAACGACTCCTATATAAAACACTCGTATTTTTTTTTTTTTCATAATGCTCTTTGACTATTGACTTCAATATATTCGCATACGCATTAGGTATTTATATGCACAAAAACGTATTATTGTATTGAAATATTATGAAGACAGACGAATCCAGCTATATCAGAGCCGTAGCAATAGGGACGGGCGAAAGGCGCCTGCAAAGGGAAATAAGGAGCGCTAAATTTAAGAAATTAAAAAAAATTAACGTAATAACAATATACGAATATAATAATATAATAATATTATTTTTGATTATTTTCAACGATAATTTATTCGAATTAAAAAAAAATATTTGTAAAATTAATAATCTATATAATCACAGTCGTGTTGAAACGAAAAAGGCGCGATTTTAGAAGTTGTTGTACTGCAGGGCGCAATATTCAGTTGCTACGGTCCTGTCAGCTGTATAGCTGCAGTATGTCGAACACTATAGCGGTCGAGAACGCAATATTACGACGATCATCGCAAAATGACATAACGTATGTACGGTTAATGCGTATGTATATTTTTAAAAAAAAAATTTTTTTTTTTCGTTACCTCACAATGCGGAAAATTCTATACGTGTCTGCTCGTAACACTATATTATTATTTTATAACCGCTGCAGTATATTACACTTCTTATACGTATGCGTATAATAATATTGTAATATAATACGAATAAAAAAAAAAAATTATTTTTTTTTTTTCTGATATCACTCACCGTATCATTATTATACGGTTTTAGCTCTGCGGGCGCGCGTCTACAATTACTGCTACTACACGCTGTACACTGTTCAGAAGTTCGGATATAATTAATAAAATAAAATAATATTATCGCGTGTGTGTGTGTGTGTGTGTGTATAACTGTACGAAAAGTGTTACGTGTATATGTATAAATATATACACCGCGGAACCGCGGCTTTAACCGAACAGTAAAACAGCGAACCGAAACGATAAAATGTGTAACATCGTATTATATGTCATTATATATATTATATCGTTATAAACTGGACGGAAAAGAAGGAAACAGGATCGGAAAATAGTTGAGAATTAATCGGTCGACAATCGTTCGATTTATTGCCAGGACGGCAGGGTTAATGCAAATTTTCGATTTACCATCGATTTTCCTTGTCCGATTTCAGAAAATACCGGCGAGCAACGCTATATTCTCTCGTCGTATACGCCACAAAACGTGTCAACCATACGCTTTGGAAGTGTATCATCTGCAGATTTTATATTAAAATATCAAACTCTACCGTTTCCAACCCGAAAGCTTATTTAAATATCTAAGAAATTAACGCGTATTTATACTATTCTCGTGATTTATCGTCGATTCGATTTTTGAAAAACGTATAATTAATAAAAGATATTATGGGAGCGGGTTTTTTTTCTGATGTATAACTAAAAATATGAATACATTTTCACTTCCTAGTTACTATAGTTACGTACTACATGGTAATTATAGGGTTACCAGACACTCCTGCAGATGTCGGTAGGACAGTCTTTATATATTCTTATTTTATATACCTTGTCTTGAAAGTCGTCCGAAAATAGCCTGCAGATTTTTGAACATTTACATTTCTAGTAGGTTTTGCACAGAGGCTATATTTTACGTTGCGCGTATGTTTTTTTTTTATATACGTATAACAAAGAATCATCGATTAACACATGATCTGAATTGATTTCAATATATAGTGGCGCTTTATATTCTTAAACAGTCTTCCTTTTACTTTCCGAACAGCGAAAATTTGGCTCTGAAGAGTTATGGTAACCGTATCCACACTCATTATAATTTGACCTCTACACTATCGATTTAAACGAGATTCAAACGATTCAGTCACCGGATGCCACTATTAATAATAATAATAATAATAATAATAAAAACCGTGTACAGAATTATCTCGGAACGGTGGGGGATTATTATTATTACGTATACGCGAAAACTTTCCACGCTTTTGTAAATGCCATAATATATATATATATATATGTTGTGTTGTAATGTAATGTACAACGTATTGGCATTTTTTTTTTTTTTGAAACTAACGTTTCTTTTTATACTGTATACCTATATATATAAGGTTGAATGAAAAATAAAAACCAGCGTGTTATATGAACTGTGAAGACAGTTCTTACAGTATATTTTATTATATACAAAGCTATTATATGAGCGCAACGTTATTGTTTCGTTCGTTCTATGTTATACAATATGTGCCTACCTAATGTTTATATATATATGTGTGTAATTAACCGTAAATAACTGTGTATTTATTTATTGTCAAGTTTATTTCATAAAAAAGTATATATATAAATACATATTGAGAGAGAAAAAGAGAAAAAAAATTATAAGATCTTATGCGTATGGCCAACTAGTTCGTATTTTTAAATTCGAAAAAAAGAACAACCAACAATACCAAAAAAAAAAAATACATAATATATATAAAAACCAATTTTTGCGTTATATATATATATATATATATATATATATATATAACTACTGAACAAGGAAAAATTTAAAACCTATAGGTGCAGGAGCTAATTAATTTTTATATTCGGACGTGGCAAAAATTATAAAAAAAAAAAAAATGAAGAAAAGTATTCGAAATATTATTATTAATTATTCAATGTATATATAAAAAAAACCAATTCGTGATAAACATTTAAAATAAAAATCAATGGATTTTATTATATTCTAAACAATATATTTGTGATTTCGAATACAAATATTAAGGCTGGGCATCGCAGAAAGTAATAATTTTAACAAATCAAGTTCAATGGACGGACCTATCACTCATTTTATACAAATATTTTGATACTGATTCGATGTAGATAATATAATAATGACGGTTAAGCCAAATTTCCTAATTAAAAACTAACCCGGAATGAATATACATTTTCCTTAGTCACTTCTGTCCGTACGTCTGAAAACCCGTAATTTTTTTTTTTATATATAAAAATCAAAATTATATTTATTTAAATTAAACTAACGACAATTTGTGAAATTAAACTTTTAACACCGATTTAAATTTCTAATAAGTAATAAATAACCATTAGAGTCCATTGCGCCTATTAAAACTCATAAATAATAATATAATAATAATAATAATAATAATAATAAATGTATGAAAAGACTCGGGAATCTTTAACATATTTTTATGTACCACGTTCCAACAATATTCATCGTGGACGAAAATGTTTCAAACAATACAGTGCTTATACACATTATATCTATACAAGACTTGTAAAGAATGTACTTTTGAAAATTATTCGAAAAATGTATTGGAAAAATATTAATTTGTAATAACTTGTTTATATCGTGCCAAAAGTATTCGATAACACTTGACATTTTTAAGATAAATAATGGCAAAATATTGTTTATATACGTATAAAATATTATGTAATAAAAAATAAGCCAAATTATATAACGATAACGGTGACGAGTATATACTGTAATGAAATACGGATAAAAGAATTATACATTTTATATTTAATATATACCTTAGTTTTTCAAACCGGTTTCCAATTTATATACATAAATTCTAATCGGAAAAAGTTACTATTTTCTTTAATACGTATTTATACATAGTAGAATGGTAGAAACAAAATCAAAATATTAAATAAATAAAAGAATACGCGAATGAAATAAAAATTAAAACTATCAATTAATACCTGTAAATAATTTATTTATATATATATATATATATATATATATATATATATATATATATATATATATATGTTCTGTCTTCTATTCATATGTGAATATGTTCCAATCAGGCCAAAGATTATTATGAAAAATAAAGAAATATAGGATATAAGGTTTTTTTTTATTAAATTCGTTTATTTACTACCTACGGGTTTCGACAAAAAAAAGTCATTGTTGGGTATATTAAGCGAAAAACAGAAACACAAAAATACGAAACAAAAAATATAAACGAACAAAAGTAACAGAATAAAGAGTTTAAATACTTTTAATTTGAAAAAAAATATTCGTTTAATTATTATAATACTGCAGGGTACGCGCGACTAACGAAACGTTTCCTGTAGAGAAAACCGCATTGAGCATTGCGCATAATGAACAACAATAATAATAATAATTATTACGTATATGCCTTTCAATACTCACGTGTACGATAACCAGCTAACCGCGATTCACGTCTCACAACACATAGCATCGTTCGTAGTAAATTATATTACAGCTCTGTTGGTTATGTATTTAATTATATACACCGGTCTCAGCCCGATCTGATAGATATTTATTTTTGGTAGTCTATTTTAAAAAAAAATTTTTTTTTTGCCCGGTCCTGATCTAATTTTTACACCACACCAATATCGATTTATGACACATCATACGTGTAAAATTCAGTTTATAAATAAATAGCTGTAATATTGTACTAGGTATTATTTCTACTCTGATAATAATGACATTGCAGGAAAGCCAGTCGACCATCGCGTTTCTTTAGATTTCCACCATTGTTACAAATGATGATATTCTGAAAATCATTAATAAAATAACTGAAACATTGACCGGCCAGTATTGATGAATAACAAGAAAAAAATACATTTAAACGCCGAGTGTCAAACTACTATACGTGATAAATGATAATAGTACTATATATTGTATGTTTCGTTTACCGTTATAATGTTCTGATCTCGTCTGTTCTCGTCCTGTCTGATCTTAAGTTTATGTGTTTACTGGACTGTATTAACGAGACGATTAATTATATACAGGTTAATATTATAAGACATGATATATTTATTCGTGAAGGATTGTTTTTATAAGTCGAACATATTAATATATGTATGACGAGGTGAGATGATAATATTGTAGATCGAGGGACAGTGTGAATCAGGGAGTGCAAGTCTAACGAGGATACAAATTTCGAACAATCTACGTAGCCACGTATAATATAATAAACTATAATATTATCTCTATCCACTTGTGAACGGCGCTGTATAAGGATTTGTTACACTCGACCGTAGCTGTTGTTTTATTATATATCGACATTATTGCCAACAATAATACTCCCATTTGTTCAAAAATCTAAACGGAAAACGATTTATTTAATACTCAAGTAAGTGTCCTTCACCGTTAAATTCTTATACTTACGTTGTTTTCGAAATGATTGTCCGGCATGAACACGTTGAGAGGCACGTGTTTCTGTTGTCCTCTCCACGTCCGTAAAACACCGCTGAAATCCTGCAGTATAAAAATTACAAAAATCGTTATAAATATTGTACGGTAGAAAAATATTTATAACAATAAAAATATATCTCGCACGTGATGACGCAGCATCATTCTGAACGTTCACCGCGTCTTCGGAACTGAGAATCGTCTGCGAAACTTCGACGAAGGACGCGCTGGAATTATTTGGACGTATTATGTATGGACAAGTACGCGTTTTTTAAATCGTTGAAACCGAACGAAGCCGTCTCCGATGTCAACAACGGAGCTATGTAATAGATATTTATTTATTAAATTGCGTTGCGGTTATAATCAAAAGGCATGCATAAAAAAAAAATTAAATACCGGATTTAATAGATAGAGCAACCTTTTTTACTTTTCGTCGGATAAATCTGCAAATTCAGGAATCGATATACTCGTATGATAACTTCTTATTTGACTTTATATTGAAATGTTTTTACAATTTTTGTGTAGGTACTTCACGCGATTAAATGTACGAATTATTATTTCTCGGATAATTTTACAATAATAAAAAATAACTACTCGAAATATTCACATGGCGTGTTTCGTAAGAGTATAATATTATATGCGTCGAATACTATGTGCGTAGTGTTGTGATATTATTTAAGATTTCGATAATATAACTAATAATATTTATTGGCCGTTGTACGTTTCTGTCGGATCCCCACAGAGCGCAACACCTAAATATTTACAACAATACTATATACGCTCTGACCATAACGAATAAACACGTTGTATACATAATATTATTATGTAAGCGCATTTCAAGTAACAGACGATGCAATTTTAAAGAACAAAATTCAGAAATCCTAATGTCATATTATAGAGTTTAATTCAGGAATACAATATGTTTTAATTGTTAAATACCTACATTTATAGAATCATTTTTTTTCCAATACTATTTTATAATTCTACAATATTATTATTGTTAATGCGTTAATTAACGATTGTATGTTTATTCATATAATTATATAACTTTATATTACACCGAAGTTCAGCTCAGAATCTCGTTTCGTTTAACATAAAGATTGCTATGAAATTTATACTCAGTAACAACAAAACTCTAAAAATCAAAATAAAAAGCGACATCCGCAACACACGCGACTCGCCACGCTTTTCTTCACTGATAACAAATAACAATAATAATGATAAGCAGTACCTATATATATATATATATATACAATTTCATCGAAAAATCCATCAGAGTACTCTTGTAAAATTCTCGTAAAACAATCTTCGCATTATTTTAATAAATTCTGTTCTAAACGAGGAAGTTATTGATTTTACAATGATGTTTTTAGCGAATCGTAACTATAGTTGACACTTTTGTTTGAAAGGCTTTTCGATTTTCTCGGTAGTTTCGCCTTATGCGTAATTCAAGACAACCAAAAAAAAAAAATGAGAAAAAAACTATTGTCTCTCGATAATATCGGCACTAATGCGGTCCTTCAGTCTTGAATATGTAACTTTGTACAATATATATATATATATATATATGTAAAAAAATTTCCAAAAAAATGTCTTCCAATTTTATTTATAGCGAATTATTAGGCGTTGAGCTATTTAAATAATAAAAGAGGTAATGTTTGGTTTTAAGGACTGAGCATTTTATACGACACGAGTCCTACTATATTTACTATTCAACTACATATAATATTTTTAAAAAAACTTGACAATTCTAAGTCACGATTTCTTTTTCATTATTATTATTATTATTATTACCTATTTGAATTTCCTTACAAAGTGCGTATTACGCTATACCGAAGCTCCGCTCAGAATCGAATTTACCTATATAGTATTGAAATTCTAAAATCGTTATCGTAATAATTCGTTTAAACGACAACCCTCGCGTCTCGCTATATATATTTTTTTAAATTCCATACGATAAAATATATTGTAGAGAAGAAGCTATAGAACGTTTTTCAGAAGAAAAAAAAACCTAAATAATCGGAAAATATGCGGCTAATATGAAAATTTTACATATTCGTCTATATAATATAATATAATAAGTGCGTTTCAACGTTATTGTATAGTGTTACGAAAAGGAAACGAGTAGCGGGGGGCTCGGTGGTTAATTATAAATTACCGCTCGCGCGCGTTTGCCACAAGTAGTAGAAGAAGAAGAAGAAGAAAAACACACTCTCTCTACAATAACCTAAATACCCCTCGTAATCAAACGATGATAATATTTTCGTTGTAATAATAATAATAATATATTATTATTATTATTATCATTATATATACATATATAGGTACACGAGCGGTATGTTGTTTACGACACGTAACAACAACAGCCGCCGGCCTCGCGTAATAATACGAGTTATACATAATATTCGACTATATGTATATATTATTTAATTGCGTATAAAATATTATATACTATATCGTATACGTCATTAATTATTATTACATTAAATATTATATTATATACGAGTGTGTGTGTGTGTGCCTATTATAATATATTTGATACGTCTATAAAGCGCCACCGGTGATGTACACAGTTGCATGGATTTTCGGATGAGAACTTAGTGTAGGTAAGAATTTATAATACTACCAACAGTGTATAAACAAAAATTGTTCTCAACAAATAATTAAAAATCTAACTAAAACTATAACAATCATAAACCAAACCAGGGCCGGATTACGGTCATGATCTGAGGTGGGCTATATACTCTTCGTGAGGCCCTTTTATACCCAAAACAAATTTTTTTTTTTTTAATTCACATTTAGCAACTCGTATTTAATATTTATAAAAAAAATATATTGTAGTATTGCAACAACTAACAAAAACATTACCTTATTACCTAGTCAATGATTATAAAATAATTTTTGTTGAAAATAAAAAATAATTATGTAGGTACATAATTCTAATTTTAATGTACATTTTTAATTAAATCAATGTTTAATAAAAACTTTTTTCGGGATTTTGTTTCCGCAAATTTTCTTATGACATCTTCAAACGAAACGTTATTTGTCAAATCAGACTCTATTGAAAGTATTGATAGAGAAGATGTCAGTCTTGATTCACCCATCACACAACGAGATTTATTTTTGATCGTTGATAGTGCAGAAAAGGATCGTTCATTTTCGCAGTTAGTAACTGTTATACTTAAAAAAATTTGGAACGCTACACAATTGTTTGGAAAAACGCCTGAGAGGTTACCACCCAACTACCTCTTATCATATACATATATGGAACTTTTGTTTGTATCATGATTTAATAATATCATGGTTTGTATAATGAATGGTGTAATCATAGAATAAATTCAATTCAATTTTGACGCGTAATACGTCCACCCTCGGTGAGGAGTCCGCGAAATGATATGCGATTAGAACGAGAAAACCCAAAACGACCAGAGATTCAGGGCTCCTACGGACGTGCCTTTTTTTTTTACAATCCTTAGATTGGTTCGATGACTCCGATGGATCTCCACTCGTCTCTGTATCCATCACCGCTACTTTCAGTTCTTTGTAGTCTGTTTTCCCGGCAAAGCCGTCACCACAGTTTGCGGGGCCCGGGGCATGACATTTTACGCGGGGCCTTAACCTACAACTTAACTTTACCTGCAATGACAGCAAAAGTTAATAAAAGAAAAATTTTAACTGTTTTAGACTTAAATATGAATTGTTATGAAAATATACTAAATAACACTAATAATAAGACAATATAAATAGTAATACCAATAATCAATATATCAAGACCCGAGACCAACAGCACAACTCGTGTACCCAGCGAATAATCGGCAATCCTCAAGCCGGGTACGCACCGGAGCATTTCGGTGTAATGTAACGCCGTTATGTAACTGTAATGCTCAGGTAGTCAGGTGTGTACGGACGTACGGTGTTACTGTATCATTCGTGCGTGCTCGGCTCCACCCGATGTGGGTGGTATTTTGACGAACATCCGGAACATTAAACGAATGTTACATTACGACACGACGCTATATAGTGTGCACGGTAAACCAGTTGCTGCTCACAGCGAATCTATCTCTATCTCTACAAACTGCGAACAACTGATGGACAGACCGGCGAACAACCGATACAGAATGGTGCTCGACGTACAACGCTGGTCGTTTGTAACGTGTAACGCGCAAGCGAACATGAACTTTGTTACATTACAGCGCGTTACATTACACCGAAAAATGCTCCGGTGCGTGCCCGGCTTCTTTACTCTACCAGCCTTCGTGTGTGCGACGATCATGCCGAGTTCATTGGTGTTTTCCGTCGTCGGGAACAACACGAGTGATTCGTGTAAAATTACCTATATTTGTATATTATTATTCTATGAATTAAGATAAACTCAGTTATTACATCTTATAACCTCATTTTCCACGCTCAAATTATTAGTAAATATGACATGGTGATGAACTTTTCAAGTAATTATGTCTTTTGCCGTTTATCCTAACGTTTGCCGTTATTCATTGTGACTTTTTTAAAATTTGTTTTGAAGACCGTAGTTTTGCTTTTCTGTTTTGTAAAAAATAAATAATTATGAATAATAAACCCTTAAAACGAAAAAATACTTTGTTTAATTATTTTTCAAATAAAAAAATTCTCGTCAATGAGGTAAGTAACAATTTTATTTTCTGGGTTATCTATAATTTAGTATCTAATATTATATCTAATTATATTATGCTATTTAGGTGCCGGAGAAAAGAATCGTTAATTATAACAACGTCAAAATCAGAGACCAGCGGTCCTAAACCAGATGAATCTCCTGCAGTGTTGCAATTAAAACCATTAGTAAGTTGAGATTTATTAATTATTAATGTATCAGACAAAATTTAACTGTAAAAATTTATTTTTTTGACGGCTTATTAAATAATATTATACTTACTTACTGTCTTATTAGTTACCTATGTAAATAAATGTAATACACAATTAATTTATAATTATATATAAATATATTAATATATATATATTTATTATGTGTACAAATTTATGAAGGAGGATCTGGTTAGTGAAATTCAACAACCTTTCAATAATACTAATGATATTGGCCGTACAGTAGATCATTTGGTTTTTAACAGATGCTGATAAAAGTCTTGTAAGCTCATAACATAAGTTTCTTTATACTACTTTTATTATTAACTCATATTTATTAGTTATAACTTATTAGTAATAATTAATAATCATTTCAATTTCGGTATTGTTATTTATTATACTTAGGTTCTTACTAATTTATGGGTACCAGATGTAAAGTATGAATTCTACTACTTAAACAAAATGAAAACGTGGATTAAAATTCCAATTTAAGTGGCTTGCTGAGTTTAATTGGCTGTGTTATTCTGCTATTAAAAATGGTGCGTTTTGTAAACATTGTGTCATTTTGCCAAAAGTGGTGGTGTTGGACATCAACCATTGGGAAATTTTGTAACTGTTCCATTTAATAATTGGAAGAAAGCGAAAGAGGTTTAATTATTTAATAGTTACATAACTTATTTTAGAGTTTTATTAAAATTTAATTCTTTTTTTTACAGGCTTTTCGACTTCATACTAATTTAAAATACCATATGTCAGCTGTACTAGATTCTGAGCATTTTTGAATGTTTTAAATAAAAAAGAACCATCTATAATACAACGAATTGATCAAAATAGGTACATAATTATACATTTAGTTAATAAAATATATAATTTTAATTTAAAAATAAAATTAGAATAACATAACTTTATAACATAATAACAGAATATTATAACATTTTAGAATGGCTGAAATTGAAAAGAATCGTAAAAGAATTAAACCTATTATTGACTGTATTATTTTATGCGGTAGAGAAGAACTGGCAGTAAGAGGACATAAAGATTTTGGTAGAATTTCTGTTGATGATGATACTTTGAGACAAGGCAATTTTCGTGCTATACTTAAATATAGAGCCAAAGGGGATGCATTTTACATGATGTTCTTGAAGGTTCAGGAAAACGTAATAAATATACGAGTCCTATTATCCAAAATGAAATAATACAGTCGTGTAACACAATAATATTAAAAAAAATTGTAAATAATATTAATACATCTAAATGTTTTTCCGTTCTTGCCGATGAAACAACAGACATTTCTACCAAAGAGCAACTTGCTATATGTATTAGATATATTAGTGAAGATAATATGCTACAAGAAGTTTTTTGCAATTTTTGAAATTGAAAGTTTGACAGGTGAAGCTCTAGCAAATTCTATATTAAATGGTAGTAATATAATATCGAAATTATTTTTTTATAGAGCTAATAACTTATTAGAAATTAATTTGCCTTTTACCTGTAATTTTTAATTATAGGCTTAAGTAAATGTGGAATTGATTGTAATTACCTATACGGTCAAGGCTATGACGGAGCTAGTAACATGTCGGGACAATTTAAAGGAGTGCAAACTATTATAAAATCTAAATATCCTAAAGCAGTTTACGTTCATTGTTCGGCTCATTCACTCAATTTTGCTGTATCAACAGCTAGTGGAATTACACCAATTAGGAACTGTTTGGGTATAATTGAAAAGGCATTTAATTTTTAAAACTCCAAAGAGAAATTCTGTTCTATTACAAGAGATTGAAAAGTCTGACTACTCATCTAACATAAAACAACTAAAACGGATGTGCGCAACTCGGTGGATTCAGAGATACGATGCACTAAATGATTTTCTGAGCTTTTTCCATTTGTTATTAAAGCATTGGACATGATATCTGAGTGGAAGGACCCAACTGATGCTTGCATGCTTAAAAATTCCATAGAAAATACAAATTTTTAATTTCTTTGTATATTGTAAATTTTCGCAGTTAGTAACTGTTATACTTAAAAAATTTGGAACGCTACACAATTGTTTGGAAAAACGCCTGAGAGGTTACCACCCAACTACCTCTTATCATATACATATATGGAACTTTTGTTTGTATCATGATTTAATAATATCATGGTTTGTATAATGAATGGTGTAATCATAGAATAAATTCAATTCAATTTTGACGCGTAATACGTCCACCCTCGGTGAGGAGTCCGCGAAATGATATGCGATTAGAACGAGAAAACCCAAAACGACCAGAGATTCAGGGCTCCTACGGACGTGCCTTTTTTTTTTACAATCCTTAGATTGGTTCGATGACTCCGATGGATCTCCACTCGTCTCTGTATCCATCACCGCTACTTTCAGTTCTTTGTAGTCTGTTTTCCCGGCAAAGCCGTCACCACAGTTTGCGGGCCCGGGGCATGACATTTTACGCGGGGCCTTAACCTACAACTTAACTTTACCTGCAATGACAGCAAAAGTTAATAAAAGAAAAATTTTAACTGTTTTAGACTTAAATATGAATTGTTATGAAAATATACTAAATAACACTAATAATAAGACAATATAAATAGTAATACCAATAATCAATATATCAAGACCCGAGACCAACAGCACAACTCGTGTACCCAGCGAATAATCGGCAATCCTCAAGCCGGGTACGCACCGGAGCATTTCGGTGTAATGTAACGCCGTTATGTAACTGTAATGCTCAGGTAGTCAGGTGTGTACGGACGTACGGTGTTACTGTATCATTCGTGCGTGCTCGGCTCCACCCGATGTGGGTGGTATTTTGACGAACATCCGGAACATTAAACGAATGTTACATTACGACACGACGCTAGTGTGCACGGTAAACCAGTTGCTGCTCACAGCGAATCTATCTCTATCTCTACAAACTGCGAACAACTGATGGACAGACCGGCGAACAACCGATACAGAATGGTGCTCGACGTACAACGCTGGTCGTTTGTAACGTGTAACGCGCAAGCGAACATGAACTTTGTTACATTACAGCGCGTTACATTACACCGAAAAATGCTCCGGTGCGTGCCCGGCTTCTTTACTCTACCAGCCTTCGTGTGTGCGACGATCATGCCGAGTTCATTGGTGTTTTCCCGTCGTCGGGAACAACACGAGTGATTCGTGCTGATAAGAAATTTAATTTTGGATTTTCCTTCGAAATAGACCAAAATAGATTATATTGTGTAGAAGCACTGGCGAATATTTTGTCATTTAAAAATATGTCTAAAACGGAATGTTTGGACAGTGAAATAATATTTTTGCCACATTCGAGTAGAAAAACAGTCGCTGTTGCACCAACAGTCCGTTAATAAATTTAAAACTAATAAAATATAGCGATAATAAGTAAATAAGATACTATTTTCTTTATTAAAACCTGAGGGCCCTTTCACGCGCAGCCACTCGCAGCGCCACTTTTTGTGGCGCCCAGGAACGTATTTAGAATTTTGGCGCCCCGGGGCAATTTTTTAATTCCGCCCCTGGTGGGGTGGGGGGAGGAATTACAAATAAAAATTATAAAAACCTTACTTGTATTCTATATAGATTGCAATATACTAATATGATACGCACTATAAAACTATTAAATAATATTGATATTACCTAAATATCCTAATAATATACGAACACATAATATCACACAAAATATTATGAAGTTGAATGAAATTAAACGTACCTATGTATTATGACATTATTTACAATATTAGCATTAGTAATTATGCCAGCTGTGGGTTGCATTCTGCGTAATGTCGTAAATGTTATCGAGAAATCCCGTGTTCGTACAAAAATCCATTTCCCACAGTGAACATCCTTCTTCCACCAAATTTCACCCAAAAATCGAAATATTGAATATACGAAGAAAAAAAAAATGTATAATATACAATATTGCCAAAGAGTATTACGTATAATAAAAGAAAAAATATATAAGGTTTTTGTATAAAATGCGTTTATTTCTACCGGTTTCAACTAAAAGTCATCAACAGGTATAATATAATTACAGTGCAAAATACAACAAATGTTTTTGCAATATTGTATATTCAATAGTATACATCATTTATTTATATATATGTACATTTATTGTTTATATATATATATATATATAGATTTTTATTATTCACGAGTATTAATTTATATTTATTTTTTATTTATTTATTTTTATTTTTACATGTCCTTTTTTATTTTTATTTTATTTTTTTAAATTTTAAAATTTTTCTATATTTTATTATTTGTAACTTATATAGAATAAAAGTCATATTTTACTTGATATTTGAATTTTAAACAATTTTGGTAATAATATAATATTATATTATAGTCCGTTACTTATATAAATAACTATACGTTTTCGAGAAAAAAACGGAATTTAAAACAATCGTGTCATATATATATATATATATATATATATGTGTGTGGGAATAAATCATAACTTATTATATTATATAGGCGCGTTTTATTCCGTATTTCGGCTTTACTTTCAATTCTTTTAACTAGCGAAAATGCGAAATATACGTATATATAATATAATAAACGTCATCTGAAAATTCTAAACGAATTTTTTTTTACTTTTTTTCTATGTAACTTGAACGTATAATACGTTCTCTTTTAGCGTTTATTTCAACACAGTCTTTTGTTAAAAAGTATACATTTTTCGTTATGTTCTTTAAAGAAAATTTAATTTTTTTTTTAAGAAAATTTTCGCCGTTTTTTCTCATATATAGTACATATATTTCTTCGGGCTGTGACTTCTATAAACGATATAGTTTTGACAAGACAAAAAAAAAAATCCGAAAAATAATGAAAAAAAAGAAAAGGTATATACTGCGTTAGACTGTTTCGAGTGTTTTGGAATTTTTTTTTTTTTGTTATTCTATATAAATTTGAAAACAATAATATATAATAATCATTGTGTTCGAGAACACGATTCTTATTAGCGAAATTCAGTTTATTTCCTTTGTGTATATAGTTATTGTAAAGAAATTCAATAATCGATAACGGTTACAAAAAAAATATGTATAAGCGTTATTCGAGACGGCCAATTTTATTTATTTTTTTTTTAAAAAGCACCTAAATTTTAACGATATATAATATTTAAGTTTAAAAGCAAAACTGTGTAATACAAGTGTGGCTGTACGAGTCATATATATGTACAGAAATAAATAAATAGAAATTCAATAATATGTTTTAATATAATTTATATTTATATAGTTCACCATCAAGGTTAATAGAGCTTTTTGTTTAAAAAAACGACTTTTTTTTTGCTTATTTTTCAACAATATTAACAAAAGGCAAAATGTGAATGCAAATATGCACGAAAAAATTGTTAAATATGCATGAAAAAATGTAAATATGCAAAAAAATAAATAAATAAATATACAAAAAATTATTCCAAGTTCCAAAAAAAGTCATTAATATGCAGCAAAAAAAAAATGTATAATATAGAAAAATAAATTTATAATATTTAAAATATGGCGAGAAACTGCAGCTTTTGGCATTTTGTCATTTTATTGAACTAAAAAAAAAAACAAGGTAACGAGCCGCAGTGTGTTGTGGATATCGCTTAAGTGAATTACTTGGATAAAGATTTTAGAGTTATGTTTTTATTTTAAATTTAAAAGCAATGATAAGTCATTGCATTCGATAAAACGATTCTGAGCGGAGCTTACTTTTCTCGTAAATATATAGTCTAAATAGTTACATATTTGGTGAACATTTCAGGTTTCTATGACTATATTAGTTTCAAAATTGCGAAGAAATAAACGACAGTCGATTAAGACGAAATTGCATTTTTAGCGTTTTTGAGTTATATTTTTAGGTGCTTTTGAGAAAATCGAAAAATGACCTCTCTATAAAGTACCTACCAACTATAGATGCGAATTGCTGCCGGAAACAAACTGTGACCCGAAGATATCGGAGCACTCCTTATGGTCGAAAATCTGTACACAGGATAGAAAAAAAAAAAAAATGAACATCATTGTAAAAACAATAAGTTCATCGCTCCGCCCAGAATCTAAAAAATAGTTTAAAATTATATTTTCAGTATATTCGTGCAAAGTTAAATATAATATTGAGTTTTATATTATATATATAGTTATTTAAAATACATATACATATAGAAAGAAAAATATCAATATTTATTTTAGAAAGCATACGAAATGCAAGAAATACATGCACTTTTCTCCCTAAAATCGACGAAATATGCAAAAAATATACGCGTTTTATAAATTTTCGATTTTTAAACTCATCGCTGTATCGGATTTCTGACTTGGTCTGCTATAAAAATCGAGATCATATTTATATAGAACGATATATGCGACTCCTACAGCTTCCGACACCTATTACTACATTATAGTCTATATATATAATAACTGCATATTTATACTTGTATATTATAGTAAAATGACGTTGCCTATAAGCGATTCGCCTTGAAAAAGAGTACCACCGAACCACGAAAAACGTTTAATTAAAAAAACGTTACGGTTTATTACGGGTCGATTTTTGTTTTCTAAAATTTCATAAGAGTCCGTCGATAATAAATATTATTAATAATGCTCGGGGGAAGAGCCCGGTCGTTTTGTGCGCGCGCGCGCGTGGTCCTCTTGGTCGACAAACGTCGTTTCCGCTCGTTTTATCTCTTTCGGCAGATAACGGAATTGTCCGTAACATATTTTTGAGGTTATCCTCTGCGCTATTGTGCTTGTCATTTTATCAAACGAACAAAGTTGTTTTGTTTTCGTTTTTCACTTTTTTTCTGCTCGCCAAATTTTTTAATATATTTTTTTGTAATTATAAAACTTATTTAAAAAAAAAAAATTAGTAATCGTTTACGTTTACTCAGTGATCGCGGTTACTCAAAAGGTGAGTTCGATGATTTTACAATAATACTATTGAAATTTGTTATTATTGTCGCGTTTATTCGATTCGATAAAATAATATTTTCGGAGTTACGATCGTCGTTTTCTCTTTGCCCGTCTCGTTTTTGTTTTTTTTTTTTTGTCGCTTTACGTTTAATAAAGACGTGCACGCCGGCGGAGACTGTTCTCCGGGTTTTGTCGGTTTATTGAACTGTTCGGTTTTTTTTCTTTTTAATTTTCTCAGGAGACGATGTCGACGACGGCTACCAACGAATCGCCCATATCCAAAGTGGTCGTTCACCCTTTGGTGTTGCTGAGTGTCGTCGATCACTTCACGCGGCTCGGCAAGATCGGCAATCAGAAGCGAGTGGTCGGCGTGCTGCTGGGCTCGTGGCAGCAAAACAAAGTGCTCGACATATCCAACAGCTTCGCGCTGCCGTTCGACGAGGACGACAAAGACAAGAGCGTGTGGTTCCTGGACCACGACTATCTGGAAAACATGTACGGCATGTTCAAGAAAGTGAACGCCCGGGAAAAAGTCGTCGGCTGGTACCACACCGGTCCCAAGCTCCACCAAAACGATATCGCCGTCAACGAGCTGGTGCGCCAGTACTGCGTGAACAACACGTCCGTCATGGTGATCGTCGACGTGAAGCCCAAGGACGTTGGCATACCTACCGAGGCGTACCGCGTCGTCGAGCAAATTCACGACGACGGATCGCCCCCGTCGAAGACGTTGGAACACATCGCCAGCGAAATCGGCGCCGAAGAAGCCGAAGAGGTCGGTGTCGAACATTTACTCAGGGATATCAAAGACTCGACCAGCGGTTCCTTGAGCCAGCGTGTGGCCAACATAATATTCGGCGCCCGGGGTCTTTATAAACAAATGGTGGACATTCGGGATTATTTGCAGCAGGTGGTCGATGGGAAATTGCCCGTCAACCACCAGATCATATATCAGTTGCAGGAAATATTCAATCTGTTGCCAGACGTTGACAAGGATTCCCTGGTGGCCGCAATGCACGTCAAAGTGAACGATCACATGCTCGCCGTGTACTTGGCCACAATGATCAGGACCATTATCGCGTTGCACAATTTAATCAACAACAAGATCGCCAACAGCGACGACGAGAAAAAACAGTTGAGGGAACCGGAAGAGAAAAAGGAAGAGGCGACAAAGAAGAAAGAAATCAAAACAAAATAGGTGGATATGATTCGATTATATACTGAAATTGTAAATAATCATAAATTTTTATTTTTTTTTTCTAAATTTTTTTCTAAAGTACCTATCCGTTTCAAACACTTAATATAATAGTAACACATAACTTTTCTTTTTTTGTCTTCAGCTCATTATAATTTATTTTGTTTTTGTTTTGGACAGTCTTTTTATGCCGATACGTTGTTTGTTAATTTAAATCGCCTCGTTCGAAACAGTCCTCTCTGATTTACTGTACTTAAAGTGTTAAACTTTATCGCCCATTTAACTATAATATCTTCATAGTTGCAATTGAAATGATATTTTTTGATATTTGTAGGTGAAATATTCTAGAAATATTTATGTACCAAATAAAGAAATTATCATTTTTGTGTGATACGAAATAATCCAATAATTACTCTGACATATTTACTAACTGTTATCATTATACAATTGAGTTTATACAATATACATAGTTTTATATATATTGAAATCTAAAGTAATTCTTTATTCTATACATATAAAAACAGTACAAAATAATAATGTAAATCGAATATTCGAAAATGTGTGTCGGAAACTAAATAAATTATTTGGCAATTTTATGTACATATTGTAAGCTGTTTATAAAAACCGTATTCGTAATTTTTATCTTCAATATTATTAGGATTCGACCGATACGATATTGGTGGCCACTTTACAAAGAGTACGAAATAATCTTATTTTTATTTTTGTATAATCGATTGGACAAAACCGTCATAAGGAGACATTAGTTATATTAAAAATATAAATGTCTTACAAAATGCGTTTGCCTTAATAACGTTAAGCCGTACAAAATTTACAAACCCACGGAGAAAAACTAAAATAATAAATTGTAGTGTAAAAATCATTCGTATTACAAGATATAGCATTAATACATAACATTTTGTAACCGTGGCAGTTTATTTTCTTCGGTTTTTTTTTTATTGTCAAATATGGAATAAAAATCTCAAAATGACCATAAAACTGTTTTACAGAAATTGTTAATTTTTCAATGATTTTAATTAAAAATGTTTTATGTATTTGAAAAATAAAACAAATTTGCACGTAATATTATTACTTTATAATAAACGTTTAATATTTTTAAATGCCAGTAGACGCATCGTGTATTAAAACTAAATGGATAATTTATAACATGTTATTTATAGCTATATTTAAATGTAAAGCGGGTCAGAGAATATTTAGTGAAATCAGATCAAACTTTTTAACTAATACCTTCTACGTGTTACAAAATTAGATTGATATCGAGTTTTACTGGAAAGAAACTACAATATTGCTTTGTAATAATTGGAAATATGTGTGTACACAGATTAATTAAAAAATTATGTAAAGAAATTTATTAACAATTTGTTTAAAACAACGACATAATATGTATGTGTTTATATGACATTTATAAATAAAAAAAACCTAATAGTATTATTATGTAAAATTCAGTCTTGTGAAGAGTATTTTTAAAAGTTATCAGGATATGCAATAATTTTTGGAATATTTCACTTTTTTAAAATTTTCATTAATAATGTCAAACATTTTTTTTTTTCATTGGAGTTATTTTGACATTCGTGTATGTGCTGGTAAAGGTTTGACGTAAAAAGTAATGTGTATTTAGGTAACCGTTTTTCAGTTAAAATACTGCAAGCTGATGTTTCGTAAGATTTTTTAGGTAAGTAAAACATTTTTGCAAAAAATCAGTAAACGTTTTTTAAAGTTTTGTAGTTACTTTTAAGTCAAAATGATCGGAATTAAAATTATAAATTTTCTCACTAAACTGTTGGGATAATAATAGTATAAATATAGTACTCGGACAGTTTTTTTTAATGAAAGGTCACTAAAAACACATATTTTATGTATTCAAAACCAGTGAATTTGTAAACGTTCTCTAGAATTAAGTACCCATTACAGTAACGAAATTTAATTGTAAAAAATATCGACGAATATTTAAGAATTATACGTTTCATACAATAATATTATATAGTAGGCTAAACGATTCGGGTCACATGCGGATAGATCAACTGGCAGATGATTTACAATCGTGATAAATAATTCAATTGTAAAAAAACGGTTCGGAAAATAAATCAAAAATCGTGACGCGGTGATATAATAATTGCGTAATAAATTTAGTAAATTCGTTTAAAAAAAAAATACATCCGATTGGACTGCAGCGCGGTGTACGCAATTTTCATTATTAAAACAGAAAAGGAACAAAAATAAAAAAAACGATTGCAAAATTATAAAAATAAATGGATTGGTTAGAGCGCGTTAGTCACTCATCTCGTTTGCCTCGGCCAAACACTAAAAACGAACCTCTAATTCCGTTTTCGAATTTTTTTTTTTGTGTTCTCATTAATCACATATGTTATAAAATATATGTTAAGAGGACACGTCCTCAGTGGGTTCTGAATGGGGGCAATTTTTATAAAAATCTAATAATTTATATTTCAAATGCGGGCGCGGATCCAGAAATCACAAATGTACGATGATCAGCTAGGTACCAATAAAATTATACCTATTTAGGTACCTATAGTTACGTACTGGTCCTGATCTAGAAATTATAAATTCGGAAGAGGAATAAATGCTTGACAAATATAGTATACTTAGGTATAGGGACGTAATTACGGAGGGGGGGATGTGGGGATGGATCCCTTCCCATGGGCTTTCTTTTTTACATAACATATTATTGAATGTACAAAAAAATATAAGAAATTATAATAATTAAAAACAATAAAAATAACATTTTTTTGTACTAACAAAAATATGTTAACATTTATCGTAATATTCATAATATTCCTCAGTTTATTGACCCCGCAGTGACTACCAACTGGTATGGTGGTGCGGTTAGGTCACCGAAAAGTTTACCCGTATTCAGATGTTGAAGTATAAAAACGGACGAAGTATACTCAATGAATTAATTTTAAAAAAACGAAGAAAATTAGAAATTTTCTTATAAAATACATCGTTTTTACTAAAGAAAATATAATAAAAGTATAAAATACCGAGTATCGATCACTTTAACTTTGATAATAATATTTTATTTTTATTTTTATTTAACATATTTACGGGCGAGGCCCTTGTTTACAACATTATAGCACAAAAGTAAATTACATAATATATAGAATAACAAAAATTAAAACGTATAAAACATAAACTTTACATTTCACGAACAGACATGAGAAAGGAGGGATCCGAATTGGCACGAGACATTAACCGCCTAATGGGCTCATTGCACATGTAGTTGGTGGTTGAATGTGAAATGAAAAAGGGAACAGCTGACCTAGAGATACGCCGAGGAACCTTAAAACAGAGCAAAGTGATGAGGACGGACGAATCTACTTTATTATTTAGTAAACCTTTAAGGAAATTTAAACTCGCCAAGTGCGTTCGCTCAATATTGGGGAAGGGTTGTTACAATTATGGGTTAATCCAATGCTAAATTATATATCCCCTCCCTTATAACGTTCGTAATTACGCCACTGCCTAGGTATTATATGTATAATAATTTTTAAGCAATGACCAGAGCTCAAGGGGGGGTGGGGCTAAAGCCCTTTAGACCCCGGCCCTTGGATCCGCGCCTGTTCATATGAATCGTGCAGGAAAAATACTCGTGTGAGAGAATAATCGTGTTTACTGACGACGATACGGCTTAGACGTGTTATAGACGTGACGACAGCACGTGATTGATGAAAAACGAGATCAAAACGGAAAGAAAATAGTGCTCAAAGTGATTTTAGACCTAATATAGAGGACGACATAATTTCCGAGGAAACCTCGTAATATGCGCGTTTTGCGTTACTTATGTAATATTATACATGTCGATATGACGAACGGAGAAATACATTTATTTAAATTATTTTCTCCGTAACTATTTGATTGACATTTTGAAAAACGCGCGTATAAAAGTTTCCTCGGAAATCCGTCTTTTTTTTTGTAATAGGTTTTTTTTTAGTCTTTAAAATCAATTTAAAGAGTACTTCTTAAACACGTTTTTATACCACTCGTATCGGTGTAGTGGTTTCCTTAAAAAAAAAAAAACAGTATTAATAACAATTGCAGCGTATTGAAGAACTGCTACAGTTATTTAAGGTTTACATACGGATATAGTGTTAATATAAATAACAGCTTGTAAACCGCGTGTTTATACGATTCTCGTGTGTTATAGCGCGTATATTAATATTTATAACGAATATTAAATTTATATAAAAAAAAAATTTGTAATTTTTAAAAAAAATTTAACTAAAAAAATTCTTTAGGAATACGAGTTAAATTTATATATTAACCATCAATATTATGTGCACCTGCGTATCAGTGTAAATGCATATAATTTTACAAACTCGTAAATATTTATTAATACTTATATTTATAGACAATATTGACATAATATTATTATATAACGTATAACAGCGCGCCGTCCAAATTACGTATGTATATATTAAAGTATAAATTTATATACAGCACACTCGCTGACATTATATTTTGAAAGCTGCGCGATATATATACTATATTATACGCATATAATGTGTGTCACGTTAATATGATCGAACATAAAAAAAAAAAAAATTGGTTCACTGAACGCTAACTACAATATATTATACAACGTGTATAATAATATATCGATCTAAAATTGAAAATTTTCACCCGACTACCGTTGATTCGCACCATATAAAATTAGGTACACGAAATTAAAAACACATTAATTTTATCGTATTCTGTTTATGTGAAATCGCGGGGTAAATCATTACCACTATCCCAATAATAACGAACAAAAATTACAAGTGGATTTTCTAAAAAAAAAAAATCCTAGTTTTTTTTTTCATTTAGAAAATAATTAGTAGGTACCTATGCCGATACAACTTTATATAATAAAACAGTTGATCGAATTTTTCGATTAACTTTCAAATATAAATATAATTTTCATGGCTAAATATCTTTATTTATATTTAGGTAGATATTTAGCCTTGATAATTTTCTTGCGATTGAAAAAAATAAAATAAATTCGAAAGCTCATAGGCCGTAATTCATTACAGTTTTTTGGGGCGGGCTAATATTTTTTAACATCAAAGTAAGCCTTGAAAGCTTTGCCCCAACACCCCCTTTAAAGTTTATACAATTAAACAACTCAAGTCTATAATTTACACAATTTTTTTTTCTTTTTTTTTTATTATTATTATAATTTCAATACCTACAATATAGTAATTAAATTTACGTTACGTATATAATAAATAATTTAAAATAACGATATTTTATAATTTAATTGTATTTATGTTATCTTAATATTATGGTTCTGTTTTTTTTTCCAGTAAATCTATCAATAATTTCTGTGTTGTCGATATTTTTTGATAACTGCGTTTATATTTGTGATATAGTGCACTGAAGCGGTTTTGAATTATTATGAAGTTCTCATATAGCCATGGTTTTATCCGCCTCATTGCACTCGTTTATATTTTTAACTAATTATAATAATAACATGCGAATCTACTTTTTAGTTGTTACGTTATATATGACATTATTATTTATTACATTAAATACCTAACAGTTTTTATGAGGGCTGTTAAGATATTTGGGGACTTAGCCCCCACCATTTCCGCCTGTGCAAAAGCTGAAATGAAAATAATCGAATAAATTATAATAACCCGGTGTAGTGTATTGGCCCGTACGGAGTGCAGAGACGAATTATAATAATTATTGTTAAATTAAACGTTAATAACTGGATTTATATTATTCCGTTTCTGGTCAACGCGTGTAATGTTTTTTATCGATTTTACCAGTTACAAACGCGCTGAGAGAAAAAAATGACTTTGTTTGAACGAGTTCTGGTTTCAAAACGGAAGCAAAGTATTGTTATTATCTTAATCTTTTGTAGGATTTAAAAAAAGTATGGTATAATATTCAAATATTTGTATATCGTTAGTTTTCCTTTTTTTCAAACGATTATTATTATACTCGGAGTTCTCTACAAAAATAATGGTCCAATCGAATAACCGTTAGTATACAAAATCCGCAAAATCAAAAATACACATTTCAAAATTCCTTTTATGTAAACATATTTAGCGCGTGCTGCCCGTTAGTTAATATTATTTTTGGCTAATTATATCGACGGTATAAAATCGAATTTTGACTGGAAAAAAAAAAGAAATTTTAAATATATTTATATTATATATATAAAATACTAAAAACTTATATATAATATGATTTTCTCGTTTACGTTCCTTCAAAAAAAAAAAAAAAACATGACGTGTGTAGGAAAAAAATATCATGTGTAATATGTTTTCCAAACGCTCACGAAACGCGACAATACATAGGTACCTACGACCTTTAATTGATTTCTATTCGTTTACGTAAGTATACCCTGCAGCTGCAACCATATATTTATTGGAACAGGAATAAATAAATAAAATATTATATAATGTCCAAATAAAACGATCGAACGGATTGATCACTACATAATATTATGCGGCGGTTTAATTTTCGGTTTTTGATTGAACGAAAAGTAATTTTTTCTATTTTTTTTACCACGTATACTCTCCGAGCAGGCGATTCCGTTGCCGGTGCAGTGCACTTCGCAATAAAACATTATATTGCTATTTGTAAAACGCGCGGATGTTGTTACAATAATTTCAACATTTTTTTCCTACCCTATACGAATTTATTGTAAAATACAATTTTAATTCGTTTCATAATAGCGTATTGTTAAAAGTTATAAAATTAAAAAAAAAATTTTTACGCAATTTATTGCTGTTTTTAGCATTTTTTTTTCAATTTCATCGCAACCGTCTTGATATTCAACGCGTTTACAACATTTTGTTTCTATTTTTTTTAATGTTTTTCACGTCATTTTCACTTATGTTCAGCACATATTTAATGAACGTTTCAAGTTTTTAATGCTGTTTTTGGATTTTTTCAATACAACACTGCAATCGATTTCAGTACTTTTTTACTTCCCAACCTTAATATAATTAGTATAAAATAATATTTTGCGCTCACCGCAGTATTTATCGATACAATATAGGCTTTTTGTAAAATTCAAAATTTATTTGGTAAAAACGATGGCCGAAAAATTCATTACGAAAACGGATTTTATACTATCTAATCTATAATATTTTTTCCCGATTTATTATTATAATATCTATTCAGTTTGAATTTAATCGCTTTGATTAGCTCGGACTTATACTAGTATATTGTAGTAAATGAAATACGATTTTTACAAGTCCCGGAGTCTTTGACAAATTATTATAATACATTAATGCACACCATCGCCGTACGGAAAAGTAAAAAAAAATATTTTCAATGTTAAATAACTGTTTATCTCATATGTGAACGTAATAGGCGAAAACGCTTACTTCAATCGACGGAATTTCGACATTTTAAGATCTCTTTTTTTTACAGGTTTGCTGCTCTTTCATTCACACACACACACACACACACACACATAAATCTCCTTATTTAAATAAATATTTTATAACGACGTACGTATGTCATCTATACAAAAAAAAAAAAAAACGATCTTTTAAGAATATTAAATAATTTTTTCGTATAATATAATAATATATTCGAGTTAATTAAAATACATTTAAAAAAATAAAAATAAAAAATTATAGTTTTCCATTGTATTTCTATTACAAACATTTATTCAAACTCAATTAAAGTTTCTTTTTCTTTTGAAAGTAGCATTAAGACTCCTGGCTCCTGCTGCAGGAGTACAATAAAGATTCGAAGTGGTTTTACTTTTTTTTTTGTTCAGTTTAATTTCGTGTCCTCATAAAAAAAAATAATTTATTTTCATTTGTCCTTTATAGAAGAAAACAAGAAAATAGTCGCGAAAAAAGGTATATAATTATTTCGATTATTGTAAGTGAAAACTTTCCACTGTTATTTATTTTATTCTATTTCCATATATATATATAAATGTGTGTATTGAGATTTGTTATTAATTTTAAAAAAAACTAATTGCAAAAATGTTTTCTAATAAAATTTTGACTCGCGAATACGATAATATAATAACGTAATTTATAAATTATATATTATATTATACGCGCGCAGTGATTATTTATTAACTAATAACGATTCAGTATAATAGATACGCGCTAAATCGTTTCACTAATAAAAATGCGCTTGTGAATATAACGGCTCGAGCGAGTTGCTTTGACAGAGATTTTTAGAGTTAATTGTTATAAATTTATGTTCGACAGATATTTGTGAACGAAGCTAGTAGCTTATTATTATAAAATAATTAATGAAAACGATATAAATGTCGTTAAAATATTCCGTCTTAGTTTTTTATTACATTTTGAATTCTTAAAAAAATACAACAATTTCCCGCGTCCACGACAAATATGTCGATTAATTTTACAGTTTTTCTTTTCATTGCAATTTCTTGTAGTGTTTTTCTTTTTGCTCAAGGAAATTACTGGAAATTCGGTGTCAAATAATGACTGTACGATTTTCTACTGGAATGTAACTCGTGTCAAAATCATCCGAGTACAGCGTATATATACTGTTACTGTTCCAACACCTTTTCGCGCAGAAAGGAGTTTTGAAATTACGAATAATTGTGTTTGCAGACAAAATTAAAAAAACGTCGTTTTGTAAAAAAAAAACAGTTCTTCGCTTCGTTCAGAATCTATATATATATATATAAAAAAAAACTAGACAAAATTTTAACTCATATCTACAAGCAGTTAACTGGATTAACAAAATAACATTTCGAACGTAGAGTTATATAAACGATAAGAACCTTTCGGTTTTACAATTATTATTTTATTCATTTTCAACGAATAATTTCCATATTATACGTCCTTTCAATACGCGTTTATTCTGTATAATACAGACGTAACATTTGTAATTTTTCGAAGAATTTCAAACTCGACCGTTCGTGCAGGATAACCCGAGATTCGATCAGAATCGGTATTTCGGATAATCGTCGGTTTAAAATTTAAAACGCAGTCCGGGCTTCTCTTTTCGTTATATCGTTATATTTTATCGTTTATGAATAGAATTTATTTGGTTTTTTTTTTTTAAACGTACATACCTGCAGTCTATACGTTTATAAAATAAAAGCAGTAGGTATATAGTTTAATACGCGTTACAACATTATTAAAATATGTAGGGTTAGGAAAATGATGCATTAAACCCCCCAACAATATAATTTCTCATTAAACATGTCGTATCAATAATGTTACGGAAAAAATGCTTTTAAAACACGAATATGTCACTAAAAAAATTAAAAATAAATGAATTTAGAATGTAAAAATTCAGCTGAAAATATAATGTATATATAAACGGAAAAAAATTATTTATCAATATGATAATAAATTGGCAAATTTTTTAATCTTAGAAAACCGAAATAAAACGTAATACGAAACAAAAGAATCAAAACCCGTTTTGTTAAATGGAATTTACCCGTTTTATTTTATTCGAATAGTATTATTTAATATTTTCGGAAATATTTTACTGTTGTTTTGCGAAAATCATTGTGCTTATAATAATAATATATATATAATTACTATTTATTAATAAAGAGATCATTTTTCTTTTATCAATGCACGTATCAAAATTACCGCTCATTCAATCTCCTTAATAAATTTTCTATATTTTTGGTATATAATAATTGTAAATGATTCGTATAAACGTATTTGCATCCGGTTTTTATAACACGCTATTATAATTGATAAAAAAAAAATTAGTACATAAATGCCAATGAACTAACATAAAAATATCGAAAATACTTTCATTTTTAAAAATCCAAAAACGAATCGCGTAAAAAAAATGACTTTTCAAATTTTATATTTGGACTACGTGGTGTACGAATAACGAATTTTGTTTTTGAAAAGCTATATTATATGCTATAAAAAAAAAAATTAAAAAAAAAAAAAAAATGCAAAATTATCGGTTCGCGCGATCTCGTGTCAACGAACGCCTGTGCTTGTTTTTTTTTTTTAAACGTACCTGGCGCGTTTTTTCTAGTTATTTATACGTACATGCACTCAGATAATGAACTGGACGTTCGCTGAAAATCGGGCGAAGTAAAACTATAATAACGGGAGTCCTATATACAGACACGCACGCAACCCTATAGAGGAGCCGATGAGAATTTGAGCCAGCCACACCAGTGCAGGAGGTTTATTATTTGTGGTGTTTTCGGCAATGGACGTGTCCCGTGTGTGACTTAAAAGGACCGCAAAAAGACGGGGGAAAAAAAAAATTATATAATATTCATTATGTGTACAGTAAGTACACGCGGAGGGGAAATAGAAAACGAAACAGTTACGCAACCGTAATAGTAATTGGGGAGTGAATGTGAAAAACGCAGAAAAAGAAATGTGTTCGAAACATTCCTTGATGAGTTGCGTGATGATTCGGTTCATAGGTTTTTTTCCTTCAATAAAGTAAGTGTGTTGCGTTTTATAGATTATTATAGGATATTATACTTAACTCGATCAAATATTCATATATTGTCGCCGTTCTGGATTATTATATCAACTCCAACCGTGGGCGTAACTTGGACGGTTTTTATGGAGGGGCAAACCATGTTATATTTGCTGGTATAACATTTACAACTTCAGCGCGCGATTACCTCTGCGTTATCAGTTATATCATAATATGTCAGCAGTGTTTTTCTATTAATTGTATCACAGAAATTATTGTGTATAAAAATGTTTATTAACTATTAGACGTATACCTATAATAGATTACATAAATATAATACAAATTTCAAAAAAAAATTAATTCACAAAATATCAAGGGGGCATTTGGTTGCCTTTGATTTACGCCAATTTTTTATGCTCCTCTGTGCAGCCGCCTCCTCTCACCCCCTCCTCCATGTTACGCCTATGACTCCAACATTCAACAGTCAATGATACGGAATTACGTATTTATAATCAGCGCAATATTCTAGAAAATATATTGTCTACGAGTCTTTTGCATCATAAATTTGATCGTTTCTATCAATAAAAAACCTAAATATATATAATACGAGTATAATCAACTATAAATATAGAGATTAAAAAAAATAATAATAACCAACTCGGTTAGGTAACGGTAACGGAACAAATAGAAACATTAAATTGGTGACGATTCACCTATAGTTATATCATCTATATTTTCTCTGATATTGTCGTTACTGTTTTATGCAACTGTTTTTAACTCTTCCGGTCAGTTTCAAAATTAAAAACGATAAAATCGTGTTTCAAAAGCTCTGCGCAGACACCACTGCCGCGAGGACTAAAAACGGATTATATCGATTTTAATTATATCGAACGCATTAGAAAGTATCAAAAACGGATTTCATTATTATATATATATATATATATATAGATTCGCCGAAGCGACGGCACGAAAAAACTTTTGAATTGAATTTGTTTTTGGTCAGACGTATAATATTATCATATTTCGTAAAATTAAAATTATATTTTTTGTTAAAGAAAAAAAAATTTATTAAATTCGAACTTATTTTTTATGTATATTTATCTAAAAAAAGAGTTTTTTTTTTTTTTTTTAAATTTATGGGCGAAAATACGTTTGCAGAGGAGAGAGGCGCAAATACGCGCTACTAGACAAGAGACGTACCGAAACGTCAACTAAGATTCTAATGTATATTTATTTTACACATGGCACAAAGAACACGTCTTTATAAACGCGTCTTTGTCGGGCCTCGGGCGAAACGATATGATATAGAAGTTACACGGAATTAATAATACACGATATATAATATTGGGCTTTTGTACGAACCGCGAGGCCTTTGAAATGTTCGATTTAATTACATTACGTTCGTGTTCGTCGTGTGTTAATTGTTTTTTTTTTTCTATAATAATACAATGTATAAAATATACGTGTAATTTAATCAGTGGCGTAGCCAGGATTTTTATTTGTGGGTGACTGAGGCTGATAATTAATTTATATGTTTATAATTACTATGTATAGGTGGTATACCTACTATAAAACTGATTATTTATTCATTTCGAGGTCCATCAGCTCACCCTCCCTTTGGCTACGCCACTGAACAGGAGCGTATTTAGAAATTTTTTTTTTGGGGGGCTGAGGCATTGAGTAAATATCATTGTTGAATTATTTCTAAATTCTAATGCAAGACTAAGTCTTAAAAATAGGACAAATTACCAAATTCTCAACATTTTAAAAACAACTACATATTAGAAATGTATTAATTAAATATATATATCCTGTAGCTATAGGGCATAGGAATTAGTAAAGAAAGTTCCTGAAATTTCGGGGGGCTGGAGCCCCATCAGCTCCCCCATAAATACGCCCCTGCCACTGAACTCAACCTAACCTAACCTTTTTTTTCCTCCACCAGTTTTAACCGACAAAAGTGGGGGCTCTCTCTCAAAATCACAAGTCACTTTTCATACTAGCGCGTAAAGTAATATTTGGGATACGAAAAACCTACGATCCGGAGTTGTTTTCTGTTGCATGAAAAGCGTTACGTTTATTTTTATAGTCGTGATGTAAGGATATAATTTTTTTAAAAAAAACAAGTGTGGTGTTAACGATAAAAAAACGATCAAAAGATGAAAAAAATTACCAAGTATACTATAAATAAATAAACCCAGACAATTAAAACGTATTGAAATTTATAGGTATTCCATTGATTTCCGAAATTCTTTCACGATTCGAATATTCTATTTACGTTTAACGTAAGAATTTGATCGACAACAATTACATATACTCCCGCAATAACCAAGAAAACAGGCTGACGATTTTTTCGAAATTGAATACCTTTGCAGAGCGATCGAATTTTTCGTCTAGATTTGAGATCTAAATATTCGTGCTACATGGGTGTACCGTGTGCGTATACAGTTATTTAAATCCACGATGCAATCACACTAATATAATCTTGAATTTAAAATAATAATTTATTAAACAATAATGTGACTTGTCGATATTGTAATTCCGAGATATTTTTTTACGGAGTTTGCGGCTTTTATAGAAATTACAATATTACAAAAACGGTACACACACAATTTAAATTCGTTCGGACAACTTGAATTATGTATTTTATGCATTCGTTTAATATACTGTATATATGGGTATTTTAAAATAAACTCGACGTAGTGAAATACTGCAGGGTACACGTAGGTAGTATATAATTTATTATTGTAACAGGCACTTACGGAAAGTTATACGAAAATAATGCAAAACAATTTGGACATTATTCGTTTTCTACGTAAATGAAATCGCCCTTTTCTCTTCGCTCCCGACCGACGAAATAAGTTTTACGATTTTTCCCTCGGATGGATTGCAAACACAGTATTGCTGCAAATGCAAATTTAGAACTCGCGAATCGTCGGGAAAACATAAAAAATAAACTATTTAAGCGGTCAAATGCGAGTAATTAGAGTGCTCGATCGCGAATCGCCGACAATATACAAAAAGAATAATTGTATCACACGCGTAGTATAATACACGAAAAACACTTGAGTCACTCGTTATTTTCGTCGAAAGTGTTGAAAACTACGCGTTTACGTATTATAACATACATGCATTATTAATCACGACGTGAAATACGTATGTGATGTACGAATGAGAGACATAAGACATCTGTGTACGGACAAAATGATCCTGTTTCTCGGTTGAAGTCAAGGAAGTCCTTCCTGAAGATATCTTAAAAGCTATCGCAGAAACATCCTCACAAAATAGGGTATCCGAGTAAAAAAAAGTGACTAACGTAAATGGCCAGTAAAAGGTAGATGGTTCAATCATCAGAAAATTCACCTCCTGGCCACAACTTGGACTGGAGCCGACACTGAACGGATCGCGTGTTGGAGTAGGACGATCAAAAGAAAATATGCGAAAATGGGGATATGGAGATCAAAATATAACTTGCAAATGCGGACGAGAGCAGACAATGTCACACCTACTCGTACGCTCAGCAAGACCAGGCCCACGTACGCAAGACGATCCGATGACAAGCAACCATAAGGTGGTAGACGCGACTCAGTACTGGACAAAAAAAATGTATAAACAATATACGTTTCCATTATACGTAATATTATTTTATGTAATCTATTATTCACTCTAGTTTCGCTGTGCTCTGTTAAATGATTAATTATAATTATATGTATTGCCTGACAAGAGAAAAAATAACAGGAAAGTAATTCTATTACGAGATCGTCTCGCGAAGATAATATTTAAATTAATTGAGAAATTCTTAATAAAACATATTGTGTGTTAATATATCGATTAAATCAATCCTACAATAAACTAAAAATTTAATTTATACAATAAAATTCACAATCGTTAAGAAAATTTATTCATATCCAATATTGTGCGTAAGTCAATGATTCAATTTTGACGTTTTAATTTTTCCCGAAGAAATTATGTCTTTTTATATATATATACCTGAATTGGGAAAACTATAATTATTCTCACGATCCAGAAATCTTTAGTATATTTTTATAATTAATTCAAATAGAATTTGTACGCACATAATAAGAATTGTCGAACAAAATGATGACGGGCTAAATTAATATTCGTTATCGAATTATATAAGAAATTATCGAAATTATATTATCATATTTTTTTTATGCCTCGAACAAAAGATAACTCTTCATTTTTTCTACTGCTCCATATTATAGAACCGAAAAAAATGAACGAATATGATTTTGTACACTTTTAATTTCTGCAATATTCTCCGCTTTCGCTAGGTATTTAAAAATTTGATCGTAAGAGCACTTTTTTGCGTACCTTTGGTGGAACACGTCCTCAACTTTTATTAAAATAAAAAAATTTTATTTAATAGATATATTTTTGGGGGTTGAAAAGATCTGATATAGCGTTCCCAAGAGTTCATATTTTCAATATCCACTACAATATATCCTCCACTTTATCATCGCGTCTTAAAATCAAATGTTCATTACTCGGAAAACATTCGTTGGATTTTAAAAATCAGCAAGTGTAAATTCCTCTTAAATTGTATTCCTTAAAAATTCACGGTAAATACCTTAGGTTACAATTTAAAAAAAATATATATTTATATAATTATAATAAATAATAGGGATGTGTATAAAAATATAAAAATAATAAAAAATATCGAATAGAATGGTGTTTGTATCCAATTAAAAAACGTATATTTAATTTAAAAACTTTTGAATCGCCCTGTATATATTATATACAATCTCGCGATTCCCGTTTATGTGCGTCTAAACGAAATTATGTGGCGCAGAATTGACTTTTACCTCTTTCAGACGTTTTTATTTTATTACGCGTGATCAGAATAAAAATTAAAAATTAAACGTCTATGCGAAAATTTTCATTGATTTCATTAAGTATGAATTTTTTTTTTCATTATTAATATTCGTATAAAGACATTGGAAAAAGATAATTCATTTAACGAAAATAATTCATACTAGATAATGTTTATCAAATAGTAGGCCATTATAATGTGTAGACAGTATTATGGTAAATTACTTTATTCTAAAATTAATCTTTTTTTCACCCTTTATTATCATTATTTGTTGTCAAGTCAGTTGTTATTCATAGTCTTCATAAAAAATAATTCAATTATGCGAGTAAAAGTTTCTAATCAAATAAAATCAATATTTGAATTGGCATATTTCAGATAGTTTTTAAAAGTGATTAAAATATTACTTCGGATACTTTCCAAAAAAAAAGTATTTAAAACATTTAATTTATTCTTAAGCTATGTGAACAGTACTTATGTATTTTTTTACGAGTTAAGAGTCAGTTTCTTATATCGTGAATGATATACTATTTTATATTACTTCTAAAAAAATAACAATTTAAAAATTAAAAGTTTCTGAAATAATATTTCCATGTCCAATAAACGTTCAACTAATTTGATCGATATTAGATACTCGCGAAATCCGTCGCGATGAAATATTGAAAATGTCTCGAATTTATTATTTTACACGTCAAACAGATTAACAGCTGCGCGAATTATTTATGCGTTTTTGCGTCCTTTTTGAAGAGCTACACTATACCGTTTTTGACAAAAAGCCTGCTGTGCCAATATTTTTTCGTGTGTCCTATAGACGAAGAGCTTTACCGCGAGGAGTACCGCAGCGTGGAATTGAAAGGAACATATTATCATTATTATTCCGTAGCCCATCACTTTTTATATCAAAAAATATAACTCAATGGAAATCTTTGAATCCCGTTTTACTGCGTATAAGAGCGTATTAGTACTCGACATTTAATATTAGGCAGTGGAGTATTTTCATCCTTTTTCTTGGGGGAGATGGTTCTATACGTACTTAATAAATACATTTTACTGAAATATTGAACACAAAATTTAACGCGTATTAAATGAAAAATAAATCTCGAAATAATGTTCAAAGTTATATTTGAAAATATAAAAGTGTATTCGAAAACATTTACTATTGACAATGTCATATATCACAGTCAGTGGCGGATTAACCACTAGGCTCGTAAGGCTCGAGTCTAGAGCGGAAATTTTTTTGTGTTATTTTATTTTTGTTCTCAAAAAAAAATTATTTTTCCAACTTCGAACAGTTTATTGATTAAAAACTGGAGCAAACATTTCCGAATGTCTTCGTAGCTCTTAGAATTTTTCTTTCGTGGCAGTATCCAACTGCACCGCTGACAGGTCATTTTCCGCGTTTAAAAGAATAAAAATGTATTTACGAGCCAACTTACTGGAAGAAAAACTCAACTGTTTATTGAGAATCGCGTCACAAACGAATAAGACTTTGACGACTTGATAAATGATTTTTCCCAGTTAAAAGCTCGAAAAGAACTGCATTAAATCATTCGTACTCTTTATGTAATTTATAGATTGTAACTTGTAAGATTGTATGTAATACAATATTTGAATTAAAGCGTAAATTATTCAACCATAATACCTTTGAACCATTTCTCACTCCCGGGGCGGCTATACCCGATTACCCAACACACGTCGATGTTAGTTTATTCAAATTACGATCCTTGGATGGTATTAAAAAAAGGGGGCGGCAAACAATGAGCGTGCCTCGGGGCGCCGAGAAGGTTAATCCGCCACTGATCACAGTATTTTATTGGTATGTAGGCAATTTTAAGAAAAAACATTGAAATAAAACGGATTATTTTATAAAGGGAGTGTAACTATAGTGAGTATACGGCGGTATAGTATATTAACATAGAGCAATATTATTTTTGATATTTATTGAGTGGATTTCATAGAATAAAGAATACATTTTTTTAAATTCTGACTATAATAACTTATTACAAAATCTATTTTTTTTTTCATTCTAGGGGGTACAGTAAGTACCCCTGAACCCTCTTTTCGTAAATACGCGACTGATATTAGGAAACTGATTTCAAATATAATTTTTTCTTCTTCGCTACCTTCGTCCAGAATAACATTGCAATATATACGTACGATATTCGTTATATACGGTCACGAAGATAATTTTAACACAATTTTTTTTTTATCAACCGCACGATTACTGTCGGTCAAATGCAGTTTTTTTTTACTTTAACCAAGTGTGTCGACGGCATTGCCGTCATTAATATAATTAAAATTCGAGTCAATGCTAAGGTTAACCTTATTCGGATGAAAAAATAAATGTAACGTTGCCTGAATAACGTTAATAATAATAATAATAATAATAATATTATTATTATTATTATTATTATTGCACAGATACAGTTCACCACGATTATTTTAACCGTTCGTTTCGTTTGACTTTTGAAATTTTACATAAATTAGCAAATTCATTAAAAAAAATCTAAAATCGATATCGCATTAATACGTTACGAACTATAGAAGTTTCGTGCCGTAACATTCGCTACGCCGCGTGCATTTGATGCGTATTTAATAATCAAATAAACCGGGGTGGTTTTTTTTTTTTGTTCATTTGGACCAATTTATTAGTTTAATTTTGAATTTTCATTACCGAAGGCAATTTTCATATTTGTTCCTGTAGCACAATCGAGACGAACGTAACAGTTAAACTTCAGTTTCCCATGCAAACCGTTGAAAAAAATGTATTAATTTAACGATTAATTTCTTTTTTTTTTTTACAAAATTTTCATATTATTTTGTTGACTTAATCGATACGTTTCGATATTTAACTGTATTTTTTTAACAAATGTAAAAAACAATTCATTACCAGGCTCGGTGTATATTTGTCTGTTATATATTAGTTTTATAGTGTACATATCTACGGAAATATAAAATAACAATTAATTGAAAATAATCGAAGCGATCATTTTAATATATTAATTTATCTCGTCATATTTTTAAATATTTTTGTTCGAATCGTCTTTTTTTTTCTCGTTTCGTTGTATCTTCACTGGCTTTAATATTATTTATCGCATTGCTATTCTGTTGAAGACATTAAAATATTTGTACAGTGTTATACATCACCTAACACAAGAATAAATTATATATATAATATTATGCATGACATCTTGTTCGATTCGAAGGGAAATTGAACGAATTCCCATACGTACGTATATGTACGCGTTGAGCAATACGAAATGCATGCGATAGTGACCTACTGGACAAACGTTCCATATGTATGAACTTGAAAGGGCGCACCTGTCCGCGGTGTTCCCTGCAGCTGAGACATTATAAAAGTCCAATCCACTCGTCTCCGAAACACGTGGTTTTAATTATTCTGCAACAAGTCCATTAAACGTTTCGTTGACTTTGTTCGCTGTGGTACGAATGCTTTAACGAACGAAACGACCGGACTATATTGCTGTTATGGTCTTGATCACACTTTTTCTAGAATTTCACTTGAAAACTATTCTGAAACAATACGAGATACGAGTACGCGCGACTGCTGCTTTGAACTTTTTAGATCCCGAACGGAGCGAGGAAGCCGTATTGGTTTTACAACGATGTTATTATATTTCTATCGCACAGATCTGGTCGTTCCTGTAGCAGAAATCGTATGTTGTGTACTTTATTTGAAACGTTTCACGATTTTCTCAATAGTTTCCCCTTACGCGCGATTCAAAACAACCCCAAAACAAACAAAAAAAAACCATTTCCTCGATAGTTCTTAAACGCGGCACAAAAAAAAAAAAAAGTTATACATTTTATGCTATTGTTATATTATCAATAGATATTATAATAATAAATAATACGTGTCAAATTATATTCAACGAATTAAAATAATTTGTGTATAATATTGTATAATGTCATGAAAGTAAATGCATCAAATTTACGCGTTTGGTTTGTAACACGTATCTGTTTTTTTGTCATGTAAACTCTTGTCTCATACACATAAAATTAAAAAAACGTAGCTAGCCGCGATGTGTTGCGGATATCGCTTAAATGAATTACTTGGATAAAGATTTTAGAGTTTTGTTTTTATTATAAATTTGAAAACAATGATAAATCATTGCGTTCGATAAAACGATTTCGGCTTCGGTGTAATAGACGGACGACAATCGATTTGAACGAAATTGCGTTTTTACCGTTTTTACGTGATTTTTCGGTAGTTTTTCTTGACTTTTGTAAAAAAAAGTATTGAGAAAATCGAAAAATCACACGTTTAAAGTACAAACTAGATGCAATTTTCAATCAGAAAAGGTCGGAGCACTCCTTCTGGTAGAATTTTTTGGGTACAGACATAAAAAAAAAACACACGTCATTATAAAACCAATACATTCCTCGCTCCGCTCAGAATCTAAAAACGATCAAAATAATCTCGTCTTAGAGTCTTGAAATTTACACGGAACGTTGTAACTATTTGCACTGTAAAACAATTTTTTCTGAAAATTTCTTCCGACCTTTGGCTATTACACAGGCGATTATCAGACTGTGAACCATTCACTTTGTAAAAGGAGTGATTAAAGGTGATTATACGACATGAGTCCTAACAGTCACTGCACCCATATTCAAAAAATAATCGAAAATAGGAATTTTATTTTTTTATTGCGAATTTTCCGACCGAACGTCGTATTACGCCGGAGCTCCGTTCAGCGTCTCGTTGTACTGGACCCAATGGAAAACTCCACTCTAGCGACATCCGCAACACCCAGCAGCGCGGCTCGCTACCCCCCTTTTTTTTCCCGAACGGATTTTGCCTTTTCCTCGAGCACACCTCTTTTCACGCTTTGCGATATATCCTTTACTTTAGACCGGGGGTTCTCGATCTCGGGAGGAATTCTCCCTCGTGGAAGAATTCGGGTACTGCACACCAGGGGGATATTGGTGGAAGTCACGAGACTAAATCACCGCGAAACTCATAATTTATTTTGAATTTAACTAAGCAAACCCGCAGGTAAGGGTAAAAGCCACGGAGTGAAATTCTTATTAAATTTTTTTTTTTTTTTACATATAAAACATTTTTTTTCCGCTACTCGTAGGCAGTATTGTAAAAAATACCGTATTTAAATACTTTTGAAAAAAAAAGTATTCGCATAAGAAATACGTACAAATACTGGTATTTAAATACTTTTTTTAAAAGCGTTTTACCCGAGTCTGCTCGTAGGAAGTTTTTTTTTTCGAAGCCTACAATAAGGGGGTAGAATAAAAAAAAAAACGTTTGGAACCTTGTGTTCTAAGACATTGTTGGCCAGCCCCGACACTGTCTCGCGGTTAAAAAGCTTTTCTCGCCGTACCCGAGATTCCAGGTGAAATCCGTTAGCCTGACCTAGGCGACCTACGCGATGGCCGTGCCGGGTTTTTTTTTAGTAAAACAAACCCCCCCACCGCGCTCCACAATAAGGTGCATCGCATTCGCGCGCGCGCTCAACGACGGTAACCGCGGCGGCAGCCGCGGACCGGCACAACGTAACGGCCGTTGAGCCGGCGGCTTCGGTGGGAGGTAACGGCGGCGGCGGCGGCGGGTTAGCGAGAGAGGTGCGTGCGTCGTAGTGCTTTTGCCGCCGCCGCTGACGCTCCTCTCGGGATTTCCAGTAAATTGGCCTCCGTCAGCGTTCGCGTCCGCGCCGCGTCACTCGCGTCATTCGTTTCCCGCGCGTTCCGTCGCTCGATCGCCCGGTTCTCGTCCGTCCCGGTCAGCCACCACCACCACCACCACCACCACCACCCCCCATTGCCTACGCCCGACGGGTGAGTACACTGCACGTTATAACGTAATTGCGGGCACATTTTTTTTTTTTTTTTGTATATTCGGAGCGCGACTACACGGTGCTTGTTAGCAGCCAGCAGGCCCCCGACCCACCGCCACCACAAGTGGGACTTCTTTCGGTACCTTGGGGCTCGAGAAAAAAATCCGGAACCGACAATTGACTGCACGTTATTATATTTAAAAAATATATATATATATATATATAATAATTTAATATTAAAAAAAATTTTTATTTTGATAAAAAAAAAAAAAAACGCGGCCGAGTGTTAATTATTATCGATATTAACGTCGAGAACGTTTATTAAACTCGCTTCAATACTATTAATTATAATATATATAGTAGTGAGCTCCGATCAAATTATTCGGAAATTTGCCGAGAAAAATTGTATGGAAAAAAATGTTTCGGTCGTCGTGGTAAATATTTTACTTGTGCAGAATTATTATATGTTTCGCGTACAATAATATTTATAATTTTTAATTTTATTTCGCATATTTATAATTGTATTTCTCAAGACGGTCGTAGTAATATTAATTTTGTATTAAAAAAAGTGTCTGTTTTAATTAAATATAATATCATTAAAAAAAATTACTTAGTCACCGGTTATAGGCGATTTTCAAATTTTTTTTCAAACTCAAATAAATCTCAAAATATATTATACATACGTGTTTAACTATATATTATATTTCCGATCGAATGTACACGAAATTTACTCTTAAAATTGAAATATAACGAGATTACATAATTATATATATATATATGAATTTTAATGCGCGGCCTCTAAAAAAAAATATATAAATTAGGGCCGCGACTTTTTTTAGTAGTACCGAAGCTCGGAATTATATGTTGGGGGGAGCCCGCTTATCCACTAGGTATCCAAAAGTGGATTTTTTTTTAGAACCAGCAGTTGCGGATTTAAGGCAAAAAAAAAATCATCCACAGTCGGAGTTTCAAGTTTTCTGGGGGAGGGGGGAGGATCTGCCGCATCGAAAACACACGTTTTTAAGCGAAAAAGAAAACATTAAGAAATAATATACGAATTATGGAACAATTTTTTATTAGATAGATATAAACATTATTTAAAAAAAAAAAAACATATTTTTATAATTTTTTTTTTTTTTAACGTATTTGTAAATGTATAAAGAATAATAAAAAAAACACAAAACAAATTCACGAACAATAAATATTAAACTGTTAGTCTATTTTCTATAGGTTTCTTAAAAACAAATTCTAAATTTTTTATTTTCTAAAGTGTATCGTTCGTTTCAAAGAGCTAATCGCAACGTTTCTGCACTATGTAGGTAGAGTAAAAAATTCCCCACACAAATGCGTCTTCATACTCACCATCAGTTATGAACTTCAAGTGTATATACTCGTAACCCGTATACGTACACTATAGGCTCATCGTTTTTCGTCGATGAAGTAAGAAAGTAAGTTTCACTCGGAAAACCATTAGTATTTCGTCATCAAATTTTTTTCTTTTCTCACGTTCAAATCCAAATCTTCGCTACCGTTATTTTTAAGATTATTTGGTTGGAAAAAAATTCGTGTAATACGTATCTAACGTTACGTGTTTATCTGTCGGTAATAGTGTGACCTGAATCGATAAATCCGCAACAACATTGCCCGGTAATATATCATTGAGATATATACGATTATTTTATCGGCGAGGACGTGTCCGACTTGCACGGCCGTAAAAATCCGCCACTGTTTTTAGCTCAATCAAACGATTTCACCTTTCTTCTATCGATACATATTTTTTTTCTCCCCTAAAAAAGTACCGTTACAAAAACGAGACGAGCGCGTATAACATTAGACGAAAACATATTCTTATCAACAAAAACGGTTCGTTTTACGAAAGTACACGATAATCCGCGAACAATATATCCTAACGCGAGGATTTAAAACACGAGTCCAGGTGATAGGATAACGTCATTGATGTGAGCAGTCTAGAAACTGCCATCTCGATATACACAGCCGATCTCGTATGATACGCTCGGTAGTAAATCGATCGTTTATTCGGATTTCGGCCATGACGATGGATGGACATTTTTATGAATATCGCATTTGCGTTTAATACTCTAAGTTATCACTGTTCGCGCGATTCGTCGTGTTGATTATTTCGTTTTTGTACGCATCTATTACGCAGAGAAACGTGCAAGTGTGTGACTCGGTACGCAACGGCTCATATAAAGTACGGAGACTTAAAGCGTCTCCGAGAATTTCAGGTCAGTCGCGTCGGTACAGGTTTCCCGTTTATGACGGCGAATGATTTCGTATGATGTATTATAGAACGGCGTTTCTCAGTCTGATTATTTATCAAAGCCTTTCGCTTATCCGAAAACAAATTTTTGCGTGATCGCCCGTGTCTTCTATTTATTCGCACATATACTGCAGCGACGGATCTGAAGCTTATAATTTCAAATCCGTATCACTGCAGATACCAGCTGTATATCTGTTTTGAAAATTCTTTACACCTCGAAATGGAGGGATAAAAGTTTTGAACAATAGTAACGGTTTCCATTAATCCCATTCTCAATATGTTTATATACGTACCTATACAAATAATTTGACTAAACGATTCTTAAACTATATTTCAACATGTAAATATTCGACATGATGGGTTCTAAAAAAAAAAAAAACACAACGAATCACACATACACGAGGGTAGGTGATGATGGGTAAGGTTATTATACGAGGTCTATTTAAATTCGACGATTCTTAATGACGGATCAATCGATGGTATCGAAACACCACGTTTAGTAACGTTTCATTCAATATGCCGATTTACTAATATAAATGTATAAAAAAATCCAAGAATGACAATCATCACGTCGCCCCTCTCAAATCTGCCACTTTTCATGTGTTGTCAATGTCCACAAAACATATCGAAATATGCTCTAAAAATTAAAAAAAAACTGTTTTATAACCAAAATTTAAAATTATAAGCAACGTTTCCGTACACGTACACAAAATAATCACTAAAAATTTAATCTATAAAAGAAACAAAAATTGAGTTGATACAAGAATATTTCTTTGTTCTGAAAGCGACAAGATTTATACAGTACTTTTTTTTTCCAATATGCAAACCAGCACACATTTTAATGATAATCATTCGCAAATGGTGAAGGATTTTGTTTTTTAAATTATACGCTATTTTTCGAGTTATACGTAGATATATATATTTTTTTTTTCGACTGATTAAAACATGTCTTGAAAATGCAAAATGAAATTTCACCTTACAACGAAACATTAAATCGTGAAATGTAAATTGGTATACACGCGAACTGGCTGTTATTTTGACCGCACAACGCAAAAAGATGCAAAATCATAAACGTTCGCCTTAGCAATCGCGTACATTAAATTCACGCACTGAATTCTAAACGATCAAACCGTTTTATTAAACACGATAAAAATTTACATTTTCACATTTATCTGTTACGTATAATATATAATTGTACGCATAATTAATAGGAACGGTATCGAGAAAAAAGTGTCTCCATAAAAACAAATATATATATATATATATTTAATAAGTTTTGGATCGATTATTATTCACGTTTTATATAGGTTTTTTTTTCTTTTTTATTTAATTTCTCAACGTTTAAAAATGACTTACAGTTTACGTTGTTTTTCATAAAATTGAACCGAACCAACGCAAAAAAAAACATGACCGGAAACCCGGACGCTTTCATTCTTTTGTTTTTTAACAAAAATAGACTCAAGTCGGAAATGCGTACTTTACACGGGAAACAAAACGAAAGGAAAAGCGAATGGCTTTTGTTTTTCGTTTTAATTCGATTTTTTTTTTACAATTTTTTTTTTTTATGTATTTCGAATTCGTTTTAAAAAATTTTTTTTCTTTCACAGTAAAAAGCCGTCTCGTTATTACCATAAAAAAAAAAAAAATATTCGTTTAATCTTCTTATTCTTTCAAATATAGCGAGAATTTATACAGAAAAAAAAAAAAAGTTTTATACATTTTAGCGTCCCTATATAAAATCATTTACCACCCGAACGTTTAGATACGATTCGAGCAATTCTCGAAACGCGCTATACCCTCGTGAATGTCGTATAATCAGGAACGTTATACTCGAAGACTCGCGCGTGGTGTCATCGCCGTATTACGACCACACGTTTTGCTCACAGGAATTTGATTTTCTCGAGTACCTACCTAGTCGAAAAGACTTTAAACCGAATATAATATATTGCATTGTATATTTTATGCGGATTACGCGGTTTGCTATAAACATTTGGCGTGTATAAAATATTAAAATCTCACTTTAAGGGGCCTGCACCGGACTCTGTATTTCTAGCTGAAATACGTACGTTACTGGAAAGATTCCTCACGCCTTGTAGAGTGTGATCCGATTTTGATATATTTTTTTTTTTGTTGGAAAGAGTAAAATATTTCGCAGGGCGCATTGGACTTTGATTCTCAGAATTTTATTTTGCACATGTCAACATCACCGACAGACAAACGGAAAATGCGAAGCTCGATTTTGTATGATTTACAGCAAAAAACTCTCGTGGCTCCCAGAATTGTCCGATTTCGGTAATTTTGCAGTTGTTGTTGGATAAAGGAAAACTTCCTACAGCGCGCATTGGTCTTCGATTCTCAAAATTTTATTTCTAAAAGCTATAATAAGAGTTTGAATACGAACGGTTTTCACAGTTTTTTTAACAACTTTTTTTTTTTTTTAGTTTTTATTATGGTAATCTAAAATCGAAGTCCAATGCGCCCTGTAGAAAGTCTTCCTTCATTCAACAACAGCAATATTACCGAAATCGGACAACACTGGGAGGCATGAGAGTTTTTCCTGTAAAGAGTATAAAATCGAGATTTTAATTTTCTATATGTCGTTACTGTTGCACGTATACTTACGCCGCGGATCCAAAATAAGTTAAATATCGAATTGAATCTACTAAACGTCATAATTTTCTACTTTTTTTTTTTTCTAAATTCGAATATGAATTTTCGAAAAGTAAAAATTCGACGAAGAAGCGTATTAATCACAAAAAAAAAAAAAAAAAATCACTTTTCAAACTTTATTATATAATAATCCAGGTATCGTCAAATTTTTTTCGAAAAAACAAATAACGCATTATAAAATAATAATTTGATATAACGCGTTAGGCCTTTTTACAATTTTTTTTTGTGTAAATTATTATTAGCGAGTTTGTTTTTTTTTACTTTTTTGGTTTCTTATTGTAATTTCGTTACAAAACTATATTCTAAAATAACTACCTTTACGTATACGTATAGTGTTTAAAATACATATTTAATATCACATATTTTTCCCTTTTAAACTCAGCAATATTTGCCGATCTAGAAAAAAAAAAAAAAAAAAGAGGTTCTCGTACACACGATTTTACGAACGAATACGCGTCGATTCTCTGGAAACTAAACGAGAATAAAAACAAAGTACCTACTACTATAACACGTTGTACAGGTATTTTATATAGAGGTGAATAATAGGAGCTGGACAGCGTCAGTGCGAAAACGTTGGAAAACGTTCATTTCTAATACACTGTTTCGCAGTTAATCTATGTTAAGTAATATTGTTAAAGATTCAATTAAGTCGCGAGTCGACTGCGTCGAACTTCGCCAAACAAGTTTTGTAGTTATTTATTCCATTATTGTATTATACGTCTGCGAGGGAATCCGTAATGTCGTTTTGGTTTTTTTTTTTGTCATAAAAATCAACGGAAATCCGTATTAAACAATCGTCCGTTAAGGTATAAATATAAATATATTTTTTTTTTTAAAGGAAATGTCGCGATGAGAAATCTCGGCGACGAACAATTTTCACGCGTAGTCCGCCGCGCACAATGCGCTCGATTGACACACGCAGCTGATCGCAACACTTGAACAAATATTCCAAATTAAACTTTTTATTTGTTCTTTTTACAGCGTTGTAATTAGGCTGAAAACGCCGTTTGCGGCCGGATATTTATCGTTCCGTTCGCGATTCGCCTACAATCATTTATTATTATATTATGTTATATTATATTATATATTATATAAATCCGAGTATCGTTGGAGTCGAATATTGAACTCGGTTAAAGTGAAATCGTATTGACTGTTCGCAACAATCTAAGGCCGTAGTTTATTTCCCTACTCCCCCCTGAAATATATCGAATTTGTATTGATCGTCGATAAAAAAAAAAACTCTTTGTGTACATCGAAAATCGATTTCCTCGATCGAATTCGGAACAAAAATTAAAAATATGTCCTTATTTTTAATTTATTTTTAACATATTTAATAAAATTTATTATTAAAAACAATCGCTGTCCTTATTGTTGACGTATAGCGAAACGTATACCGTTTATCGCGAAGAAACGTCATGTTCCTATAATGGCGTAGTATCGATTTTTTTTTTTGATTTTTTTTCGACGACTTCACTTCTATATAATATTTTACCTACAAAATATGTATAAATAATATTCCCGTAATTACTTAATTAATTTAAAAAAAAAAATTAAGTAAATAAATGTCATATTATTTTTTAAATAAAAATTCGAATTGTACATTTCGAGGTCTGACTGTGAAACTCAAACCGTGTTAGTGAATACATCGAATAAACATATGTATTTTTTTCTTTTTATATAAATATTAATACGTTCATAAACGTTGAAATTTATTTAGAAAACGGCCGGCCAGATTTTCAGTTTTTTTTTTTTCTTTAGATTTCCAAAAGTAATATCCTGACATTAATATAATAATGCGCCTCTTAAATCTGTTTATGTATATATTTTTTTGTATTTATCACAATTTCGTAATTAGATTTACCCTCCCCCTTCGCTCTGGAAAACACCGTTTTTTTATTATATATTTTTACACGGTTTAAATAAATTAAATTTAATAACGAAATTACAGACAAAAAAAAACGTCACGTAATATTATTAGTAATATTATATGAATAACGTGCTCGAGTTTCTAGCGATTTGCACGTTTCATTATACACATTATACGATTCATGTAAATATCGTCGACCCAGTTGTGCGCGTATTGGACCTGTGTAGAGAGTACGATATATACTCTGATCAAATCAGTTTATTACGGTCCGAATGTTTCCGACAATTCAACATTTGTTTGTTTATATGATCATCGACGTCGTTTCGAAAAGACTGGGCACTCGAGTTCTTGTAATAACGTTTTATTTTTCTTTTTAAATATTTTACGATAATTTAATCGTTTCTTGTGTCTAATATTTGTTCAGCGACTAAACGCTTCGTCGATATAAATTAAAATATATTGTTTATGAGTATTATAATATTTATTTACTGTCGGCGTATCCAGTGGTTTGTCGGTAAATGAATTCAAGGGCATGCGTACATTTCTAAACGTTATATATATATTTTTTTAAAAAAAATTTTCCTCGTTCCGCTCGAATAACGAGTGCAACTATAAAAGTGTTTTTACTTTTCATATTCTCCTTGACCCGCAGTCTTACATAAAAATCAAAATAGTGGAAATGTATATTAAATCGTATAATTAAAGAGTTTGTCGAGGGCTCGTTCAATTATAAATCTCGTGGTCGTTGGCGATGGTCAATCGGTTTCGCCCGTTTTTTTTTTTTTTATTATTGAAAAATATAATATACGATCTGTAGTTTTCTTTTTTTAACAATAATTCAACTTATTTTACTGATATAACACAAACATTTTTTTTTTTTTATAAACTCTGGATGTTAACTTGACCGGTAAAGTATTATTTTATTTTATTGAGAAAATGTTACCTATTTTAATTTAGATGCTATTGAAACAGTGTTTACAAATACTCGATGTTCGGAAAACAACAAATTAATGCATATAACGAATAATATAAATAAAACAGTTAATATTATAATGAGCGCGTATGTACTAATTAATTTTTTTTTTTTTTGATAAACGTTTAAAGATATTTTAATTAGGTATAAATTAAAATAATAATGATTTGTATGAATAGAAACCGTGAAATCAATAATAATATTTGTCACTCGTGATAAAAATATTATCGTTCTATTGGCAAGACAAAATACTCGTTATAAAACCTATACAGTCAATCGATGATTACTGATTAATCATTTAGATTTTAGAGAACACGATACGAGTCAAAATAAAATAGCCATTTGTTTTTAACAACATACTCGTACGGTCTATTATATGTACATTATCTAGTGTGCGGGTGGAGCGTTGAATTAAAAAATGCGACAGGCAGGTTATATTCTTATAAAGAAAAATCTATAAATCCGCGTATATACACTACTGGATAAAATTAGATATAATAATCCGAAAAGAAGATCATTAATAAATTGTATCATATATTTGAAATTCGTTCAGTGACTAAAACTAAACGCGTTATCAACATAATTATAATATATCATTCTATATGCATATATTGTCAACGGATCTATAATATACATATATGGTTATATACAGATGGATTATAATATACCGATCCAACGAATACCGACCAAATAACGATATCTTATTTCGGTGATTACTTTCACTCTGGGTAATCGACATGATATCATGATGAGTTTGACGCAAAGAAATATTCTCGTCGAATTCCAATAGTCAAACGACTAGCGGTTTGGTTAGGTGGTTTTCTTTCGTAACGGTGTACAATGAAAAAAAAAGAAAAAGACGGAAAAAGTAAAATAACTCGGCGTTTGTCCATCCAAAATTAATCTTCTTTTTTCGTCAATAACTTAACCTTCGCAAAATCCAATCTTTAATAGAGTTTTTCGAGTTTTTTTTTTTGCTTTTTTTACGTCGTTTCCTCCGATTTTCACTATAACGCATCACGACTATAAGTTGCATGAAGTCACCATTTCGGAAATACTGTTTTAAATCATCATATTGCGGAGTCTACATTTTTAAAAAAAATTCTAATTACTTAATAACCTTCTTGTATTGTATATATATTAATAGTGTCACATATTTATACACGTTTTTGCAAACGTGCAATGTATATCGTATTTGAAGATCAGACAATTTTCCTACGGGCTCGGGCAGGTTTATCTTCTGGTCCCATCTCAGCCGCTTTTACGTACATATATACCTAGTCATATTTGAAGTCTTGAAGACAGATTAAAATTCATGATCGAGGCAAAAATAAAGACCTTTGTGAAATATTACATTTTTCAAAGTCAACATTTTATGAACGCGTAAAATTATGGCACTGCCTCGTTTCCACAAAATTCGAAATATTACGTTTGGCTTCTACAAAACGCGTGTAACGTACGGTTGATACAGTAGTTTATTTGAATAAACGTTTAATAAGACGACGAATATTATTTCAGAATTTGCAATTATATAACGCACCTGTATTAACGAAAATACTTGTTCTTTTGAAGTAAAAACTTTGAATAAAGTAATTTCTTTTTTTTTACAAGTATTTCAACTCATAAGACATTTTACGTAATTGAAACCTAGGTTTTAAAAAAAAAAAAATCAAGTACAAACAGTTTATTTTTAATAGTATTAAAGTATTAATTAAGATATTTGTTTTTTTTTTTCAATAATTCCGTAAGAGATAAACGTTTATAAATATTATTTATTATCTGTACATTATTTTTCATTAAAACGGTATGCTATAAATGTCACAGGTTTTTTTCAACTGACTTTTTAAAATAAATGGGACCTTATAAAAAACGATGTCTTTAAAAAAAAAAATCGTCTGTATCTATTTTCTATATATATATATATAGATGGAGGAAAATGAAACTTTCGGAGCATTTTCACGGCTCCAAAACGTGTTTTACGAAAAAGTAAAAATCTCGTTATTTAATGATCAATAACGCCTCTTTTTATATAGTCCTGCTCAGAGTTTAAAAGTGATCGATGGAATCACACAGTTGTTATAGAAAATTTCAAAAAAAAAAAATGTATTAAAATGAGTGTACGTATATATATATAATATATTAATTAAACGGAATTTCGTATAATTATTTCTAAAACGATTTCCAACAAATACGTTTCGAAAATATAATCGTACTCTTTTCTTTCTCGAGTCGATAACGTTTTCTACACTCGTCGTAATTTATTCAAAAGTCGATTTCTCTCTTATATTACACGCGCTTGGATTCAGTATTAAGTACTTTACTCGTATATTATACAGTTTTTAATTATACAAATATTTTGTAGAAGTAAAACACGTTTTTTTTTAAATAAACGAGATTTAATTATAACATTTCGGGTATTTCTGCTGAATATGATATGTGAACGTGAGACGTTTATAAAAAGATATAAATGTACACGTATATTTACAATTCTGGATTTAGTTCGTTCAATCGAAAGTTGTTAAAACTTGTGAATATGTGTACGAGTATATAGTAGTACAGTTCAAGTTAAATATTTGTTTGTTCGTCAATTCAGTTGAAAATACAATATTGTGTATATAAATAGTCGGTTAAGAAATGGTGAGCGTACGGTTTGAGGTCACATATTTAAATTAAATTATAAACGACTTTTGAAAACAAAAAAAAAAAAAAAAAAGTAGTTATATTGTGTCTGTTCGATAGGACGCGTAGTGTTTGCCGAACGGATCTGATTCAGATTCGAATCACGTAAATCCTCATCAAAGCTTTCGCGGAACGTTGCCCTTGTAATACACCGAGTTTACATCCGAATAATATATTTCCTTTTCTTTAAAAAAAAAAAAATTGTTTAATTAATTCAAATTACACTTTAATTACGTATAGAAACAATAGCGTAAAGAGAGTGTCAAATTCGTTTATTTTCTAAGCACAAGTTTTTTATTCATTTTTTCCCCCGAGAAAACGTCTTGGTGTCATCAAAAGGTTAAGAAAGTTTGGCCGATCGTACCTCTATCTATCAACTCGATACTGAACGCAGATGGTGTACTCCGAGTTGAAAAATTCATAATAGTATTTGAGAAAATCGAAAAGAAAAGAAATAGACAACTTGTAAAAGGTAAACTAGTCGAGTTTGAAAACTCTTCTTCTATGTGTGTGTATACGGAAAAATTCTTAAAAATTATAAATGACGTATTGTTGGTAAATTGAATTTGTACTGCTTTTTAAAATGGAAAATTTGGAATTATTTTTAAAGCCGTCGAAAGTAAAATAAAATTAGCCAACTTTTTTTTTAACGAATTTCAATTTTTTCTTTTTGTTTTTCATATTATTCTTTACTGTGCAGAGTGGTCTCAATACGGAAAAATACCGTTCAAACATTTCCCTTGAACAAGTCTCGCCCGGCTAAACTTATTGCCTACCCGTTTTCCAAAAATGTCTATTCTTATATTTAATTATTACGTGTTTTAAACAGATTAAAAGGAAAAACTCAATTATATTAATAATTCTCCCAGTGGTAACAAAACATTATTTCGCAAAAACCAATAAAGACTTGGAAATTGGTACGATTATTTGTTATCGCAATGACCTAAAAAAAAAAAAAAAAAACTTACTTGAAAATGTCTACCTCGAACCAATTAATAATTTTAATATTAATGAATAATATGATAACAATAATGGGCGAACTAATTAACGCCTTTTTATCTCTCATAATTATTTTTACGTCTCCGATATAATTTTCATTCGTAGAGAATTTAATAGCTATAATGTCGTTGCGTGTGAAAACGCGAAATCCCGATTGTGTTAGGTTATTAGTTTATTATTATTTACTAAAACGGCAATGGCGGCCCTTTCCAACGGAGAGTGCGGTTCGAACATCGGCTTGCTGTATAATTGAATTTCTCGTCATAGAAAATGTTAAACCTGTCGGTGTTCACAGATGTTTGTTTGCGGTCTGTGTAAAGGAAATTCTAGATGTAAGTTCTATTCGTCGTCGGGGTGTTACGGGCATTAAAGGCAGTGAAGTTAGAAAGTTCATTATTTCCGTTCGGGATCGATGCGGGCGGGCGGTTACCGTTGCGGTCCGCAAACAAAAAGTCCATGATTTAGTTCAGGAAAATCGAAGGTTAAGCAGCGTCAGGGATATTGAAAGGACGAGTTCAGCACATTCTAAGGTAAGGTTGATCAACTAGAACGCTGACAGAGAAGAAAAACGAAACAAAATCGAGTAGACGTTTTCAATCAACTTCTTTTATTTATACTGAAGATGATACTTGGGTATTAAATTTTACCGTGCTCAAAACAATTTGAATGCCGTATAAATTGTCTTTTGGTGTTGAAAACGTGTGTTCCACACGCTTAACGTCTAGCGAAAGGAACGACAATAAATTCTGTGCGATACACAGAGACCTTATAAAAAAAACCTTAAGCGCAAGGCCTCACTGCAGCCGCGCGAATCGCTGGGATTTCAAGTCATTCCGCATCTACCCTGAAGTTCGGATTTAGCACAATAGCATCGAGTGATTTTCCTTTCTTGCTTCTGAAGCACGACGAAAACTGCGAAGGTATAAAATTCGATTCTTATAAGAATACGTTAAATCTGAAGTCAAACGGATACAGTTTAACGCTCGAATTGTACCATTTTATTTGGACGACATTAAACATTGTATTGAATTTTAAAAATTAATAATAATAACGTATAAATAAAGATCACTTGACTGTACACGCGCATGTTTTTTTTCATTCATTAATTATGTAATAAACAATCACTAATAACTATAGATTATCAATACTATCGGTAAAAACAATGTAATAACCGCAGAGTACCTTTTAGATCCAAGACGGGAGCGCTTTTGATTCTACACAGATTTACAGCCTCAAACCGTTTAAATTTTTATTATTTAAAGGCTACTTTCAAATAACCACTCCGGATTTTACAAGGAAGTGTATTATATACACAAGAATCACTACCGCCAGTGTTAAATAAATATAATAGTTTTTTTTTGTTTTTACTCCGAAAAATTGCTTTCGATAATTTTATACGTCGGACACGGAAAAACAATAAATTTTCTATCGGGTTTTCTGTTGAAATGTTTAAGCTATTGACACCTTTTTGTACGCTATGAAACAGTCATCGTAGTGACAAAATACATAAATAGTTATAAGCAAACGTACGCGTTTTTTTTTTTTTGTAAAACTATCATTTCTATATAAAAATATACAAAATCCGTCCGCCTCCAAAACGGATATGTTAACAATTTTACTGTTTAATTCCCTGTTTTTTTTTCCGAATTGTTTTTTGTTACGCTTAAAGAAACCAATGGGAAAATCGAAAAACGTGTCGAATAAAGTAACCGAGTAGATGAAATTTGCGCTACCGCGTGTCAAAATCATCCGAACACTCTTTCTACACGAAAAAGTGTATACACAGATAAAATAAAAAAAACACGCGTTATTGTAATAAAACGATACGTTCTCTACATTCTTTCCCTTTGTATATAGAATTTAAAATTTAAAACGTCATAAATGTTAGGTTCTAATTGAGCGCGTGTATTTTAAAGGAGTGTTTTACACGGTAAAATTAACGACATTTCGTTATTGAAACGTTGTTGTAACGTATTGAATCCGTTAGACGGGGTTAAAAATTGTAAAAATCATTAAAATGTAGTATTAAAATAAATTTGATATATTTTTTTTTTAAATTACAAAAATAACGAGATCGGTGACCTCCCCCATCCAATTTGGCATTTGTTTGCATTACAGTTTATAATTTTAATTCCGAGTAATTTTTAATTTTTTTTTTTTTTGTAAAGTCGTATACACACGGGTACACGCTATAATCGAATTTTTAATATTCGAGTTCATTCCGCGTATATATTGAATAACAGAAAACACAGTCGAAGCGTTAAATAAATACATACATAACGTAAATATTAAAACGTGAGAAGCTCGATAGTTTGTATTATAAATACATAGTGCATATGCGCATGAATTCAAAATATATATTGTTTAAAATTTAAAAACGACTCCTGTGTTAAAATCGTAAACGTTTAAGACACGGAAAAATGTAACGTCGCCCACTGTCTCTGTTGAACAGATTCTGTTCCATCGTATTCCGAGGCGTTTTTTCGTCTTCAATAAAATTTTTTTAAAAAAAAAATACAAAAATTTGTACATTTCTGTTCAAAAAAATTATTCAATTTTTAACATTTTATTTTCTTTATATCAATGTTATAAAGATAATCATTATTACGTAATACTACGCAACGAGCGTTTTTTTATGATATATACAATATTATAAAACTTTCGAGTGATACGAAATATCATTAATCATCCGACGATGACGCGCTGCAGTCTGTGACTGCTCGATTTTATACAGTTAATCAGTATTTGAAGACAAAAATATAAACGACGATATCGCGCAATAGTGTTTTAGTATGGTAAACGTTATCGAGTACGCGAGTCATAAAGGATCACAATAATACCGAAACAATGTTCTCATACAAAGCATAACCATACGGTGCGGTGGTGCGAAATTCGATTGAATGTATACAGACTCGGACGTCTATTAATATTGCTATCGCGTTAGACCCCATTAATAGATCCGTGTCTCCGTTACTGGTCAATTTAAATTTCAATACGGTTACACAGAGCTTTCGTTTGTGTTGGATCGTGCGGTCAATCCCTGCGTCTCTGCTCAATCCCTTTACAAGATATATCCTCGATTTTCCTTGAGCGATCCTGCCCGGACGTGCTAAATCTAAAATTCAAATTTTGACCCCAGGACAACAAATCCCTTCACAGTATTATACGTTCTTCGCTCAATAGACCTTCACGAGTTATCGTCGATTTTCCTTAGGCGGTGCCGGAGACAGGCTATAGAGTTGCACCGCGCCCGTTCATAAATTAGAGTTTCGATTCAGGACTTCCGCGTTTGTTCTGGACAATGCCGCCAATCCCTTCGTTAGTGCACGACCACTTCTCGAGAATACGGTATTTACCGCGAAGGGGTAATAAATTAATCGGATAATAAAATCGGAAGTATTTTAGTCCTTTGCGAGTGAATTTAAGTAACGCGTATTAAATTTACATTATACGTTCGCAAGATTATATCGCGCGGTTCACCTACACTAATCCGTTTTATATTCTTTGGTTTCAAATTGATATTATTGCATTAACGTTTTTGTTAATTATTTGCCCGAGGGAAATCGCGGATAACTCGTAAATAACGATGGGATAAGCGGCACGAACTTGTGGCGCGAACGAAAGCCCCGTGTGCGTTGAAATTTAAAATGAGCCGTGCCTGAGACGTGTACGTCGATCATTAAACGTTATACAAAACGATGTTTGGAGTACATTTTGGTCTAATGACTACACACGGCCGTACACTTATCCATTCGTTTTCGCGGATATATTAAAGCGACATATTCTACACGATTACAGTAATATAGTACTGACTACAGCGATTTTTCTCGTCAAAGACCGCGTGTACGCCACTCGGACGGCGTACATATAATGATGTATAATGATCGAAATAATTTTTTTTCAAATTTGGTTTTACGATTTTGACACTGCGTTGTGAGAAGGTAACGTAAGGAGGCTGTTGAATTCAGACCTTACAATACTGTTCGCGGTTGAATCTCTTACCTCGTACAAATTTTGCGATATTATTAAACGCTTGACTAGCACAAATAACGATCGTTCACTTCTCGCACGAGGCGACAATCCACAGCGTTCTGGAAATCGACTTTCCGCGATCTCCCCACTTCCGTTAAAACGGTTTAATAACGAACAGAGAGACGTTCTTGCAGTCAGACAATTTTTGGCTGGACTCGCGATAAAAATTTTACAAAAAAAAAAAATGAAAATCACCGCGTTCGCTGCGAAATAGTAATTAATCACATAAATATAATATGGTCATTATACCGTATGTACTATTACCGTGTTGGCCATAATTTTTCGAGAAACTTCCAAACTGTTTCTCGTCTCAAAACAAACCCTTTCATCTCCACCGACGATGCCCGTAAGGTAAAACGTCGACGAGTTGACGTGGCCGAACAAACACAAACCTACCACCGTACCGACCTAACCAAACGGCCGCCAATCCACGTCCAATCAACGGCCTGTCATATTTGCCAAATCCAAACACAAACCCATTTCGTTCCGTCGTCAAACGCAATAATAATACAGTTTTGTTTCGGTACCGCAGCGAGTTTAAAGCAATTTTAGTTTCAGAATATATATATATTTATATATAATAGCATTTGTTGTTGTTCTACGGTGTAGAACGATTATTAAAAAAAAACTGCGTCTAAACGAATCGTAATAAGAACGTTTAAACCAGTTTTGAAAATAACAAAATATTCTAAAAAAAACTGTATTACCATGGCCGTTCTTGAGGACAAGGGAGCGAGCAGAGCCCAGTCTCGCGTTTTGAGTAGAGGCCTCGCACTTGAAAATGTGGAAAAATTTTAGATTTAGATTTTTTTTTAAAAATAAGTATTAAAAACGAGATAAGTCAATTTCGTTTAAAGCTTTATTCTTATAATTTTTTTTTTTTATTGTAAAATGCCAATCGACGTTATTTTTTTTTGATATTTTTCTATTTCGAGTGTAAATTGTATCGACAAAAAGGGAAAATTAAGCCCAATTGTAGTTTTCATCATTTTTCCCTATTGTACTCAATAAAAAATATTTTTTTATCGTTTAATTCATTTAAAATAATTGTTTACACTTACACGGATGAATATTGTATGATATTATAATATGTCGTTCGGTACATTCAAATTAGACGCGTTTGAATTTTACCTTAATTGTTTTCATATTTACGCATCGCGTGTTTTATTATTGTATTTCAACGGCGTATCGGTTTTTATGACTGAAAAACATAAAAATAAAAGGCACGTAAATAAAAGGGGACAAGTAATTTGTGACACTTAAATAAAAAGTGCTCGATTACATTATTTTATCGGGATTTTTCTTATATATATATTTGTCTCGGATTAAAACAGTACTCGCTCGCGAATTTTTATGCGTTTCGTGACCGTAAATCGCGTATTCGAGTAAAACGCGGCTACTTGGTAACGGGTACATATTTTTTTAATTAAAAATATTTTTTTTTTATATCGCGTTATATTTAATTATTCAAATTCAAACCGTTTTATACGCTCAATAGTGCGTGTAACGATATGCGTCTATTTTAACATACGATTATAGGAACCCTGCAGAATATATATAAACGGTCAAAGCGCGGAGAGAACGTAAATATTTGTTCTATATATCGCGAAATAAAACGGTTTTTTTTTTGTCTCCTCCCGTTGACGTTTAATAACTTAAAAACCTATTAATAACTCTTCTAATTTGTTTACTTTCATGTTGGTAAACTCAACCTGCAGATTATTAAATTTAAAAAACCATATCGAAAATAAAAGTAAAACTGAACCTCGTACCCCCATAGCGACCGAGCTCCCGGGTAGTGCTGCGCATTATATGATGAGTTCGCTGTGGTTGTTTTCAAAACGGAAATCGCTCGATATATCCGTGCAAGGAGTTTCTATACGTGCATAGAGTCACCGCAGCAGGAGCCCCCGAACTGAACTCATTAAACGTATCCCAACCAGTGGTGAAAGTAAGGGGGATAGCATCACCCACTTTTTTTAGTTAAATATCCCCACTTATTTTGTATAAAATAATTCATCTCTTTTGGATTTAAAAAGAAAAAATTTTATAATTTGTAGTTGTTACGTTTTTTTTTTTTTTTTAGAAAATATCTTTTAATATTTTTTTTTCTTTATAAGAACTATTTTGTTTTCTAAAATTTTAACATATTCAGTAGATCTAAACGTCACTTAATCACAACCGCAAAAAAAAATTTAGTTCACCATCATCGTTAGTAATCGATTACTATAATAGAATATACTAACCTTGGTCGACGTGATCTTTATTAACAACGACATCACAGAATATTTTGTGATATTAAAATGGGTAATTTCAACAATCTCTCTATGATTTCAAACCGAAGATTGATTTGCAACTAATATTCTTCACTATCCGCTTTTCTTTTCATTTCCACATATGAATCATATCCTTGGTCCCTTATTAACTGTTAGATGTACTCTAATCTCGGCCTTCATCTATGATTCTCTCCTTTCAGAATTCCTGCTATAATTAGTTTTAGTAATCCTTCATGCCGAATTATGATGTGTCCTATCCATTCATTTCATCTTTTTACTATATATACTTTCCTATAGTAGCTTTTCTACCGACATTCTTCCAAAAACCTCCTTATTAGTCATTCTGTTCATCCAGTTCATTTTTAACATTCGCCTATAACCACACATTTCAAATGCTTCCAGTGTTCTTTGTTCTTCCACTGATGACATTGTCTGAGTCACGCAACCGTATACTATACTCCATACACGTGTCTTCAACAATACAGACCGTTTACCACTTTGCCTCCTTTCAAAACTCGAAACGACGATACTGATTCCAACCTCCACCCTCAATTATTTTTTATCCGCTTTGACCACCATTTTGATCCCAAACATCGTTTGAAATCCGTTCTCCACAATATTATTAATAGTATAGTTGTGGTTATTACAGAATTTTTTCGATACGTATATTGTTGTGTTATATAAACGCGTTTTATTAAAAACTCCGCGACTTTATCGACACGATTTTACAATAAACGCATATTATACGTCACGAGCATAAGCTCCGAACAATATTCTATTTTAAAAACGAAAATATCGAATGAATACGCGTAAATAACGTTGTATTTCACACGCGGTGCAAAAACAGAAGACGTAGAAATATTAAGAATTATCGTTACAAACATTATGTACGCCGTAATAATATAATATAAACAAATAACCTATTTCTCTCTCTCTCTCTCTCTCTCTCTCTCTAGGAAACAATTTTTCGGGAAGTAAACACTACGCTGCGAATATTTCGTATTATAAATCGAAAACATTGTGTACGATCTGTCGAACGTCATTTATTCTGAATAAAAAAAAAAAAAAAATCGCCGTATTACGAGCATTATTATATTCGTGTTTTTCCAAACTCTGCACCGTGTCGTTACAACAGTGAAAATTAAAAAATATAAAATATATACTTTACGTTAACTTTTCCGATATTCAGCCGTTAGGCCGAACAAAACGATAGCTGCGGCTTGCCATCGATGGATCACGTCAAAAACCACCTGTTGGAACGTCATATTTTTTTCAACAATTCCGGAACGGCAAAATTATTAGAGCCGCAACGAAAAAAAATATTTCAATCGATGGTTTTTTTTCTTGCCGAACTCGTTTTGTGCGGTTAATATTCCGGTCAAGACCGTAGCCAGCAAAAAAAAATTTTTTTTGGAGGGGGTTGAGTGAATAAATATAAAATAAAATAAAATTGTAAACTAATAAAAGAATATATAAATCATTAAATTTTATTTTAAGAAAAAATTTCGGGGAGGTCTGAACCCTAAACTCCCTTCCCCTAGCTACGGCTTCGATTCCGGTCGAAGCACATATCATTTACCGTACCCGTAATTCATCAGTACTTTACATCAGGGGTCGGCAATCTTTTTAACAACGTGAGCCATACTTTTTTTTCTTCATATTTTCATCGAGGGCCACATTAATAAAGAAAAACTAATTTTACGTGTAATATAATACTAATAATTTTATTTATAATATCAATTCACGTCAGTGTTATTTTACATGCGTAAATATATGAGTATAGAAAAAAAAAATACGAGCTTCTGATTAGAAAAATTTGCTTTTAGGAAAAAATGTAATTAAAAATAAAAAAAAGATAATAAACCGCGGGGTGTTGTGAATGTCGCTTAAGCGAATCACTTGGATAAAGATTTTGGAGTGTATATTGTTATCACTATAAATTTGAAAGCAATAATAAATCGTTGCATTCGATAAAACGTTTCTGAGCGGAGCTTCGGTGCAATATTTTAGGTATATAACAAAAACGAATTCTTTTTTATGTACTGAATACCTCAAAACCTATAATTGCTATAAATAGTCCAAAATTAAAAGAAAGTTTTTGAGAATTTTTTCTTTCTTAATACGAGTATAATAAACAGTTACATATTTGATGAATATTTCAAATTTCTATATTCATTAGTTTCAAAATCCCAAAGAAATAACGATAATCGATTTCGACGAAATCGCGTTTTTACCGTTTTTATGTAATTTTTCCGTAGTTTTTCAATATACTTTTAGTATATTTTCAGGCGCTTTTGGGAAAATCGAAAAATGACCTCTCTAAAATGCCAACTATGATACAATTTTCTACCGGAAACAAACTGTGACTGTAATGATCGGAGCACTCCTTCTGGTAGAATTTTCGAGTAAAGACGTAAAAAAAAACACATCTTTGTAAAACCAATAGATTTCTCGCTACGCTCAGAATGTAAAACGTAAAATTGTAGACTCTAATGCGATTTCTAATGCGCGAGATTAGATTATGTTTTAGAAAAATCCCATATAGGTTTATATTGATAGAATAATTTTTTTTTTGATTTAACATCTTCATAAAAAATCGTTTCGCGGCCCGCGGGTTACCGATTATCCTGCTTTACGATAACGTTGGAGTCAACGGATCGGACTGGAAACGAAACATATTAATAGAACGACTGATTCGAACAGGAAAACTAAACGAAAACGCGCGTTCAACGACGAGAGCAAAAAAGAAACGTATTACAATGTGACGCGTGTTTGCTCGCATCCGAATGAAAAATGATGTGCAGGTACAATTAATTTTCTCGGGAAAAAACGCGTGAAATTTTCGCAAAACTTGAACGTTTCCGAGACGTTTTTATGCGACGTTAAACATTACAGTCAACGGTTGTATTTCAGAAGGGTATGACAAAGTACAGAACGTCCGTTTTCTGGCATTTTTTTTTCTTTCCTCCAAATTATTATCATCAACGCACTGCAGTAAACGTTTTATGAACCGCTCGGTAAATTATTATATACGAACCTACGCGACACTTTGACGAGTTATACTATACGCTTGCATTTAAATAATATTATTAGAATGGTTTAGATATCTTCATTGTGTTTGAGATTTATAGACAGTGTGCGAATGCGTAATTTACGATTTATTTTTAGACTGTAGTGTATGTTTGGGCGTTTTATATGCGTGCATTTTAGTATAAATATTATTTTTTTTTTTTACAAAATAACGTAATAAAATTGTGTAAGTGGGGTGTGGTAGTATGGATAATTTGTATATTTTCAATAGGATATTCGTCGAATAATTTAAATGATAAAAAAAATGATATGCACAGAAACCGCGGTGATCAATACCTTGAAAAGGAGACCGTTTTTTTTTCTATATAGGTTGCGAAATACACGTGTGTAGACATAGGTATATCACATTGTATTAAATCTTTAAATAAAGCAACGACTAAACGCAATGTGTTGCGGACTAAAATGCAATTTCATATAATTCGGTGTACGACCCGTTTACGTTTTATACATTATTATCTCAAAATTGAACATTTTCGGACGGCGTGCTATGTGCAGTTAAGTTAATAAAGTGCCAAATTGTACGGTTCAATAGCCTATAGAGGAACAACAGAAAAAGAAAAAAGTAAGGTGGATGTTGAAGCTATTATTGTAGAGGTCACGTCAATCTGATTTGAAACAACCAGCGAGTGAACGTGGCGCTTAAAACAGCTTATGAAAATCCTGAGGACAAACCTATTTTGTCACGATGACTCCGAGTAATTTAAAAAAAAAAATATTCATCTATGTATTCAAAAAAAAATATATAAATATTTTTAGATTCTGAGCGGAGCGAGGAAAGTATTGTTTTTACAATGATTTTTTTTCTATGTACAAATTTTCTACTAGAACGCTCAGATTACCCGGTCGTACTTTACGTCCCCCGGTAGCGAATTGTATCTATTCGGTATTCTTATTTGAAACGTTTTTCGATTTTCTCGGTAGTTTCATTCAAAACGTCCGCAAAAATTTGAAGAAAATTGATTTTTCAAATAGTTTCTAAAATCGACACAAAAAAACTGCAAACATAATGGTCTTAGAATCTACACTGAAAGTGTAACTATGCACTACATATACGTTAAGCGGCACATACACGATCAGTATTATTGATCAATATTTATATCAATAAATGTTTCAATTTTTTTGGCACACACCACACACACACGATCAATAATATTCATCAAAATATTGTTCGATTTCGTTCAAAATGTGCAGCGAAGAGAACGCGATTATTGCTATTGCTACAATTATATTGACACTCTATTAATAAATATCAAAATAATCTTGATTGTTTTAATACACTGAACTCGTCTTCAATATGATCCATACACGGTCAATATAATTGTCGATATCGAATATTGATCAATATTACTGATCGTGTATGGCCCGCCTCAAACACACGTCTTCCGGTTTTAAGATATTTATTAGTAATTATTAGATGTTGAGCTATTTAAGTAATAAAAAGAGGTAATCTTTGGTCTATTGGACTAAACATTTTCTACAACGTAGGTCCTACGTCATTTCAACTCTATTCAAAAGATTCAAGTCACATTTTTTTATTAATTGGCACTTTAAATTTTCTGAAAAAATGTATTGCACCGAAACTCCGGTCAGAACAAACGTTTTATTGAATGCAACGGATTTATCGCATTGCTTTCAAATGTACGTATATATGTAGTAATAACAAAACTCTAAAATCATTAACATTATGAACAACACCAGCGGTCACTAACCTATTTTTTTTTTTGTCGAAAAGTCGCGATTTCCAAACACTACAGCACTATACGATGACGCTGTATTAGAATAGTATTTGAAACTCACACCCCTCCAAAAAAAAAACAATACGAAGACAAAGCGCGTCTGCCGCGAAAGCAATACGTTTCCATTAGACCTAACGAGTTTTTATTGAAAATAAACGTCAGCTGCAACACTTTTATCGCGTATTCGAACCCCGTCTTTAAATTACATAATTGAAGTTCGATAACGTAGAAATGCTGCGAATAGCGTAGTAGTAATAGTAGTCCTATTGTTTGCACCAGAAATTGTCTGTGACGCGCGTATAAATTGCCCAATTTATACACAAAGAGTACCGAGAAACCGGCGAGTAGGATTGTAGGAGTCCTACTATTGTATAAGTGGTCCACCAGTAAGAATTTCGGATCGATCATCTTAAATTGTCTCGCCCGATATCGTTTATAAATGTTACGTATCATACAAAAAAAAATTCGTGTTTTTTGTAAAAAATGACAAATACCGTTAAAATTCAACCACGATAATCGATATATTATAATGAAGTTGTTTTACACCTAGAAATTAATCTGGTCGTTTACCGGTGGCTTTTCCAATGTCAAAAAATAATAATTTTACTCTGTAAGTTCGAAACAAGGCCGGGATAAACTCCGTTTTTTGTAAAAACAAACATATATTATTGCCTCAATACCGTTCTTGAACTCTCTCCCCGTCCCAACCGCACACGCCAAAATTCCGTCAAGTATTTCGAAAATCTACTTTTTATAGAAAAATTGTTCTCGTTGTACACGCTAAAGGCTAAACAAACGTCGCACGTACGAGTACATAATTATTATTATTATTATTATTTCTATTCTCTTGTAACACCATATCGTATACACTCTATCAAATGAAAAGATTCTTCGAGTAAGACAATAATAAATTTTTATTTTATGAAATTAAATTGCGATTTGCGTTGTTATAATATCGTGTGTCGTGTCACTGAAGTGATGAGTTTTCAACAAAAAATTTTCACCGTGTTACATAAAAAACGAAACGCACGATACAAAAATTAAGTCTTCGGATACGAAAAACGTATTATTCCTTATACTATCTCGAACAATCTTATTTGATGGATATGAAATTTCTTAAATCTCGCCATATACAGGTATACGTGGTTTTAGTACCCGTGTGAAATAGTATATTAAAAAAATATGAAGTCGGTATAATATGTATCCGTTACGGGCAAGAGAGTGAGGATGAGAGAATAAAAACATTTCACGACACTGCACGTTAAAAAAAAAAAATCGTTTTAAATTTTCTACATTTCGCCCGTTTAAATAACTAGGCTTTTCAATTCGCTCGTGTGCATTTTATCTACACTCTTCACGCATAAAATAAAGTTACTCTACAAGGACTTTTCTGAAACGACTGCGTGCAGCAAGCGACCGTTTTCGCAGTACGCCTGTAATGTGCTTATTACGCAATATCGTTTAATCCGTATTTGAGTCGCATTGGCGTGTTTACTATTAAAAAATGAAAGCCGATATATTTTTTTTATTATATTGTCACACGTTATAGTCCTGCAGTACTGCGCAATATTATTATGACGTTATATAAAAAGCCTTTTTTCAAAAATAAATAACACTATAAAAGGTTATGCAGTCTGCTCTCTTATACACAATGTTGTTCTCTGGAAGCACATAATTCTTTTATATAGAAATTAAATTCTCAGAAATGCCCTATGTACATTAAAAAAAAAAAAAAATGTCGAATAAAATAAACGTATTAAAATTAAAATTCTCGAGAAAATGTTCAAAACATTTTTACATTATTAATTTGAATATTTTCGAGTTTTTTTTTTTTTAAACAATATGATTTCCGTGTATCCTATGGTACCGGGACGATAACAACTCACAATCTAGCTGCAGCCAGTGAGGTGTCAGAGACAGACGTCTTTAAGAATAACAAGATGTGTCATCCAACCGTGTCGGATACGACGTCCCTGATGCTAGCAGATACTCCTCCGGCGGACCTTCTGGGTATCGATAGCGTCCGGTTGAGAGCTTGCCTTAAGGACGCGGTAAGAGTACCTGCGTGTTCGACGCTCTCTCCCTGCACCGGAAGACGTGGAAGATATTTTGCGTTGTCCGGAAGAAATTCAACCTGCAAAAGCGACGAATCGTGGTTGATATCGCAAAGATCTGCCAGTCATTTTTGACGATAATTACCGCACTAGATGTTCAGTCGGAAGAAGGATAACGAACGAGAACGTCAGAACGCGGTCAGAAGAAGGTGTCCCGGGCACCCAAATCGAACGGGATTGTCGCAGAGGCAAAAATATTCCTAAACCTTCAGTACCTTGTCCAAAGAGAAATAGTGTACGCCGAAAGCAAATCAAAGTGCAATATTATCGTGTACGGGCAAATAGTCAGCAAGGGACTGTTCTACTGTTTATATATGTATTACGATGGCAGCAACGGGGTAGCGCATAATGTGTACCGACACGATTTTTGTCGGTTAAAAAAGTAACTAAAAAAAAAAAACGTTTTATATTTGCAGATGAACGTCGAGAAGCGAATCCCTATAGATGGAATCCTAGAAAAAAAAAAAAAAACTATAATCATATATCGTCGGCGGTGTGCTCGTAGTTCGCCGTTTTTCTTCTTATTATTATTATTTGACTTATTTAAACGTGTATACGACACAGTGTAATATTATAATCGTACACCGTGTCGATTAATTCTGTTGTTTCGCCGCAGTTGTAACGCATACCGCCGCCAGAAAGGCTTAAGTACACCGTTATTAAGTACACTCGTACAAATATGTTGTGCCATACGCGCGGAATAAATTACGTTATATTATAATACAATAACAGCGCACTAATACGGCCGACACTATAATATATGTTACAATAAAATAAAAAATAATAATAAAAAAAATCGATTTCGCGCTGGATTAAAATACACGTGTATACTACGTTTAAGCTCGTAATAAATTTTCGAGAAAAATTTAAATAAAAAAAAAGAATTGCTCGCGTTCAATGCGGTCGCGTTTGTTTTTTTTTTTTGCTTGCAGTTTTTTAGAACGTACAGTTTTTTCGCGTGTCCGAGGACAATATTCTCGAGTAAAAACGTAAAAACGTGTCGAACAAAATGTACGATTTGCCTGGGAAAAATGATGCGACACGATGTAAGTACTCTACATTCCTTTACAAAGAAAAAAGTGTTCACAGACGAAATGAAATATAAAAAAAACCTTATTTTAAGATCCTGCGCATACGTTCTTCGCTTCGCCCAGAATCTAAAATAAAGTAAAAATTACAAAAAAAAAAAAACCAATATTACAAAGAGATTTTTATTTTTATTTTTTCCCCCGAGATATTCTATAACGTCCCCGCGTATCAAATTGTACGTATCCGATGAACGCGCGGTTGCGAAACATACTGCAAAACTAATCAGACTCTCGCGTATATAAAAATGAAAAAAAAGAAACTATTGTACGCGTTTTTTCCCCCTAAATTTTAATCAAATAAATTCGAAAAAATTCCGAATTTATCGAAGTAAAAGTCCGTCGTACAAAACCAATGCAGCCGCCCGGGGAGGTCAACGCGAAACACGCTATTTTATTTTCGAACTCGGAACGGTTATAACGTTTTCTGAAGACATTCCGGTAATAAATCAGTACGGACCACACGACAGCGGAACACCGAGAGAACGATTATGTAGCCTAACATTTTTTTTTCTCCCCCATATCGAATGTTTAAAGCCAAAAGAACAACCGTTCTTATACGCCGAAGTTATACACTTCTAAGCGTGTGTAATTTATTAGGTCGTATTATACGGTCCTACGACTGTATTGCGAAAAAATCGGATTTTTTTTTAAGCGTTAAAAAAAAATCTATAAAACATTATACACGTATATGATTTATAGAGTACGTGTTTGTGCGCCAAAAATAATCGGATACCGCGCCGATAAATCCGGTATCCGGCCAAAATAACGGGGGGGAAATAACGAAATGGATATATATATTTATTTAATAAAATAATAAAAAGGAAAAGAATTTAATTTAAAAAAGGAATAAAAAGGATATGCGAAAAAAATGGAAATAAAAACTATGAATAATAAATTTGTACATATATATAAAATATATATATATATATATATACGTGTACAATCAGCCAAGTGTGATGACAATAAGCGGGGACGAGATAAGTGAGGTTGAAAGTTTTAAGTATTTAGGGTCCTTTGTACGAATGAACTGGTGTTTTGACGAGCATGTGAAACATAGGATTAAACGAGGGTGGATCGAGTGGAGAGAAGCGTCTGGTGTTCTGTGCGGTAAGAGAATTCCAATGAGACTGAAAGGTAAATTCTATACGAGTGTAGTGCGACCAACTGTGTTGTATGGTTCGGAGTGTTGGTCGGTGGGCAAGAAAATAGAACAGAGAACGAGTGCAGCAGAGATGAGAATGCTTAGATGGATGAGTGGGGTGACAAGAGAAGATAGGATAAGAGATGAACATGTGAGAGGAAGCACGTATAGGAGTAGCGTCGATCGCGGAGAAAACGAGAGAGAATAGTTAATTAATAGTTGGTTTGATCGTGTTATGAGAAGAGAAGTTTCGGAAGTGGTAAGAACGGTTATGGAAATGAATGTTGAAGGGAGAAGAGGAAGAGCAAGATTGAAGAAGTGGTTGAATGCGATTGGGTGTGATATGAGGACTGCTGGTGTGTGCGTGGAAGATATGGGAGATCGCGACAAGTGGAACAGAACAAAAACGGGCTTAGGTGGCCGACCCCGAATAGTTGGGATAGAGACGAGAGAGAAGAAGATACAATCGGCCAAGGAGTATTATGTAAAATGAAGAAAAATATTTTGAATTTTTGTAATAAATTTGTTTATTTGTGTACCGGTTTCGACGAAAATCAGGTTAATTAAGCAAAGAGAAAAAAATTATGTGTATTAATAAATACACCTATCGTGTGGTGTGTCGTGGGAACTGATTTCGGTATTACTTTTTTCTGATAGTTTTGCGCTCGAATGTATAAAACGCGTCTTCTACTCGGATATATTTTACAAACGGTACTTACAAAAAATAATACGTGTCCGTGTTACCAACAGTGATTGCAGAAGACAGAGTAATAGAACAAGCTAAATAATCGGCCTGCGTGTATTTTCCTTGTAGGTGTGTCATTAAAATTTTTAGTAAAGATTTCGATGTAATCGCGCGAAAAATGTTATATTAAAAAATAATAATAATTATTATTATTATTATTTATATTTTAATCGTGTATACAGTGTTTCGCGATAGATTATACATCTGATAAAAATGAAATTTTATCGGTGTGTAATATATGGTTATTGAAGACAAATCGTATTGATATTCGAGAAATATCGGAAGTGCCTGTAATTACAATAATTAATTGTTTAATAATAAAAAAAAATAGAGTCTTCCATACGTAACCAAGTTCCGGCTGAAAGAGTTCGAACAATGAAATCACAAGCATTACATCGTCATAAGATACTCCTCGGTAAATAATTGCTCCGCATCTCACCATTTTACATTTTCGCTATTTCAGGACCCCGAGAAATACCTGGAAAAAAAAATTATTAATATTTTTTTACGAGAAAAATGTGTTTGTCATTACTTTTATAAGCTTATTTTGTACCAGACTTTTTTTTTTATTAGACATTTAAAATTTAATTACCGAACAAAAGAGCGTAGAATTTAATATAATATTAATCGCGCAAATTATTTATTAAAAATCGTTTTCAAATACCTCTTGTTTTCGCCCTCGAAGAAATGCGAAACTCTACGGTGTACACTGTTTGTAAATTGATATTTGCTATGACATTTTTCAATTTTTATTCTGAAATCTGTCGAAAATCATTGCGACGAATGTAAATCATCGGAATAATACGCCCGAAAAATTAAAGCACTCCGATAGTGTGTACAGAAAAATCCTTCCGTTCGTTAATTCGACACACGGCGAACTTTATTTTAAACGTACAATAAAATCTCTCGTGAGAACAGTGTTAAAATGCGCAAAAATCAGAAACTTAATGCAATAATATAAGACAATTAAACAAGGGGAGGGTTAGAGTTCAGACCCTCCCCCCGAAATTTTTTCTTAAAAAAAAAATTAATGATTTATATTCTATTATTTAGTTTATTTCATATTTATACTCTCAGGCCCACCAAAAATTTTTGCTGGCTCCGGTCTTGGTTAGAGAAATTCTCGAATTACGCCCGACGGTTATAAAGCAGATTTTTTTTTAACCCGTTTCACGAATCGTGGAAGTTACTACGCGAATTCAGTGGTAACGCACACGTTCAATGTACACAAAAAAATAATAAATAAATAAAATATTCGAAAAATATGTTACAAAGTGCTTACAATACCGATGTCAGTCAATATTATTGCACTATAATTTATATAAAAAAAAAATCTCGAAAACCATCTGGCAACTTTCGGTGTGATCGTATGGATTCAAATCGAAACGCACGCGGACAAACAATAACACAATGCGATTTATAACGTTCAACAAATATATATAAAAAAACCAATACAGTGTATAGCGTTCGCGTGCGAGAAAATGAAAGAAAAACTCTATGATTTCGAAGAGAAAATTTTTGAGAAAAAAAATGTGGTAAATCGCGCCAGACGAATTTCGTTTTTTTTCACCACATTAAATAACTGTTTAAAAGTTTTAATATCACTGTTGCAGTATACAGGATTGATTTCGTAAAAGGCATTATAATTGGATTAATTTTACCTCGACAATTTGTTCGTGTCTTATGATTTTTTTTTTATTAACGACGATTCCCGCGTAGAGTTATTCATAAAAAGTTTTCGACAACGCGAAAACTGAAATAGAGTTTCAACTAAATTACATTATAAACTTACGTGCTGCATAATAATACACAGCCGAGTTTTCCGCTGTGCCCGGTGAAAAGTTTCTGTCGTCTCGTATTAATTTTCTTCTTATCGAAAAATCATTACGTTTTATACAGCGCCGTGGTCGTCGCCATCATTGCTTTTAGACTTTAAACGTATAAAAAAATGAAAATGTGTTTTTTTTACTACTTATCCGACGCGAATTTTTTTTTTTTTTAAATTATTGTACATTAAGACGCGGTGCGGGTCTTAAACCTTATTCCACGAGTCGCTGGGATTTCGGAGAAAATTGTTGGGTCAGGTCGGGTCCCGTGAACAAAATCCTTGCGATTTGTACGCAACTGGTCTCGCTGATCAATATAGAGTCATTGATATTCCGACGGACGTCTCGAATTCTTTAAATCCGTCAGCACGTCATCCGCATAATAAACGTTCGATTCGAAAATGGGCGCGATAATCCTCGTGGAAAGTTTTAATGCACCAGAAAATTATGTCACCGCGCAAGATTTACAATACTTGAATACACGCGTCGGAACGAGGTCGAAAAGCTCGAAGATCCTTTCCGGTCCGGCCCGAGTTGTTTTCATTCCCAGAACACCAAGCGAACGTTTTGAATTCGAACGTATGCGATTTTCTATAAAGCTCCGTTTCGCCGTGTAGTGTCCATCGAGAAGTCGTCGACGGTTATATTATAGGTCTTGAAATCACGAGCAATATTCTACGTAGCCATTTGGCGCCGTTAATCCTGCAAAAAGTTGTATATGCCTCTAAAACTAATTAAATTAATAATCTTAAAAATAGTAATAATTAATACTAGTAATTTAATAATTATATTACAAACTTCTGTTCAGATATTTTATATTACAAACGAGCGAATAGCTTTTAATATAATGTTTTCTTTGCGTAACACGATGCGTATAAGAGAAATAAACGTATTTCGCAAATGAATAATTTAATAAACCCAAATATTTGTAAAAAAAAAAAAATCTACGAAAGAATTTAAGAATATTTCACTCCTAATCTAATAACAATCACTCCGTAGTTCACTGTGTATACAATTGAAAATATAGTAAAATACCGCCCGCGAGCGAAGCCGCGTTAATCAACTATACAGTAGTACGTAATACGATTTCGGTCTACGTCTAAACCAGTGGTTCCCAGCTAGTGGTCCGTGGACTCATCTCAAGCGGTCCGCGAATGAAAAATTTTAATTAAAAAAAAACGTGCGAGATCGTCTGAATCCAAGTGACGATACGCGACTTGCACTAAGTCACATTAATTAAGTACTTAATAATATAAACTTGTACTATTTTTTTTCACATTGAATTAAAGTCAATTAATATAAGTTCGTAAAATGTGACATTCGAATTTGTATCGCCTTGTTTTTATTAAATTACATTTTAAATAAATAAGTTAAAATATTTTTCCACAACATAAACTGTATTTCTGATTTTATTTTGTATCTAGAAATTATAAACTATAAAAGTATAAAAAAAAAAAGTGATATAAAAATGGGGGATTGAAATCAAGTCGTGGTCCGTGACGGTGGAAAATTCATAAAAGCGGTCCGTGCCTAGTGTTGAGTTGGGAACCACTGGTCTAAATATATATACGCGCTTACACGTCGTATTCTCCGAGTGAATGTTTCTCTCGGCCTTCGTATCAAATTATGTTCGTGGAATGTTTTGTTGTTAGTGTTTATATATATATATATATATATATATATGTATATTGTGTTGATTCGTCCCGCCTTCAGCGTTTCAAAATGAATAAAGCGCAAAAACTTGTTTCGATAATATATAATTCAACGACAAAGGACGGCCTGACGATGATTGTATAAACCCAACAAAACGTGAGTAAATACAACACGAAAATTAATAATTAGTTTCAACGCGCGAAATAAGGATAGCTCACTTCCAGACCCGGCAAACTCCGAGAAAACGAACTCGATGTTGTACGAATGTAAAATACAATAAAATACGAAACAGAAATACATAACACCGGTAGAATATTAATAAATTTACTAATACTCGATGTCAGAGCCGGAGATCTACTAGAAGCTATTGAATAAATTTCGTGGGAGTTGCGAGTCAGTCGACTGTATGGATCTTCGCACTCTGTTCAATGAGTAAAACGAGTCTCGCAGTAGATCAAAACCATGTTGATTTGTGTTATCTGATCAGTTGTCACCGTATCTGCAGCCCGTGTTTGTTTAAGTTTATCAATCATATCGGAATATTAGAGTTACTCGAATCCGTTGCTGATCTCGCGTTTCTTGACTTCAGTCGTAGTGCTACCGTTTTATCAATAAATTGTCAATGGGTTCAGGTAAATTTTTCCATCGAGACATATTCCCCTCATCGTATATATGAGAAAATGATCGAAGTTAATGATGAAAGCCATTAAGTGGGACTCGACTTTATCGTGCCACACACGAGTCCCGTGGTGTAACAGTGTTTAAATATACATATCATATATCAATAAATTATAATATTGCACATTTGTCAAATCATAACTTTTTCTACATAAATAAATAACATTTTACCTTTCAGCCATTGGAGTCAAAACATTTAAAAATCATAATTTGATGTATTTATAACAATTTAAGTAAATAAAATTAAACAAAATTAGGAGCATTGGTCTTTTAAACATATTACAGTTAATTAACAAAATATTTAATAACTATACACCGTGTTGACAATATCATATTTTTTTTCAAGGAGTAGTAAAAAATTGCCGAAATAATTTGATTTATTTACCAAGATTGTACAAAATATATTAGATGCAAAATACGCCTCAATACAAGCATGCAATTATATGTAAAATAAAATTCGGTCTGTGGAATCGGTTTGGATTCGAAACGCCGACGAATTTTCAAACCCTCTCATATTTGTGCGTGCACTCAGTACAGTATGAACATGCGAACGCGTATAATTCCGGTCTCTATAATCATAAGGTCATACGATCAGGAACGTTCCACAATGTGCCGCAAAGGTTTTGTGGATTATGTCGTGTTTGGTGTGCTAACTTTTGCTGCGGCATATTCGAGGTGAGCTTTGAATGAAAGTGCCAAGCTGCGATGATTAACGGTTAAGAATGTACACCGCTTCTAATTTATTCCCATCGATACAGTACCTGTTTTTTTTTTTATACGCGCTAGTTATTCGTCATATTCTTATACATGAATAATTACTTAGGTATAATATAATTACGGAGGTTATGTTGATTCTGGGATAAAAGGCCCCTTGTACCCTTTACCACGCTTCCATTCATACACAATAGGTATATACGTACCTACGGACATTTCCCGTTCGAAGTCTTCTTAACTAATTTATCACTACTATGACCGTGAGTAATAAGCAAAGTTTTCAGCCTCAAAAACTATAGTTAGTAGAGTTAATAATTTTTAGCGTCGCGCTCGAGAAAATCATAAAGTTTTTGTCGTACATTTCCGTTTTAAAATGATATAACGGTTATCCGAATTCACAGTTTAAACCGAACTGAGAGTTGTACGATACGCGCGATTTTACAAATATTCTAGTAGAACGTTTCTCGAATATTACTTTTTGCCGCCAAGTTCCGATCAGTCGTTCTGTACGTCACGGTTCGGAGGAGAAATGTGAAAATAATATATTTTATTAACGGAATTAATAATGTCGTTTTAATTAACGGTACGGTTTAATCGGGCCCCGAAGAAGAAGTTTGCGAAGAAAACGAAACAATTTCGCAAAAATTATTTCTATCGACATTATTACACGATAGTTTTAACTTTAAATTGACTGGAGAATGAAAAATTTATTATATATCGTATTAAACGTCTCGCGCGCAGCAGTCTCCGGAGTTGAGAAATCGTGAACGTTCACTACAAATTTTGCCGCGGTCCGTTGAATTCAACAGCAATATAATATGTTTGGATGAAAATATCTAATTAATCTTGTTTTTTTTTCCATTCTTTTCCCGTTATGAATTTTAATTTATGACACTTGACTAAGACGTTACCAAAAATTTTTTAAAAAACCAGTTTTTAATGGGAAAACTCTATGATCACCGTATATAGAATCATAGCGTTTTATTTCAGAAAAATGTTTTCAGGGGAGGAGGTCATTTTACTGGAAAATTACGGAACGTTTCGAAATTGAAAATTCTCATATTTTCCAAGTAATTTCAACGCGATTAAATAAAAATTATAATTTTTAAAAAACGATTACGTTGTCGATAGTCTATCGTGATTTCCAATACAATAATTATTGTTAAAAAGTACTCGATTAAAATGTTTTTTACCACACATTTATTTCTTTTTATAAAATATTAATTTAACATTAAAAAATCATCCCGTTCGTTATTAAAAAACTATTTTCCCAACTCCGCTAAACAGATACACAAAATAACTTCAGGAAATTCTGGTACGACCTCGAGTCGCTAGCGTACTTTTAGGCACGCCATTAGTAACGCTTTTTAACAGCACGTTTTTGTTTACCCGTTTCGTTAAGCAGCGAATTCGTATAAAACGATTTCGTCCTAAAAAACAAATTAAGTCCACAGAGATCAGCAAAGTGTCTACAGTTTTATAAATAAAAAAAAAAAATCCTTTTTACGCGCACACTACGCTACTTTTTTTTTTGTTCTCGCACACTACTCTGTAGTCACTTTTTGCCCGAAGAAGAATATTGTGTCCTTTTGGAAACGGACGGAATTCGTGTAATAAATGTTTCAAAAGTCGCGTCGAATTCAAATCGTAAAATAAAACCGGAGGAAAAAAAATAAACGTTTTAAATGTGATTAATTTCTGGTCGACTTAATTCTTCATAGTGGTACAGGACATTTTAGGAACCTAACCTTATTAACCGAACAAAATATCCTCTCGCCTTCACATTGGCCGTTTACTCCTCTCGCGTCCAACCCGCGTCAGTCGTATTCAGTACCAGCTATAACTAAGAAATTCAAATTATCTATTATTTTTGCTCGTAATTCCGTTGTAATGACTTGTTATCTAAATTCGCGCGAAAACGCACATTAATTCGTTATATTATATATTATATACAATATACATTAACAGATTTGTATATTTTTCTAATCAAAAAAAAAAAGAGAAATTTTTACGAATTTTGCGTCGATTTTGGATTTTTGGAAGATACAATAAGAGTGCAATTATAGAAACGCGAAAAACGATCTCGGTTCAAAGTTTAGGACTCGTAGAAGAAATTGAAAATAGGACCATTGGCAGTGGCATTTAAAGAAAAACAAGCGCAGTGTATTAAATAAAAAACCTTGTTTAAACCGTCTGAAATATTAATCGGACATGTCCATTGCGGAATAAATAATGTCGACACAGATGCATTCAGCACATTTGCGGTCACGACCTTTTTGGTTCCACTTGTGGTCACTCGATTTTTTTTTACCTGCTTATCGAAGCACTTGCGGTCATCATAATAATGACCTGAAAAATGAAGAAGATATATCAACAATTTGGTGTCGATTGGTTAGGTACTTAAAATTGTCGTGTTTTTGAAAAAAAACCTTTACACTTTTCCAGGCTTAGGACTGGCCGTATAATATTTACTGGCGTGTTTAAAATTTACTTTTTGATTGTTTTTTAAAATTAGAGAATTAATTGAGATGATGAGTATGACGACTCTTCTCTTACTCTTTTTCTAGCGTTATTAAATTGTTTTTTACTTCACATACTGCTACGTTAGGTTTACAAGAATGCTCAGAAGTGATGATAATTTCACCATTTTTAGTTTTCATACGACCTTTACATTTTTCTTTTTTTTCGTACAAGCAAACCGATGTAATATTGTAATTCCATTTTCATTTTTCCTATGTTTTCTATATTGGTAAGCACAATAAATTGCTAAGGGCTTACCTTTCGTTGATTCGATTATTTCCAGCTCTTCAGACATTTTAAAACACACACTTTAATACAAATTTTACAACTATCACGACTCATGAACGACTCATACACTTTTACTCACTACCTATCAGTTTGTTTTATTGAAAAGTATTTTGTCTGACTTAGCTCTTATCTGACTATACAAGAACGCCTAGACGTAGCAACGGGAATTACTGATATTTTCATTAAAGTATAAATATCTACCTTCAAATAAAACGTGAATTTTGAATCGGCGTGATACTATGCAATATAATATGTGAAGGTATTTAATTTTTTTAAATAGTTGTGTATGATTTTCTTATATGATTTTACTATTTATTTTACAAATTGTTTAGTAGCAATTAGATATCTATTTATAATGTCACGATAATTTTAATAAGTACCTACCTAACCGATCGATACTAAATTGTTCGTACATCTTCATTTTTCAGTTTATAGTATATTATATTTTTATGACCGCAAGTTATCCGATACACAGGTAAAAAAAAATCGAGTGACCGCAAGTGGCACCAAAAAGGTCGTGACCGCAAATGTGCCGACCGCATCGGTGCCGTAATCGGAATAAATGTGAAATTATCGCAGACTCAGCTCACTCTCCGTTGGACAAATATGAAATTTACATCTGTTGAGGTCGAGCGCTTTCCTTTTTAGTCAATAAAAATCTGTGTTACGAGCGATCCCGTATAGAGCAATCGACTTCGACAATTTGAGTAGTGCGTTTGGTGTCTCATTCCAGTAAAGATCCAGAGTATGGTCAATTGTATAAACAGTACTCTTTGTATTTTTTTTTTGTTTCTTTTTTTTATGAATGTCCATATTTCCATTTTGTATTACGCATATATTTACATATTTTGGTTTTTTAAATACATATATAATTCCGAGCCCTAGTCATCACATTTTGTCTTCTCTGTTTTAATAATTTTTACGTTATTTTGTTTTAAGCTTTATACTTCGAAAACACGCGCAATTTCATTATTATCATTATTATTATTATTTGCTTTTATCACAGAGTTGGTGAATGAACTCCTTCTCCGGTGTGCATGGGTCGAGTCCAGATCTCTGCCTGAGTTCACAGCGACTTAACCCAACACTCCACGCAGGATATGGGCGGTGCTAAGCAGAACAATTTTCTGCACTTCCTTAATGCAAATATTCCACCTGGGATCATTTATAGATATTGCTCCATTCCGTTCTTGATTGTTCCTAGGGCTCCTGTTATTACAGGCACTGTAGTTGTTCTTGTGCCCCACATTCTACTTGTCTCCAACTCCAAATCGTTGTACTTATTTATTTTTTCTGCCTCTTTTAGTTGTACATTCGCATCATCTGGAACTGACATGTCGATGAGAAGACACGTTTTTATTTTATTATTATTCCACGCGTTTCCAACCGGTAAACGCGCGCGTATATATATAAATAATGTTCCGGAATCTTACGCGATAGTTATTAGATTTTTGACTCTGATATTCGCCGACAATTCAATTACCTCTTCATGGAAATATTATGTGTTTGTTGAGATGAAAATACATACGTATATATTTATATGGTTTTTCTTTTTTTTTTTTACTTCGAGAAGAAAACCCGCGTCGTACTCTAGTGTAATATTGTGTTATTACCGCCGTCGTATATTACATAATATTATTAACAGTATAATATCAAAAGTCACGATGACGTTACGCGCGTATGAGTACATAGAAATACGAAATTACGTTCGAAAACAAATAATTATTTTGTTAAGGTATTTTTTATTATTATACGAGCATCATAATATCATTATCAAACGCAGAGGGGGAGAAAAAAATGTGTACTTTCCGAACCGCGAAAAATGTTACTTTTTTTTTTATTTTATTCGGGTGAAATATTTCGTGATGTATATAATATCTACGCGAGAGAGAAAAACTGCAATACTGAGTGAACTCCGGATATTTTTTATCCGTAAGAAAGAAAAAAAAAACAAAATTTGACGTGACCAAAATTAAAAGTTTAGGTCACATTTTCTTTCGCTTTTATTACGATATATAAATATATATAATTCGAGTTTTTTTTTTAACATAAAAAGTCTATCCGTTCCCCGGGGAACACGTGATATATACGCATTATTATATATACTGAAAGGCTGTGTGTTTTTTTTTAGAAAATTCTACCTGTTTTTAACGAACATAATATTGTTTTATATGATTTCGACGAAAAACTAAAATACTACAAGAAAATTCCATCCTACTGCTGTTTTACATTATTTTTCCGTTACGCGTTCCGACAATATTATTTCTCTAGACAATAATTATTATTATAATTTACAACGTCGATTTCCAGGAAAACAGTTGAAATACCAAAAAAAAAAAAAAAAAGTTTCGCGACAGTAAATATAATTTTCGTAATTCCAACGGCGCGGTGTCGTCGACGGATGACTAATCGTGAAAATCATAACGGCGAAAATGCATTGCGAAAAACACCTATTTCAAATTTTTTTTGTTTCACGCACGGCTTGCGACGTTAATATAAATGTTCGTTTAAAGCTTTCGAGTCACAGAATCCAATGATGTAGGACGACAATAAATCAAAACTCAAAAATCACGAGACATCGTTACACCCGATCGTATCGGTCTATGTACGTGTCATCATACCTAGCTATAATAGATACCTCTCGTTTCCAAAGGTTGTCTTTCGAAAGACATTTGATTTTATTATCATAAATGATCGAGAAATGTTCACGGAATATATTTTACATTTAATTTTTTTTTTTTTAAACGAATTTTCCAGTGGAATTTTTACAATTCAAATTATGCCTAAAACATCGTTAGTAAAAAATACACAATATATACATATTTCGTATTCTTAAATTTAATTAAATGATTAAACTATAGTAATTATTATGGTATTACATACGAAATAAATGTAATATTATGTAGAGGCGTAGAACACAAACTATTATATTCATTTGCGTATACGTTACGCATATAGTTTTTTTTTTCATACTAAATAGTATAAGAACGGATTTTCGGTACGTTTCTGGTCGTATACGCGTCAAAAATAATATGACGATTGTTGGGAATTATTAAAATATGAATATAATAAAAGTATCGCATTGTAACGGATTTTCGGAAAACTCGGGAAATCGTTGCTAAAATAATGCTAAAATTAAAATAAAAAAAATATTCAGTTCGACGGTGATGGTGTAAAATTTCAGAAAACAACCACCTTCTATAGCGTACTCCGTGGAGTGTAAACGGTCAAAGAGTACTGATTTGTTTTTATGTTGTATATTTTAATCTGCTATTCTCACCGAGTGTTTTAGACTCTGAGTAAAGCCAGGAAACTATTTTTGTTTGTGTTATGAATTTTTATTTGAGAATTTACTGTTTCTTCCCTTCGCGACATTAACGGATGAAGATCGCCTGAATCATAATATTATCTCCGTGCAAACTAATTGAGTTCCGAGTCGAGTACAGAGACTATATTTGAATTAATAGTAAGCCGAGAACTAGTCGCCTTCAGGCTACCCTTGAACTTAAAGGAAGCCGAGACCCGGTTTCCTCCGAGCTATCTTTATTGCACTCAATAACTGAGATGAGACCGAAAAGATATTGGTAAAGTTTCGTTAGCGCGTATAACATTTTCACCAGTACGTATTGTGAATAAAATTACGTTTATTACTTTCCTTCGGCACGTATTTATGCATATCTCAACATTTTCTAGTCTTAAAGACATGTTCGACGGTTTTAACGTCATATTTTCCCGTCTACGTTTCGTAATCATTAAACGTAAAATATTTCTATAATTTTTTTTTGACAAATTTAAAAAAAGACATTTTACGTGTTTTTGTTGTATTAGACTTTATAAATTCAGCTATTGATGCATGTTTCGGAAAACCAATTTTCCAAGTGATCGGATGACATCGCATTCAGCTGGCACTGTCACAATAAAATCCGTTCTAAGGGTTTAAGGGTTGATTAAAATAACAACAAAAGATGTTCATAAAACGTCGCTGTATGTGGGGCAGGAGACGGTTAGAGGATACATGTATAAAAAAAAAGTACCAACTAGATACGGTTTGCTACCGGGACGTAAGGCGTGTCGAGATTATCCGAGCACTGCTGCGAGAAAAAGTGTTCACGTACAGAAATTAAAAAAAAATAAAAAGAACGCATCGTTGTAAAAGCCGTTCGCTTCGATTCGTTCAGAAAATATGTTCGGTTAAAAATATCGTTTGTATATACATAAAAAATAATAAAAATATCGCGAGGACGTATTACGCATAATGTTCGGATTTTAATATTTTATACGTACCTACGTGAAACGTTCAAAATATATAATAGCGTATGTATTAACTAACTATACGTGTGCTCCAACGAAACAATCGTTTAAACGGCAAAACGAAACATCAAAAGCATTTTCCGAGTAGTTCCTCGTTGCACACGACGCTATCGTCGTCGACTGTGGGATTTATGTCATATTAAATTAAACTCGTTTTAGTCTGTTTCGAGGTTGGTAAAAAGACGGTGTTCGAAAGATCACGGGACGAATCAGCTCCCGTCTCATCTAATATGCATACCAGACTCCCGGTTACCGCCAATTCTTTCGCCTGTTAAATACGTAATACGCGTCATGTAGTTTTCCTTTGTAAAATATAATTCGAGTCGTTGTCAAGTCGATTATTTATTTATTTATTTATTTATTTATTTATTATTATAAGTGTTTTGTAATGTATTTTTTAAGTATAATATTTTAAAATTAATTTGGAAACAAGAATATTTTGGCATACCTTTATGTTATCATATTGTTTTGATTTTTAACACATTGTAACAATAATGAGCAACGTTTATATAATATTATAATGCGTTATTATTATTATTATTATTATTATTATTATTATTATTATTATTATTATTATTATTATTATTATTATTATTATTATTATTATTATTATTATTATTATTATTATTATTATCTACTTAATAAGTGATTTTACGGTTGAGTTTAATGACAAGAGAATATGAGATGGAGAGTTTCGGCTTTTAACTAAGTAAACGCATTAAAAATTATTACTCGTGTACGTATACAGGGCCGGCGAACCGGGCGGTTGCCCGGGGCGCCACTTTTATCGGGGCTCCATAGTTAGTAGTCAAGGGCGCCCGTGGTTGGGGGCGCCCTATAAGTAGTTTTAAAACAACAAGTGTAAAATAATATTCAGTATGGTGAATGTCTTTTAAGGGCGCCCTATAAAAATACGCCCAGGGCGCTATAATATCTGGGGCCGGCCCTGTACGTATACCGCGAGCGTCGAACTTAGACACTTAAATAATTCATTAGCGCGCTAATAATAATTAGACAGATTTACATTATTGAGAAGAGGTAAATAATACTGTAACATATTATCCGCGACGTCGTTAAGTTGTTCGAGTTGAGGAAAATAAAATACGAAATTTTTCTCAAAAACATTTCCACTGAAAATAATATTAATAATATAATTGGATTTCCAAAATTGTACGTTCGTAAAAACGATTGTGATTGAAAATGCGATTACGATTGTGTAAAAGGCACGAGATCCGCGAATTCGCGCTACACGATAAAAATTATTTATATTTTAACTGAATATAAACTGTGTGTAAAAATGTGTGCAGTGTAGCGGTCGAATTATTGTACTTGACATTTTGTCTATTTCCTTTTAGATCGCTCTTCTATTTTGCTGTTACCGACGGTAGACAACATTTATCGATTGTATATGTTTCAGACGCCATCGGACTTATCACAAATTCCCGGTCACTTTAAAGAATTTGTCCCCGGGTTTTCTTTACGATCAACAAGGCATTCCAAACTGTAAAACAAAATTTTTTTTTTTTAATAGTAAAACGTTTCCGTTATACACAACAATCGATTTTTTACCACTTGAAATGGCTTTTTTTTATTTTATATACGGTCAGATTTACCGTAAAAACGTCATTCTTAAGTAGAATATACCCAAACGCTGCATTCGAAGGTTTTAATGTGTTCAACTCGCGTGTTGAAATATTGCGTAAAAAAATGGAATAGCAAAGATTAACCCTCTCCCATAACCAAAAGATCAATTTGAAATAGTGTTGTGCATCGGTCAATTAACGGGTTTGTTAATAATATCGACACGTAACGGATAACTAACACATTATCCCAGTTCTCTATATTTTAAAGAAAATGATTGAAGATTATATCAGACTCACAAAAAATCACAGTGGAGATGTGCAAGATACTGGAAAGACTCAATTGACGAATTCTTTATGATATTTTTATCGGGGAATACTTAATGGTTTATACGTTCACAATAAAACCCGAAGAAGTTCTCACTGAACGCTCCAATAAAAATAAACGTATGGAATTTTTATGTAATAATATTTCTCGTAATCGTTAATTATAATAAATCTACTTTAGCGCAGTGGCGTCACTTCGGTTTTCGAAAGGCTTACAAAGATTTACACGGCCCATTTAACTATTTCCCACTTACATTTAGCTCAATACAATTTCTATTTTACACAATTTTTGATATTTTCGTTATCATAGGCACGGAATCGCTAGGTTTTTTTTGTGGGAGGAAATTCATTACTTTGTCAGCTATAATAAACGTATCATAAATATTACCTGAGATTCGAGTTTTGAAGTTTCTCTTGTCACGTCGTTAAACACGTTAGAAATGACGTTTTGTGACCAGTTCTGAGGAGCGGCTTGTTCAAATCTTTTTCCTCTTTTTCTCGCCGTCTTGGCCACACCACCTTTAGCTTCTTTCATTTTTATTTTCTAAACAAATTCGTTAACGCCGTACGCGATATAGGTACGTCAACCGTCAAACCTAGATCGTATTCTTCGAATTAACGTTAATATAATTCACGCACTGCCTTTAACGCTAACCATGTTTATGAAAAAAAATATACGCCCCCAGAACCGTTGTAAGTTGTAACCACGAATTAATCACCTTTAATCGTGGTTATAACCTGCTTACTTTTTAATTTAATTTTAATCCACAGATTGTCACGCGATTAGTAATGTCTCATTACTATATAGACTTGGTTAGAATAACTTACATTTACATCATATCAGCACCACGAATAATGTCGGCTCACTTTTACAAGGGAAGCAAATGTCCAATGTGCCCCCTCACCAAATGACGCCACTGCTTTAGCGTCACTCAGAATCATCTTCAGAAAAACAATACCTGACCAAATGAGATGCTCCGAACGAGCCATCCACCAGATTCACTACTCGATATGCTTTTTATATTTTAAATAAATAATAAAACGGTCAAAGTCAAATTATTTACAAACATTGCGAAGGTTTTTTCAACGGTTTAGTTTTTACTTTTCGGCGTATACGATTTTACACATTCGGTCGGATTACGTTTTTCGCATAAAATTAAATAAGCGTTTGTATCATTGAGATTTTTAAGACCAAAGTGTACAATGAATATCGCATTAGCCAACAATAAATGACTGTTAAATCGCGGACACTGCTTTTTTGGAAAAGTGAAAAACACTTAAATACGGCGCGTTAAAAAACAAAGTCACGTCGTGTATTGCAGGCTCGTTTCGGATGTCCCAATTAAGAAGACAACTCTTCTCGAGCAGTTTATTGTTTACAATCGAAAAAGACTTTGAAATACCGAATAAATTTTATAATTTTTTTTTTTTCAACACGAGTCTTGTATACAACAACGAATATTAAATAGAGCATTAGTTTATATTCCTCGTTTATATACACACTTCAAATGTTCGTGTTACTATTGAATAAATAATGTAACAAGAACTCGCGTGCATATAGTTTTCGGGCATTCAAACGAACCTCCTGAGCTTTGGTTTAAGCCCCATCTCGATTTATATACGTATGCGTGTGTATACTCCTAAGTAGAACGAGGAATTTCTTTCTTTTTTTTTTCTTTTTCTATACGTAAAAGCATCTTTATTTCGGGATTTATAGACGGTTATATGGGGAATTGGGAGTAATACGTTTCGAATATAAATCGTACTTTGTTTTTTTTTAACATATATACATTTGCAGGATTTTTCATTGTTAAAAGTACGATATTACAAATATTTCACTACATTTCGTACAAAAAAAAAAAAAACAACAGAATTTTCTTCTTTTTATAACATATAAGTCAATTTCATTTGCGTTATAGGTGTCATATGATTTTTTTTTGATTTTCCGAAAAAATTACGAACATGGTCGGGGACACTTAAATACAAGCAGAACGAGTTTTACGAAACGCGTGGAGTTAAGTATTCAAGCCATTTTGATAATTTACAATTGAAAAGTTTTTATTTATTAATGATATAAATTAAATTTATTAATGATTTTACAAAAATATGTTTTTTATTATATACGAAATACGATTTGTAAAACATCCGTTTTGTGGAAAGATTTATTTATGATTGCCTGTCTCCGCACGATCCGTTTAAACGGTTAATATTGTTATTTTCCGAAATCATTAACGCGCACCCCTCGATACCAATTCCTTCCGCGAAGTGCCGTCTTATGGTCGATCGGGTTGCGGACTAGCTTTACGTTATCAAAAAGAAAGGGGGAAAACACTCTGAACCTTACTAACACGATTTGCTCGCGAACCACGTATTTCGCGTAGTTGAATGTAATCCGTTTCGAGAGAAACAACGGGCGGCGCCCGTCTCTATTGAAATAAGTGCGCGGTCTGATGGATATTATGTCGTCGGGACAAATTTATTTCGCTTTATTCGTAAAAATATATCGTGAACGATATGATTTTTTTGTGATAAAATGAAAATCGACTTTAATTCGGTCTAATCAATAATAATCTATGGTATTCTTAAGTATTTCTCTCGTATCACGGCTGACAGTTGGAATTCATAAAACGTTACCGAAGTATGAGCTATTTATGAAATTATATATATTTGTAAGTTCGTCGATGATGCAGAAAGATTAAAACGAGAATAATATTGTAGTTCGCATAAGTGTATCCGCTACTAGACAGAAATACATAGGATTTGCCACAAGCTATTCATCAAGACGACGACGAAGGAAACCGCACTAGACGCTATTATACGAGTACTTTGGACTAGGCTAGAATCTAACCTAACCGCGATAGTTATTATTGTACAGTACTCCGGTGAAATCGGTATCGTCGTCTTCGTCGTCGAAGAAAAGCTTATCATTTTGCTCACATAAGACGGCATGTAACAAAACACAATAACACGTGATATGGTGTAATTTTTCGCTGATTAGAGAAACCTAAACGAATGAATTATGAAATGGACGATGCGAGGGGAAAAATTTAAATCGAAAACGCTCGCTGTACGGATGTCGACTACGTGTCAATGAGACAGCGTTTAACGAACCGACTCGCTTTACCCTGCAGAGAGCGCGCAGGACAAAGTGTCTTGTCACGGAAATCACAACTGTTGTTCTCGTGATTATTATTATTATGGGGTGAGAAAGTTTTAACTCAAAACGCAAATATGTGCGAAGTTGATTTTCGCTAAAATAACCGAACGATAAACGGTTCCACGTATCATCAGCTCGAAACCGTACACCTGTCCGTCCAACATAGTTACAGTAATTTTTCACTTCGTATATACGTAACAATACCTGATTCAATCACACTACATTGAACGCTTCAAAAACTTTTCTCGCGCTGGTATCGAACAAATCAATCGAACTCGTGTTGCGAATTCATTCAGTCTGTTGACCGTACTTTTTCTGAAGTCCACTTTTCTCCAGAGAATCCTCGTGTTACCCGATTTTTAACTCTACGGAATTCGGCTCCAAGCGTAGTATTAACAAAGCGTCCTTTCAAATGTTAGCGTTAAGACGGTCCCGTTTCAGAGTTAAAACTATGTTACTGCGATACGGTGTATTTATTGCGAGGAGGAGATAATACTCAAATGTGTTTGTAATAATTAGTGTAAATAGCGATTTTCCTGACGTTTTGAGAGTGCACCGGGCGAGGACAGTAGTGAGCAAGGACCTGTAAGTGTAAATATATTCGCACATCGATCCTGCCGAGTCCTGCTTGAATGCTAGATCATCCTCAAAAATTCTTTTTGATGACATTTTTTGAAAACACACACGTGGAATTTCTTTTCCCGCTTACGATAAAATTCCATCGCATATAAAAGTAACCGACCGATATAACGCGTAGCAGCTAATAAAATCGACGAATTTTAAATAAATTTCCGACACGGACAAACCGTTCGTTTTTCAAAAGATTTCCCATTTGGGCGTTTTATCCTGGGCAGTGTCTGACAACAGGCGTGGAGTGTTTCATTAAAATATAGAGAATACGCGTGACGATCGGATTAAATATCACTGTACACAAAATCTGTAATATAAACACGCACGAATACGCATTAAAATACGTATAGACGTTTCGAGTAAAACAATAATGTCGAATTTAATATAAAATTGTTCGTTCAAGAACGATTCCGTTGAAAGTTTTAGTTACGTATTGTTTGAGATACGAAATAGGAATGCGAGGGCGAAAGCGATTGTGATCAAACGGGTATACATAGTGACTTTGCGAAAATACTGTAATCGTAAATTTTGCGTTTTAAATTCTGATGCGGAGCGAGAAAGCTATTGGTTTTACGATGATGTTTAATTTTTTTTTATTAATTTTTTTTCTGTGTTCAAATTTCCGACTAGAAGTAGTACATCGATCCATTACACACGGACCTATTTTCCGGTAAAAAAAATTCTGCCAAGATGATAATAACATTAATAGGAGGTCATTTTTCGATTTTCTCGATAGTTTTTAAACGCGACACAAAAAAATTGTATTAAAACGGCGAACATTCGTTATTAATAAAATAAACTAATTTATTACACCGAAAATTCGCTCAGAATTATCGTTTTAATGAACGCGACGCGTATTATTTTACACGATTTATTATACATGGAAATTTCGTTCTTTTAAAAAGCGTGTAATAGGAGTTTATTTTTAAATATTTTTCGTGTTTAATTAACGCATATTTTTTAACGAAATATTGCGAACGAAAAATGTAGCGTTTAGGTCAGTGCAAACCGACGCATACCACGACATATTATTGTAATAAGCGTTTTATTAAATTTTTTTTTTTTGTTCTTTTTTAATTTAATAGAGTTGCAATAGAAAACGGCTTAACCTAACGTAATATACAATAATAAGTGTATGAAATATATACCTTATATACGTCAGCATTCCAAGCGAAAAAAAGACACAAACGACCACGAATCGATCGTTTTCCGGGCAAACTACACGTTATTTAATATATAAATCAGCGCATTTCACATACCACCGCGGCACGGAGAAAGAATTTACGAGAACTGAAATATTACGGAATTAAAACTTCTTGTAGAAACAAAATTATACTAGCGCTCGTAATAATTTTAAATACGCAACGGCAACAAAACCACGACGGGCGTCTTTTTGATTAGACGAGAAACGGAGAAAATTCTTCATCATTTTATTAGAAATGTATTCAATTTTTCAGTCGGGGAAAAAACCCTAATTCGATTATTAATTCTTTTTTAACTGTAAAAAGTGTACACGAACACGTCTTTGATAAAATTACAAACTAATACCAAATATACGTGCGTACTCTAGTGCAGTATTGGAATATTTATACGATGACACGTAGCGGTTATAAAAGGGGCGATAGATGAATTTTTGATATTTTTAAATTTAGTATATCTCTGACCTAACAACACCGACTTATTGTGTCATGTAAGCTGGTCCAATTATATTATGGTTATGCTCCATTTTCGCTTCTCTCCTTCGTTTGAACATCATGTATAAGGCTGGACTAAGTGCTCGACCGACGATCATCGGTCGTGATCGAGCGTTTAGTGCTTAGCTAAGTCAGTCGATCGTGTACGGTATAAACGGATGAACGTGTAAATGTGAGTAAACGAGTAAAGGTTAAATAAACAGTAAACGAGTAAACGTTTAACGAGTGTACAACGAGGAAAGATGAATGCTTACGTTCATTTCATTTCATTGAAATACGCGAAATAATAATATTATTAAAAATAATAAAATAAATAAATAATAAATATTGCACACGCGCGTATGGTCGGCCGCACGGTCAGCGTCAAACTAAACACCCGCATACACCGACAAAGCGCGTCAATAAAACGAGAAAAGAAAGTAGTCACCAGATAGCGCAACGACACGATATAGAGGGCGTGGCAGAAAGGCGCATATAAATAGCGGTCCGAAACCATCGGAGCGCTCAGTATAGTTACGGCGGTCAGGCGTGAACAACGTAGTTCGCGTCTGATTGCGGTGTTCGAGACTGACCACTATTTATATGCGCCTTTCTGCCACGCCCTCTATGTTGTGTCGTAGCGCTATCTGGTGAGTACTTTATTTTCCCGTTTTATTACGGTCTGCTAACGCCCGTTTTATTGTTATTTCGTTTACGTTCCATGCACGTTGTTCTTTTTTTTCTAAATCTGCATTTGTTCTCGGTAAAAGTTGTTTAGTCGACGTGGTCTTCGGAATAAATTTGTTTTGAATGTATTTGTATTAAAAATAAAAAAAATGTTCGCAATGTTTGAAAATAATAACATTAACCGTTTTATTAACGAAAAAAAAATTTATTATTTTATTTACACGTGACTTTGGATTAAGAAAGTATTAAATATATTTATGAATTATTATTAATTTTATTTTATATCGAAGAATTATTATATTGCGATAATCGAAATTTGAAGTGTATAAACATTTGAAAATTTGGTTCTGAAATTACATTTTTACTCTTCCGCACTTCTTAAATATATTATAGTATACGCTCGTTTTTACATGTAATATGCACAACATTTTATTAAAAATATGATTGGCATTCACATAAACTTCTCGATTTAATACTAAAATACCCACCACCGCGAAACAGTAGAAAAAACGATTTGAAAAATCACACCTCCCGCGGATTTTGTCGACCGATCACCGACCCGTAACGTCTCTCGATATCGATTTAAAGTCGAATACTTGTCTAATAATTGCAGAATTAAGATTATAAAAATAATTTTAAGAACTAGATGAAACTTTACACGTATTAAATATTTTTCAAATTTCCCCTACTCGGCACACTGCCTCCTGCAAATGTCGCACTACGTGCGTAAACGTATCAGTTATAATTAAAGCTGAGGAATTTTTGTACTTGAAAATCACAAAATACGCACTTAAAATATGTTCAAAAAAAAATAAATTGTATTATATTATGATCATTATTTAAAAAAAAATATATATATACGAAAAAAAAAATGTGCATTTTCAAAAATTTAATCGATTAAAAGCTTTTCCCCGTTCTTGTTTGAATAAAAAATAAAATTGTAATAGTTTCTAATAATAATAATAATATGCAGGTAATTATTTAATAAAAAATTTCATTGCCTTATAAATAATTTTACACGGAAAATTTCCCAAATTATTTGTCCAAACTAACACGGGGGGGGGGATACAATAACTTTATACTGCACAAAATCGTAAAATAATACGTTCTCGACATTTTTAATATATAATAAAATATGCATTTGCACGCAAAACCAACAACAAATTGCGCGTAAAAGCGCGGTATAAAATTTTAAATATTACATAATCCTACGGTGTTATGAAACACACCTGCGTAGTACGGGTGCAACAACACGCGGCGCTACTATATTATTATTGAATAAATATTTTTCAAATGAAATTTTTCGCTCTTGCCGTTCGCCTATACAAATTGTTATTTCGTATATTATATTCACCACCGACGACCACGAATATTGTCATTATATACTTACTGAAGTATCGCGTTTATACCCCTATCGTGTTGTACACTCAAAAGTGTTACGCATAATATATTTATATAAAATGTAATAACTTTGAAATCCAGTGGTCGGCAACATTTTCGGATGTCCAAATCATTTTATTTACAGTGAAACCTCTACATATAACAAACTCGTCGAAGGTTCTTTGAAAAAATAAAAATTGTTAAATAAAAATTTCGTTAAAAAGAAATAATATTATTTTTAGTGTACGAAATGTATGCAAGTAATACGTATGTATAATATTAATTTAAAAATTACGTTTAAATTATATCAATTATAAATATTTTTTTTTTTATTCTTTGTTGTCGAAGAACTTTCTGATATCCGCTGTTCAATGACTTTTTTTAGCGTTCCGACTGTAAAATCTTATTTAAATAATTAAAGAGACGTCATCTGGTACGTTTGACTGGCGACAGTTTCTGATTTTATTGTTGATAGATCGTCTCTTATACATAAGACATTGGTAACAATAATCTATAAGATCCTAATCCAATCTAAGGTACCAAGAAAATTGAACGATTGCTCTGGATCTTGTGTATTATACTGTCATATGATTGACAACTGTGTGCTTTATAAGTATACGTAATATGTAAAAGTACAATGGTTTTTAAATTTGTTGCAGAAAAATAATACAAAATCAATTCGTTAAACATAAACGTTTTTGAACGAAAACTGTGTGATTCCATAAAATATTTCGTTGCTTTTATATAATAAAGAGTTTCGTTAAACATACGTTTGTTGTTAAATAGAGGTCCCACTGTAAAAAAACCACAACTATATTTATCGAAATGTTAAAATACAATTTTCAACGAAATGAAAACGTTAAATATTTTTTTCGATTTCCTCATAAAAAAATTTACTCGTGTCCGCTCTAAGTATATGGGTTTACTGTGTGTGGACACGGTCGCATCTGTTGAGTGTGATCGGTATTTCGCAGTCGAACGATGATCGATCGATTTGTCGAAAATCGTGTAATTATAATTACTATCATAAACTCTTTTTAGTATAATATAATAATAATTTACGAAATAATAATGTGAGTGTATATCGGCAATTTTTTTCGAACTCGTTTGACGTACAAGAAAAGTGAACAATACACTGCTCGCACGTGTCATGTAGTGACATTTAATAGAATTTTTAAAAAAAATATTACAAATTGACGAAAATATTTTTAAAAAAATCCTTAACGAATAAATAATGTATAATTACTGTAGGAAGAAATATCGAAATATATATCATATCGGGAAAATTCGTTAAAATATTAAATATTAACGTATAAATGTATCGTTAAAACCGCTTTCAATACCCCGACAATAATTTAATCGAACGAATGTATTTGTATAAAGATCAAAACGATTTCCAAATAATAATTTTCACGAATTCAATTATCCGGGATTTTACGAATTTAAAATGTATAATAATAATTGTGATAAATTGCAAAACGAATAGAAATATTAAAACAACGTATACACGTGTGAAATGAAATTTTTAAAAAGCCAATCCGCATTCGAATTTCGTTCAAAACGCGTTTTAGAAAATATTCGCCCTATCACTTTCGATATATAGAAATTTAAAATGTACAACATAACATTTATACATGCGAAATCAGTTTCGGAAGAATGTGTACACACATAAAGAAGTTGAAAATAATAAATTTATAAATATATCGATATTAATAACACGCGCTTTAGTTTCGTTCTTTTAACAATTTAATTCACTAAGTACACAATTTCTTCGCTATATTTTTTTTTTTTTTTTTAACTCTATACGTCTTTTTTATCGTAATTTCCTCCGTGTAATTTCGTTCACTTTTTTTTTTTTTTTTTTTATTCTGTTGTAGATTTCTTTTTCGCTATTAATATCTGATGATGACTCGCTTGTCGTGAAACGACACAAATAAAAAACGGTAAATAAATAAATTTTTAATACAAATCTTATACGATATTTCATAATACTCTTTGGCTTGATTTTATATTCACATATTATACATTTATACACGGAAAAAATAAATTACTATAAAATTATAGTCGGTTTAACTAATTTTTGGTTAAAAATAATTTGGTTAAACATATTATAGTTACGTTTACTAATTTATTAGTTGTGATCACAGTGCACTTAGTTGATTTTACCATAAAATATAGTGAGTTACTTCATTTGAGTAATAAATAATTCTACTACCTATAAATTATAGTATATTTAACTATTTATTGTAGTTCGATCGACCGACAGCATTATAGGTTAATTATTTCTTTGTTTAAAACCTATTAAGTATAATATATACTTCGGTAGACTGCGTCTGTCCATGTAAACTTGTGTTAATAGTTACGAATGTGTAATTTCTATTAATCGACAATTGTGTTATGTACGCATGTATGTATATGATATGTTGTACCTACATTTATACGTGTTTTTTTCCATATAAAAATGTATTTAATAATAGTTTTTTACAAATATACGATTTTATTACACCGGTAGATAACATTAATATATATATATATATATAGGGTGCAATTATTTGTAGTATTCATATTATATGTTATACCGAACGTGTGTTGTATATATGACGCGTCGTCTAGACGCGTCTTTGTGCGCGCTTAAATATACGAGTCCGAACACCAAACATCCCACCTTGAGAATCAAATAAATAACAGAAAAAAAGTTAGAGGGGAGAGGGGCACTTTTTAAATATTCCTTTTCAGATTAATATTGTCTCGTGTCGAATTCTAAAATAAAAAATAAATGTAAATTTACAAAAAAAAAAAAAAAAATGAACTCGGCCGATTTCAATTACAGCATTATATATAATCGATAATTTTTGTCCAAAATTTATAAAACAATCATTTCAATTCGCTTATATTATTGTATACACAGTGTTTACATAGTATTTATGCGTTTTAATTGTCTTTAAAATGTAATTCGTTCGTGAATCGCGTACAAAATAATTAAAGCTTTTTTAATTAATATAACGTGTTCGCGCGCGCCGAGTCCGAAATTTTCGGTAAATCAACTATGAAAAAAAACCCCCGATAATTATATACATTATTATATAAAAAAAAATTACAATCGAACTCTGAAACATTTACTTTATCTTTATGTATATTTTGTCCAATAACTTTTTTTTTTCTTGCAATAAATACGTTATTTTCTTATAATATATATATATATACACGAGGAATGTATAGTTTTTTATAATAATAATGTACCGTTTAATATTTATCGACCCCGTACATTTTTCGGCTCTCGGCAAAACGAAACGTACTTTTTTCTTTCTAATATAAAACGTACTCGCACTTTCCAGCGTTCTGAAATCCGATAAAAAAAAAAAAGTTTCAAGGTCTCCGAGACGAACGCGCGATATATTAAAAAAAAACGAAAATTCTGGTTGCGTACAAGACTACCTTTCGCACTCGAACAAATATTGCTCTTCGTGAAAGTCAAAACGCATTTAACTTCAATAAAAATCGCCATTAATAAATATGTACGAACTCCATATCCCTTCCAGTTCTATCGAAAACGTCGAACGCGTACAATACGAGCGATGGAACGAGTCAATATATTACAATATTCAAATAACACTAATAATTTAACTGCCTAGCGCGAATATGGACTTGCAAAAGTAGATACTCGAGTAGAAAAATGTACGTTTTAAATAATTTAAAATAAGCAATTTAAGTAATATACGTTTATATCTTCGTATAAAAAAAAAAAAACTGTATAAACGAGAAGAAAAACAATTTTTTTTTCATTATTTTCTCATAAAATTATAAAGGTATTACCCGCTCTACTTCTTTCCGACGCATTATAGTCGAGAGGATTTTTCGGTATGAGTGATGAACTCCTTTAAGAAAAAAAAAAAACTGGACGATAACTTTGAAAGAAATATGCGTTGTTAAAAGTAAATAGGATTTTTTTTTTTTTTTTTTAATTTAAAGAAGTGAATTTTTCATTTATGAAGTGTTGTGATTGCTACATTCCGTTATTATACGAATATCTGTATAATATCTAAAATATAGTATAACGGTATAAGCATATAGACATATTAACTCATGGACCGCTCACAAAAAGAAAGGATGGGGGTCGATAATCGATACAGAGCAAAAGAGACAGAGCTACGAGTCCGGACTGTCTACTATCACTTTCTTTTTTGTTTCCTGACTATTGACTACTATGACAATTTATATCTATTAACATCCATAATCGACATTTATTGAATATAAAATAATACGTGGATGAAATAAATGGATCATTTTTTTCCCATGTAATTCCCGACCCGTATCTCTATCACTCTCATACACGTACTTTATGTCAACGATCTCTCTTACTCCATACGTAACTGATAACGAATAGACGGGAGGTGTGGTTCATGAGCTAATATGTCTGTGTGGTTTAGGTGACGCGGTTTAAAGCAATGATTTTCATGAATTGCGAATAATTATGAACTGAACTTTTCGATTATTCGTATTTAAATTAATCGTTTTAAGTTTTTTGCAATACAGTCAGTGATTTTCTTGGAGGGGCATAAATTGAAACGCGACTGTTAAAGCGATAAATTCTCACATATTTTTCATACTAGAAATTTTCTGATTTCGAGTCGCCGAACGAACGTTATAATTCAATATTCTCTACGTCGTAAACGTTATGCGCATATCGCTCATATCAGCAGCTATTTATCAACGACTGCGTATTCGTCATTGTAACACTGAATCGAATGGAATATTATATTTTGGTCGATTTGTACTAATTTCTCGTTTGAATAAAATCGATAAACTCGACCTTACTAAAAACCGCCCAAAACTTATACATTTAAATTTAACCCGTCAATTATTTGTTCAGTAATAATAACACAGGTACGCAACCAAAAAAGCTGCAAAGGATTTTTTTTTTTTACTGTTTCTTATAGATTTTTACTCGCTAAACCCGGGAAAAAATGGTAAAAAAAAAAATTGCATCACATACATTTTTTTTTTTTTTTGCAAAACTCACGTTTTTCTAGTTTAATTTAAGAGACAATCTAAGTAATATAGAATGGGTATGTAGTGTGAGGAGCTCAGGTAATTACGTCTTAACGCGTTTACTCTGTTTGTAGTATAGCGAAAAGTGTTTAGTTCGATACATAATAAAATTGGTGATTTTTGTTCATCGCTGTTATGATTTTTTTTAAATTTCTATTGTAAACCCCTAATATTACGCAAAAAAAAAAAGACAGTACATGTTGGTAGGGCGAAATGGCTATCACTTTTGAACTCAGCATCCAAGGAAACACGAAGTTTACCAATAATATTTCATGCAGCCGAAAAAGAAATTGTTTTATTGTAGGCACAACGACTGTGCGTGTATCGTGTTGGAATTAGCATATTTTTAAGAAAAAAAAATGTTTTTTTGTTTGTTTTTTTCTTTGTCGTTAACAGTCAGCGACGCGATTCGATCGAGTAATGTCGGTTACGCAATGGAACGGCGTTCAGCTACAATCGTGTGGTGACCGGTCCATTTTATTGGCTACAAGGTAATTTGTTTACTAAAGACATTTTTTGTAAATAGACATGTATTCGTATAACAGAATAATCAAAATTGCGTTAATTGACGCTATTTGATATTTAACGAGGGTGAAAAAAATATGTTAATTAATAAATACGGCAATTAAGAATGACGTTCGAAATTAAATTTATTAATAAATTTTATTATTATTCATTTGGTTTTATAGTCCGTTCCAGTGAAAAGTAACGGAATTATTGTAATATTTTCCTAGCGTTTCTTTTTTTTTATTTTATTGTAAAATCGTGGAAACTTATTGTAATAATTGCTCGACATACAAGTACAGAGTGTGCACAGGGTTATTTAATTTTTTTGCGATTCGCATTTCCGAAAATTAAATTTTAAGTCGAAATTTTAACGTTTTCCTTTATAAAAGTTTGACGGCACGAGAATTCACTAATAATATTATATGTAGTAACGAGAACCGTTTACACGAGTATAATCTTGTAAAGTCGACGTTTCGGATATATCAAACTTAATTTAAGCTGCGCTAGACGCTAGTAAATCAACGGTTTTTTTTTTTTAAGAATAACGATAAGTTTTTTCAATTTTCCTCTTACAAAAGACTATAATATCAAGTGTATATTCGATTCGTGTAAATAATATGCGAATAAAATTTTTTTTTTGATCGGTTGTGGGGGGTTGTTCTTTTCAAGAACACTAACACTATATTGAAAATAGAATATTTTTTTATTAATATCAAGATAGGTTTATTGATGCGATTCGAACACAATAATTATACATATATGTATGTACAAGACAATAAATAAAATATTCCGTGTGCTCGTTCGGTAAAGATATCGTTAAATAATACGTTCTATTATACGCTAATTAATGAACACGTTTCCATTAATCCGTGAATTATCGAACGAAGGGCGAGTTAAAAATTATTGGAAATAGTAAAAATACGTTTTGTTTTCCTTTGCTTTCAATGAACTACGGTAAAATATTATAATATATGTCCTCTTTCAAATCGCTACCAAGTCCCGTCTATATAAACGTGATTCCGCGTCACCGAACAGCGTTACCTTTATGTAGGCGTAATACTCTTATGGCACGTGTACTAGCATTAGATACGTAGCTAAAAAATATAAAAACTTCGTTTTACGATTATGGCAAAAAAAAAATAATAATAATAATACGCTTGTATTAACGAGGAAATTTATTTGCGAAAGTATAAACGAGGTTCTCGCGATTCCCAAGAAAACACATATTTTCATCGAGTAATGCATTTAATTCATAAATAATACATAATGGATAGGCCATGTTTATACAATATGTGAAGCGGACAGCGTTCCTGAATAAAGAAGAGAGATAGCTGCTATACTGAAATCATATCTTCTATCCTACTCAGCAAGAAGTTATTTTTTGTTCCATGAAATAATAATTGAAAAATAATACATTCTGTTATCTACGTACCGGTTATCTAAATGTGTTATCTAAATGAGTGAGACAGAAGATTCGGGAACGCCTAATAACAAATATGGCTTATCCATTAGGCATTATGTATTGTCTATGATTTAATTATCAAATTATTTACACTTGAAAAGAAATCTAAACGTTCTCGGAAAACGAGGTTTTTTTTTGTAAATATTACCCTTTAACGCGATTATCTTTCAATCTAAACGACTCTCTTTGAAGTATATGCAACACCATTACTCGTACTACGTGTTTTTTTTTTTGTTTTTCTCTTTTAAGCGTCGTAATAAGGTGATTTCGATTATTAAAAAAAATGGTGGGGGGGGGGAGGAACAACACGGATAATTGCGTTTAAGACGTTTATATAGTTATAGCGACTGCACGCTATGTGATTAATACGAGTATTTCCGTATAAATATTTATGCATCGCGTATTAAATTATACTCCGCTTTTCGTCTCGTTTTAATATCATGACAGCCCAGTGTCAGACAGAAAATATCGTTCTAGATACGACGATAACATTATGAGAGCCGCTTGAATCGGGAAAACATTAGTAGACGGGCATAAAAAAGTATAACTGTAGAAACGTACGTTCCGAAAGGCTCAAAACGTCATATAAACTCGTGTAAGGCTTCGATTGCACATGCCACAGAAAGAATTTTGCCCATGGACCGTCACTGAAGAAGACAAGAAGAAGTTAGAAACAACGGAAATGTGTGCGGATTTGGAAAGGAATAATGAAGATTGACTGGACAGAAATGAAAAATAACTCAGATGTATTGATAACCAAGTACATTGTGATACAGTGTGCATTTCTACTACTAGCGCTTAAAGTGGTTTGATATATTAACTGCATTACATTAATCGTTATTATACCACGGATTAGATGAATATTCATCTAATCTGTGATTATACTATACAAAGAGATTATGATATTTTGACAGTAAAATAAGTTATTTGACAAATAAATTGTTAATTGACGAAAAACATTTATTATTTTTAAAAATTATTTATAATTATATTATTTTTGAAAATCGATAAACAGAAGGTTTGCTGGTCACTTTATTAGAGCTCGTTGTTCAACCCGTCTATCTTTAATCGTATAATATAAGGTCTACGCCGCCGTGTGCATTCTATAAGATAAAAAAGTCATGGAGGATACGACAAAATATAATTCACATAATATATCGAGTTCAGCGGGTTCGATACGACTAAAATACGCTCGGCTGCTCGAGTTGATTTCGTTTTCGTTACTTTTATTTTTTTAAACGAGTTCACAATCTTTCCGTGTCAAAATAAAAAAAAATAAATCAGAATAGTAAGGCCGAAATAATATTTTTTAAACGAACAGTCCCCTTACGTCCCCGTTCAAATTCGAGAGCGCCGAACATAACGTTATGCCGCGGTAGGGAATTATTATTTTACAATGTCTGGCCCCGAAATCCGTTTCGAATTCGTAATATTGGTCCTTTTTTTTGTGTTCTCGACCGAGTGAAAAATAAAAATAAATGAAAATACGGTCAAGGCGAAATACCAAGCTGTGCTCAATGGCGAACGCAATTACCGTATTCGTAAATCGATCGTCGAAAATATATTTTTTTTTTTAAATATGTTTTTCGGTCTGACGCTTTCGCGGTTTTCCACTCCAACAGTAATATACGCACACACGCGTCACATACGGGCGTACTCGACATCGAAGAACTTGTCGAGCACCGCGTTGTATTTTACGCTGCGAGTGCAAAACACGACACGAAAAATATAATTCCGAATTTTGTAAAACGTAAAACGAACGCGAAATAACGTTTGTAAAAAAAATATATATACGTAATAATACGTACAGGGTGATCTTTTTTTTTTTTTAATTACAATTATTTTATTTCATTAATAAATAATAATATTTTCTAAAGTATATCATTGGACAGGCAATTTTTCGGAATCCGCGCGTGCGATCGTTTTCGTCGTGTTGTGAGGAGTAAACGAATATTATAGCGACGATATCTGGGGGTGGCCGTGGTCGGCCAGCTAGTATATATTGCCATTCTGCACACGAAATAAGACCCGCTAATGAATCCGGTCCTTTGATTGGTCTGATTGGTTTATGATAACGATAATAATTATATTATTATATGTTCCATGACGATTGTGATATCAGTGTGTTATCAGTATATTATTGTATTATATTATACTCGTCCTAACAAGTCTAAGCGAGCTTAGACACCTCCATTCGATCGCTTCGCGAGCTCCTGTATCGGAAGTTAGACTAAAAACATCCATTGATTTGTTATGAAAAACCACCTAAAATTACTGGAGTGCGCGTGTTCGATTTGTTTGATAATAATACACTGATAACACTGAAATCACACTTGGACCAATCAGAGGACCGCGGGGATTCGTTCGTGGGTTTTATGTGCAGAATGTGGTAATATGCGGTCGGACAAATTTGATGCAAGCAAAACAGCGATTTGCTGTATGACCGTGTTGTAAGAAAAAATTATTGTACAAATTGTTTCCTATCCTGTTTTTTATACCTGAATTCAATTCCGGATTCAAATGTTATATTAATCTATGTTAATGTGTCCTTATCCGGTCCGCCAATATAAACTACAACGCACTCAAAATATATATAAAAATTATTAGAAAATATGGAACGGAAAATATAAAAATCTTATTAAAAAAAATCTAACGAAAATTATATTTCTCGAGAAAAAAATTACAAATCTGACCAAAAAAAAAAATCAACCTGTGCAAATTTTCAGCGGTCCAAAATTTTATAAGCGTCTGAATCCGAAATGAATGGTTTTGGTTTTGCACACGATATTCTTGTAGATCATTCACAAAGCTATATAAATAAATGAAAAAAAAACTACTTTTTCTATCGATTTTACACCGTTTAATACTCGGCCGTGTTCGTACAGAATATCAGACCGTACTTTCATCAGTCGGGTGTTCAAAACGATATTAGTGTATTCAGTGTTTCGTTCGGTAAACTGCAACTGATCTTTGTTTTGAAGTTGAAATGTCTACAAAAATTTCGTTTTTTATGATTTATAAGTATACAAAGGTCTCGTAAATATTCGGGGCCGCCTATTCCGGTTGAATTGCCACGATTCCGTATATTATTATTTTCTATTTTTTTCGCGGACATTCACGTCTTCTCTGCGATATTACACAATTTGATACTACTAATTTTAAAAAAAAATGGACGTTTATTATATTTCCCCTCCCGTTTTCCAGTACGTTGTAATAATTTTAATCGCGAAAAACTCGTCTCATCGCGACGATATTCGATTACTTTTTAATAACCACCCAAAATCGAGGATAAATTTTCTCTCTCTCTTTAATCCGATACTAACGATAATACAATCCTGTGGTGTAGTTTTATAAAGCGCACAAGCTGTCTCCGCACATAACTCACCGCCGACTCTCCCGTAAGAACGCAGAACGCGTGTGACGGATGTGTTCTGGAAACGAAATCGTTTCTATTGAACCATAATCGAATTTATCATTCATTATCGGTTATTGTACCCGTTTTCGAGAGATTTCCAATCTCGCCTTTTTTTTCCTCCCCTCCGGGCACCGACCTCGGCGTAACCAAGGAGACGACAAAATCGGTGACAGATCTAAAAAAATATTCTCAGAGATTTCAGATCAAGTCGTTTTTTATAGGAAATCGTTTATACGTATTATTTAGGCCGCTATTAAACGTTTAATGAGACATAAAAATATCTTCGTTCTCGAAGATTATGCGCGCCGCGCGTTTACTGGTTTAATTACCGCAAAATTGATACAGTAAAAAAAAAAAAAGTGATAAAAAAAATCGTTTGTCCATAAAAAAACCAAACTATTAAACTCCGCGGAATCGTTCAACGTAAAAAAAAGAACTCTCTTTTTTTTCGAAAAGATTGTTATACTTATATTAACATAAACTTTGTACGAAAAAAATACTGTAAAATTATTATTGAAATTTCTTTACGTCTCGAGTATTTTTTTTTTTTTTTTTAATATTACACTTAAAGACATCTGCGCGTTGCGACGATAACCAGGCCAATATCGCTTCGCCCATAACGATTCCAGGCAATTCCGTATATAATACGACCGCTCGATTATAAAAACGACAAAAAACTTTTCACAAAAGTTTCCGTGCTTTGGAATGTTATATTGAATACGTTTAGTGCAGTTTTACACTTTAATCATCGTGCAATAACTTTTATAAGTCTTTACTACGTTATTTCGAAAATATATTTTAACACAGAGTACGTAAAAAAACAAAAAACTCATCGAGTCGTGAAACTCCATATGATTACCTACTACAGAAAACCGCACGAATTGAAATTCGAGGCGTAAAATTCTTCTTTACGTACCGGCCAGTGGTATTTAAATTTTTTAATTCCTTTATTCTCCCGAATATCAGCAGCTTGTCATGACGTTGCCTTTTAAATGTTGTCCTAAAATGTCCTTCTTCTCTCCCAGCCCATTGGGCACTACGATAAATGAATCGAAGTATGCGTTTTCCCGCCAACGCAATCCGCATCGCAGTCATCATTTACACGCGTCCTTCCCACTTTCTATTTAAGATTAATTGCCTTATACACCGTTGTAATCATATACCGGTGTTAGGGATTCTTTTAGATATCGCGCTTTTATCCCCATCTACATATAGTGACTCGTTCCTGCCACTTTCACAGTAGGCAGTTCTGTTACGGGTTCACTAGATAAACTATGATAAACGTTTCCACTGCTTCGATTATTATAAGCAAACGCATAATATATAGAGTGCGTTTATATTATCACTTGTCCGGTTTGTTTTTTCCATCGTTGTTGTTACTTTTCGTCTCGTGTCAGGACGAGCAATCCCGCGCAAAAATCTGTATTTTTCCCTACCGGTTCTGGGTTTCAAACAGTAACCCATAGCACATAATTGAAATAAATATTGCGTTAATGTTTCTACATTAAATTAGCATGATATAACGATTTCGCGCAGCTGTAACACTTTAACAAACTAAATGTATATTATATATGTTATCCGGCACGAGAACCTTTTACAACACAAAGTTTACTAGAATTTCTCAACGATATTGTCGCGCGGTGACCTTTTCAATACGAATTAATTAAAAATCAACGTATATACAACATTGTGTCTTCGCAATAATAATAATATATATATATACGAGTAGGTTTTCCAATATCTCTAGTTGTTCGCAATAATTAAAAACGAACGCGAATAGCAATTATGCGGCCACTATACAACAGAGAACGATATTGTGCGGTTTCCTAGAGGAAAAATATTCTAAAATTAATGCATTTAATTGTCCGAAAAGTATCCGCTTTACAATATAAAACGAATGTAATAATATAACGGAGTCTCCACCACCTCTCGCCAATCGTTCGACGGCGGGTTGCCGATATACAGTCACAATAATAATAATAATAATACTTATATAATACATTTCAATCAAACGTTTCCATAATTTTATAACGAGCGCCAATTCATTTTCCAGCTAATATCGTTTTCTATACACGCGGAACGTACCTATATAATTTTCAATTTGTTTTTTTTTTCGCCAGTATAATATAATATTGTCATAACAACTCGCACGTATACAATTTACCGATATTTTCTCGAATTCGCGCGGTTGTTATATTTGTATTATTTTTTTCCCCCTTTCTCTGTAAATATACAGCTGCGAACGAATAATTACCGCGCACGAATACAAGTGCATAGTGTACAGAGTTCAAAAGAACGAGGTACCGGCAATCAGTAGGTATTCCAAACCGCACAGTATTATCATCGCGATATAAACGCAAGCACACATGGGCGTAGCTGTAGATTTTCAATCGGGAGGATGCAAAAATATTGTTTTCTATAGAACGGGAGAAAAATAAATTTTGAAAACGCGCGCGAATACCGAAATTTTCTCGTTCCCTTTTCTAAATTAACTTACCGGCAATTGTTATCGTTTATTTCCGATTATTTTCACCGTTTTCAAGTATCTTTTAACCGAATGTAAAATTTCACGTACGACATCAACGCTATTCGCTTTACACACCAATGCCAATCGTCGAGGGTATTCAGCGAATCTGTTCAATATTTCTTATTTTTTCTTCGACAACCGTATGCGATAGGTGTACTCGAAAAACTCACAAATTAAACGTAAAAAACGTCGTGTAAAATACGAGTACACGTATATTAAATAAATTAACGCGAGAGAATGTACCTACACCTATTATTTTTAATTTTTTTTGAAACTCTAATGTCTCGTGGCGTTAAAGGAAGAACCGTGTATAAATGTGGCTTAATTAAACTGGCGCCCGGTGAATTTCACTTCGTCTTTCTATCCGATCCTCCCGTTCAACACACCCGTTCCATAAATTAACAAATAAAAAAGTATACTACGAAACAAAAACCTAAATTGAAACAAACGGCTGCGTTGAAAAAAATTAAAAATTAAAAACGAAAAGTATGGAATGAAAGATATTAAAACGAGCGTATAACCGCGCGGAGCTAATGTAATTTGTAAATAAATAAAATTAAATATTGACTGCGTTACATAATAATGCCAATGTAAATACGTAGTATTTCGATTTATTATTTATATACTTTTTTTTTAACCAAAAGCAATGTCGGTCTTGAATACTCAGAGTTTACAAAGAGCCCGCAAAGAAAACGTGCAAAGTGATGAACAGGGCTCGGATTTTATAGCACTAAAAAAAAAAACGGCCTTAAAAATAGTAAAAATAGCAAAAAAATTATTATTTTGTTTATGAATGACAGTGAATAGCAATAATGGCAATGTGTGTATTTTTCTTACGCCTTCTTAAAGTTACGTTATTTACGAAAAACACAAAATAATTCGAATTTAATAAGTATTAGCAAACTCGTGTAAATAGCACTAAAAATCCAAAACGCTTAAATATAGAATTTCGTAATTGGAATCATGAACGCCCGAAACGAATTTATAGCGTACTCCGGCTGTTTTTATAATAATTAACCATTTATAACGAGCTCTGATGATGAGTAATAGCCGATAAAATTGCGCTCTCAGCAATACGTGCGGGATTGAACGACGGACGTTTTGACATTCCTTTATATAAGAAAGATTGCAGGAGAAGATTGCGCGTTAGTGCCGACACCGCACATGTTAATGAAGTCTGAGAGATACCTTTTTAAGATTGAACAGAACAGTAAAGTGGCGAGTGAAGAACAAGGCGATATTTCTGCTATATAGAAAGTAATGAATAAATAAAGGATATTACGGTTTGTGTTTACCCGAATAGTATATACAGTAACGCGGCTAACGTCGATTCGTTCTCTGTTGACAAATTTACACCTTCAAAGAGTGTGAGAAATGTTCGAAGAATTACGCGGATAACCTTTACCGAACCGTTCCGATGAATTCCGAGTAGAGATTTCGATCCGATGGAAGAGCGAAATCATATATTTCACGAAGGGCATAGATTCGGATTTCAGTACAAAACGAATCTCGAATTACCTTTAGCCCGGAGAATGGACAAGATATTCCGCTAGACGTTTGGAGAAGGGTCGATGTACCTCAAAAAAAAAAAACCCTGTCAGGCTGTCGTGATGCGTTAGAGAAGTGCGTGTCTAACACGTGGTCGAACGTTGTTAGTTGATTTAAAAAGTCTCTTGTTCCGAGAAGAAAACAAAAATTCTGAATTTCAAATTACAGACGAGCATTTGTCATTTGATTTCACGTTGAAAGTGTAATATAGGAACGGGGGTTTTTTGATTTTCGTACAATCAATAATTGCGAAATTCACAAACGATACTTATAACGCGTTGTTGATTTCTTTTTTTTATAAAGCTAGTTATTCGCCGTTAAATACAAATATACATTAATCCTCTCGACGATTGTTAATGTGTATATTAAATCAAAATAATCGACAAATCGGTAGAGTGTTTAAGACTGTTACGAAATAAGTTCCATGACGGGACTGCACGCTCGAGTCCAGACACGGTTTTATCAACGCAATTAATCGTATTAATTCAACCGCGTCGAATTTAACCGACACAATCTTCGTAATCAATCGTCGCGGTTATATTTTAAACAAAACCCACTAAATGTGTTTTTCAAATGTCGAGACGTATGAGCACGTCTGTGCTAAATCGATATCTCACGCCCGGGAAACGGTCGGTTTTCATCGAAATCCTTAAGGCCCGGTGATACCAAGCCGAAACAAACGAACAACCAGGACTCGGATTTTATAACGCTAAAAAGTACCGAAATAATATGAACGGAAAAGAAAAAAAAATGTTTTAAAATACGCCTCCGAAAACGGTGAAAATTCGTTTTTTCCGTGAAAATTACAGTAAAGGTCCCCGCGCACCCTGCCAACGCAGATACGCGTAAAAACAAAATATTATAATACGAAATATCTAATGAAATGGCAACGCGAGTGATTTTTTTTTTTACCTTCTTAAGATTTTTGAAAAATACAAAATAATTTAAATTCAACGGCGTATTAGCAAAAAAAAAATAATATAGCGCGAAAAATCTAAAACGCTTTAAAACACGCGATATAGAATTTTATTCTGCGATTCCTTGGTGCTAGAAAGAAATTTACAAATGACTTATATATATATATAATAATTTTAAAACGCTATAGAATTCGATTTCTGGAAATAAAATATATTTTATATTCGTTCGAAATAACCGCTCGCTTTATATTGAGTATGTTATAGGACAACATATTATTTATTCGATTATAAAAATAAAATAAAAAAAAAAAATCACTCGTTCGCGTATTTACACCACCGTCGTATTGCCGCGGTCACACAAATCGATTTCCGTCGTACCGAGTGAAATTTGACGATTTTTTATAAAGAAAGGCGAACAAATCAAAAAATAATTATTTCACAGGAACTTCTCAACCTCCACAAAAAAAAAAACCCGATTGATATATTTTTTTTTTTTTTTGTAATTTAAGATTTCATATTCGTATTTCAAAGGCTTTTTCGTCGTTTTCAAAATTTTTTTTATAATATATTAATTCTTCGAGTGCTTATAAACATTATACAATGTCACCCTTATTCAACGTGACTGCTGGAATTTTACGCATAATTCTTATGCACATATAAATTCACTATAATACCACTTTTCATAAAAACCGTTCAATCGGTTTAGAGATTTTACAATATTTCGTTTTAGATTTTTTTCAGAATTCGAACTGTGGTCAAGGTGATGTCTGTCTGTAGCAGTCGAGGAAAACGAAAAAAAAAAATCTGTAATTATTCCCACTCCTCTTTTTATTCTGGGCTGTGAGATTTCCGTGTAAAAATCATCGATTTTTCCATTCGACATAATTATTATCGTGATACGGTTTTAGCTATTTCGGTCCGAAACGTTTAAAACATATTACATCCTTTTCGAAGCGTTCCGAATCTGTTTGAAGGCAATGCGCCCGATTTATAATAAATTTCGCGGACTTAAAACGGTGCCAGAAGAGCGTACTCGGTCCTATAAAATACGCATTTTCCCGTGAAATTCCCGACAAATTCTTATGGCGAAATTATGTAATTCCGTCGCGTTCGCAATTAAACCGTAATCGCATTAAATTTTAAACGAAAAAACAATATTAAACGATACGGACACGTTCTTTTTTTTTCTGCAAAATTAACGAACGGTATTTTCGATTTTGAACGGGAAAATATTTCTATTTCCATTCGTACTGGAAAAATACAATAATATTGTTCTCGCCGCCTTGCGATCGAACTCTGGGTCAATGACGAGACGGCGTTAAAAGTTCCGTTAAAACGGTGACAAACCGTTATATTTGAGTGCAAGGAGAATTTTTCCCTGTTATATTATAATCACATCGAGTTTTTTTGCTTAGTTCTCGCGCTCGTTTTAGAAACATTCGTTTCATTATTTCATTACCGATTCACCGATATTCCGTTGAAAATATATTGTTCATTCGCGGTGTAGCCTTTACGTATAATATTAGAGCAATAATGGTCTCGAAAGACCATGTGGTGAAATAACGAGACGACGACTACGGTGGAATTTGCATTAATTTTTGGGGTCGAGTTTTGGCGCGCCGGCGGAATTCACTGCACGCGGTCGTCGATACGTATTAGTAGAGAAACTATCGTGGCTGAAAATCGACGGAATTCACAGTGGTTATAATGGCGTGTTTTCAGCTTTTTTTTTCCCGGGCGAAGGGATCCAAAAATTGTTTTTTTTTTCAATCCCGACATTATAACATACACTTTCAAACGATAAATCACATAAATATTTATTAGAAACAACACGGGCTGATTTTCACAAATAATTACGCTTTAAATTCATCCGAAAACGTCCACGAGGCGACAGAGAAACTTTATTGTAAATGGATAACGTTGTAAAAAAAAAATCCTTAAAGTCCCTCTACAAAAAAAAAAATCGTAAATTTTACTCAAATTAATATTTCGCTCGTTAAAGTGTTAATAGTACTAACTTCAAAAATAGTAAGTACGTTTTTATTAATTTCAATTTCGAAAATTTGTTTGACGCGCAGTGCAGTTGATACCGCGGGATTTTCGATAAACATATTTTCGTTGGAAAATATTCAACGCGTCAATAATTGCATTAACTGTGGCACTGATATATTTATCGATTTTCTTTGCCGTAACTCGGCTAATCTCGGCATACGTTTCTGTACCCCTACAGGACCACCGCTTCTCCTGAATACGCCTCTGATTATCTTGTGACAACGCGTTCGACGAGTATTGGAATTTGATGTGCCACGGCGAGGGACGGGTTTTCGCGCAAGAGGTTTCAGGTAGTATCTGCAACGCACGCGTTCGATCCTTGTCGAAGACCTGATACGTTGTCTGGGACGCATACGAGGTATATTGGATAGCGTTTAGAACGGCGTGGAGAACGATCGATAGATCTCGTTAACTGTCTAATGATGATGTGGCGAAATGGTCCCTGAGGTGTACTCGACTTGATAGAACGACGACTAGATACATGAAATCGTTTTACTCTGATACGTTTTCAGGCTACTGCAGATTCCATTACGAGTACCTGAAAACCATTGCAGGTTTTCGATACGTGTGATTTTTCATGGGCGATGACGGACGAGGAATTTTCCAACGATGACGGTTCTCGCCTTCTTTATAATATATTCGCGTTAAAATCAAACATTTATAGTAGTGTTTTTTTGGGGGGGGGAGAAGGAGGGGGATTGTAATTTCATTGCCGCGCCCCGGATAGAGTTGAGATTTATGAAAGAATAAAAAGCAAAACCGCAGCATACCGAGAAGGCATTGCGCTGGAAGTGGGTTGGCTCTTCCGTCGCGTTATAAATCACAATGTAATTTACATTTTATACGGCGAAAAAAAAACGAAACAAAAGTTCTTTTAATTTCCGAGGCCGCGTTGATATGGCGCCACCGTCTTCTCGTGCGCCCCTCTAAAAAAAAAAAGGAATACGACACCGCAATATAATCGCGATCGTAATCCTTTATCGCTCCTGAAAATTCGATCTTTCCAAGACGTCAATATTATGCAATCGATATTATTTTTCCAGCATCGTTAACGTCGCGACGGAGAAACATAAATCGAACGCGTATTACTGAATCCGCTTATTCCCCGGTATGCGTCTAACCGAATTTTATTCCTACGCGATAAAAGTGTTGAAAAAAAACACATTTTTACGCAATAAAATCACTCAAACCCTACACAATATAATAAGGTGATAAAAGAGCACTGACCTTTCCAGCAGTATCTAAAATATTCTATTGTACCTTTTAGTACAGAAAATATGAGCAAATTTATTTCTTCCTCACTTGCACCCGCCGACGAAACCCTTACTGACGGTTTCGCTCTGTTTCTATATTATTATATTTACTTTTATTTTAATAATCAACGACAGTCGGCTTTTTGCAGAAACGCGTAACAACGATAGTGATATTTTATTAATATATAAAAAAAGAAAAAGAAAATAAACAATAACGAAACGAAACAAACCTTGCACAGTGAAAAGTATAATAAGTATACTTTCCGTGTATAAAGTTATTATAGCTACTGTGTGATTAGTAAAAGGCAACCCGAAATCTGGTGTTGTCTGAAATACGAAATACGTTATTCTGTCCTCAAACTACCCCAAAACGAACCTATTCCTGAAGTCCTTGCGCCCTGTTTCTCTCTCACATCTTACCGGGCAGTAACTATTAACTCGTTCGGTAAAATTATCGGTATAGTTTTGATTTGACAACTCGTAAAATTTCTTTTTTCGTAGACACCAACGAAAATAATAAAAAGTCCACCTATACCATTTTCGAAAACCAAATCATCACCGTTAAAAACAATATATTTCTTCCGATAAAGTCGTATGTACGCGTGACGTTGTCTCTTTTTTTCCAAAGACATTTACATTCACCATTTCTCCTTCTTCAGAAATCAGACTTCTCGTGCATATAAATTCTCGCGATTTCCTACTTTAAACTCATCATCACGCTCACATCTATTTGTGTTATTCGTTTATGATTTAATTTTTTTTTTTCAAAATGTTTTATTATATATTTTATAACAGTCGGAGCGAGTCGTAAAACAAACCTGTAATAAACCTTTTGCACTAATACGATGAGCTTTATTTGGTAAATTACGCCGAGAAGAATGAACATTCTAATCATACATTTCTTTTAAATCGTCCGAACGTCATTACGAGTATTTTGTCCAATCTTGGACCACCACCGATCGTTTTGCCATCTGCGCAGACAATATGACATTACTAGCGTATTGTAAATACGTGTATAAACCTTTCGCCAACAAATTGTAAAATAATAAAAATAATAATGACAGTCGAAAAAAGCCGTCCAGTCCCTTCACGTTCGGTTTTATATGAGCGTTTTCTCTGCCCTTTCGTTATAACCGCGTTTTTATACTCCTGTTCTCGATCGTCGACTCGAATGCATACGTGCGAGTATTGTTAACTCCCGTAAAACTATCCGTACGTGTCGTCGTCTTCCCTCGCAATTTATTTACCTTCCGTCCATCGGTTATGGGGTCATAGGGTTTTGCGTCCATTTAGACCATTTTATATTCCAGTGCGAAGTAGTAATTTCCAAAAATTTCACGTATTTCCACTTGAAAGGTAATACTTTTCAAACGCATATAATAATATAATATCTCTTTGATTAGGAATTAAATAATTGCACGATTCGAATTATACCATAAGAATTCATTGAAATTACTCCATCATTTTTTTCTTTTAATTATTATGATTGATGAGACTTTTAATGTTGTTTCGAAAAAGAACAAGAACGTCAATATCAATACGTTCTTCACTTCCAGTGGCGGATATCTGAAGGGCGATAGGTGGATCGCCCCCTCCTTGGAGTATATTTTAGTATATTTTGATACTTAAATACATATTTTAAATGGTGAAATACGCATCCTAAACTTTTTAAAAAGGGCAGGATTTGAATACAGGCCTGCTCAAAAAGTGTCGACGGAAGAGGATGTGGGATCTTTTTTTTTAATTAAAATATCTAAAATATCCGTAATTGATTTGAGTCATAAACTTCTAATACTGATAATGCAGGAGGTGGCGGAGGTTGAACTCAATGATCGGGGTGGGAAGTCGTTAGCTCACCATTGAGTTTGAGTTCACCCCCCCCCTCAAGACTTTGATATAACCGCCACTGTTCACTTCCAGCCAAAAATTTAAAACGCACTTATTTAGGACGCAGTCACTAGGTGATAAGTCAATGAATGATTCTTTCGCTAAAACGAATTCTGGAATTTTCACGGTGTTATATACTCTTCGAACAGGTGTATGGTCCATTCAGGGATTAATTACGGGGGTAATAAGGCGTGGCCGTGAACTCGAAGGCCCACACAAAAGGCCCTCATAAATACAACTTGTACAAAATGTTGAATTTTCTTTTGAAATGTACGTCATACTGTTACAAGGAATAAATTTTTAAAAACATTAAAATAGTACTTATTTATTAATTAATGTGTTACGTGAATATAATAGAACGTAGATTTTGTAAAATAAATTAACAAGTTTTGGTAGTATTAGTAGATGAGGAGCCAATGCTATTGGTACAGCCCCGGAGCCCTAAATTTATAGTTACGCCACTGGGTCCGTTACATCATAGAGTTGTAAATAACGAGAAACGTTGGACTGTATCGCTAGACTAAGTGCTCCAAAACGTCTGCAATTACATTTGAGTTTGGGTAAATTCCGTTGCTCTCCAAGAATTTTTTTAACGTCTCGAATGCTGCGACAGATCTTTCTTGGAGACGTGTGAAATTTTTTATTTTTCGCTCAAAGCGATTTTCTTTGCATACCATTTACGACCTTTCTGCGTACCACCGACTTAGATCAAGTGTTCCTCGACCAAATCTATCGAAGTAACGATCGTTCGCTGCAATATTACATAAACTATACTAAATAGTGAAAATATCGGTCGATCAATTCATATGTTATGATTGATATATAATATAAATAAAGTATAAATTCCGAAAATTTAAATATTTATTGTACACGGTACTCTTGAAAAACGTATACAAATGTATTGCAAATGGCATAGCCGGTCTTCTTAATATATTTTAAAATTTGTTTGTAGCTCATTAGTGGGGGAAAAAAATGAAGAATATTCTTGATTTGTATACTATGCCTTCTAAGTGCTAGTTTGGTTCGGTAAGTATTTTTGATGAGATCCGAGAAAAACCTACTGTTTTCCATACATACGTCTGGACCCCATCGTTGCAATATTGTTTTTCAATAATAATTATATTTCGTATAACAGTATGTATATTATTTAACGAAATATTTACCAAACATAATTTTCATCACATTTCGACTATGACATTTCAAACGGCGCATACCACTTTTGAGAAACCGCGACGAGTTCGCGTCGTTATGATATGTTTCATAGAAAATTCAAACCTCGTATAGGTTTTAGTGTACAAAATCATCAAAATCGGTGTAAGACTATCGAAATCGACCGAAATAAAAAAAAAAAATTAATGCATTATCGAAACATATTTTGTCAAAGTTTGATAAATAAATTCAAATGCAATATGTACCTATATGTGTATACATTTTACCAAAAAAAGAAATCTGTTGGGTGTTTATTTTTTTTGGAGAACGACGCAATTCGGACCTGTCGTCACTAAATTGTATTACTGTAAGTGCTTTGCCGTAGCGCCAAAATCACTGTCGGTGCATTAAAAAAAATCGAATTTCATGGAAATCGTTAAATTTATCGAGCTAAAAAAAATGTGCACTGCATATACGTGTATGTAGTCGCATAAAATTTCACGGTGACTGAATTCACGGTATTTTCTGATATTAAACCCAACAGGGTGTTAAAATCGTCCGCTTAATACATTTATGTGTAAAATACATGGAAAGGAAATCGTTAATTTTTACGAAAACAACGTGCGTATATATAACGCGTTTTAACGCGACAAATATTTAATGTTTACTTGTAATTAACAAGACCGAAAATTGAGACCGTCATCACTTTGAAAATATATGTTATCTGTATTTAAAATATTTATTAAAAAAAGAAAAAATTGTTTTTAGAGAGATAATTTCAAATTCCGACCACCATCCACTGTGCGACGGTGGTGGCAATTCTCTATTCCACACACGCCGTTATTTTTTAATGTATAATAATTAATATTATATTCGATATAATCTACTCGAAACTATCGAGGAATTAAATTTGTTCGTATGGGACAAATAAAATATATTTTATACAATTTTTATTGGCCAAAAAAAAAAAATGTCACCGCAGAAACAAATCGTTTAGCACCTAAAACTAAAAATGTGTGGATTTCATTAAAAAAGAAATACATTTATTTATTTTATTTGGCGATATTTCCATAAATATCCATATAGGTTTATACTGTGTATATATACATTCGAAACTTTAAAAATAACTATATTATTATTTTGTGTATTTCACTATCGTTATACCACAAGTAGAACTTAAATATTTCGAATTATTTCAAAGAATATGAGATTTATTTTTAGATACAAATAATATTATGCTTTTTAGTTGGGAATTCAACTACATAATAAAATATACATTTAAAAACTATTTTAAATATATTTTATTAAACTTTGTGTTCAGTGTTTATGCTTGAAAATGTACGCAATTCAAATTACTTACTTCTAGACATTTATTCGTTAATGTTTATTATTTTTTCGAGATTGTTTTTTTTTCTCAATAATTATTATTTATTATTATTGGCGGAGGCGGCTCGAACGTGCTTTTTATGGTTCGTTAAGTGGCTCGTAGTGGGTGTTATAAATGTGCAGTAGGCGCATTTAATGTGAGTTATCATTTATTATAAGTATAAACTTCAAAAATATCTAGAAACTAAAAAGTATCTACTATCGTATGTACGGCGACGTTATAAAATAAATGGAAACATTAATGTTAATTGCACGTGTAATCCCGATGTTGTAACGCCGACGGATGATGAGATCAATAGATACGTTTTGACTTCGATTCGAAGCATTGTACTCTGTTAACTTTTTTTTTTTTTATGCTGTTCTCTATTCCTAATGAGAAGACTGCTTTCAAAGACGATGCGAGTCGCACCGCACTACCGTTGCACGATGATACCGCGTTACGTCCGCCACCTGTAAGTACCTTCTTATTTGGAATAGAGTACACAATACGATGTAAAAACCAAGTTTTAAACATTTCTGTTTTCAATATTTTATTCGTGGAGCGTGGGGTATTATTTTATATAACTAGACACTAAAACATTTCGAGTCGTCACTGACCGTTCGTTTTGATTGGAACAAAAACGAAATAAATTTTGAATTTTGAATCGTGCGTGATTAATATATCGTGTACACTGTACACTGTAATGAAGCCTCTATCGTCCAAAAACTATAAGCTACGGCGCGACAATATATTAAATTCGGTATTTTATTTATTGAAATATTTTGTCGGTGAAAATGTCCGAAGAGAAGACGTATTCCGGAATGTATATTATGTGTTTTCGCGTTATTTAAATAATTTTAGTAAAGTCCGCGTTTACGCACTCATATATGGTGTGCGTATGACAAGCCTATTCGTGAAATTTCTCCGTTTCCGGAATCGCGAGTCCCCCAATGGTATACAATTATATTCCTCGCGGAATGCCGCGTTGAATATAATAATACGCGTTTTGCGACGATTTCCTACAACCAGCCCCCAAAAAACTCGTATATAATACGATAAAATGCATACTATATGGTAACCATATATATGGAAACCGCGCCGTATTGTATACTAAAGCCGTATTCAAATGTAATAAGACATATAAGTACATGATAATGTCGTACAGCACGTACCACCCCGTTTGCCAGACGCATGACATTACATACGAATAGTACTTTTTATTAACTATCGAGTCTGGGCGGTTACGTTCGTTTAGGTTAAGTTTAATTAATTAAACGTACGTTAATCAGGAACGTGTACGTACGGTGTGTACGGTATAGTTAAACGCATTCATCTAAAATCCATCATGTAGACCTATTAGCCCTAGATAGACTGGAACTATACAAGAGGAGGAGGCATCCGGAGAGATGTACCAACGAGGAAAGATGCTTTGGAAGTGACGACTCGCGGGCGAAATAAATGGACGCCATCGTCGGACGCATGGCCAATTTAACGTTCATCTCATTCAGGTCCTGTCCGGACACCACAGCAGATTTGGCAATTATTTTCGCAAGATTGGGAAGAAATCAACAGTAACGTGTATACACATTGTGATGTCGACGACGCAACGGAAAGGAGGAACGTGAAAGTAGTGGTCAGACAAACTCCTCCGGACAACCGATATGATCACGAGCTGATGGTGAACAATCCGGCGTGGTGGAACGCAGTCAGTTTCGTGTCCAGCCAAAAAAGCGGAAGAATCCGATTAGGTTATCCGATGAAAGCAACCTAAACCCCAGTTGAAATCAATGCAATGTGCGCCGGATGGCGCAAGCTAAAAAGGTGTAAAGCCTTCTTATTATTGTATAGCACTATTTGTTACGTAATAGTCGTATACCTGCACAGACAAGACAAAGGCGTCGTTAACAACTAGTTTTAATATACCTTCGGTGGACGGTTAATGTGATCTCAGAATCGTAGTAAAAAATAACAGCCGTGAAAAATGGACCGACTGTCTTATCGCTCATTCGTCCGAACCGTAATCAGCTGGTAAACGCGTCTTGTAAAGAACGTTCCGTATAATATAATAAATAACGAAAATGCAAACATGATACTTCACAAGTCCGTCTAATAAAAAGTTTCCCCTTCGCAAAACCCCAGCATTTTTTTAAGGATTTTTTTTCCATTATTATTATTCTCGGAATATTTCGATTTGTATCAACACAATATTTCGAGTGTACATTTTATACGAACTCCGGTATCAATAACGCGAGTGTAGTTTTTTCTCTCTCTCTATCGCCCGTTTCGCGTTGTTCCGAGCGCGAAAAACTTTTTTTTACGGATAAATTTAATTTACCAAACTATCGCGTGTGACAAGGGTAAGTTTTTGCTGCGAAATAACTATGTCACATATTATTATATACGAATACGTGTATATTATTTTTCAGCTAAAATTCACACTCGAAAAATATTGTAATCTGATTTTGGCGGCGTGATTAACTGCGTGTACACGCATAACAGTGTCATCGGGTATAAACGAAATCATACCGGTGTGTTCAACAGACAGAAGAATATTTATCTTGTCGCGGCCAGACGTTGGCGATATCGTGTAATATTATTAAAAAAAATTTGACGATAACGTCCTCGACGAAACGTTTGACGCACAGAGAAAAAAAAATTAATAGGATTTCCGTTCGGTTTGGTCAAATTTTTTTTTTTTTTAATCAAATATTATAATTGAATAATAACACACGCGGGTAGGTATATGTTATTATTATCGCGTATAGAGTACGGAGAATTTTCGCGCTCTAAAAATAATAAAGCTCGATAATTTACGTGGTAAAATCTCCGACGGCGTATAAAACAAAAATTAAGTATATACGTGTCGGGCAAAAATAATTAATTCAAAACACGAGTCGTCTCGAAAATGGCGGAAATTTAGAAAATTTAGTCGGTTTAAAAATCGAACGAAAACGTTCTAAAAAAAAAAAAAAAACTCCCATCACGCGAGAATTTCAACGATAATACAATTTCAACAGTGGCGTATTTCTTTAAGGATAGAGACGACTAAAAAAAAAAAAAAATTTCTCCTAGAAATACACAGGTACAGTGGGTATATGATCGATTTTCAATAACTACATATTATATACACATTTTTAATTTGCATACATTAACAATAAAATATCATTTACAAAACAATATATTTCACTCTATCATGTCACTAAAATTACTATTCTGTCCTCTCGTTAGGCCTATCCTTGAATATGGTGCAATCGTTTGGGATTCATCCATCGGCTGTTGGCTCCCGACAACTTGAGCGAATTCAAAGGAAGTTCTTTAGATTCGTCAGTTATAATCACCTTAATATTCCCTGTGAACCTCATGACTAGACGTCATACTACTGTTGCTACCCTACTTGGCCTAACATCTCTATAGCTGAACGAAGACGGGCTGCTAGCGCTAGGTTCCTTGATGGGTTGCTTAAGGGTACTGTAGACTCCTCTTCTCTATTATCATTATTATCTTTCAAAGTACCCCAACGTACAACTCGTTCCCCTGCCACTTTTTTCATAACACATGCCACCACGAACTGTTTGAATTATGTCGAACGCCAATGCGAGGATCCAGCCTTCGCTATTTAATATTATTATATACATATTTATATTATTACTACTCGTATACTATCCTGTTTTACCATATATTTATATTCAACACGTATCAACCTAATACTTGCATGTAAACTTACAAAGGGCTTGCCCGTATACAAATAAATAAAATAAAATATAATATATACGCGTTTTTTTTTTTTTGACGATTTCGTCGATTATTTCCTCGACATCCAGTTTAATGTCATATTTGTGGATATATGTATAGCGTTGCCAGCTCATTCAACTCGCTCTAGAATTGAAATAATATTTAAAATTTAAATCAATAATTATTATTATTTAATATACGAAAAATATTTCGTAATAAATAAAAATAGCCAATACCACCTTCATAGAGTTTCTTAAAATATGGTTTTTTTAAAAATCTTTTTAAATAAGAAAACGTGCGTTCGGGAGTCGTGAGATGACAAGCGTCCTAGAAATCGACGTATTCCGATAAAAATATTATTTATTACCTACTGATAAATGGAAAACACGGCCGTAAAACATACGTTTAAAAAAAAACAAAAAGAGGACCTAACGCCGCCGATAATTTGAAAAGTTTTCTACGAGCAAATGATATAATAAAAACGTGTCGTCGATTTTAATATACAGTCAATGGCGTATATAGAATTTCGTTGCCTTAGATACTTGTTGCCCCCTCTGACCGTCCTGGAAAAAAATGGAAGAAGCGGTGCAAATCACCACTGCATGGAAAAGAAAAAATTACGTACAAAGTATACTTTATACGGGTACACAACGCAAATATTCGTATAGCACAATATCGTTTTTCGTTTAGCAATCATATCCAAGAAATAATAAATAATTAGTGTGCTGGTTAAGGACGACTAGTGAACGGTTTATGTCAACTATCCAGACAACTCTACTTTTTTTTTTTCTACAAAATAGGTTTATTCGATAATTATACGATAAAATAGAAAAGTATACAGCAACAATTATATTTCTCCCGTAATTCGTTGCTCAGATGATATTTAATGAGTTGTCTGATTCCGGCGTGTTTCGGTAGACAAGTCCCCGGAGTGTCGTAGTATGGCGTTGTTACGCACCGGAATATTATTTTTACCGGTTACTACAATATTCGCATCGATAATAATTATCAGTTGTCACGCAACACGAATTAAAAAAAACAAAAAAATCTCCGTATTATGCCACAATGGTTTACTGTCCGATTATATTTTTTCTCTCCAAAATGTGGAAAAAAACGTCGAATATTTAAAAAAAAAAAAAAAAGTAGTAACAGCATTCGAATAAATCCCTTAAAAATCTGTTGCTCCCAAAAACGCGATGCCCGAGGCGATTGCCCTCCCTAGCCCCCCTTAAATACGCCACTGAATACAGTATAGAAGAAGAAAAAAATCCTGTAAATGTGCTAAAGAAAATTTCTAAACAATATTATTGAAAATTACTATATTTAATAGTTTAGGATTTTAGAGATTTTCGGCGCACACACTCCGACCGACCGCGATAAAAAACGATGCACAAAAACGTATTGTAAACACGGATGCCCCTCCGACGTTATAGGTAACGTCGGTGTCGACAACGTGAAAATAATATCGTTACGTTTTATTTTTTTTTCTCTTTTCCACGAATTCCGCCGTTTTCTCGTGTGTGGAGTTTGTTCGAGTTCTATTGATTTTTTTTTTTTCTATACCGCTATCCTGTCGTAACCTAACCCAACCGATATAACCTAACCTATACGCGCGGTGTGACAATATTGTTTAATTTTGTTTCCCTACTACACTCACCGAGTGTTGTTCCGTTCGTGTTTATTTACACCGGCCGACTGCGTCCCGTCTGGCATAACGAATATAAACGCGCAGCGTATTTTATTGCCGTCCGTCCGGTGTAACGTGCGCGGAAAATGACGTCAATGGCCGGGAAACAGTCGTATTCCACACACACACACACATCGCCCGGCCTTTGACGTCACCAACCCGTTAATGTAATATATTGCAAAGACCGTGTAAATACGTCGAGTGCTCCCAGAGTCCATAGGCGTAAACCGTGGAATGGGGGAGAGGACTTGAAGGGAACTGATCGGCCCCGAAAATTTACAAGTCTCCTCCCCCTCCGAGTCGGCTAATAATTTCCCTAAACACGTGACGAATATCTCCATTTCTTTTACAATTCTATTTATTTCGTTTTTATTATTTTATTATATTAAATTTCGATAGTTTTTTTTTTTAATTTGATTTTGGACGTGAACTGTTACTTATTTAGTATTGGGCTGTGATCGAAATAAGCGGTGGGGGATGGAAGCTGTATCGTTGTTTCAAGTTTTGAATGTTGTAAATGGTCCTTATTGTTGAAAAATAAGCAAAAAAAAAAAAAGTATTTTTTTTTAACAAAAGGCTCTAACACGCCGGCCCTATTAACCTTGATAGTGAACTATATCTTTAATGAAAATAGATTGAACGACGTTTAGATTTGCTGAATGTTAAAATTTTAGAAAACGATATAGTTCTTAACAAAGAAAAAAAATTAAGCAACATTACGATGAGTACGATTTAAAAAAAAATTATTTTTTTAATTCCAAGAGGGACGAATAATTTTAAACAAAATAAGTGGGGTGATGGAATATGCTAACTAAAAGAAGTGGAGGGACGGCATCTCCCCGTATCCCATCCCCCACTTCAACCGCTGAGTATTGGGCTGTGATATTGAATGTGCAGTGAATACGACGAGCACAAAAACCTTCTCAGCCCGGCCTCCAGTAATCACAAGCTCGGATTAAGAAAATGTTGGGCCCGGGGCCAAACATAATTTGGGGGCCCATGCCTGAAGCAGGTTTTGTTACTCATAAAGGAAAGGGTTATTTTTTAAAAAGTTAATTTTTTAGGCAAGAGAATTCACCAAATGAATGAAAAAGTATATTTTTATATCGTTGTCTGAACAAGGCCATAGTGTTGAATTTCGTTTATTCCAAAATTAAGTCTTCTCGTACGAAGGAGCCCACAATCAATTGGTTTTGGTGAGCCCGGGGCCATGCCCCCTGCCCCCCTTAATCCGGGCCTGAGTAATCACACAGAATTTCCATCGAAATGTCCCAGTTTTTTTTTTTTTGCATACAAGAAATGTTTTTTAAAATATTAACAATATTAAATAACGCGAATAGATTACGGTTTTTCGGTAACTGTAAAAATTGTGATTATTGTATGTGAGTTACTTATTCTTATTTATTATAATCGAATGTCTCGAGCGCTTTTAATCCGTTCAATTGCTTCATCGGTGACGTCGTGGAGTTTTGATCCTTCAGTGGGGCAGTCCTTTAAGTAGGACAGTCTGGGAAGGATGTCCGCAATCGCAGTGTGCAGGAAAGTCTGCCATTATTTGCGCGTAATCGGTTTAACACGATCCAATCTCGTCGAGATAGCCGCGATATCCCGGTACCGGATTATTCGCTAGGGTTTGTATTATTTCGTGGCTGTTTTGATTAGATTTCAGGGGAATTATTCTAACAAAAAAAAACATATATCTACCGGTTTCTAAACGTACTTTTTTTTTTTAGTTATAATTTATTAAAATTACGCGGTACGCAGCAGACTAATCGATTATGAGAATATATCAATCGACATTTTATAATATGAAAATATTGAAAATAGACGTCCGATAATCGAATAATACGGTCATTATTCGTAAACATATACTGCGTACCGTTTTAAGTTTTGAAAGTTTCATTTTTTTTTTTCGAAATATTATAACGACGTTATTTACTATAACATAACGACTTAACCGGCAAAACCGTATCGAAAGTTTTGATCGTCTTAAAAAAAAACTGTTTAAAAAAAACTAATTATCTGGTTTACTTTTAAAACAAAATATACATTTTTTTCGTTTTTTGTTTAAGCGATTTATTTTAAAACGTTTTCTCGGTTTTTTTTTCTTTCTTAATAATAAAATAAACGATTAAAAATTATTTTTCGTGTCTGTGCGTCGACCGATAGCGATTAATCGGTTTTATAATTTTTTTTTTTTTTATTCTTTAAATTATTTTATTTATTTTTTTTTTACTTACGAAAAAGTAAATTACATTTTTTCCATTTAAAATTTTTTTTTTTTTAACTTAAATGTTTATTCAATATCAAACGAGATCCGTAAACTATTTTAAAGACCGATGGGCTTTAGCCCATATTTTACTCCACACATAGTTTAATCCGTCCCTGCGCCAAGCATAATAATATCTACATATATTTATGAGAGTATATAGTAGTATTTGGCAGTAGTTTTTAAACTCGCTATCAAAAAAAAAAAAAAAAATCACGAAACAATCTATTGCAAAAACATACGAGTTTGCTCAGGAAAAATACTCGAATATTACGGGTGAAAAAAAAATTGATTCTTTTGAGATATAATACGAAATATATGATTTGATTTTCTTAAAAAAGCTCTTTTAATATTAAAAAGAAGATAAATTTTTACATAAACTTAAAAAAAAAACTAATCACAGTGGCGTATTTAGGGGGGCCGAGGAGGACAATTGCCCCGGGCAGCACTTTTTTGGAGGCAGCAAATTTAACTGGGAGCATTTTTTTTTTTTTTTTTTAAACAGATTTATAACGCGGTATAAGCAGTTGTAAAAAAAAAAAATAATAGAAATCTCAGTTGACAACTTCATTAAACTATTATTATGAAATAATTGAAGATTTTACAAGATCAAAAGCGCGACGAAAAATATTAATTTAATGATGTTCGCTCTTCTTCTCTTAAATATTTATATTGTATTAATTTTTTCACTATTTTTTTTTTTCATTTGTTGACATTTTGTTCACTATTTCGTAAATAGATAAGAAAATAAATGAATAAATTTTACAATTTGCTTTGATTATTTTCTTATCATGGGTACTGTTGAGAGTGCCTACGATATTCAACATTCTAGGGCACTCGATAGATTTTTATACTGCACGATACTATTACCATGTCACATGTATTTAAAGTTTTTTTTTATGAGTAAGAAAAATCGCCACTATAAAAAAACCGGTGAGAGTAAGAGGGCATAAAAAAAAATGTGTACCCATGGCAGCAAAATCCTAAATACACCACTGATTAATCAATATGGTTTATTAAACGTATTATTATATAACCGGTGATTGTTGGGATTGTGACAATCGAATAATATTGCGTCTTTCGTTACAACGATAAGCCGACAGATTCGTTTACGTTATTTTTACAATTTAATTGATTTTGTACAAAAAATACAATATTACGACAAAATTAATGTAACCGAGATTTTCTCGGTACAATCCGGGCCCGGTCGCACTAGCGCCTAGTGGTGGTGATGCGCAAAAATTAGAACAGTACTCGTGTGGGAAGAGAGAACATGATGCGAAGAGAAGAAGAATAGTTTACGCGTGCGTGCTCGTTTGAGTTGAATTAAAGTTTGCACTTATAATCTCGAACCGATCGTCGACAATAACACGAGGACCCGATTACGAGGAATGACTCTTTGCCTCTGTCACCAGAAGAATTTATACCCTTTTTTTGGAGGAATGGGGTTAGGTTGACATAAGATAAATAGATAGTCGGCCTATAAAACCGAAGCGCATCGTGGAAGGGGTTATACAAAAACCCAATTAAAACTTACAGTACTATCCACACACACACACACAGGCCGAGGATACGGTCTGATAACAATAGCCGTACGTTTTTAAATGAAATTCACGAGTGAATTATATGTGGAGTCCCGTCCATTAATAATAGACACGGCGAAGTAAAAAAGCGTTTCCGGAAACGATTTCTTCCGACCGAGATAACAATCTGTTCGTGTTTATACGAAAAACGAACCGAGAGTTTGTTTAAAAATACTGTTTTCCGTAAGCGTCGCGTGCCCTATAATTTTTTTTTTTTATTCCGTGGGGGTTAGGTTAGGTTTGGAGACTCGAGTACGACGTTAAGCGTCTTACATTATTTTCGTTTGTTTTCAGTAGAAAACCTACGCGATCGCCCTGCAGGATGATGGTTTCCTGCGCCTGTTTCCTTTTTTCTTGTCCGCCACGCGCGTGAAAAACACCGATAATTTTAGACGTTTTCTTTACTTCCGACTTCGTAACCCGCGACCCTAACCCATTGACCTAACCTTCGACGGTGTAATCGGGTCTAGATCAGCGGCCGATCGATATTTTGTCATAAAAACAAATATACGATTTTTTTTTTTTTACATTTGTATCCATTTAAATAAGACAATTTAATTAGATTTAAAAAAAAATTATAGTTCATATTTTATTTTTCTTGGACATTTCTACACAAACATTTTTATGAACCTCCAGAATCCGTTTAATCTGTTTCTACACTGTGATCACAACATTTAGTCAATATTAATTAAGGCTCGTCGGCGACCAGTTTTTTGACCAAATTTTTAACATTTCCAGGTGATTTCCGTCATCTGTCAGTATACAAATTTTCGATCAAAAACACTTATATTTTGTTCCGAAATTCCATCCCACTAAAAAATTTTTAAAAAAAAGGGCTAAAGGAGATGATTGATATCCTCCTCGTGATCACGCCACTGCTAATCTTAGTGATTTTTTTTTTAAACGATACATGGTTTTTTTTTCATTTCATTTCTTAAATCATACCACGCTGTCGCGTTTATTATAAATATATTTTTTTTATATATATAAAAAAGAAAGGAAAAAAACGTATTCGAGTCACGACGATTAGTAGTAAACAAATACAAAAATATAATCGAATTATATAATGCAGATAATGTATTTAGTTGCGTGCAGCTTCCCGATGATAATTTCGTTATACAGATATAGTTGGAGTTTTTTTATTGAGAAAATCTCGTTATTTTTTATGTCACGCCTCGGATACGCGACTAATAATATACGCACGTTGTATACAAAAAAAATTAATCAATCGAGAACCTTTTAGATAAATATTTAATTTTTATCAAAAAAATAATAATAACCGAATAATTTGTCGCGAGGCGACGTTCGGCTAAATAATTTTGCCTCGGTTAATTAAAACGATTTCCGCCAATCGAACCGAACGGAAAACAATCGTTGCCTGCCATCGTATAACAACGTATAACGAGACTATGTTTCTGCTGCTCGCGTAAATTGAAAAAATATTTAATCATTTGAAACGCTTTTTACAGGAGCGTATTTAGACATTTTTTTAGGGGGGACTGAGGCATTGAGTAAATATCATTGTTGAATTATTTCTAAATTCTAGTCCAAGACTAAATCTTAAAAATAGGACAAATTACCAAATTCTCAACATTTTAAAAACAATTACATATTAGGAATTTATTAAAAATATTACATCCTATAGCCATAGGGCATAGGAATTAGTAAAGAAAGTTCCTGACATTTCGGGGGGGGGGGCTGGAGCCCCATCAGCTCCCTACTCCCCCCATAAATACGCCCCTGACTTTTTATTATTATAAAAAAAAAAAAAAAAATCGCTTTTCATTTCGGACAATCCGCCGTGAAGCGAACGACGAGTCGAAAATATAAAATAGCGTTTTTTTAATTTTAATATATTGCCTCGCGTCACCACTCTTGTTTCTGTCTAAATTTTCGTGATTAATAGAAGAAAAAAAATTGTTGTTTTTTACTACCGCTACTCTCCTCGCGCTCATTAACATTGCGGTGGACTTACAAAACGCGTTTTCTCACACGCGATATTTCAACGACTACGGGAGACAAATAATAAATGTGAATAATTTAGAGGGCATTTAACCGCCGTCGTACACTTACGCGAACCATAAATACTTACCAACCTAAACAAAGGGCGTGTTCGAAGCAATATATGTATATAACGGATATAATTATTATAAAATGCAAACTTCCGTTAAAGCTGCAAACTTCGCACTTCTCTGTACATACACGCATATAATATATACAGCGGCGTATTTAAGAGAAGTCGGGTCATTCCCCTCGACTCCCAGGGCCCAAAAACTGAATTAAAAATATTACTGCGCGTCGGTTACGATGAAAATTTTATCCATCCCAGAAAAGGGTGTGGAGGTGAAGTCATGCAGAAAACTGGAGAGACTTACTCGAGGAATACGAGAAGCCTTCAAAATCTTTAACGGCAAAAGCTCGGACAAGCAAAACCTCGAACGTCAAAATAACGAACAAAAAAATCTGTGATCTATCTGAGGTTAGGTTATTCGTCACCTAACCTCAGATAGATCACAAATTTCGTCACAAATCTAGGGATATTTTTTTTTTATTCAAGTATGCCGACACGTGCCCGCGGAGTGAGGTGCTAAAAAGCGAACGGATTTTTGTACAAATTCTGATAGCAATCTTAAATGACGGTTAAAATTTTATTGTTCAAGGTCTGGGCTCGTTCAAGATTTTTTGCTGTTTATGATTTTGACGTTCAACGTTTGAGCTTGTTCGAGGTTTTGCCGTTGTTTCACGGTTAAATTTTAACCGTTCAAGATTTTAAAACGCGTCCGAGGAGTTTCATATCAAAGATGTTGATACGTAGCTAATATTTATTCGTTTCTATTAAATAAAACAGTAATTTAAAATTCGTTATTATAATATTTTCAACGGGAAAGACTTTATAAAGGCTTATAGCTATACTCAATAGATTGGCGGAAAGGAAGCGCAATAAAACTCGAAGAAGTTCTCACTGAACTCTCCAATAAAAATAGACAATTCAAATTTTCTAAATTCTAATAAATATATATATATCAAAATAGACGATTACTTGATGCGTAATTTATTGCTATTTGATTCATATACGCAATATGTATGCGTCCGTTTTATTAATAAAAAAAAATATATTTTAATTTAAAAACAGATTTATTTTATCCCCCCCCTTCCCCAGAGAAAAATTGGAAGTACTCTACTGATAATACAACGGAGAAAAACAAATGACATACTTTCCTCGACGACCAACGCCAAAAAATTATTATAATCCACCGTCCGTCGTCCATCTTTTTTTTCGCCTTGTCTTTGTATTATTATATTTCATCGCCCGCCGCACACTGTTCCGAGACGCAACAATCCGAAAAGCAATTTTTTTTTTTTCAACAAAAAAAAACTGTTGTAATTTATGGTTTTGGTTCTGTGGCAGTAGTTGAAGATCAAATAATCTTCTAATTTATTAAATCGCGTTACATTTTAATCCGGTTTTACTACTGCAGGGCTGTGAACTCGAGTAGGTTTACAATAAATTTTTTACCGAATTTCTTTACCAGGTATGTGTTTAACCACAACACGTGAACAACACGTTTTACTGTATAAAGAAAATAATGAATGAGTTATGAATACCTATTATTACCTATAATAATTCGAAAACAAAAAATATGCAGAAATAACATCTTCGATTTTGCTGTGATTTTGTACGTTTTTTCTTCGGTTGAGAAAGTTTTCAAAATGTATTAATAACGTCAAAAGAGCGTGGAAAATACACATGGTCGACGCGTACGTTTCTCAGAAATGCGTGTTCTTGTAAAATATAAACGTTACTTCGCGCTATTTTTTAAAGTAAGTTTTCCGTGTCTTTAAATGGAACGCACAGTCAACATCTATTTGACTTGCTCAGTATCCTTTGATAAAAATATCAAAGCGAACTTACCCCACTTAAGTTTTTCAGTAAAAAAAAAATAATAATAAAAAAATACTTGTACTTAAAAAAAAATAATGAATTTTTTAATTTAATTTTAAATATATATATACGATATCTTGATAATTATTATTATTATTATTACTATTTCAACAAAGTTGGTTGGTTTAAAAAGAGTTGGAAAAGTTTTAGGTACGTATACATACTTTGTGATTCGTACAAAGATTAAAAATTTAATTTTGTTTCTCAAGAAATATTAAAAAATTTTTTGTATATTTTCATTTGTACGTAGAAGCGGCTTTTAACATTTTTTGCGAGTGTTTTTTTTTTTTATTTGCAATTTTAAAAACATTTTGACTCTTACATTATTATAAATTTTAAATTATAATATAAGCGTAAAATACACATTTCTTTTTAAATTTCAAATTATTAATAAAACAACTTTTTAAACTTTGGACAGTATTCGCTCTGGATATCGGTGTCACCCTGCAGCAACGGACGTTCGAGATGGTCCGGTTGAATCTGGTATATCGACGACGGTACTTTAGTAATGGAAAATATATACGTTCAGTATAATATAAAATATCAGTTATTTCGATCGCAGCGAGAAGAATTTATATCGCATTATAAATAGGCCTATAACTCGAGTTTAAGACATTTGAACCATAGATTTCAGATTTGTTGACGGCAAACCGCAATAGTTATTCACCCAATTTTTATTGTAATGTCTTGGTATACACTGTATGCCTATTATATACTCGGCGTGCTTGTAAATAATGACATCCCATTACGAAAATAATGTTTAACATAGAAAGGAACCGTTCAATATTGTCCTATATATTAGCTGCGTAAAATATTCTTCTTCGCGTGTCGGTCAGTGGTAAAGTTTTAAATTCCCTTCTTCTCCCAAAAGTCCGCAATTTTAATTGCATTGTCCTTTAGTTGTTGTCCTATAAAATCCAAAATCTCTCCTCTTACTGGTAGTATTGGGCATTCCAATAAATGTCTTGTCGTTTGCACATTCCCGCACTCGCAGTCCGCGTCTGTGATGGTTAAACCCCATTTGCGCATATTTTCTTTAGTTCTTCCTGCTTCCGATCGTATTCTGTTAATGGTCTTCCATGTGCGCCAAGGTAAGTTGTATCCTGGGGGGAGGCATTCTGTCAGATGCCTCCGCATATTGTACTTTTGTCACTTTTTAATCTTGTCACTGTTGGCATTTCTGTGATGGATTCACTATAGTTTTGATAAATGGTTTTCTAAATTTTAATCGGCTATTAATTTGAACTTCGCCAAACATGGGGTGTCTATGGTCACTTATCTGTTTCTTCCTTTCCACCATCGCTGCTTCTGCTCTTCTTATATCTGGTGGAACAATCGCACTTAAAATCTGTATGCTGCGTAATAACATATGAAATGATTGCAGTATCGTTCCACACTTCTACCCGATGTCGTTGTATTTTTAAACAGTCGAATTACTACTGCGTCGTTGAAAAAATTATAACTTTTATTCTCCTGAAGTGATTAATGATTTTCATATTTTAAAAATGATTTTTGTGTTTAATGCGAACTTCCATTTTTTTTATCGGTTCAACAATATTATTTGAAACGTGAAAAATATACGTTCGATATTGTAAAATACTCTGGAACAACATATAATCGCCACTATATGGTTACTATTTGGAATGAAAATATAATAAATGCCTACAATAAACGCGTATTACTATATTGTTTTTAATGGCTGACATTTTTTCGACTTCGGGACAAAAACGAATAATAATATTCCAAAGTCTCGTAACCGTTACATAATGGAACGGACAATATTCGGTTATTTTCACTGGATAATACAATAAAAAGCCAATTTTAATAATCATCCCGTTTCGCAGGAAGAAAGGTGGTCGTGTAATTTATTTTCTAGTCTTTGATATCGGATCGATTACCATATCAAACACTGACGCGGTCTTAGTATTTCAAAATCCTGCGCAATAAACCTGCGCGTTCAAGGCCTTTGTTGTAATAATATTAATTAATTAAAACAAAACACGCTTTTTGTTTTAAAAACAATAAATAGTGTAAAATATTACTTAAGTTATCTTCGAAAATCTCCGCTGAAAAATATTGTAACAATATTTTTTTTTCGATCATTGCAAAACGTAATATTTTTCGACGTCGTAATAAAAATAAAATCGCTTTATGACTCACGAATTGATTACGATACGAACGTGTATCGTTAGTAAAAAAAAAATGAAAGTTTACGGCAATAACGTAACAAACAAATAAGGTATACCTAAACAAAATGTATGAAAATTGAAATCATCGTCGGTATTGCAATTAAAATTTGTATCGATTATATAAAAATAAAAACAAAAGCTTTTTACGAATTTCGTTCGAAAATCTTTGGATTTTAAACATAAAATTAGATGCATATTATTGAATTAGGAAATTATTCCACAACCCTCGAATCAATTTATTAGGTAATACTATATAAAATACGAAGTTTTGTGTAACTAAATATATAGACAAATTAAAATAAAACTAATAAAACACCATCGCATTACGAATGAAAATCTGTACCGATCTGAAAATCATAAAGTATTGAATGTCTATATATTTTGTATTCTAACTTATACTTTTTTTTCACTTATTGTTTAAACAATAATAAAAAAGATATATCCTTTTTTTTTATTTCATAATATTAAAAATATGAAATTTGTTATATATATATACAGTACATATCTGTTCAGTAAGAAATCAAAAAAAAAAATATAATAATAAAAATATGTATAAAATTTAATAAATATTTTTTTTAAACATTGCCCTTCGTGATATGTATAAACGTGCGTCATATATATATAATGTGTGTGTGTGTCAATAAAATTCGAAACGAAATTGTTTGTGATATTCTTTTTCTCCCTCTCGGTGAAACGATAAATATTTTATATATTTTGTAGGCGTTTTTACGCTGGAACACGACGAGGAGAGTTCGCGATGATTCGGTGTGATATGTTTTATATCATTGCGAGAAAATACGCAGTGAGATCTCTTCGGTCGGTCGTAAAAACGTTAATGGGAAAAATCGAAAAACGAACTGCAGAATCGGTCACCGTATAGAAGAAAAGTGTCGAAGGATCGCGCGTGTGCTACGGACCGATACGTTATTATACTTTATATTATATTATGTATGCGTGTTTGTGTTCAGAAATGTTTTCAATATATTATATCCTCTTTTATGGCTTTACGAGCCGTTTAGACTGATGGCCGCAACAAAAACTGCTTCCTTCCATCGATCTCTACCGTAGGCCAACTCCCAGTTCATCGCGATTTCTTCTAGTAGCTCCCCGACGCGGTCCTTCCGTCTTCTTCGTGATCCTCTCCTCGATCTCTTCCCCGTCATCACGTCTGCCAAAGCTATTTTCATCGTACTTTCATCGGGCCGCTACTCTTCGTGGTCAGCCCATTCTATCGTTGTCCCTCTGATGAATTGGATTTCACTTTTGTACGGCTCCGTCGTTATAGTTCTATTGTTTCCCATTTCTGTTCTGCACTTTTTGAACACCGGTTTATTACCTATTTTTTTTTTTTTTTTTAACTTCCGCACTTGGTTTCTCCTCGTCTCCTCTTGTCGTAGCACGCGTATACGTCAAAATATGTCGTATATAACTATTAAAATAGTTGATCTTTTGTTTTCCCTGACAGCAACTCAGATTTAAATACGTTCTCTAACGCACAGAAGCATCGGTCAGCAGCACTCCCGTCCGGATACTGATCTTTCCGTGCATGTCATTTTCGCTGTTCAGAGTGGTCCCGAGGTATTCGAGGTCTTGTACTTGTTCAATATTGTTATCTCACACCCACGCAGATGATTGTGGTTACCCCCTTCTCGTTCTACCATCAAATGTTATTTGTTTTTTTCGCTGTTGATTATTATTAAGCTTATTAAGATTATTATTATATCTGTCCCACACGTGTTTTCAATATATATATATAATACCAGTGTTTTCGAAAATCGTTTTTTTTTTTATTCCGCCACGTAATAAAATCATTAGGTACATCTCGGCAAAGCGGCTTATAGCGGTCTTTCTCCGTTCCTGTAAAGTAGAACGCGTTGCATATAAATATATCATAATCTGTGGACATCCTAACAATGCCACGCCCGCCCTCCCCCTGTAAAAGCCGTATAACTATATAGAGTCGGTTTTAATTATTATAGTAATATTAATTTAATCTCGAAATTTAATTCGATTATAACTACGGAAAACACTCGACCATCTACAACGTGTACATAATACGTACTGCAAACTTTACATGAGCGTGCTGCCTATATAATACACCTACTAAGCTTAATGAAATTTTCGCTAACATGTAAATTTACGTGAACGTATTACTTATGTGTACGTATAAGCACGTCGTATATATTTTTTTATTTTTTTAACACCCTACTGCAGGGGCGTATTTATACAGGGAGGCTGAGATTTCGGGGATAAAACCTTACAAATCAGTAAACTTCTTCTTTTCTCGTCCGGTGCTAGACAATTTTTTTTTAAATATAAATATACATAATAATATATCTACATATAAAGTAGTGTAGTATAACAGTGATCAAAATATATTTTGTAAGCCAGTGCGTTGCTACATCTGTTGCTTTTTCATTAGTTATCGCCAAGTCGTTCTTTGTGCATCCTGATGGGATTATAGTTCGCACCGTAGCAGGTGGTCCGCAGTTCGGCTTTCACCGCAATCGCAAGTGCGATTACAAATTAGTAATGTTATTGTTTGGTATAATGTATATAGTCTCACTGGATTTTATTGTTTTATTTAATTAGAATACGGTTAAAATTTGTTAATTGTACTCACGGTTATAACAACCGTGCTCGTACCGCGAGTCTGCTGATAATGACGTTGACAATTTTAACATGATACCACCGCAGATTAGTCGAAAACAGACGAATGAATCACTCGGCCCGAGAACAATAAAAAGACAAATTAATTTTTGGTACGTTTATTTTGCGGTAAAACTGATTTTGGTATTAGCCAAATCACGTCATTTCAAGGAGCGAGAGAACATTGTTCGGAGTTATTTGGTGACGTTTACAGCGAATCAAAACCTTTAACCTATCGCAACGTCGTTGAAGAAAAAACCCGCGGTTATGTGTCAGCCGAAGAAAACGTTCAAATATTTCACATATTGTTCCAACACCGAATAAATACTAAGTGAGAAATATTTTTATTTCTCATTTATAGATGATTTAATATCATAAATGATCGTTCTGTGCTTCAAAAAGAAACTGTTTCTTCTGTACAGTATACTTTACCTCCTCTTTGTATAAATAATTATTTTTCGTTTATTCGTGAAGCGGCAGATTTTACGTGGAAAATTTGCCAGTGTAGAGGCCGAGCATGTTTTATGGATTTCTAAATGGAGCATTGTAAAACCGACATCAAAACCGACCATCTCCACAGACGCTTTAATTTCGTGTGATAAAATTTTATACCTAACCTAATCATTACCAACAACTGTTAAAAACACATGCGTATATTGTCCGAGAACAATTTATAAAAAAAACCTCATAAAAGTTTTCGTTTGCGTTATTTTCCATCCAAATTCGTCAATATCGGTTATTCGTTGGTACCGAGTATATCGTAGATTTATTTAGAAGGAGTAAAATTTGAGATGAACCATTTTTAAACCGTGTGAGAAGGAATTTTACACGATTATCAACCGTCTTACGTATATAATGACCCTAAAAGGCAGTATACATTCTAAAAAAGGTTAAAAAAAAAAAAATGAAATATTCAAAAGTTAGTTCTTGTAATCGGCGAAACAATTTTATATTTGGCGTGCTACATGAAATATTTGAGAATAAAAGTATTAAATACGAGCGAAAGTATATCAATACTCAGACCTATCGCTAACATTATAAATCTATTTATTTTATCAGACAGTTTTACCAAAGTTATGGTATAGTTCGAATATATATATATATATATATATATAATATAGTTTAAGTTCCCTGCAAAGAATATCTTCGGCTCTTTTCGAGTCCTAAGTAATTTAACTTTGCAAAAGAAAAACACGAAATGAAAAAAATATGTGTTTTAAAGTTCAAACGATAAAGAAAAATTGTAATTTCCGCCAATCTGTTCGGAAATACATATATACGACTTTTGATAAATCGCATTTATCGTTATTTCGGTTATTGTCTGAACTGTAATAATATTTTAGCGGATGAGCAAGAGAATTTTAGCTAATATTTTTTTTTCTTAGATTTTTATCGTAGAGGCTAAGGCTACATCTAGGGATAGAAATAAATCTACAATATTTGGGAAGCTGCGAACAATCAAAAAGACTTAGTACCCTTCTCACCCTCGATGTCCGTTCCTTTATCCGAATCAATGAAAAGGCATTTTTTTTTTTTTAGATTTTGAAATGTGTTCGAAGTAAAGAGAAACTGTTCGAAACGATGAGAAAAACTATATGAATAAAATAAGAGAGAAAAATGTTCTAACTATTATTTCTGGCTGTGTCCGTGTTCTGTAAAAGAAAAAAAAACAATCACGGTTTTTCTTTTTTTTATGTTTTATTGAAAGACACCGAACGTTTGCTATGAAAATTAATAAAATATTCTAATTAATTAGAATTATTTAAATCGGGAAATAAAGTCTTTGGAAAAGATTTTTAAAAATGTATTTCTTTTTCTCGCACCGTATTTTTTTTTTTTAATTGCGCGTTGTATTAGATATACACGTCATGTATATGAAAAAATTATTTGAAAAACTGAGATTTCGTTGTAACCCTATTCGATATGATAACAATAATAATAATATATTCACGACCAATACTCTCGTAATATTTTTCTTTTGTCATCGCTCTTGCTATTTCTCTCTTTCCTTTTTTTTTTTTTTTTTTTTTGTTTTTACGGCAAAAGTTGTTTTTTATTCTTGCACACAACTCGACTGATTATTATTATCATTTAATAAAAACGTGAATATTTTATTACACGCCGGCGTAAAACGAGACGACACGGCACGCATTACGCGAAATATTATTATAGTTCGTTTGTCACGAGTATTTACGACTAGAATAAAAAAATTGTATTTGGTAGTGTGCAATTTGCCGCCGTCTTATATTATTTTTCACGCGAAATAAACTATACGAACATGGCCGTAGCCGGGGGGAGGTTAGGGTTCAGACCACCCCGAAATTTTTTCTTAAAATAAAATTTAATGATTTATATATTCTATTATTAGTTAATTATTTTTATTTTATTTCATATTCGTACTCTCAGCCCCCCGGTCTTGTATACGAATATTATATTTTTGTGATACGAAACGCGACACTACTCGTGGACGCGTGTAGTGCTGTTGCTGCGAAAAAATAATGTCCATTCCAGTTAAGAATATGTCACGTCGAAACAAAACAAAAAAAATTTAACTGCCGAAACGTATACATGATTTTTTTTATTTCTGACCGTTGCAGACATCGGTCTGCGTCCCAAACGATGTACGAAAAATGTGTAAAAAATTGACATGTTTATCAGCAATTCGTTTCAAACGGGAAATAATCCACGACGTCTTCGAACGAATTTCCTCACCACGACAATAGCTGCAGATGACAACTTTATCCGTGAAAAATCGGATTTATATTCTTCTGTCAAGGCAAACACTATTCGCCGTTAATTCGTAGCGGGCTTAAAAAATTATTCTTTATACTTAAACGTATCTTTTGAGAAGTGATACGATTTGTTTGCAAAAAAAAAATCCTCGCTGCTATCCATCTTGAGTAAACATTTGATTCCCCCCTCTATAACACGCTGTAGCGTTCCAAATTATTTGCCACGAGAAACAAAATGTTAGAAAGTCAGATAGTGTGTGTGTGTATGTATCGAAAAAAAATTGTAATACAGAGGGTGTAAACTTCATTTTTAAAGGAATGTAAAATATTCTTAACTTTATCTTCAAACGTCTATAGCCGTGATATACGCGAATGCTGGGAAACATACAACTCGCGGATGATTTCAGCACAAAATAGAAAAAAAAAATTTTTTTTTTTTAAATAATCCTAGTGATGATAACGACGACGAAATCGTTGTTATCGTCGTCTAAACGTGAAATTGCGGATTTTTTTTTTCCAGAGAGAGGAAGCAGACGATGCCGGGCCAACAACAAGAGCGCATAAGGCTGTCCTCGATGGGTGGCGAGTCGACATGCAGCAACAGCAGTAGCGGAGCCAGCGGCAGCACGATAATGAAAATTCGGAGGCGCGTGGTAATGATGGGAGCGGCCAGAGTGGGCAAAACGTCCATCATCAAACAGTTCTTGTACGATCAGTTCCCCGACCGGTACAAGGAGACCATCGAGGAATTGCACAGAGGTGAGTATAATGCACGCAATAACGGTATACGAGTCTATACAGCATTGAAGACTCCAGGCGTTCGCGAACGACGAGAACAAGACGAGATGTCTTTTTGTGAAAACGAAAAAAAAAAAATCGAAATATCTAACGAAAGTGTCCGAAACCCGAACGAAACTAACCGTTAATGTTAATGTTAATCTGTCATGTGATTCGACGTTTCAACACGTCTGCGAATTACGAAATTCGCGTGTAAAAATTACCCATTTGCCGTGAAAATCCCTGGGGAATAAATCGCTATTTTTCGATTTTCGTTTTGACCGAATTGACTCTGTCAAAAAAAAAAAAAAAAAAATGAATAATTCCAGTAGTTTCACGGATTTGACGAATTCTAGGAGACTACGAATTGCCGGACGGTGCACGGTTGACGTTGGACATTCTGGACACGTCGGGAGCTTATCAGTTTCCAGCGATGAGAGAGTTGTCCATATCTACTGCTGACGCGTTTCTCTTAGTTTTCTGCGTGGACCGAGAAGACACCTGGGATCAAGTCAAACACTTCAAAGAACAAGTAAATCCGAACGATAATATTATATGAGATTACGCAGAAAACAAGTTTTCGACCAGTAACATTTTTTCTTTCTTTTTTTTTTTTAAACCTTTCTAATTACCTTAAACGATAACAATAACGACAACAAATTATTATTATTATTATTGTTGTCGCAGATCGTTGAAAGGCGAGGACCGAAAATCCCAATAGTGATCGTAGGCAACAAGTGCGAACTGCCCGAGAGATTTCTGCCAACGGAAATCACCGAAGCCATAGCTAGATACGACTGGGAATGCGGCTACGTGGAATGTTCGGCCAAAGACAATAGCAACATAGTGCAAGTGTTCAAGGAACTGCTAACTCAGGCGAAGGTATATTATTATTAATTATTTAATTATTTATTATTATTATTATTATTATTATTATTATTATTATTATTATCATTATTATCATTATTATCATTATTATCGTTATTATCATTATTATCATTATTATCATTATTATCATTATTATCATTATTATCATTATTATCATTATTATCATTATTATCATTATTATTATTATTAGGCGTGTTTTCGCGATTAACCAAATGTAACCAGTTTACTGTTGTTTATAAACAAGTCGTTTTCGCGATTTTGGTTGTAACTTTGGTAATACATTTTGGTTATAGATTACTGATATTTTATAACCGATCAAATTTAATGTTTACGTTGTTTGGTTATTGATAACGGAAATGTGATAATAGGAGGGAAATTTAAAATGGGAATCCATAAATATAATATAATAATAATATATGTTTTTATATATTTTTGATTTGTATTTAAAACTGTATAAGTGTGAATCAGTGTGCGTATAATATCGGCATCGGGCCCCTTATCATTTTGTATTATCTCTAATAACTGTCTATAACCATAAACACATCGTTTTCGCGGATCTTCAACCAATAACCAAAATGTCTAAACACGACTGATAATAAATGTAACCAGGTTAATCGCGAAAACACGCCTATTATTATATAGATCAAAACGAAAACCGCGAGTTTTTGTTGAAAACATTTTTTTTTAGCTTTTTTATCTTCAATACATATTAACACGCCAATATAGTTGTATAAGTTTTCACATACACTCTCTATATATATATATATATATATATATATATATATATATATATATATATATCGATAAAAACCTTTTCACATATACGTATAAGTTTCGAAATCCGATCGCTTCTTTCGAACGTTTTCAAACTTTTACGTATTTATTTATTTTTCGATTAATATTTATTATAGCGCGCACCTCGTGTACAGTATACGAGAGGCATGTCCGCCAGTAAAACGCGTGTACTACTGCTAATAATATTAAATGTAATGTAATAATAATATTATTATTATTATAAGGAAACATCAATAATTAAGCAATTTAAGTCGGATAAGTTAGATGAATTAAATAAATTTTCCAATAATAATTAATTTTAATACTCGAACAACGCACGAATAATATATGAACGCGCCAAAATTTGTTGCGTATCGGAACTCGGGAAAACTGCAGTTTGTATAATATACGTACTTTCGCGTATTGTTTTTTTCCATACCGTATTATATTAGCTACTCGTTCGGTTTATAAATATTTTATATGATAAAGTTTGAACTGCAAACGAAAAACTTCTACCCGGTGCCTATTATTATTTCCCGGCTGGTTAAGATAAAATATTAAACGACCTAATAATTTATTATACTTGTAAATAATTTATACTCGTAATTGATAAAGTTTTGCAACGTCGTCGGACGTGTTTAATTTTTCATAGTCTCGAATCGGACAAATTTTCATCGCCAGCCGTTAAACGCCTGCACCGGACGTTATCCGCTTGTCTTTATTTTTTTTTTATGTAAATTTCATAATTCGCTTTTCATAATATTATATTATATACAATCGTGTAGTTAACTGCCCCTTCAGTTTTTTCTATATACACCGCCGTGTTACTGAATTTTTTGTTTTTATATTTCCTCGATTTTGTGTATGACTTACACTGCACGACTTCTGGAGTTATACCAATTCGTATGACGTGAATAGGAATGGAAAAAATAATCAATATTTGACTGAGACGTTTATAAATTATTATTTGTGATTTTGTGTAGCCAACGGTTTCCAAATCATTAGCGAATAGTAACGAATATAATATTCGAAATGTTGAAAAATTATTCGCAATCGCGTATACTTCATTTTTTTAACAATTCATACTTCAAAAGCATAAAAATAATTTTGTTAGGTATACGAGAACCTCAGCAAATCAAACGATATTATCGTGGAAAAACTTTTTGTTTTTAACTGTTTAAAATTCATAATATTGGATGCGTGTTCCACAATTGTACCGTTTTTCTATAATAAATAATATTTATAATTTTTAAATTTATATTTAAAAAGTATACAGACTTAAAAAAATTATTCTGATATCGCGGGCATCGGGAAAGTCACTGACGTACTCGATATCTCTACAACTCATAAAACCTTCTAGTAATCCATCTGAAACGCGTTGAGATATTACTAGAGTTCTAAGAGTAAATTTTCTAGAAAAAAAAAGCGAATTTTTCCATATATGTAGCTCTAACGACGTTCTCGCGTACAATTCGATTTAAAAAATGTTCGACCTTATAATATACGCAGGATAAAAATAATAGCATTTGCGTATAAGCGATTAAGAATAAATAATAATAATAATTTTTTTTATTTATATAAACGTTATTTAACATTTTTAATAAAAATCAATAAACAAAATCCAATACAAACGCGATTGATCTTTTTTAAGGTACCGTAAATTGTTCGTTACCCAAGGTCGACAAAATCGCAATATACGGCATTGTTAGCGAGGGGTGAAACAGTATTATTATCCGCGTTCAAAAGACATAAATCTCAAACATTTTCGGCGCTATGTATTATTTTATTACTTTAAAAAGCAGATCCTCCGATCGCTATAATAATGACAGAAAATACACTTCGTCATTTCCACTTAAGAAACGTGCGCGCGAGTCGCGATATTATTAAACGCTAACAATATTATATTTTATATAAGTCCTTGTAATTCAATCGACTGACTATATTATTATATTAATTAAACACGCATTTTAACAGCTACATTCCGACATACATAATATTATATACATTGTTCGACGCATTATTACTATTAATTTCATCCGTCCTACCTGCAGATAGGTACGCGTATAGCATCCAATAGATATCCTCTCTTAAAATGATATCTATAACAGTGCTCGTTGTATATGTGCATTATTATTAATTAAATCTTTATACCCTTCTCTCTCCCTATATACATATATTATATACATTAATACTAATTAAATTATCCTGCACGCACTTAAACATTATATCGTGTTATACGAATACTCTTGTGTGTACTAGCTGTTGCAGGCTATACAGGTAAAATAACATTAATTTTCAATTACGTATCGATTCGTTCGATATTTCCACAGTAATAATAATTATAATAATATTAATAATAATTGAAAGAAAAACGCGTTCCTTTTTCTGTCTTGACTTGTAAATTTTACAATAAAACCACTAGATTTTTTTTGACATTTTAAATATTTTGAAACTATAAATATATACTAAAAAAAAAAAGAGAAAGAAAAAATCTGCGTCGTAAAAAATATTTTTTAATACACGGTTTAAAATTCCCTTTCCTAAAAGCAAAAAGGTTAGACGGTAAGATGGAATTATGTTCTAGCCACCAATCAAGCCGTGATTTTAGCATACATTCAAAAGTTTTACATAAAGCAGAGGAGAGTGCTATGGGACGGAAGGAAGTATTTGAGTTGGGTTTGGGAATAGGAATGACTTTATATGACTTCCAAGGTAATGGAATTTGCTGGGTAATCAGAATATTATTCAAGACGTTAAGTAAGAAATCGAGAGCATTAGAAGGAAGATGTTTTAGCATAACAGGAGAAATATTATCAAGACCAGAGGCGATTGAACGACGTGAAGATATGGCGTAATTTAATTCCAAAATAGTAAAGGGATTTGTAAGTATATGAGAAAGAGGCGCTTGAGGACAAAACAAAGGACAGGCTTCAGAAAAATTGGGAACATAACTAGGAGCAACTTTGGAGCAAAATCATAGAACCAATCCTCATTAATGGGGCGATGAATTGGAAAGACACATTTTTAAAGCGTCTAGCTGTATTCAAAGAGAATGAATTGAAGATGACGGATTTAAACTTGAACAGAATTTTTCCAAGCTTTTCTTTTTCGTTTTTAGATGACGTGTAGTAAGAGCACAAACGTTACGATAATTGAGAAAATCAATCATAGCGCCGGAACGCCGAAACGTTTTAAAAAGTAGTGATCTCTTTTTGACAGCATCAGTACAAGTGGAATTCCACCAGGGAGGAGAAGGGGATACGTTTATTCTTATTATTTTTGTAGGAATAGAGAATTTGGCGGCATTATCAATAATATTTGTAAAAGTAGAATACGAGTTAACGGAAGGAAGATTATTAGATAAAGAGGAAATAGAATTTTGAATATAGAGTGTAAAGGATGCCCAGTTTGCTTTATTAAAATCAAAAAGATTAGAACTAATAGAAGCAGAACCAAAAACGTCAGAGGATGATAAGGGATTTCTGGAACCTGACTGAGAAAACACAGAAATTAAATGGGAATATGATCACTACCATGATTTTTCTGTCTCTTGACTTGTAAAATTTTACAATAAAACCACTAGATTTTTTTTTGACATTTTAAATATTTTGAAACTATAAATATATACTAAAAAAAACAAAAGAGAAAGAAAAAAATCTGCGTCGTAAAAAAATATTTTTTAATACACGGTTTAAAATTCTATAGTAAAATTGTACTTCTATGCAGTGGCGTGTTGAAGGGGTAATTTAGGAGCAATTGCTCCTTCAAAATTGGTGGTGGGTGGGCGATTGGGTACTAGATAATAGGTACCGGGTAATGGATTTATTAGATACTATAATATCGTAATACTATACAGTATACACTCAGCTACTCAGGTGTCAGACAATACGCTAGGTTTTAGTTTGTAGTCAATATTTGATGTCAGACAATATACTAGTTTGTAGTTTGTAGTTATTTAACTTTATTTAAGCGTGATTACTACATCATTAGACGCTAGATGTCAGAATTGAGAACGTGATCGAAGGATCTCACTAGAGATCCTCGTTCTGCAGTGCTAAATGACGGCCGGTTTGAGTGCAGCGCGAGGGCCGTGCGAGATTACTGTACAGCGATTTCGGAGTTTTCTCTCTCAAACTCGTGTTATTCTTATGGCCACCGGTCGAATCACACGGTTTTGGCGAAAAAGTTTTTTATCACCAATTTTGTGAAAAGCGTGTTGATATTGTATTATTTTTTGAAGGTGATAATTGGAATGAGGTAGGTCAACCCCCCCCCCTCTAAAAAATCTGACAAGACGCAAATGCAAGTGGTGATTGATACCTGAAGGGGTGGGTGATACCATTTATTAATCCTTGCTCCTCACCAGAAATAAGTTCAATACGCCACTGCTTCTATGAGAAAATTGTGTTTCAAATACTCAAAAAAAAAAAAAAGACGTTTATTACAAAAATACACGCGCGTGTCTTCTGTTAGCTATACTTGAGTAGATTACAATATAGTGTACTTGCTACAGTATAGAAGAGAAACTATGAGATACATATAACACATTGTAGTCAGTGAGTATAGAGTGATAGAAAATATTTCATTATTTTATACTTCTAAAAGAAGAGTTCAACCGAACTCTATTCTAATATAATATTATAACCTATCGTGAATTGAAATGTTAGCACAGTCTGCAGAGTCGTCTGTGAAAAATTCTCGTTTTCGAATATACTTATTTAAAAATATATAGGTGACCGACTGAATGAAAATAGCTGAATGACGTTATTAAACAAAATAATCGAAATCTATATACCGAATATCGTGCGGGTTTATTTAAGAAGCAAAAGTGAAAATCATTTATTATTTACTCGATAACACGCAGAACACGATAACACGTCTTCTTTTATAAAATACGGCATTTAATCTCCCGCGAAAGTTGTAAATCCAATTCTTTTTTCCGATTACAAATTTCTTTTTTTTTTTTTCACGCCATCGCACAACGTAATCTAATATATAACCCGCGACCGAGCGAAGTATTTGTGTAAAAATAATTTTTAGACGCAAACTATAATTAATTATATATTGTCGGGAGAATTGAAAAGTTTTCCGAGTACAAGTGATAATAATTTCCAATTGAACTAGGTTTTGACTTGCGAACGTTTGAAAATAATAATAAAATAACCGTTTAAAAATATTTATTGATATTTTATTTTATTGGCGCATAATATTTGTCTATAGTTTTTTTTTAACAAATTAAAAATTACATAATGTACATATTATTTTAATTACCGCATTAGATAAACGAGTGTATTCGTAGTATTTTTATTTGATTTGTAAACGAAAAATTTTCAAGTAAGAAATGTACACCGATTGATATGTAGCCGGAAAACGATTTAAAATATCACTAAATGTGTACCGTTAGAATAACGTGAAATACAATAAGGCGGACAAAAAAAAAAAAAAACACTGCATTTTTCACGTTTCAGGTCCAATACAATTTGAGTCCGGCTGTAAAGCGGCGACGTATGTCCCTGCCGAGCTACGTGGAAAATCGTTCGGTATCGACCAAAGGACGTTACATGCTCAAAAGAAATTCGTGCACCGTGGCCTAGACGAGGAACAACGATTTATATACACGCACAATATACAATTTATTATCATGCGAAGTTCAAACCGAAATTCTAACAAAAAAAATTAATTAAAAATTAAAAAACAAAAATTATCTAATTTCGAAGGAGGAACCGTGAACGGGAAACGGAACGTCGTAAACCTATAAATAATATTATTATTTATATATGTATATACTTTGATAATTCGTTTGTCAAACGTTTAACGCGCAAAAACGTTATATTATTATTTTTTATTATTATTATTATTATTGTTATAATATCATAATGGACGTGTGGTGAATAGCATTCACGATACCGGAGGAATTTTACAGGCACGTAACGAATAATATTATAAAAACGGCTTCGAAAAACGACCGCTTAATAAAAAAAAAAAAAAAACAGAAGAAAAATGTTATGGACCAGTTTTAAAGAAAATAAGCGGTTTTATAAAAGACCGTCGGTTTTCTTTTTTTTTTTCATTATTGTCTTCTTCTACTCGTCTTCAATTTGACTTTTAACTCTCCAAGAGTTTTGGTCACCGTCCCGTACCCGATCTTTACGATTCACTACAACCTACACTCTCAGATCCTCTTCTGCACTCCGCACCCGGCCGTCTTCTCCTGGGCCCGCCACGTGGCTTTTTCTCTTCAGGTATCCGTTGAAATGCTGCTCTCAACGGATCGTTTCCTTTTCGACGCGTAACATGACCTAGCTCTAGCCACTGAATCCTCCGGAATCTGATAAAGCTATCGGTCCCACGTCCGTCGACTCCTGCAACTCCTCGTTGTTGTACACCTCCTTCGTCGACTCCCCGTGTCTGCGTCGAGCACTGCAGGTCCGCAGATTTTTCTTCGTTTTTCATTGTCTTCAGCTTCCATTTTTCGCTTATTTTATTGTATTCGACGACTGCGTTTGTCGAGTTTAAACTGTGTTTTTTTAAATGAAAAATTTAATTATTAACCCGTTGCCCGTTGTGCAATTATATTATAAGCGTGTGAAAAAATTCGCGTCCTATCCTACGATTATAATTTTCCAAGCGACACTATTAAAAAGTTTAAATAATAATAATAATAATCACGCGTATATTAGTAATGTTTTCCGGAAAATGTTTGTAATACGTAGGTATACGCGAGTTATTAATATAATTATTTACGATATAAAATTACTTTTTAAACGTGAAATTACACTACAAACGCGTTCTGTAATTAACCACGAATCGCACATCGTATGCCGTGAGAACGTATTTAAAAGTTTTAAAAAAAAATGTGAAATAAAAAACTTCGTTGGTTATAAACCGACACAAGAAATATAGGCGAAAAACGACAATAGCATGTATACGAGTACGTATACACTGCGTAAACGAAACAAAATATTATTTTGATTTATAGGTGCCCGAAGATATTTTACATTATTTATACGTTTAAATCGGTATATAACCGAATGGATCAATATATGTTGTGTATCATTAATATTATATAATTGTTATAATTTAATTATTTATTTTTCAGTCTATTTTTACATATAATTATTATTATTATTATTATTATTATTATTATTATTATTATTATTATTATTATTATTATTATTATTATTATTATTATTATTATTATTATTATTATTATTATTATTATTATTATTATTATTATTATTATTATTATATGATATTATTAATATTGAATTATTATTATATGATAAGTAGGTGAATACGTTTGTACCTAGAAATTCATTTTATTTTTATTTCGCATTTACATATAATAAAATTAGTATTATCCATTATATTATATATATTATATATATATATATTGGTATAGATTTATCGAAGTTTCTATGAAGAATATTCTTTGAACGCGTTACTCTATTTTCCTGTAGTTTTATGATATAGAAAATGTAACCTTTAATATTAATGTATGCTATATATATATAAAAAATAATAATAATAATAATAATATTGATAATTTAATATAAATCTTATTTTCATTTTCGGAAAAAAAATTGTATAATAATTACGTATATAAACCAATTTACAATAAATCGAGTGATTATAAAATAGAACCTATAACTCCAATAATTGTTAAGTGATTAATGTTAAAATATGTAAAGCGGCTATTTTTTTACGAAATATTTTTTTTCTTTTTAATCATTAATAGTCGTCGCTATATTATAATATATTACATCCTCTCGTAGACAAAAAAATAAATAAAAATTCTTAGAACGAATTTTGAAAACTTTAATATTTTAATTCTAATTTAATAGAAATACGTTTTATTGAAAACACGAAATTATTTTTATTCGATAAAATTGATTATTAATAAGTTACGTATATTTTGTATAGGTCGTTTATATAGTTTGAAGATGGTATGCGTGTATTTAGTAGGAATCTTCCTACTGTATTGTGATATGAATGTAAAATTTATGCTTAAATATACCAACCCCAGAGTAAGATAAAGTTAAATTTTATTATATTTTACGATTTTACTAAAAACATATTTCTTAAAAAAATATTTACGCGAAAATTCTGTTCGATTATCGAATTAAAATCGAACGATTAATTTTAATGGAAATTCTATATATTATATACAAATACATTGGGGTACAAGTTACCGTGAACGTGCGCGATTCGGTTGACAAAAGTTGATTAAAACATTATGAATTCAAATTCATTACGATATATATTGTCAGCACAAATATACAAATTCGAAACGGTTCTAAAACGTCTAAGAGTTGTCCCACTATCAGCTTAATAATTTTTTTTTCCCCCTTGAGACTCTATTTGACCTTAAAACGTCTCAAAACTACTTGATTAACATATTTTTTGTTTTTTTTTTTTTAATAACTGGTAATACACGCATTCAGCGTCCACTTCCGCACACGTGCAGCAGTCTCCGTTGATCTTATAAGGAAACGGACGGTGTACCTACGTAAAACGGAGTTTTTGACATTATTTTTAGTAATCTAATATGCGAACTATATATAGTTCAACGCTGTTCATTTGTGCGGAAAAATTTTAATAAATTCTATAACGTTAAGGATTTGACTATATATTTATATGAGGAAACCAGTATACCATCGGTGTGAAATCGCTATTTTAAATTACTGTTCTATGAGTTCCTATTTACTAGGTAAAAACGCGATTGTCACGTTGTCGCCGACTGCGCGCGTTCACAATGAATTTTAGATATAGTTTTATAATATATGCAAAATTTGCTATATATTGTCGCCGAGTGTTGACTTTACCACCATAATATGGTCGTCGACAGACGAAAAGAGGGATTAACCTATTACAGAAATTTTTATAATATCGTATAAATACGCGTTTTAGCTTGAAATTTAAACGTTACCCTTAAGATTTTTAAATTTTGGACGGTATAAAATTAGTAATTTTGAATAGGTAAGGAGACGATACGCTACGATACTTGCAAAAATTTCATAAATTGTTTATGGTTTTTATTCACAAAAAAATTGCCTCGTTTCTTCTATCCGCGAATGAATTTTAATATTATAATTTATTATTATTATTTAATACTATAACAACGTCAAACAAGCGTTTTGTTTTCAATTATTTCTCATAATACGACTCTGAGACGTTACACCAGACAGTTATGCGTATTCTATGATACGTAATCCGCGCGTTTACAATAATCTCATATAGGTAAATGTTGATTTATACAAGTTATACGTACGGTTTTTGCGAGAGAGACAAGGCTTAAAAAAAAAGTCATCGAAATAACCGGTGGAAAATGCGTGAAATCCAAATTTCTTATTTTAATATTCTTTATTTGTGTGTCTTGTAGAAATTAAACATTTTTTTCTTTTACTTTTCATAAACACCGTCATTAGAATCCCGATATCAGATTTACGCGTTTTAAACAGCGTTTAATATTACGTCTTTACGTGTTTACGATTAAATAAAAAAAAAACACACACACAAATTTTGATCCTAAACTTTAATTTAATTACATATAATATATTCGTTAATATCTATATAATATATATAATATGTTTTAAGTGTTTTGTAATGTATTTTTTAAGTATAATATTTTAAAATTAATTTGGAAATAAGAATATTTTGGCATACCTTTATGTTATCATATTGTTTTGATTTTAACACATTGTAACAATAATGAGCAACGTTTATATAATATTATAATGCGTTATTATTATTATTATTATTATTATTATTATTATTATTATTATTATTATTATTATTATTATTATTATTATTATTATTATTATTATTATTATTATTATTATTATTATTATTGCGCTTTACTTTTCCCGAGAAAATTATTAACGATTTTACTCGGGAGTTCATTTTTTACCATTTTGAATATCGAGATTATATTGTAAAAAAAAATAATAATAATGTATTCTTGTTTTATTACGTTTAAAAAAAAAATCAGAATATCAAATCGTTTTAGCAATGTGACCTACCACTTGCCGACCCTTCTAATGTAACATTTAGTATAATATGTAATCTACCGCGGTATTTTGTATACATTTTTGTTTTTTTAAACATTATTTTGTCTTAGTTTTACAACACCTAAATTATAAGTGAATTACATGATATTTATATACAATAAAACTGATTGTGTGGGAATGGTCATCTTATGGTAAAATATTGTGTAATTTAAAAAAAAAAATACCAGCGGATAAGTAAACCCGTATATTATAAGTAATCACTAGTCACTACTATATATATAGACAGTCGGAAAACTATATGATTATAATTTTATCACTCTCAAGAGATATTACAAAAAAATTTGTAAAATTAAAAATAACATTCAAAGACATTCTTTAATTATTATCAATTTTTTTTTTAATTGTTCATCATAAGTTAAATTTTAAAGTCTTTTGTATAAAAATAGCATTTTTAAAACGAACAGATAAAATAAAATAAAACAGATCAACTCCGTTTTTTACGTAGGTATACCTATATGTACCTATTTATATATTTAATTTCACGTAATATATATATATATATATATATGAAACACGAATATTATATAAATCTACTATCTATGTGACTTTTCATGCCTATATCTACATAACATATTATATAATAGGTATAATTTACTATATCAATTTATAAAAATAATTGAAAAATTTTTGCTGCATTAAAAGAAAAACGGTTTTGAGCGAAACTCGGTTTTATAAAATTCTCTTTAAGGAATTATAATAAATCTTTGCGCCTATTTTATATACTTCTCTTTTTGTCGGATTTTTTAAAAATGTAAAATCGAAAAATTGAACTTAACTTACGAATTGACTGATACAATATGACATCATTGGTTATTTTACGGGAAGAGACGATGAGCGGACCACAATTTATCTGCACGTTTTTATAGTCAAAAAAATAAAAATATAAAACCTATTTTAGTTGTTAACAAGTGTTGTAAATAAACATGAAGACTCAGTGTATCTATAAATTATAAACTACTTTAAAATTAGTTTTATAACTCAAACTATAAAATAAATGTTGAATGCTGTCCTAATATTATTGAATTAACTGAGTAGTTTTGCTACTTTGCTTACTACTATTGCTTTGCTTACATAATGGAGTAAAAACGTGGATGAGATCTCGAATGAGAAACAGTAATTTAGGATGTATTGTGCAGTAAATGAAAGCATAGACGCAAGTAGAGGGACTTATACTTTAGATCCAACGTATAGCCAAGGCCCAAGGGGAATCGTATAATATTATTGTTACACGAATACGATCAATATTTCGAATGGAATTACTATTCTGCACTGTTAATAAAATATGTAGTTATTATAATGTGTATAATTAGAAAAATTAAAAGCGGTGTATGAATAATGAGAGAAAAAAATGTTTCACCACCATCCCTCCGTGGAACTCAAAAACCGCCATTATAGATGACACGATTTGACCATTTTTAATGCAGCTCCATATTTTGAATTCCTACGAATTGAAAAATGTATTTGTTTCTCAGGAAGATAATGAGCCCAGAATAACAAGTTCGTGTACGAGCCCTTGAATTCAAAAATTACGTTAAAATATAATTAAATAATATGTGTAAAATATAAAAATAGTTATTTTTAAATATACGTTTATCATTACAAAATAATGAATAAATTTTACTAATATAAAAGCTATATAATTATGTAGACAGTACTTTATCCATACACGTATAGACAGCTGTTCACAGTTGTGCACGTATAATATTGGTCGGAAAAATATCATGTGACCTACATAATCATCGTATTGAAATATTTTTTTATTTTATTTTATAGTAGGTACTCGTGTGTTACTGACTTACCGTGAACTGAGCGAGTCGTTTAAATTGTTTCGCCCCGCCATAACTTAACGATATACTATAATAACACAATATGATTACATAATATTCAATATATTACTTTTTAAATACAAAAACAATTCTAAAACGTACACATAGGATTTCGATAGAATAAAAAATTCGAATACATTCCTACAGATGTTTCCTCTATTTAGACGTTTGATGCATTTATACGTAACATAATACTTGTAACTAAACGGGCGAGGCCCGTGCATTAACATGCGTGTGTTTTCGATTAATATTATTGAAAATCGTTCAAGACAAACGTAATAAAATACATAACTTAAAATATTAACTATATACCTACTAAAAAAGATATTACAAAAAGTTTGAAACGAGTAGAAATTTGTTGAGATAAACGGATCGATTTCTAGTTCGTTTACAGTTTCCGTCATTATCTATTATAGGTGGTTGTTATACTTGCATGATTATTTATTCGAAGGCTTAAAATGAAATAAGTTTTTAGACCTCTCAGTACTACGACAGTACGACTATAGTTACGAGTAGGAGTGAAGAAGGATAAACGTCTTAATAAATGAGGACGTTCAACGTTTCCATCCAAAAGTTTATACGAGAAACATAAATCTAAACGTACACGACGCTGTTCTGCATTGTTTCAAAGTTAGTAATGGACAAAAATGGAGCGTACAAAAAATAAGGTTCCCGGACGGGTATGATTTTTTATCCAACAGCAATGGGGGCATCGTGTTGTATGTAATTACTACACGATATAACACGCGTTTAAATTAAAGTAACCGTAAGAATTTTTGCCGAATCTTTTCAAATTTATATTTATGACCTATAATTATAATAGAGCCTCCCAGACGCAGTCCGTTGCCTCTCCCCGGTCAAAATTAGAGAAAATCTGTGTTTTCTAATTATTAAACGAGAATTCATTATAACACCAACAGTACTAACGTAGATTATTTTTAGCATCTAGTGAGAAATAGGTACAGTAGCGATTATAAGGGTGGCGATAGCGCCCCCCCCATGGGATTTAATATTTTTAAATTTAGTGTATCTCTGACCTAACAGCACCGACTTGTGTCATGTAAGCTGGTCCAATTATGTTATGATGCATTTCCGCGTCCGCCCCTTTGAACATCATATATAAGGCTGAAATTAGTGCTCGACCGACGATCAGAGCGTTCGTGATCGAGCATTTAGTGCATAGCTGACGACAAATAATATTATTAATAATAATAATAATAAAAAGTATTAAAAATTGCATACGCGCGTACGATCTGTCGCTCGGTCAGCGTCAAACTAAACGTTTTCATGTACCGACAAAGCGCGTCAGCCGACCGTAATAAAACGAGAAAAGAAAGTAGTCACCAGATAGCGCTACGATACAACATAGAGAGCGTGGCAGAAAGGCGCATATAAATAGCGGTCCGAAACAATCGAACCGCTCAGTGTAATCACGGCGGTCAGGTATGAACGACGTAGTTCGCGTCTGACTGCGGTGTGTGTGTGTGGTGTTTGAGACTGACCGCTATTTATATGCGCCTTTCTGCCACGCCCTCTATGCAGTTTTGTCGTAGCGCTATCTGGTGAGTACTTACTTTTCCCATTTCATTGTTATTTCGTTTACGTTCCGTGCACGTTGTCCTTCCTTTTTCTACATCTGCATTTCGTCTCAGTACATTAATAGATCTTTCTTCTTGGTTATTACTCGTCGATGTGAATATTTCATTCTCAAAGGGCGTTAGCCTTGGCTCCATTTTCGCTCCCCCCCTTGTGTATCATGTATAACCGCCACTGAATAGGTAGTAGTAAGTAGTAAAAAGTTTTGTAGCGATTTCCCGATACTTATTAATGAGTTGTACTCGCAGACTTTCGATCGCTTAAATTTTGTATTAAATCAATGTTTGATAGTTGGACGTATACAAGGTAGATGAAAGTCTGTTGATAAAAATCCAACCGACGTGGGTCATACCGAATTACAAAAACCGCGTGAAATACTCCTATATAATCATTTCTGTAACAAAGCGGCTTCAGTAAAAGATCGTTCAGTATACAATGAATAGAATTCTGAGTAAGACCAGAAATAGGATGCTACCTGCAGAAACCTTGATGCATCGTATGATAATAAGTACTGAGGGACCTGACATTCCAACCGACGCATTTTTAAATAAAGTGATGGAATTGCAGTACGCGATGAAGAAAACTCGCAGAATACGGTTTAATCTTTTCTTTTTTAATGTATTAACTATTCTCGTTTTTTTTATTAAAACTCATTTTCAACAAACTGGCGAAGTCAAATTTATCGTTAATTGTATTTAATAACGCCTCCGAAATTTTGAAATGTCTGAAAGAAACACTGCCGCTATACGAATTTGACGACGATGTTCAGTAATGGCCGGTCCTAGAAAAAAAAATTGGCGTTGCTGAAGATACTTCCAGAGAACCGCAGCCACCCGCCCAGGTCCGGGACTGTCGTTAATTTTTTTCACAAATCGGCCGTACCAACTATGTGTATAAAATTGTTCTTTACAAAATTGACGATTGCGACGGCGAGTCATCTCCCTATACAGATAGGTACCGTCTCTTTTTTTTTATTAGTTGACTATCTATTTACATTTTTTTTTTTTCGTGCCATTGAATATTCTCTACAGGGCCAAGTTTTTAATTTTGAATATTTAGGTACAAGCGAAATTTAACACGGCACAATAACAATATTAGTTGAGGCGAATCTCGTAGTGTTGGCGGACGGCGGCAACGACACCGTCCGTTACCGCGCGGTATCGAAAGTGCAACCGCGACGTTACCGCGCGCGCTCTGTTATCACCGACGATACGACGAGCGCGTTATCTCGCGTCGACAAGCGTCGAAGGGAATCGTTTCTAGTTTCATTTTTCGATTTTTTTTGTTTTTTTTTTTTGTTCCGAAATAATTATTATAAGCGCCGGTCGTCGTTTCTTTTCTGTTTTTCGCTCGTTTTTTTTTGCGTTTGCTTTTTGTTCCGTCACTGCTGGTGTCGTTTTCATAAATATTTTCCCCCAAAACGGTCGGCGTTCCGAACGAACCGTCTCGCGCTCGTTTACAGTGCCAGCGTACTGCGGTGGTGGAAACAGACAAACGCGTACCGTTCACTGTACACAACGAACGCGAAACGTGCCGAGCTTACACGGGTCATCGGCGCAACCACCTACCGCCGCCGCCGCCGCCGAGAAGCGATAGGTATTATTATTATTTTTTTCTGTTTTCATAACGCGAGCCACGGCCGCGCTTTCGGCCGGTTTGTTCGTTTCGTTTCTCGTGCCGTCGACGTCGTACTCCGCTGCGGTACTGTTTGTTGTTTTTCGCGTTTATTTTATTTTTTATTATTATTATTATTTTTTTTTTTTCTGTGTCCCGTACTCGCAGGATATCGTCGTTTCGACCGACCGCTCGCCGCCGCGAACTAACCATGGCTCCGGCTCTTAGCAAGTACGTGACTCGAAAAAACGCCATCGTCGGCGGTGCCGTCGCCGGAGCGCCTTTGCTCGTCTACCTGTTGAAGAATTATGTTCTACGGAAAAAGGCCCCGCCGAAAAGGTAAACTTGTTTTTGACACTATTCCGTACACTCCTAGCTGTATGGATATTTTTCGGAATTGTTGTTCATTTATTTTTCCCGTTTTGTTTTTGTTTTGTTTTTTTTTTTTTTTTATAGGAGAGCTCCCGAAAATGACATAAAGTACCTCATAGTCGATGTAAGTGGTTTAAAATACACTATTTAATACAAAACTAAAATTATGGACGAAAACGTATAATCGATTTCGATACCTATAAACGAACGACTTTCGTTTCTAAGTATTGAATTGTTTTCTTTATTCGGAAAAATCGAAAATGCGATTACCTACTATATGTTAGTCATTACATTTCGATGAAAAATGTAATTATTATTAATACATATATCTGTTACCTACTAAAATTAAATCCAAACATAATTTCATTAATAAATTTAAAAATTTTATTTGCTGAGCAAAATAAAATAAAAAATCTTTCGAATTTGAAGGCATTCGAAATTTGCGTTTACAACTGTACCAGTTCAAAATAAATATAACGGTCAATCTTTAATCGGTTTTTTTATTATCCGTAAGTATTTGTGCTAGTTATATATTCAGTTTAATAAAAATAATAATGTGCACCAGATACCTACATGATTTGAATGTTAACTAGTTCATTACTACAAATTACTTAGTTAACTAGTAGTCATTTTTTTTTTTTTTTTTTTTAATTCCCAGTAAAAATATGCGTACAAAAAAATTGTTAAAAAAACGTTAATTATTTAATCATTTCTGAATCTTTTTTTTTTTTTTTTTGTTCGATCGCACACCAAAAGAACAAAATTGCTTTAAACAGTATTAGTCAGCCTAACACAGTTTTGTTAAAAATAGAACATAGGAAATTACATTGCATACGCACACTGATAAGGCATAGTCAAAACAAAACATTGTTGCTTTAAACACAATAAAACAAGAATGAATAATTAATTGTTTGTATATAGTTTGTCTTGTCTTGCCTTGACTTGACTAACTGATATGCGCATCATATATAAAACAAATTTTTTTTAGTTGACTAAGATAAAAATGACTAGCACAGTTTTGCTCTTTTAGTGTGCGATTGGCCTTACTCACGAAATAAATTCAAAGTCATGAGATTTAAAAGAACTTTCTTGGCAATTTGCATTCTTAGTTAAAAGTCAGCATTAAATATTTGTGTTAGTGTGGTTACAAATGTTAATTCATTCGTGTTTCGGTTTATTAAGTTATTGAATGCATTAACAAATGTACTAAAATTCTGATTGTTCTGTTATAAAAAATTATTTATATATATATATATATATGTATATACACGATCCATTATACCACATTTTAACACATATGTATCTATTCAGCTACTTTCAGTATAGCCTACAGAGAATTATTTTTAAGAACGTGTCATTACGATACTGTAAAATGTGATCAATAAATAGTGTGTATCAAAAAGGGAAATCCAATAGAACTAATCTTAATTTCTGCCTTTTCTTTTATGCCTCGAAGAGAATTTAAAACAATTTGTTCCTCGTATAAATTAGTGAACTGGCATCTTTTTTTTTTCTTCTTATTTGTTCTAAATGATTATATAAACGTAAATTGTAAAAATAATAAAGTAGAAGATAAAATAGGAAAAACAGATTAAAATGAGATTAAAATTACTATACATTCTGCGCTTTCGTAATATGAATGTGTATCGTCTAAAGTGATTGATGAAATAATTCTCTACGTACAAGTATTTATCAAATTATTTGTAAACTACATTTTTCTTATTGTAAAAAACACTATCGTAAATTTTATTTTTGAAAAACACTATTTATTTTTATTAAATCGTTATGTAAAGATTTAAATTAAATACTTACTTATAAATCCAAAAGTGTATGGTTTTACAAATTTATCGTGTATGATTTATGTATTTAAAACGGTAAAATTTAAAAATATATAATATTTTTATTGGGTATATTATTATAAATATGAACGTATACTGGTAAATTTAATTGCTTGATTAGATATCGAAGAAATGAACACCATTAACTCCTTATTTAATGGAAACACTAGTAAATTATTAGTAATCATTTACAATGTTTGATAACCTTTATTCGTATTATTATATAAAGATTTAATTTTTAATTTGGCTCGAATTGTATCAAAACCAGTTATGTTTGTATATAAAATGTAAATGAAAATGGTATAAATTGAAACAATATTATTCTGTGTGATGGTTTATGTTTAAATTTGGACAAAAATATTAGAAAACTTTATTTGAAACCTGTATACGTTTGTAATACAAAATAGTTTCTACTTATTTCCTCCACATTATATTAATGTTATCACAAGAGTGGTATACTAAGGAGCACACAAAATAGGTAATACTGTTTTCTTAAAAGCATATTTAATGTTAAATTAATCATAATACCTGCGATTGATAAATACACTTAAAATCGTCTAAATCACTTTTAAACAAATTATCATACATATTAAATATTGCTGCTCTGTCCTCTGTTGTGTTTCCATTTCAACTTTTCAATGTACCCAATAAATTGTAGATTTCATACGATTTGTATGAAATAAAAGCAATAAATATTCGTCAAAAAATGATGTGACTAATACGTATTGACTATATTGATTGTTACATTTTATTTCAGTCAAAAAAGTTCGTGATTAACTGTATACTTTAGTGGATTTATGTGTAACATTTTTCGAATTTTAATGATTTAAAAACGACGGGTATGGATTTTCAAAATCGTTTAAATTAAGCACAGTGAATAATTTGGGTAACTCGAACAAATTATTCTTTTAACCTTGTATTCAAGTCTCGAGTTCTGAAACCTTCTACTGTTGGGGCGTTGAGCACAATTAGAGTTGAGAATTACGATTATATAACGCGGTTTCGTCATAATGTACTTTGTTGTCAGACATTAATAGCAGTGGTTTTATGTAGCTATACTCATTTGAAAAACTCGTCTTAATAGTAATGATAATAACGATTCCGTCTCGTCCGCACAATCAACCACCATTTACAAATATTTCAATTTATTTGTATGTCAAATGTTAGTCTTCGTTCCTCTCCATTAAGACTTTACTAAATTAAAAGAATGAGGATTTGTGTCTTTTTCAATTTTAATATAAAAAAAAATTTATCTTGCCCATCTCTAAATAATGAATAATTCGCGGTGATTTTATGATAAATAATTTTGGAGCATCTTTTTCTTCATACCACTCTTATATAGAGTGTTTGTTTCTCTTTGTTGTCTCAAAGACTATACGATATTTTTGATAACGAATTGTATTATTTTTCTTAACAAGACTCTTAGAACATCGCTTACAAATCTCGACTACGAAAAATCTATTCTAGTCCACATATAATATAACCTTATCACTAATGCTGAATGCCATTAGTATCGACCAGTATAAAGTATGGATAACCGGTTACGCATTTAACTGTAGGTATTATTATTTAAAATGAGATTTTTTTTTTGGATTAGAATTTATCAATTAATATGCCTGAGACTCGATACGTAAATTATATGTCAGCCACGTGCATACAGATTGTGTTTATACAACAAACAAGGTGATCCACTGTTCTCTGTTGTCGTCCTTCTATGCCTATAAATTATTATTTAAAATACTCTATATTCATACGTCGATATTTTCTGAAAAATATCTTTGTCTCGAAATTAGAATGTACATATAAATATAGGTTGTCATAAAAAAAAATTATTTTTTTCTTGCAAAAACATAATACCTAAATATTATAATATTACTTTGAATGGAATATTTAAATAATAAAATAGTAAAAACAAAGAATTAAATGAATGAATGAAAAGGATATGCGAAAGAAATATAAATAAAAATAAATACTATAAATTAATACTGTAAGTAATAAATTTGTATATTCAAAATGTATATGTATATGTGAATATACAATCAAGCCAAAGAGTATTGTGAAAAGTTAAGAAATATATATATTTATACGAGTTGTTGTAGTATATTTGTTTATTTACTACTTGTTTCGACATAAAGTCGTCATCAGGTATTAAGCAAAAAAGAAAAGTACAACAACACATTTTTAAATATATGTATATAATATAAATTATAATATATGTATTCATAAACACAAAAAATAATACGGAGAAAACATTGTATCATTTTAATAAAATTATTTTTAAAAAATGTTATCTGGTTTGTATTTACACTTTGTATCCTCATGGTGCCATTAATTCATTACTCATTTTATTTTACGTTTTTACAATATTTCAACCAACGAAACAGGTTCACGTGTGCATATTAACCTACCGTCGTAGTGTACTTATACGTAGTGAACATAATACATTAATATTACTCTTAATTATCGTAATGGTTTCCCCAATAGAAACTGTATACCTGTCTTATTGATGATATCCAATTTATAATATTATTAATTAGTATTTGAATTTGAATTTATTTAAAATTTACTAATTTTAATTTGCTCTAAAAATGTTTAAATATATTCACACGAAATATATATATGATTTTAATAGAAAATTAAAGTAAAAAATGTTACATCTGCATTCATATCTAAATTGTAATGTACACCTAAAAAAAAAATATATATATAGATATATACACATTTTTTTCTTGCAATTCATCGAAAAGAATATTTATTAAATTACACATTCGATAGAGAAGGATTATTTATACAAATCCCAATCATAGTATTTTTTCGCTCAATACCTGACGAGGATTTTTTTTGTCAAAACCAGTAATAAATAAACAGATTTAATACAACATCTATATATTTCTTTATTTTTCATAATGCTCTTAGGCTTGATATTATATCATACTCATATATACATTTTTATATTTACAAATTAATTATTTACGAGACATATTAATTAATTTATAGTTTTTATTTTTGTTTTCTATTTCTTTCACATAGCCTTTTTATTCTTTTATTTATTTAATTTTTTTGATGTTACTATTTTATTAATATATTCATATTTTCTGAACGTATTCAATGAACAAAAATAAACTTTCATTTTTAGCTAGAATGTATTTTACGATGTGCACATAGATGTTTTGTGCGCATAACCATTTAAAAGTGTTATACGAACATAATTATGCATTTTATTTATAGAAGTAAACATGACGATCTAGGTAACGATTAAAGTAGCAAGATTAAACTGCAATGTATTGACTAGGTATTATAAATTAGTGACTGTCGTCATCGTACATGAACATTATACAAAACAGGCTCGACCAGTTTTTATTTTACATTGGTACATTGCTACGAGGAAAATCAAAACAAACGTTTTTGCAAGACAAATGAAGAGAAAAGTTATTTATTTAGGCAGAAAAGGGATGGACATTGTTCATTGAGTCCACTCATATATTAAATGTTTAAATGAAAATGACATGTTTTTTCGCATTTCATTCAATTCGTTCAACTTCTATCTTGTCATATTGTCATTCATTTCTTATACAGTACTGTAACACATATATTGTACATTAATTATACACTATAAATACTTCGTATTTTTATCATTTATTAACTTTATTATGTGAATGAAAAAAATCTAACCTCAAGGTTAAAAATATATCAAAAAAAAAAATACCATCTAATATGTATTCGAACATAAAACTCTGAAATGAAAGAATTATAAAAATATACCTTACAGTGTAATCTTTAGTTTTATATCTATATAAATAAAACATATATAAAGACCTTGAAATCTTTGGACTTTCTGTTTCAGAACAATAAGTTCCATAAAAAAATTAATTACTTCAAAACACTATACTGCAATGGTTTAATATAAGCCATGTAAGGCCTATACTAGAATATGGGGAACCTATTGTTTGCAGCCTTTCCCAGATAGTACGGATCAAAATGTTAGAAAAGCTACAAAGATTTGTTATAAAATGAAAAATTTTTAATCAAAATGATCTACAAAATAACAAGCCCTCTGTGTTATCTAAAAAGGAAAAGGCAATTGTACGTTTCATACATTTGTTAATGATTTAATATGGTGCTCTCCATCATTGTGCTTTATTCCACTTTCTTCGTACAAATTCTCCAGTCTCCTTATTTCTTTTGTGTTCAATAAAATTGTAAATTATGCCACTGTAATAAAGATAATAATAATTTAAACGTTTTGTATGTCCTGCCTAGTTTCTCTTAATACAGTGTTTAATTGTAAATGGTGTATATTAGATATGCTTCTTTGTATGTTATCTAAGCATAAATAAATAAAATAAGTATAATTAATTAAATTTATTTATTTTATAAAAATTATTTACCAGATTTGTAAGTTAAACTGGAAATACTTCAACTGTATTGGGAATTGGTGTTTCTCAAATATTTCAAAACACAAATCACTCGGATTATGTTAATTTTTCAAAATTAATGACTGCCGATGCAGTTTTGAATGTTATTTCTCTATATTATATTGCTTGAACACCATCTGGGTAGAATACTTAATTTGAATTTCATAACATTCCTTCTATTTGTTTGTTTGACAATAAATTTATGTTGATATTTGTATAAGACTGAAAATTTTTAATGTAATGATAGAACAACATTTATAAATAAATTACAAGTTTAAATTCAAAAAATTACAATAAAAGTTCTTAATAACATAATTTCAACCATATATAAAATATAAATAACTTGTGTCAAACAAAACTGAATTTTATGTTGATTAAAGTTTACAAGTGTTTTAATTATTCTGTACAGAAATCAACGACAGCAAAGAATGCAAACCGAGCACACGTCAATGGTCTTTTCATCAAACAACTCATTCGAATATTAAAAATCGTTATTCCTGGCTTTACCTCTCCAGAATTCGGATTTCTCATACTTGTTGCTGCATCACTAGTAGCCAGGTCTTACAGTGACATATGGATGATCCAGACTGGAACAGTCGTCGAAGCAGCGATTATTAGTATGAATAGGGATTTGTTTAAAAAACAACTACTATACTTTTTTGCTGGAATGCCCGTCGTAAGTAAAAACTGCTTTTGTGTATTTTTTTTACTGATAATACGTTGTGTATTATGATTTATGATGAATATTATGCATTTAATGTTTTATTAAGAATTTCAATTACATCTTTTCCAGATTTCCTTGGTCAACAATGTTTTAAAGGTAAATAGCAAAAATGTCAACAATAAATTTACACGCGTAATATTAATTCATATAATTTCACGATTTACAGTGGAGTATCGGGGAATTAAAGCTGAGACTCAGAACTAGGTTGACGCTTCACTTATACGACAGTTATTTAAGGTAGTTTTGCGTAATAATTGCTTAAAAATCAAAAAGTCTGAATTTTAAATGTTTAGAGGGTATACATATTACAAAATAAACAATTTGGACAACCGTATATCAAATCCTGATCAATTATTAACAGCTGACGTCGATAAGTTTTGCGATATGTTCACCGATTTATATTCCAATATCTGTAAACCGTTTTTAGATATTGTGATATATGTTTACAAGCTAACGTCTACTTTAGGATTTGAAGTAAATTTTTGATAATTACTATTTTTCCCCTCTTTTTTGTTTAATTTGATATTATTTATGTTTGTAATAATAATTTTGTGTATTTTTTTAGACGCCTTCTGTTATGTTGGGTTACTTGATGCTGTCTGGATTTGTTCTTACTTATCTCCGTAGACCTACTGGAAAAATGACTGTTGTGGAACAAAAATTAGAGGGCGAATATCGATATATCAACTCCAGACTAATTACTAATTCTGAAGAAATAGCCTTTTACAATGGAAATAACAGGGAAAAACTTACTATGTTAGCTTCATTTAATAAATTAGTAAGTATTCTACTATGAACTACAATTATTATATTACTAAAAGGTTGTGATTCATTCGGTTTATTTGGTACAAGCTTTATATAGGAAATTTACATGTGTCTTCTCTGTATTTTGTCACATGTAATCTAAATATGAATTTATTTTTAGTGTTAAATCCTTTTTGATAATTGTCAGTTTTCGTAGAAAATCCTACATCATTTTCATGATTTGAACACTTTGTTTTCATGATATACAATGATTGTATATTTAAATTATCTGATATGGTAATTGATTTTGATTAATGTCGAGGAAATGGATTTCGTTAAGATTTTAGTTCATTTGTATTAAACATTTTAACAGATATATTTACAGTTATGTCATAAAATTATTATTGTGATAGTTATTTTAAAGTGATAAAAATTGTGTGTCTTATTATTGTTATTGTTAAAAAATAACTAATATTACCGAATGAGCATTATTTGTGGTATAAATAAAATTTAATAAACTGAATTTCAAGAAACAAGATTTAGTCTCAGTTTATTTTCAGATAACTTAAGCATATAATTTTATTTTAATTGTACATTAATTACAAAATTTACTTGGGTTTAATTTTGTTCTATTTAATGTTTTTAGACGAACCACTTAAGGAAATTCCTCGAATTCAGAGTTTACATGGGTTTCGTTGACAATATCCTTGGAAAATGTATGTCAAAAATTATTTATGATATTTTAATATTTTAATGACACATTTTAAATTATTATTTTATTATATTTTTTTCTGATTTTAGATATTGCTACGGTTGTAGGATTCTATGCTGTCAGTATACCGTTTATGAATACCAAAATACCTTTGGCCAATTTATCACAAAATGAACGTTTTCGAGTGAGTACTGTGTTGTCGAACGATCTAATAGATCAGTTATGTTAATTGTTTATTGCCGATTTTTTGTTCAATCATAATACTGTAAATTTTGTTTGAAAACTATATAAAATCGATTAAACTAATCTCAGTGGTGCGTTATTTACAGAATTACTATACAATGGGTCGCATGTTGGTAAAATTAGCTGAAGCCATTGGTCGCTTAGTATTAGCCGGCCGCGATATGACACGTTTAGCCGGATTCACTGCTAGAGTCACTGAGATTATGACCGTACTGGATGATCTCAACAAAGGCCATTATGTACGGTCCATGTTGACCGATAATAATACGCTAAATGAAAAAAAACTAGTACCAAACTCTGGGCGTATCATTACCAAGGACAATGTGATAAAGTTTGAAAAGGTGCCGCTCGTAACGCCAAATGGCGACATACTAGTCGAAGATTTGTCGTTTGAAGTGAAATCTGGCATGAATGTGTTAGTGTGTGGACCGAACGGTTGTGGAAAGTCGTCATTGTTCAGAATTCTCGGCGAATTGTGGCCGTTGTTCGGTGGAACCGTAACAAAACCCCCGAAGGGCAAACTCTTTTACATTCCGCAAAAACCGTACATGACGTTGGGTACGCTCAGAGACCAAGTGACGTACCCACACACTAAGTACGTGTTTTTCAGATTCATTTTAAAAGTCTAGTCTGCACAACATAATTTATGACATTTTTTTACAGAGAAGAAATGCAACGTCGCAGAAAAACCGATGCAGATTTAGCACAGCATTTAGAACGTGTACAATTGTCATATTTACTACAAAGAGATCAAGGCTGGGATACAGTTGCTGATTGGATGGACGTGTTGTCTGGAGGTGAAAAACAACGTATCGCCATGGCCAGACTGTTCTATCATCAGCCGCAGTTTGCAATATTGGACGAATGTACGAGCGCAGTCAGTGTGGACGTTGAGGGTTCTATGTATCAATATTGCCGCGACGCTGGCATTTCACTTTTCACTGTCAGTCATCGCAAATCTTTGTGGAGACATCACGACGTAAGTATAACGTATAAATTGTATTCAAAATATCAATGTATTTCGATTTGAAATTGACCAGTTTGTATATTATTTTATTTGCTTTCCTCCCACTTGTTTATTTCATATTTTATAATTCATTAGTTCTCTTGCCTTTTCTTCTTTTACGTACCACTGAACCCTATTAAGAATTTTGAAGTAATGCTGTATATTCGAACAGTAAATATTGTAAAGTATTAAATTATTACAGGTGTTTATGCAAGTAAATACTATTTAAAAACAGTTTAGCTTACATGTTTAAAAAATTTAGTAGTTTTAATTTTTAAAAAATTAGTAATTTGACTCGAGGAACTCCTTGAGTGCCACCGTCATCTATGAACGTCTGCTTTATATCATTGTCTCAATACTTTCCATGTCTGCCCGAGGACTGTTGACCGTTTAACAAGTCATTTTCATTATTTTTACAGTATTATTTACAAATGGACGGCAGGGGATGTTTCCAGTTTAACAAAATCGATTCAGAGACGGAGGAATTCGGTTCGTGAGAACACATTAGTGATATTTATATTATAATTTTCAAAAAACAATTGTGTACCTACTTTATAAGTTAATTCATTCTTGCCTGATTATTATTACTATCCTTGTACCTATTCGTATCGGTGTTAATAGATCAAAATATTTTTAATAATTTAGTCCATACTTGTGTTAATTATTATTATCATGGTAGTTTTATTTACTCTTTTTTTTTTCTGTGTAATGCTTATTTTTTACCATCAAATCGGACCAATGTAATGGTTTTAATTTTAAATTAAATAATGTGTTTAATATATTGTTATTTCGTACAAAATAAACTATTTTTGTATTCGTGTTATCATTAAATTGTATAGTTTATTGAATTTGTTTGAAAGTTATAGCGAGACGCAGATGCTATGGATATCGACTCGAATGAGCTACATAAATAAAGATTATAGTTTTGAATAGCTGATAGAAAATACAAAAACTGTCCGTGTACAAACAAATGTTTCGATCATTTCACAGGTGTTTTTTTTCTTTTACACACTTAAAAAAAATTACTGGTAAAATCGAAAAACAGTAAAATAAAACAACTAGTTACCATTTTCGTATCAGAAAATGACAAAATCATCCGAGCATCACTCCTTTTTACATGAAAAAGTGTTCACAGACAAAAAACATAATACATTCACATTTGAGCATCCATGTAACTATGGTACAAACATAAATATTTGTCCTACACAACTGTAAATTATGTATGTATAGTTTATTAAATTTTTTGTGGACCGTGTAGGTAGACCAATAAGGGAAAGGAAATTAACTTCCCTACATTCAATATAAAATCTGAAAGTATAAATGAATTCATCGACTTCTTTTTTGCGTTCTGTAGGGAAAACGTTTATAGTTTCTTAAATGTAAGTCCCATAAATATTTAATTTCGAAAAAAACGTAGTGTTATTTTTATTTATTTTAGAAAAACGGGATTTTAATTTCAAAATCGGTTTCCTGCATGACGGAATTAAAAAGCTTATGAATTCACACATAGTTTTGAAATCAAAATCGTATTTTAGGAAGTATCCTTAATTTTCTTTCCCTTTTAGACTTAAGTAGTTTTAATTGAAATAATAGAACTGAAAAAAATTTGTCCGTTGGTTGTTGGTGACTTGTGTATACGCGCATGGGAGTTTTTGTAGTCTCGGAACTAACGTGAAGTGCCGGTGATGACGGTACACGATTATCGTGAACGGGACTATCCAAAGCGGATGAAAGCAGTGCTTATTTTAAAGTATATTTTAGAAGTACGTATGATTTAAAGTCCTCTCCTCCCTTAACTTCATCCCTTCATTACCATCCTTTTTCTTCCTATAATTCTCACCACTAACTTAATGCCGCCTCCATCCCACCATACTTTATCTTCTTATTCATATTCTACCCATCCCCAAACAGGGGGATGTGCATAGTAGTATTTTGGATTAAGATGTCGGTGTCTAGAACACGGATAAATGAAAAATTTGTTATCAACCAAATGTGAATTTTAGCATTATTGCACCCTTGATCAAAATAGTTAATGTTACAATAATTGAATTATTATAGATTATGAGTGAAATCTTAAAACTTCGTCAAAATGTACAACTAAACGCATTTCTTAGAGTTGCGCATTATCTACTTAGAATTACGCAAAATGTGTCACAAACGAACGTTAAAATATAACTATAAGCACTGCCTAGCAGACAAATCTGTTTTCGACATTCAAATCCGTTATTCCCAAAACGGCAAAACCCTCATTATTTTCTAACTTTTGAGTCGTTTTACGGGATCTATTCATTCGGCTCTGGCTGCCGGATCCGGCAGTTATATACGCATAAAATCTAAACCTCGATTCATATAATAATATTATGTTATCCTATCGGCTTCGATCTACAAAATAATATTATCTCTCGGCATTTTTTTTTTTTTTTTTTTGTTTGCTCAAGTGGCCAGTGCTCACGAATTCGTCCCCGTTACAAATTGTATCGCTCCGCCGTACTGCAAAATTGGAAACTTATTTTGCGCATAATCAATCAGGTACCTACAGTGGAGTATTTAGGCCGGGGCCCGGGGTCCAGGACCCCCAATGTATATCCAAATTGAGGAGTCACAGGAAGATCTTACTTAAACTAATTTGATTTAAAATAAGAAAAAAAAAATGTTTAGCTGCGGCGTTTATCATTTTACACAGGACGCTAGTTATGCAAACGGGCAGTTAGTTATAAAAATAAACTATTATAGCTTATACGCGGGAATTGCAGCATCATTATTCTATAGAATAACTGACGATTATGTGTGTTCAAGTTTTATTGGTGAAAAAAATAAAAAATATGTTGTGGGTTGGGTACGTCGTCGTCTCCTTACATAGGTACATATTTTATATTTACATTTACTATTTTGTCTATTAATAATGTCTTAACGTGTACATTTGAGTGGAAGTTTTAAAAGAAAATTATAAAAATACAACGCATTGAAGAAGAAAACTTACTCCCAGTCCCGAATAAGTCCTTTTTTTCAATAGAGATGATGCTCCTGAAAATAATTCAAATACAACCATAGGCGGTTCTACGGGTGCAGCCACTGCAGCCTTGGCTGCACCTCACATTTCAGCCGCCGCAAAAATTTTACCATGGGGTAATATAATAATTAACAAATGAAAATAAAATGTAACATTGTAACATAGGTACAAATTAGAATTTTCATCGGAAATTTATTTAATCGGAAAATTTTAATTTGTAAAAGTTTCAAGACCCCCCCAAAATATTCACATATGGCTGCACCTGAGATTCATTCCTGGAGCCGCCTATGAATACAACGTATGTGAAATCGGCTATACGCTTACGGAAACAACTGATATCGTTAAGTAGATCAATTTTTCCCGTCTATAATAGTTGAAATAAAATAAAAGTAGTACTAAAATTTAAAACGAAAATATTGTATATTTGGTGCCATTTTACATTGGAGTTCATCTGATACTATTAAAACCTTCAAATGACATGTTTGCAAATATTTACAGAAATAAACGATATTCAACGAAATGGTTCTAAAGCCAAAAATAATAGATCTGTAATATGATTTATAATTTTTTTTTTGTGTGTGTCTATTAATTGTCTTATTTAAATGAACGCAAATTTACTTAAAAAATAAATTATATATTTGTTCTTATGAAAAAATATTGATCCTCTCCCCCGTGATCTAACCCTAGTTATGCCACTGCGTTACACTGACAGCTCGACGTCGCATCTCACAACGACGCGACTCGATGCGAACGCAACCTCGGTATAGGTATGCCGTATGCGTATAGTACAGCTACAGGTAACCGCACCGTTCCCGAGAGGTTACAGGTGTAACCCCAACCACTACCGTCACCGCAGTCGCGGTCCCGAGGAGCCATTATTTTGTATATTCATATTCTCGTTACACGAGTCGCACAGTCTGACTCTAACAACGCTCGTTGTCGGTTGTGTGTTGTTCTCGTATACGGTCTGTTGGTTCGTTTTTCTATTTTTCTTCTGGTTTTTCGTCATTTGTCGTTTCGTTACTGTACCGTTTGATTTTTTTTTTTTATTTGTCCTTTACGCGCAGGATATCGACCTGGTCGCGACCAAACCATGGCTCCGGTACTCAGCAAATACGTATCTAGAAAAAATGCCGTTATCGGAAGTGCCGTTGCCGGGGTGCCTTTGCTCGTGTACTTGCTCAAGAACTGTGCTGTACGGAAAAAGGCGCCGGAAAGGTACGCCTTTTTTTTTTTTGTCCAAGTCACCAAGCGTTTCTGTGTGGCGTTTTATGAAAAAAATATGGATATTTTCCGAAACCGTTACGATTGTTTTTTTTTTTTTTATATATAGGAGCGCTCCCGAAGATAGCGTCAAGTATCTCATAGTCGACGTAAGTCACACGTATACACTGTTTTACATTAATACACAAAAAAATGTATTAGAAACAACTATGTAAACAAAAATGTACAAATGATTTCGAAGCCAAAAAAAAAAAAACGATATATATTTTCCCGAGAAACAGAAAATGCGCGCCGTGCCTGCTGCACATTCCAATTGGTTATTATTTTAACGAGAAAATATGAGGTTTACTCGAGTAGAAATATTATACGTATTACTGTATAAAATCAAATCTGTACAGAATTTCGTTTAGAAAATATTTCATTATTGTTAGGTACGCTGGAAACTGTGGAATTAATATTGAAAAATATCCGTGCGGAAAATTATTTTCAAAAAAAAAACCACGTTAATATTGCTGTTATTCAATCGTTTTAGTATAAAATGTTAATCACTCGCCAAATAAAGTCATAAGGAATTATCGGCGATTTGCATTCATAGTATGAAAAGTATCGACGTCGAATACTTTTCAGTTTATCGTTACAAATAATGTTAATTTATTCGTGTTTCGGTTTACTAATTTATTGAATTCATTAACATAGGCTACCGTAAAGGTCATTATATATTTATTGCATTTCTACTGCTCATTTTGAAAATTTTTTTTTTTTGAATTTTCAATAAGTACAATGTCGTCAACAGAATAAACATACATATACATTTTGTGCGTGTAATATTTACAAAAAAAAATTCTTATTATTGTACGTAAATAGTGTTCTGATTATTGTAATTATTATTATGAAAAAAAAACTACAATATTAATTTTAACACTTATATATACACTTTCGGTATAGCCTACTGGGAGTTATTTTTAAGAACGTGTCACTATGACACTATGAAATGCAGTGATCTAACAAAAAAAAAAAAAAGAGAGATTTAAACGAACTAACCTCGGATTCCATCATTTATGTCTCAAAGAAAATCGAAAACAATTTGTTCGTCATATATAAAAGAACGGATTGGCATCGTAAATTGTAAAAAATAATAAATTGTACGATGGACGACAAAATACGAAATGAAGGTGTAACCGGCATAGAAGGACCTCACGTTGTACGCGTGAAATCCCTTATAATAATATTTAGAATGTCGATAAATTATGTCCACGACCCAGTAGCTAGTAATTCGAACCACAAAGTACTTGCAGTATTTTAATGTTTTTTCAAACATAACAGCGTATGGGACTACCATTTCCGTGAACTAAAAGACGAATGTATACGTTTCATATAGAAATTTATTAATGGTCTTGTATCGTTATCTCCATTATTGTGCTCAATCCAAGTTCTTCGTCCCGATTCTCCAGTTTTCATATTTCTTTATTTTCAATAAAATCGCGTAAATAATTATGATAATTTAAATGTTTTGATAAATCAAGTCCAGTTCCTCTTAACACAATTTCTATTCACTGCTGAATAATAAAAAAAAAACGTATCTCTCGCTGTTAGAGATTAGTTTATTTTGTGTACAATGCCAACGTATTAGGTACGTTTCTTTGTGTGTTATCAAATAAATATTTTAATTAAATAAATTTATTACTTAATTACCAGAGACATATAAGTTTGGTTGTAAGTATATACATCAACTATAATTGAGAATTGACATTTCTCAAATTTTTCAAAACACAAATCACTCGGGTATTATGTCTATCTTCTTAAATTATTAAAACGACAACCGACGCAGTTTTGAGCGTTCAAAAAACATTCTTTCTATTTGTATGTGTAAAAAAAATTATTCTGTGTTGACGTTTGTACAAGCCAAAACTAATGCAACTATTAATGACTGCAAATTCTAAATTCAACGCTCGCGCAACATTTAAAAATAAATTATAATTTCAATTTCAAAGATTGACGATAAAAGTAATGCAATTTCAACCATAAATAAAAATAAATCAATCGTGTTTCGAAAAAAAACTGATTTTTATGTTGATCAAAGTTTACAAGCGTTTTAATTATTCTGTACAGAAATCAATGACAGCAAAGAATGCAAACCGAGCACACGTCAATGGTCTTTTCATCAAACAGCTCATTCGAATATTAAAAATCGTTATTCCTGGCTTTACCTCTCCAGAATTCGGATTCCTCATACTTGTCGCTGCATCACTAATGGCCAGGTCTTACAGTGACATATGGATGATCCAGACTGCAACAGTCATCGAAACAGCGATTATTAGTACAAATAGAGATTTATTTAAAAAAAAAATATTGCATTTTTTCATTGCAATGCCCATTGTAAGTAAAAACTGCGTTTCATGTATTTTTTTTTTTTTTTACTGATAATACGTTGTATATTATGATGTATAACGAATATTATGCATTTAACGTTTTATTAACGATTTCAATTACAACTTTTTCAGATTTCCTTGGTCAACAATGTTTTAAAGGTAAATAGCAAAAATGTCAACGACATATTTACACGCGTAATATTAATTCATATAATTTCACGATTTACAGTGGAGTATCGGGGAATTAAAGCTGAGACTCAGAACTAGGTTGACGCTACACTTATACGACAGTTATTTAAGGTAGTTTTGCGTAGTAATTGCTTAATAACCGAAAAGTCTAAATTGTAAATGTTTAGAGGATATACGTATTACAAGATAAACAATTTGGACAACCGTATATCAAATCCCGATCAATTATTAACAGCTGACGTCGATAAGTTTTGCGATATGTTCACCGATTTATATTCCAATATCTGTAAACCGTTTTTAGATATTGTGATATACGTCTACCAGCTAACGTCTACTTTAGGATTTGAAGTAAATTTTTGATAATTACTATTTTCCCCCCTTTTTTTGTTTAATTTGATATTATTTATGTTTGTAATAATAATTTTGTTTGGTTTTTTTTTCAGACGCCTTCTGTTATGTTGGGTTACTTAATGCTGTCTGGATTCGTTCTTACTTATCTCCGAAGACCTGCTGGAAAAATGACTGTTGTGGAACAGAAATTAGAGGGCGAATATCGATATATCAACTCCAGACTAATAACTAATTCTGAAGAAATAGCCTTCTACAATGGAAATAACAGGGAAAAACTTACTATGTTAGCTTCATTTTATAAATTAGTAAGTATTCTACTACGAACTACGATTATTATAATATTAGGAGAGTGTGATTCATTCGGTCTGTTTGACACACGCATTATTTAGGAAATTTACTCGCTGGTCATCACTCTATAACTTTATCACATATAATATAAATATTTAGTTTATTTTTAGTGCTAAAATCTTTGTAATAATTTTCAGTTTTCATAGAGAATCTCGCATCATTTTCATGAATTATAAACTTTGTATTCGTGTCATACGAAGATTGAACATTTAAATTATATCTGATATGATAATTGATTTTGGTGAATGTCGAGGAAATGGATCTTGTTTAGATTTTCGTTCACTCGTATTAAAAGTTATAATAGTTGTGTTTGAATTATGATTTATTCTTACATTGTACTGTTTATTGTCAAATATCTTATAATTTTATTTTATGCGTTTTAAAATTAATTACAAATGTATGTTGGTTTGGTTTTGTTTTATTTGATGTTTTCAGACAAACCACTTGAGGAAATTCCTCAAGTTCAGAGCGTGCGTAGGTTTCGTTGATAATATCCTTGGAAAATGTAAGTCAAACATTTTTTACAATAATAATAATTTCAATAATTTAACTTTTCATTTTGTATTATAATTTTTTTTTCATTTCTAGACATTGCTGCCGTTGTAGGATTTTTTGCTGTTAGTATACCGTTTATGAATATCAATTCATCTTTGAGCAGTTTACCACAGAGTGAACGTTTTGCAGTGAGTACAGTGTTGTTGAACGATCTAATAGATCAATTATGATAATTGTTTATCACTGATTTTCTTGTTCAATCATAATACTGTAAATTGTGTTCGAAAACTATTTAAAATCGATTAAACTAATTTCAATGGTGCGTTATTTACAGAATTACTATACAATGGGTCGCATGTTGGTAAAATTAGCCGAAGCCATTGGTCGCTTAGTATTAGCCGGCCGCGATATGACACGTTTAGCCGGATTCACTGCTAGAGTCACTGAGATTATGACCGTACTGGATGATCTCAACAAAGGCCATTATGTACGGTCCATGTTGACCGATAATAATAGGATAAATGAAAAAAAACTGGTGCCAAACTCTGGGCGTATCATTACCAAGGACAATGTGATAAAGTTTGAAAAGGTGCCGCTCGTAACGCCAAATGGCGACGTACTAGTCGAAGATTTGTCGTTTGAAGTGAAATCCGGCATGAACGTGTTAGTGTGTGGACCGAACGGTTGTGGAAAGTCGTCATTGTTCCGAATTCTCGGCGAATTGTGGCCGTTGTTCGGTGGAACGGTAACAAAACCCCCGAAGGGCAAACTCTTTTACATTCCGCAAAAACCGTACATGACGTTGGGTACGCTCAGAGACCAAGTGACGTATCCACACACCAAGTACGTGCTTGTCAGATTCGCTTTAAAAGTCTAGTCTACACGACACATTGTAATGGACATTTTTTTACAGGGAAGAAATGGAACGTCGCAGAAAAACCGATGCAGATATAGCACAACATTTAGAACGTGTGCAATTGTCGTATTTGCTGCAAAGAGATCAAGGCTGGGACACGGTTGCCGACTGGATAGACGTGTTGTCTGGAGGTGAAAAGCAACGCATCGCCATGGCCAGGCTGTTCTATCATCAGCCGCAGTTTGCAATATTGGACGAATGTACGAGCGCAGTCAGTGTGGACGTTGAGGGTTCTATGTATCAATATTGCCGCGACGCTGGCATTTCACTTTTCACTGTCAGTCATCGCAAATCTTTGTGGATACATCACGATGTAAGTATATCGTATGAATTATATTCAAAATTTCAAAATATTTCTGTTTGAAATTGACCTGCGGTGTCGTATATTATTTTATTTGTGTTCCTCCTACTTCTTGTTTAGTTCTTTTTTTCTTTGGCGTACCACAAACAATATCAAAAATTTCTTTGAAATAGAGTTGTACATCAGAACGGTAAAGTCTGTGAAATGGCAAAAATCACAGCTGTTCTCGAATGTATTTGTTATTTAAAAACATTTTACCTTAGGAGTAAAAAAATTTCAATGATTTAAAAAAAAAGCAATTTGCTTCGTAGAACGTCTTGCGAGCTCGGCCGGTTGAGAACCTCTGATTTATACCATACAATTAATTCCATAGTCCGCGTCCAGTAGAACTGTTGAGTTTTGTCTGTTTAACAAAAGTCGTTTTCATTATTTTTACAGTACTATTTACAAATGGACGGCAGAGGACATTTTCAATTTAACAAAATCGATTCAGAGACGGAGGAATTTGGTTCGTGAATACTCATTGGTGTCATTTATATTGTAGTTTAAAAAAAAACAATTTTGTGTCTACTTAAAAATTAATTTATTCTTGCCTGATTATTATTGTCCTTGTACCTATTCATATCGGTGTTAATAGATCAAAATGTTTTAGTAATTTAGCCCATACTTGTGATGATTATTCTTATCGAAGTATTTTTGTTAAATTTTTTTTTATGTAATGCTGATTTTTACCATTAGACCAACGTATTAGTTTTAATTGAAAAAAAAAATGAATTGTTATATCCTACAAAATAAATTAATTTTGTACTCGTGTATTATTATTGTATGGTTTATCGAAATTCTACATCAACAATTTTGCGAGATACCGTTGTGAATACCGGATCAAGTAACTACTTAAATAGAGATCAGTGGCGTATTTACGAGGGGGATATGGGGGTCATATCCCCCGGGAGATTATTTAGAACAATATTTTGATAATTGTATGAACGAAAATGAATGATATTAAATTCAATTTTGAAAAAATCAATAAATAAATCAAATTTTGTACACAAACGATAAATGTTTGTTTATATACAACATATGTATATAATAATATCAGTATATGTGTATAATGAATACAATAAAAATGTCTGTTAAAATTTGTAATGATATCCCCTCCCGTGGAAAATTCCTAAATACGCTACTGATAGAGATTACAGAGTTTTGAATTTGAAAGCGATGATAATTCATCTTATTCGAAAAACGATTCTAATAATTGTTGAATACGATAAATATCGTACAAAATATTAATATATGTCTAAGCTCGTGTTTTGAACTGTTAGAAAATACAAAAATTGTCCACCGACAATTATATCGATTTTTTTCATTTCAATTTTCGTGTCGTTTGCAATTATACGTCTAAGGAAAACACTGGTAAAGTCTAAAAAAACAAGTGAAATAAATATTGTGCCAAGTAGACACTATTTGCATGTTAACAAATGTCAAGATCGTCTGAGCATCACTCGTCCCGTACGAAAAAGTATTTAAAGACAAAATATCTTTTTTTTTTTTAAACAATACATTCGCTTTGAATTTAATACTGAAACAACGCGCGTACGACAACAAGAAGAGATGACAGATGATGCTGCATCCTGCAGTTCCTAGAGTCTGGTCGTACAAGGAACTATCGTACAAAAATAAACCGTTTACAAATTATATACGTATAGTTTATTAAAATTCTATCAAACGTGCTCTTAGTACAATACACGAGAATACACTACAGTTAATGGCAAGTCTTAATATCTATTAAAAACGAGAAAAAAAACCATATTTAATCTAAAACGTAAGTCTACAAAAAAAAAAATAAAATTTGGAACATTAATGAACGTCGACTGCTACGACGAAAAAGTCGTAGCTCAACAGTAAATTGCACAAAATTAGTTGTTTAGATATAGTGTAATATTTTCGAATGTAGTAAGACTAAAAGATAAAAAAAAAAAAATAAAACGTTTCCACGTACAATTTTATAGTCCTGCTCCCCCCCTCCCCAAGTGTAATACATATTATCTTTTTTTTTTTTTACATTAAAATAATAATAATAGAGTAGCTCGTATAGTCTTATCATAATAATAATAATATTAACGTAATGGTGGACTAAATTATTTACAAGACTCCTTTTTTTTTTTTTCGTAAAAACATATTATATTATATAAATGTATACCCGCGAGTACGTCGTAATACATAAAAAAAAAAAAATTTAATGTTTACGGTTCGTTGAACTAATATGATTTGCGTGTACATAATACTATATCACAATTTCGCATTGAGGAGGACTATATCCTTATAAATAATATTAATAGAATACGTCTTACGACTCGTTAAAAACGCGATCGTATACACGTACTAAAATTATAATAATTATTACGCGTTTTCCAATATGATTTACTACGTTTGTTTCCCGTATAAAATACGTACATTTTTATTTCTTTTTTTAAACTAAATATACTTAAATGTACGTAGCACAGAACTTTAACGACTCGAAATCTCGGGGAAATTAAAAAATAATAATAATAATTTATGTTAGACAAAAATTATGTTCGGGCAAAACGGTTTTCCTCTTTTTTTTTCAATTCGTATTATCGCGACCGAAACTTTCAAAATATTGGGTGTGTGTATATTTCAGTGATTTTTTTTTTTTTTTTGAAGGTACACTTTACGCATCAAACCGAAATCGAATAAAATCTATTATTATATAACTTAAGCATTTTATCGTTGTTGTGTTGGGTACGAATAGAATCCGTTTATTGACAATTGTAAAAAAAAAATCGAAAAGGGAAGTAGATCTTTGTCAGAGAGCTTTTTATTGTTACTCACACCGTATCGGTCTGACGCGAAGTTTGTTCGAATTCAATTCGAAAATGAAATTTTACGTTTCCTCCGTTCGGATCGGAGACATTTATTAGGGGTGAAAAACTTGGTGTCTCGTATATACATCACTGACAGATGTCGGAATTGTCCGCGTGTCTGAAATGCAGTGACATTCTTCTACACCTATTGCTGTGTACACTGTATATAATAACTACAATTACATATGTTTAACGTACCGTAATCAGGGCTAGGATTTGTACACAAAATAGTGAAATATTACGATAAAAGTTGCGAATTTGAATAAAATAATATGTTGTATTATGAATAAAGAAAAAAATTATTAAATTCGATTAACGTTATCATTTAAGATTAACTATTCAAACGTACATTAATAATAATAATAATTTATATTACCGCGTAACGTATTGAATCATTTTGATTTATACATTATATAGTGTCTATAGTAGTATATTAACCGACGTACCATCTACTGTCCTATATGCTATTCAGTTTAAGAATATACCGGGCGGCGGACGAAAATTGGTTCATGTTCGCGCAGGCGAAGTCCTATCGGTATCCTGATTGGCGGAAACCGTCGTGAGCCGACTGCTGCCGACAACAACAGCCAATGACAGAGCAGCTATTAGCCGCCCAGGGTGGCAACAGCCAATGACGGAGCAGCTATTAGCCGCCCAGGGGGGTCTAGCATGGCTCCGGCTTTCATTTAACGTGCGCGTTCCGGTACACTCTTAAACTGAATAGCATATATATTGTATATACACCCGGTGTTTAAAAAAATATTGAAATACTCCGTGAAACTCGCGAGTTCTTGCGTTTACACAGTTCAAGTTCGCGATTTGTCCGACATCGATTTCGTGCTGCGAAAACAACACGAACGCGCTTGGTCCTTAAAAAATCCTAGCCCTCTTATTCTAATCGTGTACGGGTATATTATAATAAAAAGAATATTTTCTTTAGAGAGAAAAAAAACCTAATGGTAAATCCGCGCGAATCGTTAAAAATTAAAAATTATTAATATAATTATACGTAAAATAATAATCGTAATAAGGATTCGTATTCTCTCGTTTGTGTGCCTGCAATGCGAGAAGGAAAATCGGTCGGGTTGGGAACATAATTAACATTACGATCGTCGTGCGCGCGATTTCGGATATAAAATAATAAATCGTTTTATTGTCCCCCCGACGATCACAGCGCGTTTTTTTTTTGAATTTTTTGAATTTTTTATCTATAATACGTGTATACGCGAATACGTCGTTCGCGCCTATCGTTTGTTCCTAGCGCCTTTGATGGTGAAACGTCTCCAAAAGCTCGGCTTCCTTATGGACGGCTCGTCGTCGTCCAGTTCTCTTGTCGGCGATCCGTGTCCCGAATCGTTCTCGTCCGCCGCGTTATTGTAACGGCGACCGGCCACCGTCGAGTCGTTACCGCCTCGCAGGAAGTCCAAGAAGTTCGACTCTGACTTCATTCTGCCTGTAACACACATGTTTTTTAAACTCTTGTAACAGCTGACTTAAACGTACATCGACTTTTCATATTCGAACGGCATTTTACGAGAGAAAAAAATTGCGATTTCAATAATCCGACGAATATTTCCCCGGGTTTCGTAACGAGGCTGCCAAATATCGTTTTTTCCTTAATCCGTCGCACTGCAGACTGCACGGATATCTGCAGTCAAGTACATGCGATGCGATAGCAAAATGAATCTCAGGGGTTTTACTGAACACTCACTGCTTGAGTTTTTGTTAGACTCTTCCGGTCAGGAATCTACTCTAGGAACTCCTGTTTTGTGTTTCTTTCGTTAAACGCCCACTTAGGAAACTGATTGTATTATTATTACGAACCTTCTAAAATGTAGCTTAGTAAAAAAAAAAAAAAATAACTAAACCCAACGAATTGCTTAATGAGTTCGTTTTGAGAATTATAATACGTAAAGTACGAATTGAAAAATATTCTATAGTAAAATGCGATTAAAGTGCAAACGACTCGGCCATAATCCAAATTATCGGAGTTCACAAGGAAGATACATTTGGAAATCATGAGATGTCCTCGGGATATCCACTGTTTAATTCTCCAGGAAGTTTATAAAATGGGAGTCTATTAAGAAAGGCCCTTTGGAGATGATCGAGAAGTCCTTCGGGACTCAACAGTTCCAGAACAGGAGACCTGTAAGAGTTCCTGTAAAGTACCTATATTGGGCTGTTATACTAGATATATACAGTGTTAATAATAGCTATATTAATTGTCCTGTAAACGTTGAGATCATCTAAAATAGTCCAAATTGTTTTATACGCCATTGTCGTAAAGGTAGATGACTGTCGAAATCAGTTTTAAAACGTTCCGAAGGATAACAGCAACGCATAAGATTGATGGACGTTAAAATTAAATAAAAAAAACAACGTCCCGCTGTAAAGCATTTCAAATTTCAATTAATGAAAACGTGTTACGGTAATCGTCTATTAATACGTTTATGTATAGTTTGTTGAACTATTATATAATTAAATGTATAGAAAACCAGATGTACGAGAACAGCTATAAATCGTTAAACATAATAATATGAATCCCGCCCTCGAAGAAAAACGCGTGCATACCTATGTTAAAGTATAGCCCGAAATAATACTGCTGAATTGCCGATATTTTATTTATTTATTTTGCTTTTACGCGAAAAATCTCGACAATATCTGCTGCAGACATATACGAACAAGAGAGCATTTGAACGGGGCTAAAACGTACTCCAATAAAATACGCGTATTAATTATTATTATTATTATTATTATTATTATTATTATTATTATTATTATTATTATTATTATTATTATTATTATTATTATTATTATTATTATTATTATTATTATTATTATTATTATTATTATTATTATTATTATTATTATTATTATTATTATTATTATTATTATTATTATTATTATTATTATTATTATTATTGATAATAATTATTATTGTTACAAGACATACACCGAGAGGCGTGTCGGTGGGTTATACTCAAGAAAATTAATATAAAAAAAAAAAAAACGAGAAACGTAATATATTGAAATAGTGTACTATTAAGGCGTAGTACCTAGTACTATAACGATTCCTGTTCGCCTGTATGCGATTAGTGCGATTATAATATTATTATTATACACGGCCGTGGCGGCGGTGGTCGACGGACTCGATAATAGTTTTGAAAAAAAAATACCGTTTCGAGTTAACGTTACTGTGTTGATAATTTTGTAAGCGTGTCTAATATTGCTGCAGTAATATCGTTTATGAACGTTATTCTCACGTACAGTGTTGTACACATCGCTCAAAATAACAATTTCCATTCTCTGCAGGGTCCTTTGCCTCCACAACGAGATTTCTTCGTTCTCTATACCTATATTTTACTATCTCTTCAGCAATCTCCACTCCTAACAACCTGATCTTCCTTCACTCTATCTCCACGGTTATCCGGGGTAACATCTCGGTCACATTGAATCCGGTCTACGTTCTGGTATTTTCTGAATCGAAGGCAAACTTTTCAAAAAATTTGCCTTCAATTATTCTCACCGATCTCCATACGTATCCGTCTCAGCTTACCGTCGTAGTGCTCTGCATGACTCCCACTAAGCTGTAGGCTTCTCCATACATATAGCTCTTCTTCTACTTCTTCGATGGTCTTTATTTCAAATTTACCTCCACCATTTTTCTTCGTTCCTTAAATTTCCCTCAAACTCTTTCATTCCAGCACTCCCATAACTTCTTCTCACTCGACTTTGTGCGGTAACCGGTCGGTGCTAACTAGAACTTTGTACTCACCTTTCTTTTTGCCCGGCATGCCGAAACTCAGACTCCTGGAATTGAGCTCGGCCTTGAGCTGCTCCGGCGGTATGTCTTCCACCTTGAACTCGTCCGGATCCTCGACGAACGCCTGTTGCAAGTCGCGCATGATCTTCTTCCTAATGGTCTTTTTCATGGACAAGTGCCGTTCCAGATGTTTCACGTCGTCCTCGAAAGTGGACGCGCCCTTGGCGTGCCGGCCGCCTCCGCCTCCGCCACTACCGCCGTTCCTGTGCCGCTTCTTCTTGGGCGGCCCTTTGACCGCCGGCAACAGATCCTCCTCGCTGGTCGATCCCACGGATATGGCGCTGTCCGTGCCGCCCGCGCTCACGCCCCCCAGCGAATTCCGGTCGTCGCCCTTCATGTCCAACCTGCGCAGCTCTTCCGGTAACCCGTCGTCGCCGTCACCACCGAATATGTCCCTTAGGTGCGGTATGTTCCTTTCGTTCGTCATATTCTGTGAACAAACCGAGAAAAAAAAATGTAATCCCATCGTGTGCAGCACATACCCGTTATTAAAACGAACAATATTCTTATAAATAGTTCAGTATATACAGCAACGACGGTGCAGAAAGCACTTTTTATTGCCTAGTGGATGGCTTTTTTTTTTAAATATCTATACACCATGTGCGTAGGTAGTTGATCGGTGAATAATTTCGAAAAATAAAATTTACACTTGCACATGGATAATACGTACGCCCTAATCGCGCATTGGCGTACTCTTAAAACGCGTCTGTCCGGAGAGGAATTTTAAAAGCGATTCTACATTATTTTATGCCTGAATAACCGCGCCATCATAAATGACGGAAACGCGTTGTCATTGCATCACTAAAGTCTGTACCTCATATACACCATATATACGTCGCACGTCACCGACCGCATGAGTGACAGCAAGTATTAGAAGTTTCCGTAAACGCTTACACGTTTTCGGCTCGCGCGTTACCACCACAAATCCGTTTTTTTTTTGCTATTCGGAAATAGACGAGATTTGAACAGAAAAAGTGAGCGAATGCGTTCTGTTTGTATACGGTCGTAGTTTTTAATCGGCTCGTAACAATTTGAAACTAATAATCTTTGATCGTTCGAAAATGTCAACGTGAAAACGTGTCGAATCTTTTCGTAACTTTGTAGACAGCAATAATCGATCATTTTTTTTTTATCAATTTTTTTCCGGTAAAAAACAAACAAAAAAATGCAAAAACGTGAAATCGTGATTTTTCCACCGCCGATTCTCCTCCTCGCCCGTGCAAAAAAAAAAAGATACACGAATTAAAAGACCGCTATACACAGGTAAAGGAAAACCGTGTAGTGCCCGCGAGAGAACGCGCTATTTATTATATAGGTGTACACTGTACACCATGAAAACACAGAAAAAAGTTGAAAAATTGAGATGTTTACGATTTCAAGGGGGGAAAGAACCACAGTCGTACTAGTAGACACCGAATTTTTACACAAAAAAAGAAATTATTATATTACAATATACAATAACAGAGACGGTTTTTGAAAAGTTCTTTAATTCTGAACAAGTTGCGAGATAAAAAAAAATGGCAAAAATCGTATTTTTATAATACTCATAACTTTTTTTAAGAATTAAAGGTTATCGTATTCAGGCAACGGCGTAATCGTGGGGAGAAGATATATGTGAATGTCGAATCCCTCTTCTTAGCCTTTTTTTTTTTATTACTATTTAATGGAATGGAATTTAAAAAAGAATTACAAGCGTGTTTTTGATCAAAAACATCAGACGGTACCGAGATCGTCTAGCACTGTTGAGAAAACTAGGTCAAAAAACGAGCTGCAACGTGAAAGACGCGCGTTCGCAGTGTGTCAACAGATGGCGAATACGAGACACGGCGGTTTTGGAGACGCTGACTAACCTTATTAGTATAATAAACTAAAACGTTTGTGTTCATTAGAATCGATTGTGTTTGCTGACAGTTCATAAAAATGTGCCACCGCCGATACGTCATCTCGAGGATGTACTACATGTTATACTCGACGAAACGGTTCTGAAGCCAAGAACACCAATCTGAAATACGAGCTGTAATTTTTTTCGCATCCATGATCTAGTCCTAATCACGCCACTGTATTATGCTGGCGTTGTTGTAATTTATTTTGCGTTTGAAAATTCGATGCTGAACAGTGTGACTGCGCGTAACCGCTTCAGAGTTCTTTTCCGCGCGAATCGATTGTTTTGATGAAAACCGTATAGGAACGTCCTCTATCAAAACGCTTTTCTATCGCAGCGCTCAGTGGCATTCAAACGGGAGGGGATAGATCCCCCCATGATCTTTCTGTTACTACGTAGGTATTATTTTTTAACAATATACCGTTTATTACGTATTTATTAATGATAATATATCCTCGAATCATGGCTGGTGTTTTCAATGATCAAAATCCGTGTTGAAAAATCCAGTGACAAAACCGTTTGACCGCCACTGGCAGCGCTTCGTTATAATACTATATAATAGTGGCGGTTTTTTTTTTTAAGACAATTGTGCAGAGAAAACCGCAGAAATAAATCAACAACGGTACGCACAATATAATATGGCGTACACAGTGACGCACGAGCGTACGGTATACAGTTCGGTGAAAAAAATTTTAAAAAAATGCTCGACAATATAACATAAATCAGTATTTCTTTTTTTTTCTTTGCTAACAGAAACGCAACGATCCGCCCATTAGGCGGTGTACCCGCGCAGTAAACGAATAAAAAAAAAAAACGCGTGTCGATACGTCTGGTTCTGTTCTTTCCCCCTCTCCGTTTTCCGTCCAGTACTTAATGTATGAATTTGCAACGGGAAAAATTGAAAAAAAAATGATACTTAAATTCTCGACGAGACTCTTCTATCGAAAATATTTATGAAAAATTCTCCAGTCAAACGCTGTGGCTAAAAATTATAATAATTTCGCGATCCGTGTCGTTTAATCCGCACACGAAAAACTGACGAACGTATTTTACTACTCAATAATTTTGTTCAAAAAAAAAAAAAAAATGTACAGCGTTATGATCGAAATTCAACGCGTTAAAAAAGGAAAACAAAAATGTATTGTTTAAATAAAATATTATTTAAATCCGTATTCGCGCAGGTTTTTATATAACTTTTTATAATTTTTTTTCTTTATTTTTTAATTTTAACGTGCATTATTAATAACAAATATTTTATTAATTTTTGTGTAGAAATTATGTACGCGTATATAATATGATTACCTATAATTATCGGTATACCTACGTCATTTTTTTATGAGTTGAAGTTTTTCTTCTGGAAAAATGTTCCGAATAACTGTGATTACCGTAAACACTTATTAAACATTATTACAGTATTATTCCGACACTTTGCTATATTATAATTGGTTCGTATAACCATGCGAACGTGTCTTTATTACAGTTTTAATTGTCTGTATTCGTTATTAATTTTAAGTATAGATTATATGCGGTTCGAAAATGTGGCTTATAACAAAACACGAAACTATGCGAATAAAATAATATTTTCCATCATTAACTCGTATTTTCGAGTCAATTATTATTATTATTATTATTATTATTATTATTATTATTTATGTATGTACATACACATCACCTCGGCAATTTATTATATAACGTGTTTTTGATGATACTGTCGAACTTATAAAGAAATATACTTAATTATTATAATTACTACACCGAACATACATAACACGTTGCCTGTAGAATTTTTTTTCTTTTATCCTCCGAAAACACATTCTGTACGTGCATAACGTGTAGAATATTCAATTTTTTTTTTTTGTTGTTGTTAATAAAATGTAGCGTTTGAAAGAACGTCTTTCGAATTCAGTTTAAAGTAATAATTATAAAATTACTGTACAAAATTGTTTTATTTTTATATTCCGACGCTGGTCGGATTTTTGAAAATTCGCGTCCTTCTAAATATGGAATATCGAACCGACTGCAGTGCATCATATTTTATTACTTTTTATTACATATTATAGTGTCGACACGGACGGGTGTGCGCTGTGAAGGAATCGCGGAGGATATTTTTTTTAAATTTCCTCACACATATTTCCAAAACTACAAGCTAATAAAAAATAAACTATAATATTCGGTATTAAAAAAAAAAAAAGTTAAACAGACAAATGTTCCGCGTCGAGTAAAATTTTTGGTCGCTACAAATAAAAAAAAAAAATTCATAAATAGGAAATGTTTACGTAATGAAATTGAAATTCAAAGAGAAATCCATAAAAACGAAAATTGTTGTTATTCGACGTAAAATCGTGGTTTTACTACCTACGACACGGTTTTTTTTTTTTTGGTAGTGGCGAAATTGTACGTCGTTTACAGCTGTACTATTCGTACGTATTGTTTTAAAGTCCTCGTGTTCGATCAATCGAATTTCCAAAAATTACCAAAAATCAGAAAAATAATAAAACGATTGTCGAAAAACAGTGGACTATACTATACTTGATTTATATATTATCTCGACGCGTTGATTTCCATTTCCAGCACCGTTTTGCTCGTTTCTTAATTTTAAAAAAAAAATAAAATCACCAAACGCGCTAGACGATCGAACTCGATAAAGTGTACGCGGTACGAAAAATCTAATAGGTAAATAAAAAAAAAAAAAAATCTTATACCTATAATAATAATATATTATACAACGGGTATTATAATAGTGTATGGATGCGTATATAGTATTTAGTGCATGACATCGTATACGAGTACTTTCTTTATTAGCGTTTTTTTTTTTCAAGAAAGAACGACTTCAAATGACTATACGTTTCTCTATTCATTATTTAGAATAATAATTTATACATATAATATGATTCAGTTGCGTAATTCGTATTATATATTAAACAAACGAATTTATAATATTTCACAATATAGCCCCGTCGACGGACACATTATTCTCGTTTAGATAAATAGTAATAGCGTCTACGTCGTATTATTATTATTATTGAAATTCAATAGCAGGAAATACGCGTTACACACGCGTATACGTGTCGATTGTTCGCCACGTTTTAAAAATTAAAATCGAAAACTTTGGAGAGAAAAAAGAAGTTTTTTAAGAAAACGCTCCTCTGATTTTCATCAAAACAATTATTGTTTCACGCGTGGAAAGAAGACCTCTGAAAGCAGTCATACTATTATTACTTACGACGCCGATTTTCACAGAAAATAAATTACAACGTTACCTATATACGTAAGATAACGCAGCCGTTTTTTAAATACTTTTAATTCTTAAAAAGTTATGAACGTTTTAAAAATACGATTTTTACCATTTTTTTTTCTCTTTCAAAATCTCGTAACTTCTTATAGGAATTAAAGATACAATTTTGAAGAAAAAAAAGAGTAGCTCTGTTTTCGTAATGTCGTAATTAATTTTGTGTGTGCGTAAAAATTCGGTGTCTATTACTATAGTACGACTGCGGTTCTTTTCCCCGGTTGAAATCGTAAACGTTTTACATTTTTTTTTGAACATTTTCTGTGTTTTCGCGTTCTCGGGCCGTTGCGCTGTTTCGTTTAGAGCAGTTTAGAGCACAAATTCACTCTTTTTTTGAGTAGGCGAACCTCCACACACACAAAAAAATAAAAAAAGGTAACGAGCCGCGGGGTGTTGTGGATATCGCTTAAGTGAATCACTTGGATAAAGATTTTAGAGTTTTGTTTTTATTTTAAATTCGAAAGCAACGATAAGTCATTGCATTCGATAAAACGATTCTGAGCGGAGCTTACTTTTCTCGTAACTATAGTCTAAAAGTCACATATTTGGTGAAAATTTCAGGTTTCTATGACTATATTAGTTTCAAAATTACGAAGAAATAAACAACAATAGGTTAAGACGAAATTGTATCTTTAGCGTTTTTGAGTTATATTTCTAGGTGCTTTTGAGAAAAATCGAAAAATCACCTGTCTAAAGTACCAACTAGATGCGAATTGCTGCCGGAAACAAACTGTGACCGAAGAGATTTGGAGCACAGTTCCTTCTGGTCGAAAACCTGTACACAGGATAGAAAAAAATTAATAAATGAACATCATTGTAAAAACAATAGATTCATCGCTCCGCTCAGAATCTAAAATTCAAATACACCATAAAATATAAATCGTATTATAATCATTTTTTTTATTAACAATTTTGTCATACAATATAACGTAGTAGGTACTTAAATAACTCAATCATGGGAAATATATATAAAGATTATTTTTTACATTAAAATATCCGTACTTGTAAAAATACAATACGAATTGACACAATACAATAATAAAATTAATTTTATTGACCATTTTTGACACGGTGTGACTTATATAGACACCAAATAAAAACGTATTTTTAATCGGTTTACTAATAAAATTATTTATTTTTGATAATTAAGATGTTTTCCTTGTAATAAGTTCGCGAACTATCAAAAATATTTTGCGACCCTGCAATACTCTGAGTCCTGGCCCATAGGTCGGGAAACACTGGTTTAGCGAAACGTATAAAGAGAAAAGTCTAAACCAATGTTTTATAAAAAAAAAAAAAGACCGCTCGTTGCGTTTTCTTTTTTTTGTTTTTCATCTGCAGCGACGGCCGGAATCAAAAGAAATAATACTTCCATAGCCGGCTACCATTGAATTGGCTCCCAATTTTGGGTAAATATAAATTCTATCCTTGAATTGGCTCCTGAAAAATGTATATTTGAATTGGCTCCTTAAATTGTTAAATATTATTTTGTAACCAGGGGTTCTCATACTATAGGTGTTTACTTTTACGACGTCAACCTAATATAGCCTGGCAGTTTGATACTGGTGTAAGTTCGAGGTTTCAATACATAAAAATATTGGCCAATAAGTATAGACCACTAAAAATAGTCTAATATAATATTTTTATTTAACTTATTAATTTGTATGTATAAATTTTATAATGACGCACTTTGGTAAAATATTGTCTGTTTTTTTAATTTTTTAATTAAATTTTGTGTAACGATGTAACTTAGGTAAAATATTGTCTGTTTTTTTAATTTTTTAATTTAATTTTGTGTAACGATGTAAAATATACGAATTACGTACTTTAAATTATTAACATTTTGGTAACCAATACATTTTTGAAAAAAAACGGTAAGGAGCCAATTCAACAGTAAATTCTTGGGAGCCAATTCAAAGGTACTTATTAAGGGTAAAATATTGACTACCTGTATTGGGGAGCCAATTCAATTGCACCGGCATAGCCGAACTGTTGTTTTCTCGCGCATTGAATATATTGCGCCGCTGCCCGTCGGGAATCGAAATCGAAAAAAAAAAATTAAACCGAATAGCGAATTACGCGTTTCGAATACATTCAGTCGAACAAATAGAGAACAATGCAAATGTACCGAAACATAAATAATCGAAATTCGCATTGTTCTGCATATTCAAAGCCCTCTGCGCCGTCTTATTTAAATATCAAGTGTGCAGTATGCGATTGAAACACTACAATTATTATTATTCCCGGGTCGTCGTAAAATGTGTTCTAAATCAATAAATGTTATATTAATATATTTCACCTCATTAACTATAAGCACGGTATTTACCGATGAACTTTTTTTTGCTTATCACCCGGCCGGTCTCCGGGTCTGCCGTCTTTCAAAAGTGGCAACCCAAGGCGTAGCCGCCGAGGGGGGCTAAAGGGCCTGATTTTTTTAATTATTAATTTTTTTTTTTGTAAGCGTTCCGAATTGTGTCTGCAATCGTATTTATTTTATATTTAAAAAATGTGATAAGCTTGTCACAAAACGCGCCGTAAAAGCGAACGCGGGTCAAAGTAATTTGGTCTTTAACTGCAGTATCGCGCTGTAATACGAAAACGGTTATAAACGGATTATAGTGGAAAATATAATTATATGCCTCTTATTGCCTCGGTGAGTCACCTATTATACGTGCTGCTGACGATGGCGTCATGGACCTAGGATTTAAATTCAACCATAGCCTCAACCCGAGTTCCCACATTAATTATATTTGTTGTAAGGGTTTTAAAACTCTCGGGTTCTTAATGAGATTATCTAAGGGCTTCCGTTCAGGTATGTCAATGAAGGTACTTTTCTGTGCACTTGTGCGACCTATACTAGAATATGGTGCGATTGTTTGGGATCCTCATACTTCAGGTGACTCGTTGCAGGTTGAAAGGGTTCAGCGTCGATTTTTGAGGTTCACTAGCCACTTGTTGCAGATCCCATGTGAACCTCATAACTATACCCCTGTATCTGACTTTCTCAATTTACCATCTTTGGCTGAGCGTAGGCACTTGGCGAGTTTAAATTTCCTTAAAGGTTTACTAAATAATAAAGTAGATTCGTCCGTCCTCATCTCTTTGCTCTGTTTTAAGGTTCCTCAGCGTACCTCTAGGTCAGCTGTTCCCTTTTTCATTCCGCATTCTACCACCAACTACATGTACAATGAGCCCATTAGGCGGTTAATGTCTCGTGCCAATTCGGATCCCTCCTTTCTCATGTTTGTTCATGCAATGTAATGTTTATATTTTATATGTTTTAATTTTTTATTGTATTTTATATATGTAATTTACTGTGCTATAATGTTGTAAACAAGGGCCTCACCCGTAAATATGTTAAATAAATAAATAAATAAAATATTTAAACTCGAAAAAAAAAATCACGCACAATATTCGTACACTTCTTTTTTTCCTGTCTCTCCACGCAATTATAATTTTATTTATTATTGCAAACGACCATAGGCTCACGTACAGTATGTAACTACAATAAACGTAATACCTAAAATTAAAAAATTAGGATAAAATAAAACGTCATATAAATTAATTCGTAGTCACATGTAAATATATAACAATGTACAAACAACAATAAAAATGTAGGAAACTTGGTTTAACGTGTGAAAGTATCAGTGGCGTATTTGAGGGGGGCGATAGGGGCAATCGCCCCCCAAGAGATTTTAAAAAATTATATTATTTTATATTGTTCTGTGTTATAAGTTACAAGTATTTTTTATGAAAATGTTGGTAACACTATAGTTATCAAAAATTATCTGAATAAATAAAATGTGTTTTGTTCAATAATTATATTCCTACATATAATTTTTTTTATTGGTGGGAAGGGGGGAGTTCTTTTACCATCGCCCCCCTGAGGTGAAGTCTCAAATACGCCACTGGAAAGTATTATATACAAAGTACAAACAAATCATAGTCTTTTAATTCATTACATTCTCTAGCAATACGATCTAGAGGATTATTATAACCATAAGAAGTACGATGGAATGGAACAGAAAAAGTCGGACAGTAACGCGAGTTATATTGAGGAACATAGAAATTCAAGGAGTGTAGCAAATCCGGACAGGATATAACGCCCATTTATTAATTTGTACATAAAGTAAATATCCGTAGATTTGCGTCTTGAAGCAAGAGAATCTAAGTTTAAGCTGGCCTGAATTGACGATAAAGAAATAGATGATAATAATAGATATGTGTTTTCCTAATAATTATTTTTTTTTATTCTTTTTTACATTTTTCCTCCGAAAAGAATATTTTCTTTGCAAAACAGTGAATAACGGCGACCGCGGAACATTAATAAAACATTTACGATTATCGTAAAATCGTATACTTAATAAAATTACGAGCATTTTTTTTTTGACAATTTTTCGGTTTCGGGTTATTTTATACGTTTTTTTTTTTTTTAGAGCATTTTTCGAGTTTTCGGATATAAAATATGAAATTGAAATTTTATTTTAAGATTTTTACCTACACAACGACGTGATTTTCGTGTAAAAATTACTCGTTCTCGTAAACATTTGTGGTAATAATTTTTTTTTCACATTAAAAGAACTCCATAAATCGATGCGAGATCGGTAGAGGTGTGCGTAAAAAAAGAATTTTAAAATTTATATTATTTATATTCAAAATCGTTGAAAATAAACGGACTTTTAGTGCATAATTTTGAATTTTTGTGGCGTAAAAGCGTTTTTTTTTTTTTAGAGTTTTATCGAGCACACCCGGCTCTAATATAATTGCAGTAAAGATCGGAACGAGTATACGGAAAAAAAAGAGTACCGGACTCGGCCTTGACGATTCGCGAATTATGCAAGCGCACTCGGCCGGTTTTTTTTAGTTTTTTTTTATCTACGTTTAGTAATATTGTAAAAATATCGACATAATAATCGATTTGAATGAAAAATATTGCCGGCGCCGGATGACGCGCGAGAATTGTTTTCGGACGTCGACAAACCCGCAAGTGTTGTGTTTTTTTTTTTTAACAAACGCGCACTACTGGCCGGGAGGGGGATAGGTGCGATGACGCCGCGCAGTTCACGCTCTGATTGAGTGTAAATATTTTTGAACGTCGTCGATCATGCTCTTTTAAACGATTCACGCGTCGAAACGTTTTTTTTTTTTAATAATAATATTTTTCCGTTGCAGGACACGTTCGAAGACGATATCGATTGATTGTTATATAAACGATTCATATCGTTATAAACATTATATAATAAAGATTATCATCATCATCATCAAGGTCCATTAAGGACCCGCGCTGCCACTAGTAAGCCTCTCCATTTTTCTCTGTCCAAAGTCCAGTCTAACATCGCATTCTCTTCTAGCAGTCTCATATCCTTTTCTACTGTGTCTTTCCATCTTGTTGTTCTTGGTCTTCCAAGTGGACGTTTTTTTTATTTATTTTTCCTATCACAACATTCTTTAATAAATCTCCATCAGCCACTCTGAACGTTTACATCTTATATATGCGAGTATATTTGGTTTTTCATAAATGTCATTATACAGCTCTCCATTGTGTCTTTTTTCATAAATTCCTAGGTTATCATTGTACACCGGTCCATATATATTTCTTAGTATTTTTCTTTCCCATATAGCAAGTTTTCTATTGTCGTCTTTCGTCGTGGACCAGGTCTCACATCCGTAGGTTACTACTGGTCTAAGGTAGCTTGTGTACAAAGTAGTTTTTTACTTTCTTGATAGCAGTTTTGATCTCAATAACTTGTTTATGCTAAAGTAACACCTATTTCCGTTCGATGTTCTTTCTTTAATTTCGGTGAATTTGCACAGAAATCGGCGAAGAGAGCAGAGAATAATTTGTTAAGAGCGATTCTGTGGGTATGTAGAGATATGTAGGACATTAGCAGATGGCGGAAATCGCAGTAATCGTTGAGGAGAGTACGTGCCGGACTCTGATTGAGCCCTGACATAAAAGCGTGATTATAACATTAAATAACATTTGAATTTAACCGAGAACAGGACGTCGGCCGGCTGCTACTGCAGAATACGCTGGCCCGATCTGCAGAAATTACACACTTCAGATTATTACAAAACGACAACGGCGTCTTATAAGTATAGAGCGATTATAGCCATCTCCGTATTGTCAAATAACGATAAAAAAAAAGTTAACGTTGATGGCAAAAATGTTGGATTTCGAAAACGACGTTTTAACGCGCGTAACGAGAGATGTAGAAAAATACCGCGCTCGGGGCGACACATTACTTTTTTTTTTTACGTATTTTATTAAGGACGGCAGTGGTCAGCTAACGACCGCGCCAGCGAGGTTTAATTTTTATTAAAATAGGATATTTTTCGTTAAATTTCGTTAAACGATCGGAATTCCAATATTATAACGCGCGTGTAAAAGTGTTTTCGATTTTATTCTCGTTATTTATAATATAGCGTTGCGTATTAATTATTTTTTCGGACCAATGTGTTTCTTCTATACAAACTGATAATTCAATAATAAATATTATAATAGATTTAGGGCTGAGTACGTTTTTAAATTCCACACTACCGCCGGGCTTCTAAATGCTCCACAGAATGATCTTTTAGCGGTAGCCTAAAACATCCACGATCGTCTTATTAAGTTACCTGTTCTTTACACAGAATCAGATTTAACCGCGTCAACACACACTGTACCGATGAAATAATTCGAGAATTCTGCAATGAGCGTGAAATCAATATTACAAATAATGTTAACTAAATCGAATGGTCGTTTTTATACGAATTTCGTATTTAAATTTTTAAGGAAAAACAGTAGTAGTAGGGGTGGCAATATCCTGAGTACGTCTCTGGATGTGCACGCTTATTTGTAATAATTAGAGTCACCTGTGATACACTTAAAAATATTTGAATATGCGAACGATTTATTTATACATGTCCGTAGTATAAACATAATTGAAATTTCATTTTTTTTTTCTTAATACATTTAAATGTAGGTAGTGTAATATTGTCTCTGTGCTATATTACAATGAATAAAAATCATAAGTTCGCAAGTAGTATTAAAAAAAAAAAATGTTTATATTTTTATATACCAAAACGTCAAATATGATATTAAAATTAACTATTATTATAAATATATTATGTATTTATCAATAAAAACTACATATTCAACGTGAAATCCAAATAACGAATTTATTTCATATGCGCCGTATTATTTTGCCGAGAAAAAATCGTGTGCAGTGAGAATAATTTTTAAAAAAAACTAAAATTAAAGTTGGCGTTTATCGAAATAATTTGATTTTCGTTTCTACAGCATAACTCTATGACTATTTGTGGGAAAGAAAATTCGAAAAAATAATTTTTTTTTTTAATTATTGGGCAATCAGGTTCAATGAAAACATTGTATACATTACTTAAAAAAAAATAAAATGTCGAAAAATAACGCCCCCCACCACTGTCCCGCGAAAAATTATGTCACCGTACTTGGACCGAATTCAAACGAAATTACGTCAATATGTACAACAAAAAAAACCCCCCTTCGTCTAACCTTGTTAAAATTTAAATTAACACACAAATACTCGTATGTATATAGATCGAACGCGTTTAACGAGTTTTTTGTAAAAGGATTTGTGCAAATGTGTGCTTCCAAATCGTATAATATTTTATTGCCGTCCGACGAGTTTCTATAATTTTATTTATATTTCTATACGCGTACAATAATATACCATCTATAATTTATAATAAATAATACAATTATTTAGGTCACTGCGCTCATGCGATTAATAAAATACGACACTGCTTTATTTACTTCGCTTTCCCAAAATCAAAACCGTAGAGCATAATAGACAATAACCGAAATCCACTAAACGAATTGCGTTTAATTCAAAACGGACTCTGTTCCACGCGGCTTTTACATCTTAATCGATTTCATTTAAAAAAAATTTTTTTATTCAATGAACCGTTCTCGTTCGTTCATGAGGCAACAAAGGCGATTAAAACAATGTGTTTACATAAATTTATACAAGGTTAACATAAGCATATCAGAGTTTACAGTAAATTAAGTATAAACTGCACGTATAGAGTAGGTATAGACGAGTAAAATTAGAGTAAAGTAGTTGATATTATAGAATATAAGTATAAACTTACACTATATGAGTATACTTTAAAGGTTTTAAGGAACGAAAATAATTTCTCTGTAGACGCAGAATCCGGTTAGAGTTTTCGCACGGTTGACCGATACGTCGTGAGTTTTCCTAGCCTATTGAAACCCTCGAAGGCCGACCGATATATTGAGATCTCCACAGATTAGACATGTCGGTTGCTCTTCTTTGCCATCGTTTAGTAGCCGTGGCGGGTTAGCCCGGTGTGACCGTAATCCGCGATCGATTTAAAATGGTTTGTTTTCTTCTATTAGACGATAAAGGCCATATGGGAATATTGTCATTGTTTTAACTGAATTCAGATTTGGATTTTGGCTGCACCGATGTTTTTGTCTTATGTTTAATTATTAAACATAAAGTTTAACGGTCGTGCAGATAGGAATACAATATGGAACAGTGATATTGACGATGATAAGACAGTTTATCCGTTTTTTCATCGCCACCAACAGAAGAGTGACTAGTTATCCAAACTATACATTACCTTTTTTCCATAATATACAGCCAGAAGATGGTGCGGATAAGCTCTACCGCGTCTGGCGGATAATAAATATTATTTATAGTTAAACGCTCTGAATTATGAAATCGTGGAAGTCTTTATTGTAAGGCGTATTCTAAGTTGCAAAAGCCTCTGCAGAGTAGTGTAGAGCACTGCGGTAGAGTCGTTAAGGGTTACCCGCGAATCTTCCACGCGTATGATTGGTCGAACTAACACTGTTTTTGGTTTTTGAACGTGCAGCAGTATATGACACATGCGACACCTGTTCGAATAATGTGATAAAGAGTTTTTTTTGTAAACCGTTCGGTGTAAACTATTGGATTCGACGAACGTTTTGGGGAGAACAAAGTCAGCCTAGTATACTTGTGAATGTATTTGATTCCATAGTCTTATAATGCGTCGAAAGTATATGGTATTTTAAGAACACGCGTTTAATGAATAACGTATTGTTATGATAAATCGCGTGTTATCGAACACGCGCGAGACATATGACGAAAATTACAATAATATTACATATCTAATTAATAGTTTAATTAGATTGTGTCTGTATTGTGTGTATACAAACATATTACAACGCGATGACTATATCAAAAAATGTCTATACAATTCACGCACGGCGTACGAACAACGCGCGCGAATCGAATTTCGACAGAAAATTTATATACCTATATGTATAATGTATGATTTTTATTGTTCTATACCTACCGAAGTATATATTATATAGGTACATAATACGGGGTATGCATTATGTCTTGTGTCATTGTACCTCGAGGGATTTCTTTTAAGATTACGAAACGATAAAATGAAATTCCGACGAAATTAAAACATTGTTTACAAAAGTTTTAAATCATAGATCAGCAAAAAAAAAAAAAAAACGGAAAAATTAACTTTTTTTTTGTCGGATAATTTTTATTTCGATTGTCGAAACATACGTTTTCGATTCGTTACATTAAATAACTGCTATTTGAATAAGTTTAAAATTCTGTACATAAAATAACAACGCAGTTTTAAACGAAAACAATATCTTCGATCTAATCGATTTCGGAATATTAAAAAAAAAATGTATTATATTAAAAAACTATAGTGATTTATATTTGAGAAAGAAGTTTTTTTCTCCTTTCGTTTTGTCCGAATTCCGTCCGCATAAGAATTTAAGAAAACCCTGCGCACAATGACTACATAAGCATAACAGGCACACCCTGTATTATCATATACGCGTATACGCATACACGGCGTTTATAATCCAAGAAGAATTTTGTTTTTCGATTTCGACTAGACGCGAAGGCCGTACGACGACGTGCAGGCGGACTCAAGGATCCTATTGGAAGAAAAACTGCAGCACGTCTACACGATATTATAATATATTTGACGAACGTTATTGTAAATTCGACCTTATATTAATTACACAACATTCGAGCGATTTAATAAGAACAATAAACTTATTTTCGTCAAGTTCAACGGCTCCTCTCGCCGAAATCCGAATTTTACAAGTCGCTTATGGGTTAGGTACAAATGCAGTGATTTATTGTATTTACGTCAGAAAATGTGTAGGACATCGATTAAAAGAACCCTACGACTATCGCGTGCAGACTGTTTTTCACTTCACTACTATATTGCCATCAGTGAATGTAGAAAAAAAATCCGTATAAGAGTATCCTCAGTGATGGTCGAAGTGGGGGCAGGATAAGGAGGGACGCTATCCCTCCACTTCTTTTAGTTAGCATATTCCATCCTTCCCCCACTTATTTTGTTCAAAATTGTTCATCCCTCCTGGATTTTAAAAAAATTATTTTTTTTTATAATTTGTAATATTGTAATGTTGCCTAATTTTTTTTTTTTTTTTTGGAAAAATATCTTTTAAACCATTTTTTTTATTCTTTATAAGAACTATTTCGTTTTCTAAAATTTTTAACATTCAATAGATCTGAAAACGCCACTTAATCACAATCATAAAAAATATAGTTTACCATCACGATTAATAGGGCCTTTTGTTTAAAAAAAAGACTTTTTTTTTTTTTGCTTATTTTTCAACAAACTTCGCTCCCCGCTCTTTCAAAACTCGAAGTGACGACACTGCTTCCATCCCCCTCTTATTTTGATCCACTCCTATCGCTGAATATTATTATGTAATATTGTGTATATAAGTACATTGAGACAGGCGCGTCGGAGAAAATAAATTCGGAATCTGCCGCATAAGATTATTTTCCGAACAAGAGCCTATGAGACGCAGAAACGAGTTACTTAAAAAACGATTATAATATTTGAATTTTTTTTTAAATTTCGACTCGTAAGAATACGTTTTTTCCCCCCCTTAGAATTTGTTTTATTCAAAAAATATGTTCATTTAATATATAATACGTTTGAGTATAACTATACAATTTTAACACGTTTTTCATTTTTTTTTCTTTTCGTCACCGACGTATACGACTGTATGCGAAGAAGAGGAATTTCGCGAGTGAAAAAATGTCCACAACGTTTATTTTTTTCCCACCTAACAAACGGTGTGCCCATGATGTTATACAACTACGCGCTGCAGTATATTTAAACACGAAAAACTCCTTTTGATTATTGTTGTTGTTTCGAAAACGTAAATTGACTTTTCAATAAAAAATTTACGATACGCGTACACGTTGAGAAATACGTCCTCGTTACAATTTTTTTTTTTTTAAGGCTATTTATACACACCAATTTTTTTTTCGCCCAGTCTTTTTCTTTTCTTTTTTTTCATGACTAATTACCTTGGGCTACACGATTTAGGCTCGGCTAAATAACAGCGCTCGGTTCGTACAAATAAATCGGCCGAGTTATAACGAATACGCCATTGTACGGCGTCGAACACGGATCGTCGAATATAATAATAACATAAGTACACGCTGCGCAATGTTTTATATAAGGTTTTCGCGACAAAATTGAAAAAAAGAAAAAAAAAATGACTATACCGATAAATACGTTTAACTGAAAATTTATCGAGGTTGTGCTGGCCGTCGTGACAATATATTATTATCGGGAAAACGGTACAATAATGTAGAGCACATTTTGCTGTATATAGAGGTACTGCGGAGAGCAGCGGACGGTCGACTTACTCGTTCGCGCGCGGTAAAAATCGACATACAGCTGAACGGAAATAATGTCGGTTTTCCTTCATTTCATTAGTTGAAAATATTATTTTGCCAAAAACTCTTGTAATCCGGGTCCCCCCGAATATCAACCAATGCTCGAACTGGGGGGGGGAGTGCGCAGGAGGAGACGGAGCTCTTCTTCGAATTTTTTTTGTATTTTGAAAACGTTCCTTCGAATTATTTTCATTAGAACGAAGGGACGGAACGTGTTACTTCGTTAAAACGATATTGAAATTTTCATTTTGTAAAGTTGCGTCGGATACGATAATAAAAAAGGTAACGAGCCGCGGGGCGTGTTGTGGATGTATCGCTTAAGTGAATCACTTGGATAAAGATTTTAGAGTTTTGTTTTTATTTTAAATTCGAAAGCAACGATAAGTCATTGCATTCGATAAAACGATTCTGAGCGGAGCTTACTTTTCTCGTAAAAGTACATATTTGGTGAAAATTTCAGGTTTCTATGAATATTAGTTTCAAAATGACGAAGAAACAAACAACAATCGATTAAGACGAAATTGCATTTTTAGCGTTTTTGAGTTATATTTTTAGGTGCTACTGAGAAAATCGAAAAATGACCTCTCTAAAGTACCGACTAGATGCGAATTGCTGCTGCCGGAAACAAACTGTGACCGAAGAAATCGGAACACTCCTTCTGGTCGAAAATCTGTACACAGGATAGAAAAAAAAATAAACATCATTGTAAAAAAAAAAATAGAAAACTATTTAAAGGATTGTTTTTCGATAATTCAGAACAAGAACAAAAGTCTTACCTATTCATCGTTATATAAATATATTGGTAATTTATGGTGTTGTCGGCGTGTGATAGTTGGCGAGTGAAACGTGAGACGTAACCAACAGTTGTGGAAAATTATTTAAAATCAATTTGGTACCGAATTAGATAGAGTATATTTTTATGTAATTATTAGTTTTTTTTATGTTAATAAATGGTGAGTTGAACAAAAAAAAAATATATTCATTGTAAATGTTGGTATATATTATTACATTGTAATAATTTGATGAAAATGAATGGTTGGGTAGATATGTAGGGGTCAGCTGGTTGAGTTTAATCATTGTAAAAGACGCTAATTTTTTTTTTAAGTCTTGGAGTCCTCTTTCTATTTAATTTTTCCATTTCGAACACTGTGTATAACACCGATTACTCTACGTTAAATTCTTATTGAATTTGCGAATAGCGTTTTATTTTCGAAGATGGAGTAATAGCGAATTTTTTTTTTTTTAGAAAATAGTCTTAAAAGTATACCGAGTCTCGGAGAGTCAATTTTGTTTTTTAGTTAATTTCTCTATTTTTAAAATTTTATATGTTTATAAATAACATGTTTATCACACACACACACATTTGTTAAACGTTACCGCGGCTGTCACGATGACGTTGACGGCCTCATTTTCAACAACGACCTCGAAAACGCGAAGACTTCTTATAAAAAAAAACGATACGCACAGAGTAAATAATAATTAATAGGAAAACCTTGGGGGAAAATACGACTGCGGACTATATTGAAATTTAAAATTGAACACAAAAAAAAAATGTATGCGAACCGAATGTGTATAAGGCGGCGGCGATTCCTATCGCTTCTTCCACACGAATTATTTCGTATATATATATATACCGTCTATTTATCACGTAAATGTGCTTACGAATTTTCTCAAGGTCCGTCCGAGGTCGACTGACGAATTTCGTATTTATATCCACGTGAGCGCATATTAAGTGTGAAAAGAGAAATGAAATAGACCACTCGTTTATAGGTGAATTTTTTTTTTATATAGTAATGGCTCCTTTAGAACGGCCCGGGAGATTACGCTTATAACTGCAGGTAATACAATATTATTGTAATTTTCATATTTCAAAATACTTCATTCTATATCATCATCACATTCTAAAAGGCAGCGCCTTGTCCTTGTAGGACCTTGTCTTCCTGCAGCTTGCTGCTTCCTTGAGATGATGATAGGATGTGCAGCCCATCTTCTCCTTTATGTCTCTGAACTAATCAAGTCTAGGTCTTCCTCTCGGTCGTCTTCCCATTATTCTACCCTCGAAAATATTCTTTAAGAACTCGTTATGACAAATAAGGTGTCCAATTAGTTTGATTTTTCTCCTCGTGATAATCGTATCTATCAGACTCCCATTCTCACCTGCTTCTTCTAATACTCTTTCATTGGTTTTTCTGTCAGTCCATTTCATTCTTTATATATATAGGTACTTGTAAAAACGACAAAAACCATTGTATCGATTGAAAAAGTATATTCAATCTTTAACGTCTGTTGAATGCTTCCATCGTTTTTCCGTCTCGTTTGCGTTTACAATATTATAACTCGCATTAATTCAATTACTATTATTATTATTATTATTACTACTACTACTACTTATTGTTACTCGTTGTCGTCTCGAGGAGACCAGAAGATATGTGTCGTGAGCACTTACGGTCAGGTCCGTTTGAGCTCAAGTAACGTTTTGAATTCGCTCTTCGGACTCCAATCAGTAATATAGTAATCAAAAATAAGTATAATAACAAGAATAATAACTTCACTCTAATTATTAGAAAACTTTATTAAATTAAATAAATAATACGCGTATATGAATTGGCAGACAACGCACTACTAATTATTATTGTCTGTCGTACGTATTCGTGCGGCGGCGTCGCTAACTATAATCCACTAATTATTATTTTAGTTATTTTTTTAATTAATTTAATAATTTTTTTAATTAATTTTTTAATTTTTTAATTATATACTACTTATAATAATGTATAATACAATTCGTAACGTATGTTTCCTTGTAGGTGTCGCTTTTTTTCCAATCGGGCTAAAAACGCGTTCGCGCGTTTATCGGTATTTTTAAATTTCGATTTTTTTTTTTTTAGTATTATTTTAGTTTTACAGCGTTTGTCGGTAGATTTTTAAAATACCCGTACGCCGCATAATTTGAAATCGTTAAACAGACGCGGTACAGGTTTTACTACACGAATATTGTGGAAAAGAATATTTCGAAAAAGTCGAGCACTATTAAAAAAAAAAAAACGCTCTGGAGAAGTTAAAAACCTAAAGTAATTTTATATCCTAGAAAGCGATATTATACGCCTGGTCCGAAGAACAAACCGCGAGTTTAAGTACACCTCGCGATCGGTCGTTTCGATCTACTCGTAATAATAAGACGGCTAGCGCGGCGTTTCACACACACACTTTTTTTTTTTTTACGACTGTCTTTTCGAAAAACGATTTCACCGAATTCAAAGTCGGCGGCCGGCTCAGCCAGTTAACAAGAGAATAATAATACGTAAAACGTAAAACGCTTTCGAGACGACCGTTTTTATGTGTGCAGTCGGTTTTACGACCGTATAAATTTTCGAAATCCACGACTAGCGAACAAAAAAACAATAGGTGTATAAAAAAAAAAAAAAATTTGGTCTGGAAAGAGTGAGAGACGAATGCCTTCGAATTTTTTCTTCTTCTTCTTCTTCGCTTTTTTTTTACGATCTATAAAACGAGATTATTTTGACTTTTTTTTTAACGTATACACGCGAAATACACGCACGTAAAATAATAATAATAAAAAAAAAATTGTACATTAAATTCGAGACGTAATCTATGACCCGTACATAGTTTATCCTCTCTACAGGAATAGTAGTTATCCTGTCTCAACAGGCGTACTTACTCTTAAAACCGAATGCGCACTGTATAACTACCCGGAATTATTGAATTTAATTAGACGCGGCGTTTTGAAATTTCCGTTTTTTTCGAACTGACTCCCGTTTCAAGTGATGACCGACCGTGTTTTTAGTTCTTTTTTTTTTGTTTTTGTATGTAACTTTTTAATTTTATCTTTTTATTCTTTTTTACGTTTCTGTTTGAAATTACGTACTTGTATTAAAAAAAAAATGTGATTACAAATATATAATATCGTACAACGATATCAATAGATGTCTGTATACGTGGACAATTTAATTTTATAGATTCCATTTAAAATAACTCGCAATTAAAAACTCGCAATTAAAAAAGTTTTTAATAATCAGAAAATTTTTTTTTTTGTATAAATCCCTTTGATGTTTAAATCAAAATTTCGACACGAATACGATTCCGTAAGTTTTACCGTTTTGGGAATACGATTCCGTATGGTCATTGGTCCCATGAAATACGAAACGATTCCGTATGAATTTGGGTGCAACGTTGTCAAATTTATATCGCTGTGTCTCGATATCCAGGCGCACGTGTAGTTAATGTGTACAGTCACGATTTAAAATATATATATTAAATAGTGGTACAGTGCGCACACGGTATAGTGAAGATAACAATTATTAATATTTTTAAAATATCTTTAAAATTTCATATACAAACCCCTTAAAAACGGTGCATTTGACGTCCTCTTACAAGTGATTCCACCCTAGTGATTCGTATGTTTATCACTACATGTAGATATACTACGATACATGATACATGTCCTTGCGATGAATCGTGGCAACGTTGCATTAAAACGCCATACGGAATCGTGTCGAGAAAAAGGTATTGTCGAACAGTGAGCATACGGAATCGTGTTCAACCAAAAAAATGTTGAGACTAGAAATATATGTTTTAAAGCTCCGTTATATATATATCCATATATAACGTATTAAATCATAAACTGAAGATTATTACAAAAACACGATTCACAACATCCGTTTTTTTTTTTAAATACTGACTACATATCACAAAAAAAAATCGACACGATCTGTTAAATCGTACTGCGGTTTCCTATACGCAGACTTCGTCTCGATCTAAGAGAAGTTAAAAATACGTCATACACACACGCCACGTCGATCATTTCCCACAGCGAGACGAGCAATCATAAATCGCGATCTCGTTTTGCCGGCTCGATAATTTGAAGTGAGTGTGCGACGCGCGTACTTTAAGACCGTATACCTGTGGTAAGTGTATAAAATATTACATTAGACTTGAACGTACGAGCACAACAAAAAAAAGTATCAGAAAAGTGTATTTTTCGTTCGAAATTTTCAAAAAAAAAATATTTTTAAATAAATCGACGTATTATTTTTCGACGTAATCTCCGTTATTTTCGATGCGTTTAATCATAAGCGGCTAATTATTATTTATTTGTCGTAACAAAAAAACAAATAAATAATTTTCTACTGCCTCTTTCGCCTGGTCGTCACTTCGAATTCGTCGTCCTGTCAATTCTTCTTTTAATGCCACCCCCTCTTCAAAAAAAAAAGTGAACTCACACGGTGCTAAGTCTTGAAAACCAAGTCACTCGGACGGGTCTTCCTATATAATACGATGTTAGTCAGTATCGTTTTGGAACACGACCCGCGACACGAACATTACGGAATTCAAGAGTTTCAAGATCCGCCGGTGAATCCATTCGATTTCGGTAAACACATTATATTATAATACCGGGTGGATAATCTCAAAAACATTTCAGCTCGATCAATATAAATTCCGGACCATACAGTAAACGATCGTTATTCAGCTCTTATACGGCGCGAATCGATAAAGGCGCGGGGACTGGAATTACAGACCGAATCGGACCAATAAAGTCTCGAAATAAAATTCCGTATTATTAATATATACACCGGCCGCGAGTACGCGTATTGGCGATTTGTCGCACGCGCTTATTCTCGCCTGCGTTTTTTCGATCCGTGGAATACTCTACAGATGTGAACGCTGAAAATCATGCAAGCCACTTCTCGCGCGTTTCGCTAACGCAGTGTCAAACAAAACCGCGTCAGTGTACTTCCGATCGCCGATTTCGAAAATAACACACAAGTTTTTGACGGGGCAGTGCGTTTTATTTTCATTTTTTGAGGCATTGAATCGTCGATGCGTAAATGGGAAGAATTATCGCCAACGATAAGGATAACAGCTACGCCAGGGTCGTATTTATGGGGCTGATGGGGCTCCAGCCCCCCGAAATTTCAGGAACTTTCTTTATGTATATGCTCTATGGATATAGGATGTAATATTTTTTTAATAAATATGTAGTTGTTTTTAAAATGTTGAGAATTTGGTAATTTGTCCTATTTTTAAGATTTAGTCTTGGATTAGAATTTAGAAATAATTCAACAATGATATTTACGCAATGCCTCAGCTCCCCCAAAAAAAAAAATTTCTAAATACGCTCCTGAGCTACGCTTATTCTTGCATGATTTCTCGCGAGCGAGTTAGTATATAGAATGCGAGAAATTGCCAATACGTGAACGCCATACCTACCGGCTACTCGTTCGCGCGATTCCGCGAAAAACTGGTAAAATACCACTTTGGTTACAACCCGGTTAGGCCTGGGTATGTACGTGTGTGTGTGTACAAAATAAAACGGTATTGTTTTGTAGGTCGACGGAACACGCGGCACCGATTAAGCGGCTCGTCCGTAATTGACACTGTTCGATATATAATAATATATATGGCTTCTGGTGTTTCTCTATACAATATTATTATTACTCCTGTACCGTGCGTCTCATAAATTATTTACACACCACACATGTTAGGTACATACCAGGATGATCCATATTTAACGTGTGTGCGTGTATTTAATGTGTGTGTGTGTGTGTAACGGTCGTTTTCTCAACCTACGTGAACTTGACGGTTTTAACAGGTTTTTTTTTCAATAATAATTCGTCGAATAAGTCTACACGTTTCGTTTGGAAAACGGCTACATTTTCAATTTTTATTATTTTTTACAAACATTTTTTCGTATTTTTCGCTATTTTTTTTTTTTTTGATAAAGACGTTTTGCTAATTATCCAACGACGTGCATTACACGACTCGTTTGCAAGGCACGACAACCGTTAGACCAATGGTTCTCAACCTTTTTACAGTAGCGGACCACCAGATGGCTTATTAAGTGTAAGACTGCGGACCGTTATGGGTTTTAATTGAAAAAAAAATCAAAAAGCTTTGACTGCACATTAATGTATTAAATTTATTGAAATGTTAAAAATATATTATGTTGAAAATTAAAATCCAAAAAAAAAAAAAACTCCCAGTTGTCCGAAAAATGTGTAGCAAAACGACGAATTCGTTGGATCTGATTTATATTGAAAACTGTTATTGGTGGGGGCGTATTGAAGATGAGACCGTCACCATCGCCCCCTGTCGAACGATCACTTTTGTAATTTACTTTTAAAACGCGATTCGAAATAACGAGAAAAATGAAAAACGCGAACCCCACTCAAATTTTACCAAAATTATATAACGCCTACACACTCGAGTCTTCTCTCTTCTTTCTTCGTAAAAGTTTGTGATCTATATACGCGTTATATAATTGTGTGCTGCACGTCGATTTTCAACGGTATAATTTATTTTTAGTATTAAATGAATATTTACGAAATTTTCGAAATCGCCGTATCCTACAAACGTGTCATACGATTCTATTGCCGAATTGAAAAATCGTGGCGAATAAAAGTAAAAAAAAAAAAAATTTTAGAAGCGTACCGAAGACTGCACTCGACTACCCACTAGATATTAGTAGCGAAAATTACATCCAATAATATTTATTGCCTACATGGACGTCTATCTAAGTACGCATTACCTGCTCTGACAACAACACGCAGCTCGGATTTTCGCTACATCGAAAAGAGTAAAAAAATCCCACTAAGGGAAAACAATGTCTGAATTGTTAGTAATACGGATTTTCTGTGGCATATAAATTTACGTATGTTTTTCTAAAAATTACATTTTTTTTCTAACGTATAGAATACGGTTCGGCCGCCACGTTAGCGGTTTACAAAGAAAACACATCGGATCCCGCGAGGATATTCTGCATGAACTACATGGCACTTGCAAGCCAAGAAAACTATATTAATCTATGTAATATATATACTTGATTATAAATAATAGGTAACGTTTAACTGTATATTTTAACATTAAATATTAATTTATTAACGCGATAATACAATCGAATATTTATACAATACGTATTATACTAAGAAATTACTTTACCTTTTTGTTTTACGAAAATCCAAATACTAATTACGCCATTGAAATCAAGCACGTAGCCAGAATTTTATTTTTTTTGTTTTGTGGGGGAGTCTATTTAAAAAGTATTGGAAAAGATGTTAATATATTAATAATATCAATATAAGAACGAAAAAATTTCCGGGGGGGATACGGATCCCATAGACCTCTCCCCTGGATACGTCACTGATTGAAACAGACACATACAATTATTTGTCTCTGCAAAAAAGTATAGTTTAATATGTGTATGGTAGTGTATAGTATAATATATTAATCGTCAATCGCCTTCATTTTTTTTCATTTGTGTCTTTCAATAATAATAATTATATCAGTTAAAATGTACAATATAATATAATCAGATTTATATGCCTGTTAACAGCAAACGATGACTTCTAGTCGAAACCGGTAGTATTATATAAATAAACAAATTTTTAATTAGACTCTTATATATTTATGTATACACATATATATATATTTTTTTTACTTTTTTTTTATAATACTCTCGTTGGCTTTAACTGATAAAAATAAATTATATATTTATTAATACGAGTATTAAATTATACTGTTTTTATTTTATTTTATTTTTTTTGTTATGATCGTACAATGATAGCAGTGTACACTGCGCACTACTATATATGTCTTCCAGAAAGTGGGCAAGGAATAAATTACATCCTTTCCCGCGGTCTTATAAAAAAAAAAAAAAAAACCGACTTCAATATTATTCACGTGTGAGCGTGTGTATAGTGTGTATACATCTCAAGGACTTATTTCGGTTCTTTGTATTCTGTTTTCGATACGTTTTTTTTTTCTTCTATTTTTCTATATAATACGTATACAGTGTACTCGAACCCTTTCCCACTCGGTTCGTCCGTAAAATATGCGTATTACGGTTAGTCTTTTAAATTGTGTTCATTGTATTATATTATATATATATACACTCGAAAATCGAATGAAAAACTTTAACGAAATAATGTTTTGTTTAAAAAAAAAATAAATAAATAAAAAAAAATACCGGTACGTTTATTTGTCAAGCTCACCACCAACCGGCAGGGGATAATTTTTAAAATTACAGAAATAAAAGTATAAAAAAAAAAACAACTTTCTAAAATATAGACACGCGTCATTATTTTCATATAGGAATAAACCGCATAAATGTACAAAACGGAATAACAGCGGTGGACATTTTCTTTTTCGCGTATCGTATAATATATATTTTTATAATAGTCATTCGAAGAAATCGAATTATGCGCATGACTTTATAATATTTCTTTTTTTTTTTTTTAAAGCTGTTTTATATTATATCGTTTTACAAATTATTATTATTACAATCTGTGTCAATTATCGTTAATATAATATTTTTAATGATTAATTAACGGTGCAGATTAAATGTATACGCTGTTTAATTGTCACTATAGTTTTCCATATATAGAAATGCACCTTATTATAATGCGAATGTACAATATTTCTATACAAAATATTATTATTGCGCGTTCCGCGTAAATTGCGTTTTAAATAAAATCTAATGAATTATTCGTGTATTTAAAACGTTTTATTTTATATATTGTTGTGATATAAAACGAGAAAAGTGTTCTTGAAATCGTAGATTTTCGTAATATGTCCGCGAGTCCTTATTAAAACAAAAATAAAATAAAATAACAAATTACATTTTTAGCTTGTCGGGCACAATAAACGTTATGAAACGATTTTTGTAGCAAATTTTTTTTTTTTTTTTTTTGCTTAACGAACACGATAGTTTTTGCAACGGATGAATATACAGCGCAATAAGTCACGCGCAATGGGTTGTCATAAATTTAAATATATATATATATATGAACACGTGGGCTTGCGAGGAAAAAAACATCTGATAATTATTATTGTAATAATATTTGTATATTCGTATACTGTTGCAAATTTCCAAATTCGAATTTAAATCGAAATAATTTTTCACAGTCACGCGTAACGTGTAAAAAAAAAAATTTACTATCAAATGTTTTCCTTGTTTAACATTTTATTTTCTTATATCTTATACTCATTATACATATTAATGTATTATGTCCTGTACGTTAATATGCAATAAATTTACAATGTCTTAAAGTTTCACTATTTTTTTTTTTTTTTTTGTACTCATTATATAATTCTGCGCTAAAATAAACATTAATTTAAATACGTATATAATTATAAGAAAATCGAAAAGAAAAATTTTATTGGAATTTTTTTTTTTCGTAAATCATATATTTTTTAGACGAATTTCGATGTATAAACATTGATGTATAATTATATACTATAGTATATAATTATAATACTACAGTAATTTCGCAACGTGTACGTTCACTCGTGGTTCGTATAGTATTACCAACTATACTACTATATATATTCGTATGACTTTATTAACATTAACAAAACAAAAGAAAATTATAAATTAACCAACTATACTACTAATACTAGTAGTCTATAGCAGTAATATATAACTATCTGTATACAACCGCACTACAACGAAAGGAATATATTGACATTTTCATAAACTTCAAAATATCGTAGAATATCATCCGCGAGAAAAGTTTTAATAAACACGTTTATAAAGTCAACATTTTTTTTTCTCTCTATTATATTCATAAAACGGCTATTTTGGATTTTGCAAAAAAAAAAAATTATAATATAAACATTTTTTCGTTGTAAGAAAATTTCAAAAAAAAAATCTGAAATAAATCGACAATATTCTAGTAATTCAAAAATACTAAATGCGTACCTATACCTATATGAAACGGATCGAAAAAAGTTATGATCAGCGGCTATATCTCAACGGGGTGTCCTACGATATCCAGCTCGTTATATTATACGAACTCGATGAAGAAATGCGAGAACATTTCGGATACTCCATATATATAATATATTTATATATATTTTTTTTAAATACTGTTATATTCTATTATGTAACGATAATTATTCGTGCGAATGATTTTTTTTTCGCGACAGTTTTACGGGTAATTATAAGAACGCGCACACTTAACGGGCTTCGTCTGCGTCGAAACGTGGTAAAAAAAATCAAAAAAAAATCACCTCGTACAAGTCGTCAAAGATGACTAATAGTCCGTATAAAGTCGTGACTCGTAACTCGCGCTCGCGTAATAACATTAGGTACACGCTATATTTATATACGCTTACCGTACGACTTCGACATGTACTCGAACGGTTAAATATTCTGTTTTTTATCCGAAATAGAAATATAAAAAAATACCGCGATACTGTCGTCGAAAAAAAAAAAAACACCGTCGAAGACCCAATTGCTTCGACCCAATAATAAACGTGGTCGTTATACAGCCGTTATAGAAAAATAAAATTCAAAACACACCGAGACTCTGGACCGAAGAGAAATCGATGTCTATACGAATCACGGATTAAGATGGACTGGGTGCCGAACGAGAACGAAAAAAGTGAATCGTGAGTGTGCTATTGGTGTGTCAAAGCTACTAGTGCGCCATTCAGCACTAGTGGATTCTTTATATACCAATTCATTACTACCGCCTTACCTCATTCCCTATAGTATTGACATATCAAATCAATAGGTAATCGCTAATAATTTTCTTAATTCTTGGCAAATAATAAATAATCGATAATGGTTTCCTGAATTCTTGGTAAATGAATAGCATTAGTTTGCAGTTTTTAAGTGGGCGCGGGAATTAATTTGGCACGAGAGCGCTATAGTGGTCTTCACACAACAATTGACTGCCTTAGCACATTTGGTTATCAATATTTTGTGTGATGAAAATCCGCATCCAGTCTATCTCAATCCGTGCTCCGAATAGTTATCGAGAATAAAATTCGACTTATAAATCGTCCGCGCACAAGAATAGTGACATAATTCATAAATTGCCGTATTCGAGATTGTTATGAAAAGTTATAGCGCGAAATACCCGTATTCTTATGTGCAAGAACGACATTTTTCGATAATTCTAGAAACAACCGCAAGATGGCTATCGTGTCGTTCTGCACTTATCACATGATCGCTAGTTTGTATTGTTATCGTGAACAGTGGCTCGAGTCTATAGTTGTGCCCTGATGACAGTCAAAGCGACAACGTTATTAATTTAAAAATTAATAAATTAATAATAAAATAATTGTTGTTTTCTTATGAATTTACTCGTCTTATTATGGTGGACATGATAAAATATCAATATTGCGTGAAATATAGTTTTCAGGAATATCATTATAATTCAAAAGAGGGATGAAAATAGAACATTTTTGGAGGTTATTCTGAATGTTATCAAAAAGGACGTTAGGATGAAAAGTAAACACTAATGTTAATTCCCCCAAAAAAAAAAAAAAAAAATGTTAAAATTTAAAAAATCCAAGGTCATAGAGAGCATTGCAAGAAAAAAGACACGGCTGCACTGGAAAATCTACTTTTTTTAGTCGTGTCACTGTTCTCGTGCACCGACGACATATTCAACTCAACGTCATTGTATTATTACATAATATCGGCGAGAATTCAAAACAATTGAATTGAAGTAAAAAAAAAAAAAATCTGCGGTTTAGTGATTGGATTCAATCGAGTTATATTCGTTATTGACTAAACGTATAAAAGCGACGAAAATTAATGTGGAAAAAAAACCAATTATGACTGCCAGTTTTTGAAATGTTATTGGAAATTTGTTATTAAAATCCAGCGCGTTCGACTTTTAAATAGAAAAAATTTTCAACAGAAACCGATATTTCGAAAATTTCGCCAATTTTTCGTTTCGCACAAAAAAACAACACTGAGAAAATCGATACAAAACGTATTGAAAATAAATAGATACGTGCATTCGTCTAGGAGTTGACTTACCGGAAACTAAAAGAAAAAAAATTCGCTCTAAAAAACAAAGAACGCAAACGGATTAAAATGTGAACGCCGAAATTGTTGGCGAAACGTGATTTTAATTTTTTCACAAACGAACACAATACGTTTTTATCGTTTCCCACCTGAGATGACTTTCTTAAAAAAAAAAAAAACACCGGGTTTCCAGTACCATTCGGATTCGAATTTCCTGTTCAAAAATCCGTACACGCTTATTCGTTTACTACGAGTATAAAAATACACATGATGTAATAAAATCGCGCTGTTCATTGTAGTTTGTAGTTGGTCGTTTCATTTAAAAACTTTCGAAATCGTGTAAAAAAAAAAAAATTAATTTCATATAGTAGAGAAATTCCTAATAAAAAAAAAAAAAAATGACAAAACTTATTCCGAAATGCCACGCGCTTCGTTCTTAGAGACATTTTTTTTTTTTAAATAACAAAAAAAAACACTGTGCGAATTCTAATCTAATCGCGTTTTAGATATACTTCGGTCCGAGATCGTTTGCAATTTTCTACTAATCGTACGCTTTTTTCACTACAAATTATAGAATAAAAAAATATATTATAAATTTAGTCGCGAATAAAATTATACATATTTTTATATTATTTTTCTCGCGTCTCAAAATGTCAGCTTGGAAATAAATAATAATCGTGCACGTCGACGTTATAACGTGTATATACACAGTAAGAGTTTACTTGACATTTACATAGAACGTATAAACTAAAGGTTTAGGCAACACAATATGGGCCAAGAACGTTTCTTACTGCGGATTAGCCTTTCCGCGAATACTTATTTGTCGAACCGACAGAAATTTACTTTTATAATTTTTTTAAACCTCTTGAAAATGTTAAATTTAAAAAAAAAATTTTTATTATCACTCGCCAATGTCTAGCGCAATACTTGTTTAAACATTTTATTCCGACATATACTTTCAGTATATTATATATGTAATTGAATTTTTTTTTAAAACCCTCCTTCCATACCTGCACACGCCTCTGCCAATAATAAAACGCGTATTAAAATGTAAAACTGTCTATTAAATTTGTGTATGTAAATAGGTACACAAGATCGCGAGCCAAAGAGTATTGCGAAAATATATACACATCCACGAGTCGTCGTATTAATAATTCGTTTATTCGCTACTACCCGTGTTTTCGACTGCAAGTATTAGTCATCTGCGAGTATTAAGCGAAAATAGAAAAAAAAATGAACAAGACGTAGAGTTTGAAAAAAACAGAACTAGAAAAACAGCGAAGAAAATGCAGTGAATCGAATGATTTTAAAAAGACGACTATGGCGCACGTTATCAATATAAAATCATAATTTTTTTTTTTTTAATCCCTTTTTATATATAAAATATTTTCAAATTTAATGAGTCTACTGAGTCTCGCAAAACCGAATAAATATTGTACGTTTAAAAACGTCCAAGTAGTAGTTGTATCGTCTAAAACGTATTTACCGAAATTTCGACTCTCACTAGCTTCGTTTAAAAAAAAAAATATTTTATTTAACAGAGACGTTGCTGTCTGTATCTCGTTTTAAAATCCCACACGTCGTTTTCACCATAACACAAAATTTATTACAACAATATTGCATTCGGGACCGGATCTATGAGGGTGGAAGGCGGTGATTTATTCCCGGGCGTATAATAATTTTCCTGTGCGTATTTTAAGTTTTCATCAACACTGACTACGATTGAAAATTGATTTTGAAACAAAAGTCATGATTACAGAATAACACGTATTTTCGTCATCATTAGGATTCTAAATAATGGCTGTGAGAATAAGACGGACGGGTATATATCCCCCGAAATAAATAGTTTACTGAAAAGTAGAACGCGGAAATCGTGATAACGGATCTTTGATGTGCGGAATGTATAAAACCGGAATTATATTATGTTCCATGACATGTGTGATATCAGTGTGTTATCAGTATATTATTATTATATTATATACATCCTAACAAGTCTGAGCGAGCTACGCTCTTTTAGACACCTCCACTCGCTCGCTTCGCCAACTCCTGTCGGAACTTAAAAATATCTATTGATTTGTTGTGAAAAACCACCTAAAGTTACCGAAGTACGCACGTTTGGTTTGTTTGATAACGATACACTGATAACACACTGACATTACAAATGTCATGGAACATAATATAATTCCGGATTTATACTTTCCGCACATCAAAGATCCGTTATCACGATTTCGGTATTTTATTTTTTCCGATAAAATATACCGTTCCAATAACAAAATATTTGTTGAAATAAACGGGAAATTACGAAGTCATTGAATTTTATCCTATTATCATTATATTCGACACTATACAACAGTTAACAACTATATTTTTTTTTGTTAGAAACTTTTGTGAACAGTATTCGTTATTAACTGCAGTGATAGGAATTATAAACATTTCCATATTCCTACGAAGTGTGTGCCCCATTGCGAGGCTTTAAAATGTCAACATTTTAAATCGAACCGATTCCGTATAGATCAAACTGTAATTCACATATGATCGCATATTTGCAGGTCGGTTGAGACATATTTTTGTCGTACGAGCATATTATTATTGTAATGTATTTGGCGTTATATTTTGGTGAATAATCAAATTATTTCATCTCTTCTTGTTACCTATTTATTTATGGGGGAAAAAAATGTGATTTTCGCTTTGTAAACAAATGCGCAATTTATCCGTATACGTATTAATGAGTAAATTTAAACGCAATTTTTAAAAGTCGACATAAAACGTAATTTTATTTGGGTGTTTTAAACGTGTCGTTACCGATTTTAACGCTAAAATGTTTATTTTTAATATTTTTGTAAATCATTTTTTTTTTTTAGGCGTAATTTTTTTTCGTTTTCCCCGGGTGCCGAAATAATAAGGTCCTGATTGTATTTATAATATTTTAACGAATTTCAGCGTTCCGAACACACACACACACACTGTGTTTTTCGGACGTGTTCCGGACGCTATTATTATTTTTTTTTTTTTATTTTAGAAAAGAGGAAAATAAAAAACTCTATTCGGACGATATTGTACGCGCGCCCAAGGTGACCGCGAAGGCTTCCATTACGTATACGCGCACGATCCGCAACGGCGTATACGAACATAATGGCATCACATAATTTATTTAAACACCGCTTATTACGACGCGCGAGTACGAGTCTTTTCATTTTCGTACACACATAATGTATCAGTAGTAGAAAAAAAAACCACGCAAAACTGTATAATATAATACAAAAAAAACGAGCACATATTATTCCGTTGGCAGACTCGACGAAGTAAAAATATATATATATATATTTAAATAATTTACAAAATACATTATTTGGAATAATTTCCGAAATAAAAAAAAACAATTCGAATACTTTTATCGGTGCGTTTTTGTTTTCCTAAAAAAAAAAAAATCATTTCCTCCAACGATGACGAATAAATTTAGCATTTCAAACGCGCGAATCGTCATAAAACGCGATTTTTAAACAGCTCCGTCATGATGTATTCCACGAGCAGAGTACGTTTTACACGTTAGAATTTGTTTATGAAAATATAATAATTATACAATCGTATAGTACGTAGTGGGCGGAACACAATACCGATGATAGATATCTACACGCAGAGCCGACTTAAGGTTATGGGAGGCCCGAGGGACCAACATATTTGGGGCCCTTTAAATACTTAAATTCTGATACATATATATTATATTATTTTTTAGCTATTAAAAATTGTACTTTATTAATAAAAACTAAAATGCCAATTTGTATTCGAATATCTGTTACTTTATTGTTTATTGTGATAATTTCAAAACGTTAATATTTTAAAATTTAAGTATTCTTTTATCTTTTCGAGATTTATTTGGTTTTTTTTTTTGTTTTAAGTATCTAAGTAAAAGATAATAATAAGATATATGATATTTTGTAAATAAATTGGAGGCTCCGAGCCCGGTCCTCCTGCAGGCTCACGCCTTAAGAGGATGCTATACTGAAAGTAAAACACGTGCAAGTTTACTCCTTTACTTGCTTCTCTAATTCAATCCCTCAGTCACACCCTCGAATATGTTGAAGTTAGTGACAAACTTCCACTGTACAATACACCTTATTCGGCTTTAATTTTTACTCCTTATATATCTATTTGCCCTAAATTTTCTCTCCTTTGAGCCGAACGCGTTACGTTCTTTCCCCTCACATTGTCAACAATTTATTTCGGCAATATACATTATCGATAATCATCCATATACTGCAGTACATTAGTCTATACGAACGGTTCTGTTTCAAGCACGTCGGCCGACAGAAACTTGATTAGTGTACACTAATACAGTTGAAATTATTATATTTCTGATTTTGAACTTGGATTCGTATCTCTTAAGTTTTTCCCGAGAACATAATTTATAATTTAATAAATTAATATTCATTTTTAATACAGTTTTTTAGATTTAAAAAAAAAAACATATGTATATGTATAATAATAATAATAATAAATATTACACCAAAGCTCCGTTGAGAATCGTGTTAACGAATGCAATGTTTTATCATTGCTTTCAAATGTATTTAATTCATATTTATTTACGTAATAATAAAACTCTAAAATCTTTATCCAAGTAATTCACATAAGCAACATCCACAACATCCCGCGGCTCGATACCTTTTTTTTTTTCTGCCGGGACTCAATATTTACCTACTATCTTTTTTTTTCCGGGACGCAATTTACCGAGAAAAGGTCATTTAAGACCCAATTTACCAATCCCGACAAAAATAGTTACCTATAGCTTAGTCCTCGTCTCCTCGTACAGTCGTACCTATAGACATATCTATATCTATAGATCATAGGCGGAGCCAGGGGGTGTGCAGGGTATGCGGTGGCACCCCCTAAACGTATAGGTAAAAATTTTTTTTTAAATTGCATCTATCTTTGCAAATAATAAAAACAACAGTCTATAACAATATTATGATATTTACATGGCAAAACTGCAATATAGTTTGTGATTATACCAGTCACTAGTTGTACGTGTGAGAGGTCTTTTTCGAAATTGTCTAATGTAAAATCCAAACTTCGAACAACAATGACACAAGATAGATTAAACACATTGATGCTTCTCAGTGTAGAACAAGAATTGGCAGTGAAAATTGATACAGATGCTGTGATTGATGATTTTAAAACCAAGGTTGAGCATAAACGCCGGATGATATTTTGAAACTAATATTGTTTTATATATACTTAAATATATAAGTGTATATATATATATATATATATAATATAATAGTATGTTTATGTTTATGTATATTTAAAGTTGTTGTGTATTATAAAATATAGGTATCCTGGCTATTTGTAGTTTTTTTTAAAAATAATTTTATGTTGTTATTTGTACTATTAAATATAATATTTATTATGGAGGGGGAGGGGAAATCTCCAGAAATATTTGCACCCCCTGAACATCAAAGCTGGCTCCGCCCATGCTATAGATTTCTATTGATATATATCCATAGATCGCGCTGCCATCGTCGTTCCAGTGTAACTGGCAACGACGGTATAAAAGTGGGGGGACCTGGCCCGGTGGTGTGTAGAGCCGGGTTCATGACGTCATCGTGGTAACGCTCTCGGTGTCGCACGAATTTATAGAATGACCCAAGCCATTATAAGACGTATACACGTCAAAAAATCTCAACACTAGGAGGACTATCGACTGGAAATTACTGTGGACATTTTTCAAAACAATAATTCCAAACGAATACAATGTTACGTCTGCCGAATAACCGTTTTTCTCCGTACCCGTTTGTTCTTTGTGAAAAAAAAAAAAAATCTTATACGAGTCTGTTGGCTCGCCGCCGCCGCCGCTGCTACACACATAATACCGCGATATAAAGCGAGTCGCTCGCGCACGAGCTCGAGCCGCGTCATGAATCATATGAGTCACTCGTCTCGTATGTGAATGTGTAGTGTATGACCTTTATCGACACGACAACGCGCACAAAGAAGAAAATAAATAAATAAATAATAATAAAAAAAAAAGAATCGACCGAAATATCCTTTTTCACTCGTTTCGTTTTGGTCTTGCAGCGCCCGCTCTCGTTTAACGAACGCCGTCGTCGAGCCGGCCGCTGCCTAACCGCCTTCAATGTCATTATTTATTCCGTCCCGTAACACACACACACACACACACACTCGATCCACAAACCACCGTACGGTTGCGCAACGCCGAATAACGTCGCGCCGTCGTCGTGGGCTTGGACGTTATAAGGTCTTCGAATCATTAGCCGCGCGCGCGTGCCCCTCCCCCCTTCTCCTTCCCGAGGAAATCTCTCATCGCACAATGTTCCCCTCCCCCTTCACCCCTATTTCATTATACATTATTATACGCGCGTCATATTATTATAAATAATGTATACGCTTTTCTCGAGCGCGGCGGCCAGTTCAAAACACTTATACACCCAATGTAATTATACCGCCGGTCGTCGCGGCTATATACAAAACGCTGCAGGACCGTACGTTCAGGGCAGGAACTGCAGCGGCGCGGCGGACTTATAATTTTCTAGAGGCGACAGAGACGACTTTCCCGAGGACACCCGGCCACCCGCTGTACATTTCAATACGTAACCATCGTCTTTTTTATTATAATTGAATCGGTCATTTCAAAAACGACACAAGTCTAGTAAGTTTCATATTATTTTAGCGAAATATAGTCAAACACGGACAATTTAAAACCACAAATTATGAATGTCATAAACCTTAAAAATAAATGTGTAAAGAGATAAAAGTATAAAAAAAAGTTAAATTTCTGGAGTTATGAATTTATTTGTGGTTTGTATAAAATTTCAATTTGATGACTTATGTTGTTTTTGAAATGACCGATTCGATTATTTTCAATAAAATAAAAAATAAAATAATCGTTTAATTAGATGGTAAAATATTTTTACCAGTGGCTATTAATAATTATATTAAATAATGACCTAGAGTCTATAGAGTATGTAGCCCGCGAAGCAATTTTTTATGGGCCCCACACGAAGACGTTAACTTTTAAAAAAATTATTTTATCCATATAAATGTATATTATTTATGGGATTTTATCTAAAATTTAATCTAATCTCGCGCGTTATATATCACATAATCCACAATTTTACATTTTTTAAAGCAAATTTTTCTCACTTAGAAACACGTGTTTTTTCCTACCGATATTTACATGAAAAATAACACTGACCTGAACTGATATTATAAATTCAATACTTGTAATAAAATTATTAATATTATATCGTATGTAAAATTTGTTTTTTTTTTAATGTGGTCCTCGACGAAAATATGAAAAAAAATATGGCCCACATGGTTAAAAGGTTTGCCGACCCCGGACCTAGACGAACCTTTGTCTATTATTTTACCGTCCCGTAAGTCTAAATTAACAATAAGAAAAAAATCGTTTTTTTTTTTTTTGGATTTCTATTACACATGATCAAACGAAGGAACTTTTGTACTTTACCGCGGGGAAAATACGATTTTTTGAAATTTTTTTTTTTGAAAATACGTATTTTTCGATGAAAAAAATCGACGGTGAAGTCAGAATATTTTATATTGGGTTGGACACGTGCACACAAAACGCAGCACAGCGCAATAAACAAAATCGGCGCGTTAATACACAGCAGGATAGCGCGTATTTTCGTGTAGGCATGGCCGGATTTTAGGATACAGCACACAAAAACGAAATACTTTTTATATTTTACATTTTTTTTTTATCGTTTTGTTATTTATATATAATATGATATAAAAACGTATAAAAATACAGACTTCGAGCATCGATAATCGACTCGATCGGTCTGATTGAAACGAGTTTATAGAAAACGATGCGTTAAACACTGTATTATTATCGTATATATATATTTTTTTTTATATACGTTTTAACCTCGGGGAAGTAATTGTCTTTTAAGAAGTCCGAGAAATATATAAATGTATTAATGTTTGTTTGTTATTTATAGAAATCCATAAATCGAAATGAACCGGTATATTGGTTCACACACCGATAATAATAATATTTCGTGTACGACTCCGTGGAAGTCTTGTAAGGAACAGAGTCGGTCTGATCTATATCGAACCGGAATTTTTGAATAATTATGATAGTGTGTAGGCCGTGACGATATTTTTTTCCTTTTCTTATTTCCGTATAAAAGTAAAAAAACAAAGTAATAATAATAAAAAGTCAAAAATATTATATAACGAGAAATTTATTTCCAAAAAAAAAAACAAAATCTCTGACGCAAAGCTGAACATATAACGCTGCGCAACTATACTTCGCACAATTATACGTATTAATTTAATTTTAAATTAATTTCGAATATTCGAAATTCGTTTTAAAATATTTGGTGCTAATTCGGTATGTGTTTCCGTTCTACACTCGGTCTACGTTGGGAACGGGGATATTGGACAACGACTGTACTCGTATATTATGCGTTTTTATAATTTTATATTAATAATCGAAATCACGGTGCACGGGTAGATGGCCCCTGGGTATTTGGCTTAACAAATAGAAACGATTGCCGTTATTTTTACGTTCATCGACGCGATCGAGAAACACTTCTACCGATAATAGAACGTGAATGCGAGGCAGGATCAGAAATTCATTCTGATGAATGGGCTGCATATAGGTGTCTCACCAGCCGAGGTTTTGTACACTGCAAGACGGTAAATCACCAACTCTCATATGTCGACGAAAATACAGGAGCCCACACTCAAAACACTGAGACGTCATGGTCGGACGCGAAAATTAAATTATTGAAGAAAATGAGAAGAGTTCTTCTCCATCATTTGCAGTCCCATCTTGATCAATATTGCTGGCGACTTTACCGTCAAGACAGTCCTGACTTTTTTCTCGCTATGTTAGAACACATTCAGAACGTGAATCAGCAATAAAATAAAACGCAATTAAAACACGTATGTAGAGCGCATACCGAATTAGCACCAAATATTTTCCGGCATTTGCAATATTTTTTTTATCGCGCATCGAAATTACACTATATTGTCGGGTCCAGACACAGAAATTTACATTATAAATAACGTTAAAGAGAATCTTTTGCCATACGTTTTTTTTTCTTTTTAAATTAAGACCGGCAAAACGAGGGTAATGTCCTCGTTGGCTCTTATACGTGTACATTATCCCTCGGGCTCCTCGGGCTCCTCGCTTCATTACTCGTTGACCGTTATTATAATAATTTATTATTTTTATTATGTCGAAGCGTCGTCGTCGTCGTCGTCGTGGATACGTATATAGAAAAACTAACGCGTTTCTTAGTATATATTGTTTTGTTTCAAAAATTCCTTAAAAAAAAAAAATTCCTCGATGACAACGTATTATATATTATAATATATAAACGTAGAGCCGAAGATTAAGTACACTGTGCACAGTGATGAAATCATAGGAGGGGGATATGGGTGGCCGGATGGAATTTCGAAACACAATACAAGTGTTTTTAATCGAAAATCTGTACAAACAGATGAACAAAAGTCGTCTTGTACTCTTAAAAATTTGGTCGAAAAACGGGCAACGTTGAAGGATCGTCTGTGCCGGAAATTCATTCGATACGTCTCGGTGACGTAATCAACAAAATGGTTCCGAAGCCAAGAATAACAGATATGAAATATAATTCTTTTTTCCGTGTCTATATTAATTGTCTTATTTAAATAAATATAAAATTGTTGTATTTGTTTTTATGACTACATAATGAAACCAAACGGTCTATACATCTAATATTACGCCACTGATAATATAGAATATTTTATAAACATTTTACTGCAAAAAAAAAGGAACGAGTCCGCTTTTTCCAATTTTTCGTAACAAACGAAAAACTAAATAACGCATAAAATATTATACATACGATCGTACTGAATTTCCATCAATAAAATGAACGCGTATTATTCCAGTTTAAAAAAAAAACGATTTCCACAACTTTTTCTAAATCCTGTCCACAGCAAATATTGTGACTATGGCCCCTCTATAAAACAAAACAAAAAAATGTAAAAAAAAAACGCGTCGAATTTTTTTAAAAAAAATCCGCAATATTTATTGCGGGTGACTTAATAGCGAAAACAATCATTGTGCGTGCGTCTAATTAAAATTGACAATAACAGTAACGATTCAGACTGCTCATTATCAGACACTAAAAATAACTGCAGAAAGGAGGAGACGTGGCGTGGGTACGAAAGATTCTTGTGCAGAAATCGTAATTGGAAAAAGGATTTTGCCGAGATCCAAGGACGAACATATTATGACGTGTATACGGTTTTCGATTGCGAAAAAGCGATTCTTTTAACTCCGACGCGATATGTTCCAAAAATAATTCTTGTCGAGAAGAAATCGTTCGAAAATCGTAATTAGTAATTTCGAATTTTCTAACTAAAAATTTTAAAAAACAAACATTTCACACACAACATTGAGGGAATCACGAGATGATGAATTCTGGAACCGACTGCGGTTTTGTTCGACGATCTTACGCTATAAATATTACGTTTTAAAAATTGCGTATTTTGTGTATACTGAACACTTTGCGATCAACACACCTTCTCAACAAAATTATACAAGATTTTTTTATTCAAAATTGTCGTGAACGAGAACGTTTCTAATGGACCCATCTCACTATATTTAACGCTTTTTATAATATTATTTTTGTGTTCTATTCGCCATTTTTTTTTCTTCGTTTCGAACTTTCCACGACTTTTTTTTTTAATCCGTTGTTTTTTTTTAAAAGTATTGTTTAAGAAATGGAAAATATCAGACTACCCTGCATCCTGCGATTGCGGACATCCTTCTCAGATTAATACCGTCCATATACTATAATGGACTGTCCTCGCGTTCAAAGGATCAATGCGAGAACTCCTTGACGTTACCGATGAAGCAATTGAACGGATAAAAGCACTCGACGTCCGATTATTATAAAAAAGAGAGTACCACACGCAATAACTCATAAAAAATTATTATTTTTTTACGATTACCAAAAAGCCATACAATCTATATAATCACGTTGTTATTAATCGTTAATGTTACTAATTTTATTTTTTTTTATAATTGTGACGCAGAAATCTATTTTGTAACGCTCGCATGTGTGCTATACAGTATCACAAAAAAAAAACATTTCTATTTGAAAACGCGCGCGTAAATCCGACAATATTCGACCACGTGACACGACGCGTTGCTCCTACACGCGAGACGCGGCGCGAATTCGGTTTCATGGCCAATTTATTCGGCTTATTCTGTGCAATACGCGTGAACGGTTATAACGACGTTGTGTCCAACAACAACAATAATATTAATAATAATAATAGAATATAAAAATTATAATAAGATTTCGGCTCGTTATTGCGAGAAAATTGTTTAGACAATCTTCGTAAAATCGTAACACACCGTGTGTAGGAATACAATATTATCGTGCGTAGTGGGCGGTGAAAGCGAATCGTTGTAATTTATGTAAATATAATAACGTGTGTAACGGAAAATATATGTCTAATACGAATATTGTCGAGCAATTTGCGTTCGTTATTATTATTATTTTTTTTTTTTGCGATTCGACGATGAAAATAACCACCAACAAAATTTCGATATATGCCCCGCGCAATTATATATATATATTTTATACTGTTACGTACACTGCAGTTTTCGTAATCGCGAAATTCCTGCGAAATCACGTGCATTTTTTTTTATACATAAAATATACGTTCGGAAACAGCGTTTTCCACTGTCTACTGTCCAACGAAAATGTATCAAAATATAATATTATGCGAGCGTATTGATTAAAGGATACAAAAAAAAAAAACTCTTCGACGTTTCGATAAAATCCGGTGCCGTTCTAAACAGTACGCCGCTCATTCTATTATATACGATTTCGTACAGGGGCGAATTCGAAATTTCAAATTTTTTATTATTATTATTATTATTATTATTATATATATTTATTATTATTAATTTATTACAAATATAATCGCTCGAGAGCGACGAGTACATAATATCACTAAATATTTTTCAAAAAAAAAAAAATTTAAAAATCCCTCCCCTCGTTCACTAATTATTATATACTTTGTTGTTTTCGCATACGTATCGAAAGCGATCTTTACGACGTCGTTAAAACAGGCGACCGTCCACTTCGAGAAAATATTAATATAAGCTACTGGACTCCTGGTTTTGGATCCAGTTAAAGGATATTCCGTAGTGCGGTCATAGTTTTAAATTTTAAATGCGTTCGCCCTTCTTAACCTGATCTCGTGCCATCATAGGTTTTGAAAAAATTTCGAAATATCAAAAAGAAACTTCGGACATGGTTTTTTTTTTGTAAAGTATACGCGTGAGTGTAAAGAATCGCGCCGATCAAAAATCGTTTTGGTTGTTGAATCCCACAGTTCGTCGTTAAATAATATTATATTAATAAATTCTCTGTTTCTATATTAGAAACAAAGAAAAAAATCTACGATCAATGACGCCACTAAATCAGAGAAATTTGAAGTGTGAAAACGTTTTATAACGAATCTGTCGGACAATTCGACGACTTGGTACGCCCTCAGAAAAATCAACGGGAACATCTCTGGATTCGGGCACGGTAAGGTTTGATACGTATTTTTTTTTTTTATGACAATATAATTTCCGTTCGTTAAAAAAAAACTCGTGACGCGTCAAAGTAGGTATATAATATGTCGTGTGTCAAATAGACGCCCGCGGGAAATGTATCAGAGCGGAGGGCCGTATAACACCGAAAAAGTACATTAAAAAGAAAGTCTGTTCGATTCGCAAATGACCGAAATGCCGTCTTAATTCTACGTTATTTATTCGTATAATTATTAAAAAAAAATCGAAACGTATTACTGCGAACCTTGTCCGAAACGAAACGTTTATTTAATGAGAGTTACACAGTTTTGAAAATTGTTTTTTTTTTTATAATACTATAGGTGGAACTCGGCTGGAATCGATCAACCGATTGCATCAGTATAGTAGTAATCCGACATGAATAGTTCTGCTGCAGTGGTACACAGCCACTTCGTAACACGTCCCGAGTTTTCGTATTATTACATCGAATATAACGCATTCACACCGGCCGCTTGTGGTCGTACACACAATATATAAGAGTAGGTAATCTCGAAGATTTTTCATAATTTTTTTTTTTATTATTATTATTTATACAAATCATACACATAATGTGTGCAATACACACACGGATTTACGCAATCCGATTGTAATCCACAGAGATAAAACTAGGGTATTTTGCTTTATATTATAATAATAATAATAATATATATAATATTATGTAATTAGTGTTTTTTTTTTTATGCGTTTCGTACGGTGATGTTTCGAACGCACTACATAATATTATAGTGTAATATACGAACCGTCAGAACAATATAATAATAATTATAGTGCAGTGACTCGAAAAACTATATATGATTTCGAAGTGTTTTTCCAAGGGCGAATAAACTGAGTAATATATATATATTTTTTTTTTTCGTAACACGCTATAAGCCCAGAAACGAGTATATTTAGGATTTTTCCGCCCCCCCCCACCTAACTACTTCTTCTTTCCTTAAAAAAATGTATATACACATAAACGTATTTCGTTTATGTTACAATCAATTCGACTAACGTTATAATGACGATTTCACATATTTTTTACGCCTTGATTTCCGCTCACTATACAGAATTCTTGAATAATTACACAATATATTGTATGTTAATGCGATTAAAAATACGACTCTGTATATAGGTATCGCTAGATTAAGACGATCGTCCGTCATCCTGGATCTTAGATAATGTTATATGATAAAAGATCTTTCTGACGAGCATCCGAGAAACTGGACAGCGTATACATTTTTAAAACGCTCTCAGCGCTATATACACTTTATATATATATATATATATTTATTTATTAAATTATCAGTTTGTATAAACATTCGTCCAAAACAATAATTATAGTACAACATTATATCAAAATAAAACAGGATTTAAGGATAATGCTTAAATTACTTATCAATATGCGCGTTATGACCGAATACTAATTTTTTAACAAAATTTAATTATATTTTGCCGCCCGGAGCGATAGTACCTCCTCGCCCCCTAAACACATATCCGAGTCTATAGCTTACATTATCCTATGTACAATACTTTACGAGTTGAACTGAAAAATACGATGAAAACGTTTAATAGGAAATAAAAAAATATATAGTTTACTAAATCTTTAAACTCGTTTCCGTTGATTTTTTTTTTAATATTATAACACTGTAACAATAATGTTCGTACGGTACTATAATGTTTATATTCTACATAAATACTACACACGGTTTTAAGAGAACAGTATTTTTTATTATTATTATTATTATTATTATTATTATTATTATTATTATTATTATTATTATTATTATTATTATTATTATTATTATTATTATTATTATTATTATTATTATTATTATTATTATTATTATTATTATTATTATTATTATTATTATTTGTTTTTATTATTATTATTATTTGAATTCGAAAAACCGTCCTCGAACCTTCTAGTTATTACGGTTACTACGGATGCTCAATGTGTAACGTACAAGGCCGGGCATTAACGAGTCATTAAACTTTCAGTTGATTTTGATTTGAGTGTTACTTGAAGCGTTATTTATTTATTTTTTTAATTAACTTTTAACTTGATAAGTTTTAATTTTTAATCTTATATTAATCGTTTTTAGAAAAAAATTATCTAAACATTGAGTTGAATTAGCGACGATACACGTGTAAAGCGTCAAATACTTATTATACGATATTTTTTCGCGTTATTTTTATTTTTTTATGATAATTGGACAATTTTAACTTTAAAAAAATTTAAATTGCTTTTTTCAAGTTAAAATTTTCGCTTAACTGTACTTATACATATTTTTTTTCATTATTAACTCGATTTAACGAGTTATAAAAATTAGTTGAATATTCCCAGCCTCGGTAATAAGTATTTTTAATATTTATATACGTTTCCGGATATATTATATAAATACGTCCGGTCGTCTAGCGCCAAGTTTTTTACGAACAGCGCTGCACGATAATTATATTTATGTGGTTACAATGTTTTCATAATAAATATAAATTTAAATCGCGATGGAAAAAAAAAATTACACGAAATATTCTTCGTTTAAAATTGGAAATAAATCGTATCTCCGGTAAATTCAATATGAATTTTGTATAAATAGTAAATACAAATGGCTTTCGTTAACAAATTATTATCTATTATATTAAAGAGTTATTATAAAAATATATATATATTAATATAAGTTTTCAGGACGTGTACACACGTCTCCCGCGTTTAATTCGAAATATTTCCAATATAAAAAAAAACCGATCGATTCTGTGCGTTATTCGGCGACAAACATTAAGTATGCTTAAAAAAAAATCGTACCCCTTTTTTTGTCCGTTATTTTAACAATTTATCCGTAAGAAAAGATAGACAATAAAACACAATATACGTGATATACCTACATATAGAGTGAATAAGTAAATGAGTTCCATTAATAGTTACGTACTCTTTTGTGTCATTATATATTTGGTCTCTTAAATAAAATGTTCCCACGCTTCACGAAAAAAAAAATTAAAAATTAAATCACCATTAACGGTAACGAAAACAAAAAAAAAACGACGTTCTCGTATTTATAATATACGCCTAAATATGTTTTTTTTTTTAATAACTCTCAGAAAATAGTCACTTATGTAGAACGTTCTATATACATATTCGTAATTGTATTTATTTTGAATGACGTTTAAAAAAAAATAAAATAATAATCGTAATTTCTATATTGTGCTGCAGTTCATCAATACAGTACGGTTAAGACGCCGAGCCGTTTCGTATTTTTTTTTCTCTCACAGATACTAATATATAGAGAAACCATAAACGAATCGGAGACCATAATAATTTTCTGGAAAATGTAGTACAAGTTCGTTTAAAAAAGAAATACGAAAGAAATTCGTCGGTATTATACGTGCAGTATTGCGTTCCTTAACACAAGACACGAGATAAAAATATAAAATAAAACATTAGCCGAAATTATTAACGAGTTTTATTACGAAAATCATAATTTCTCGAACATATTACAGCGATAATAATAATAATCGTTCGATTTTATAATTGATATATTTCGATGGATTTATAATAATTATATACTAATAATTCATTTTGTTGTAGAGTGCGATGAAAAAAAAAATGCGTCTTCCAGAGATGAACCGGCATGGAAAAGACAGTCGATGTGTCGGCGCGTTAAAGTCTCCGAATCAGCCGCCTTTTTTTTCTAAAACGACGGATGAAGAACGCCAAAAAATATAATTTTCAAATAAATACCGTAGAAATGCGCGTATATTTCGACGATGAAATAAACGGCAACGCTTTTTTTCGCTTTCTCGTGATCGAAGCTCGAAAATTCATTTGAAAAAAAAGTAAATAAACAATATAATTAATACGTACTGCTGCGTGCATGTATCTCAGGATTTGGAAAACTCGGTATCAACGAGTTAAATACGCACAAAACGATTTTTGTATTTTGGAGGTATAACGAAAAGGCTCAACCGAGTTTAGCACACAAATACAAGTTATTAGGAATGTAAGTGACGTCGTCAAAGGCCAATCGGTTTAAAAATATACGTTTTTCAACGGACGTCCGTCCGGATTTCCGTGGTTCGTCACTAATCACTATCATCAAAACCGTAGGTAAATTTTTTTATTATTTCTTTCTCTACATAAACACTTGGGTTTGGTCCAGTGGCGTAGCCAGGGCGAGGGGCTGATGGGGCTGCAGCACACCACCTCCCCGAAATTTAATAATGCTTACATATTATATAACAGGTATTTTTCTGAAGGATCCTATTTAAGCCTCTATATAAAAAAATTTACATTTCCTCCTCTCCACACAAATAAAAATTCCTGGCTACGCCACTGCAGGTTAGGTTTTTGTTCCAGCAGTCCTCGCACAATAGTGATGAAATATTATTACGCGTGACTTCCGACTACGTCGTACACTTTTTCGTTCGTCACATGCTCTTCCTTTATAAGGAGAGACAATAATAATGCCTCTCGTCTTCCGACCACGATCTCCGGTTTTATTCTCGATATTACAACGCTTCCTATATTTTTATCCGTTTACCGTTTATTTAGTTTTGTCTAATTCGCTACGTAATTATTTAGAATTGTTTTTTTTTCTTCATTATTTCTGCGCCGTTTCGTCAACAGTAATAACTGTTGAGCTTAAGGGGCCCGGTGCCGGTTTTGTTTTATACCTAAAAATCAGGCTTCACAGGAAAAACTCTCACGGCTCGTAAAATTAACCGATTTGAATTTTCTTTTCTTTTTTTTTTTGTAAACTTAAAGGGGACATAATATAACGGGTCGCATTTAACTCGGATTTTTAAAATAAATCCGAAAATCACACTAAAAAAAAATAATAATAATAATAACGAAAAGAATTTTACTCGGCCGGCAGTCTTTGACTTTCGACGGGATTCCCGGCGGGGTCCACTGTTGCCGGACCTCACGGCGTCTTTGTCCGGACGGGCGGCGGCGGCGGCGGCGGTCGCACGAGCGCGCGCAGATCGTTCCGCGGATATATTATGCCCCCGCCGCGGCGTATGGGAGCCGCCGTTGCCCGATAGGGCGGAGGGGAGGGGGGGACCGAATCACGACCCGCACTGCGACCGGTTCCCAGAGACAAACGACCGGTTTTCTTATTTCTGTATATTTACTATTTACTTTTTTTTTTTCGCTTCAATTATTTTCACGATTATTGTGGTATAGCGCGCCTCGTTTGCGTATAGACGCATAACGTGTGTAGCCATCCAATAATAAGGGGTGGAGGAGGGAGGGGACGCGGGCACGCGGAAATTGTGTGAAAAGTTCAGTGGAGTTCGCAAAAAAAGAAAAAAAACGAGTCTGCCATAGTACTCCAGATGTGTAAACGTCGCGTGAGCGATAAAAACGAAACGGAATCGTGATTGGGATTTGTGAATATTGGTAATCTTTATTCAAAGTGATTTCGATAATAAATATTGTTACAACAGCTTATACGTGTAAATTAATTAATATTATTAATACGAATCTTCTTCTTTAGGTATTTCAGTCATTCCGACTATAGCTGGTATTGTCTTCCTACACACAACTCTTCTCCATTCCGCCCTATCTTTTATTTTCCTTTTAATGTCTATACACATTTTACGTATTTTTTTTTTTTTTTATTAATATTAATAAACACTGTTATTATAGTTGTCATGACAACGGCTTACACGTTTACCCTCATACCGCCGTAAAAATAGATGATGAACGCATCAAAAAAAAAAAATGTCTTAAACGCGCCGATTTCGGAAACGGGAAAAAAATAAAAACAGAAATCCTGGAGTCGACGAGGCGCGGGTATTCCTATCGAAAGAAGTCTTTTTTTTTTTTTTAACTTCCAATCGCGCCGCCGTTACACGATATTATTATTTCGCTGCCCGAAAGAAACCCGCGCCTGCAGTCTCTCCCCACCGCCCGGTTTAAATGCGAATAAAGTAAGCGATAACCGGTAACCGCCCCCGCGCGATCCCATTCCGGACGGTTCGACTTTCGCGTAACGCGTAACGCTTTATTATATGATTATTATTATATTTACAATAAAAAATTTTATATACAAAAAAAAAAAAATTTGCAACGAGATACACTTGCCCTCCCTCGACCCCGCCAAAAAACGGCCCTATGATATTATGTCGCACAATAGTCCGTTACGGAACGTTTTGGTGTGTCATCTTCGGACGAAAACCGGTGTACCCCGGATAGACGACGGAAATGCAAAAAAAAAAAAATTTTTTACCCTGTTTAAAGTGTACTCACCTCTATATTGCGCGTATCTCTTCCGCGGCGTGTATTGCCGTATTGCCTACCTACGTGCAACAGTTCACCTCACACTCGCAGTGAGTAGTTCACTTCAACGCGAATGTTTCGCGTACATTTCACGATTATTCTACCAGTGTGTGTTTGACGCGATCAAAAAAAAAAAAAAACAGACAGGATAAACTCCACGAGAGCAAAAAACCAAAAAACCGTTTACACGAGTGACCGGCGACCGCGTTCACGGACCGGAGCTGGTGTACTGCTGCGACAACGACCGTCGTCTGGTTCGCGAGTCTAATGCACCGGATCGGATAGTACGCGTGCAACGGGTGAACGGGTCGAACGGGTGAAAGCCGAAGAGTGGGGTATACGGACGACGCGCCGCGAAATGTACGCGGTCTGTGCGGCAGACGTCTCGAGGCGCCGTTTTTTTTTTTTTTCTCGCGCCGTTATTTTTGACTTTTTCTCTCTCTCTCTCTCTCACCGGGATGGTTAATCAGACGGACGCGTACGCTATGAATTCTGTTATAATCCCATAATCGTTGCAAATATATACAGTGTTATGATCACGGCGTATTGCAGACCACGGGGCTCCAGGGACAGGGGGGCTCGGGCAGTGGCGCAGCTGGAAGGGCGCGCGTTACATTTCCCCGGATGTTCCCGCCGGACGTTCAAACCGTTTTGAAACTCCAAAAATATTTCATGTATATTATTCTATTTTTTTGTATTGTATATACGATGTATGAGGGGAAAAATTGTTTTTAAAAAAATTAACTCGTATAATATTAAAAAAATAAAATAAACTTATTATCATTTTTTTTTTTTCATACGTGTATTAGAAATCAATATTAAACGAGCGTGATCGGAAAACGACATTGTTAAATTTCTTAAATATTATTGTTATTGTTATTGATGTGTAAACATCTATTACGGCGGTATGATGGTAAATCTCGGGAAATGGGACGGAAATGTGCAAGCCGTTGTCACGACAACTAATAATAATATTTATTAATATTAATAAAAATACGTAAAATATGTAGATATTAAAAGGAAAATAAAAGATAGGGTGGAATGGAGAAGAGTTGTAGGAAGACAATACCAGTCGGAATGACTGAAATACCTAAAGAAGAAGATTCATATTAATAACATTAATTAATTTACACGAAATATTAATAATATTAATTAATTTACACGCGATTATAAATTGCGTGTAATGTGCAAGCTGTTGTCATGACAATTAATTATAATATTTATTATCGAAATTACTTTGAATAAAGATACCAATATTCACAAATCCCAATCACAATATTCCGTTCCGTTTTTACCGCTCACGCGACGTTTACACATGAATGTCTCGAGTACTTATAGCAGCAGTGGCGGCTATCATATACCTCAAGTGTATCGACGGTTACACATATGATTATGGGGTGGGTGGGTAGGTGGGTGACTGCTTGACATATTATAGGTATTATATTATTATAATATAGACATACATACAGTACTTGCTGTATTGCACCAATTAACTGAATTCTATAAATATTAAATACCATTATAATTTTAAGTTTTTTTTTAAAAGTATTATAGACGAGTATAAATTGTTTAGTGTCTAATCATATTTTTTTATTTTTTGTCAACATTAAACTTGAATGATCTGAAATACTCTAACATTCAGATAAAACATTTTAGCTAAACAAATCTAGGTGTATAATAATAAATTTATATGTATGTGTGCAGGGGCGTACTCAAGGTGGTGGGGGGTCGTGGGCTTTGAACCCCCCTATGACCTCACTAACCGATGTAGTTTTGTGCGTTCGTGCTTATAAATAATATAATTCACAGGAGCAATTTTCTAAAAAAAAAATTTTTTAAGAAGGGAAAAAATAAACAAATATTTTTTTTTAAATCTATTTTCAATTTTATGTCAACAAAATTTTCAACCCCCCCCCATTGAAAATTCCTGAGTACGCCTCTGTATGTGTGTAAGGAAAGGTTGGTGGGTGGGTGTCCACAGATTTTAGTAATTTGGATACGCATGGTAAATTTATTGTAGCCGCCACTGACTAGCAGACTCGTTTTTATTATTATTATTATTAAATCTTTCGAAATTCGTAGGTATACTTATAAATAATAACTACGTTTATATATATATATGTATAAACACTCTGCGCAAACGGTATATAATAATTATATGTATACGACACGTTCGTTTGAAGTTTTAATTTTTTTTTTTTTACATTTTAAAGTGAAACGTATAAAAAAAATATAAGTGGTAGGCGTGTATTATAGGAATTGCACGTTTTAATATAATATGGAACACGTGGCGTGCGGTACACGTTATTATTTACTCGTACGCGTCTATTTTATGTATTTTACAAACAAACGGAAACGGTCACAAATCGGTAAATCAGACACAATCGCGACTACAGCGAGAATTGGACACGCAAACCTCGCCCATAAAATATGTACGCGTAATGGAAAAAAAGAAGAAAAGCTTAAAAACATATACGTACATAACCGATGCGACGGACGTCTGATTTCAGGAATATCTCAAATCAGGAGCGTATTTAGAAATTTTTTTTGGGGGGGCTGAGGCATTGAGTAAATATCATTGTTGAATTATTTCTAAATTCTAATGCAAGACTAAATCTTAAAAATAGGACAAATTGTCAAATTCTCAACATTTTAAAAACAACTACATATTAGGAATTTATTAAAAATATTACATCCTATAGCTATAGGGCATAAGAATTAGTAAAGAAAGTTCCTGAAATTTCGGGGGGCTGGAGCCCCATCAGCCCCCCCCCCCATAAATACGCCCCTGTCTCAAATGGTCCATCGTGCTCGATGGGGGGTGTTATGACACATTGAGAAAATAACATATATCTACGATTTCTTCGATAAAACAGGAATCCATATTTATCTGTATTAGATTATGTAAACTTGTTGTAAAAATATCTTTTTCGTGAACGTTGTTAAAAGATTAATTTGAATTAAAAACCGTAATTTTAATTGAATTACGGCTATGCGATGCGGGGCGGCCCCGTAAAAAATTCACCACAAATCTAAATCCGGTCCTGAATCAAATTATCAAAAAAAAAACCCGATACGATTTCTCGGTGAAAGGACATCCTTTAATTTCAGGACGATTCTATGTAATGTAATAATAAAAAAAAACACGTGTAAACTATCGTGTTGAAACAAAACAAAAAAAAAAAAAAAGTAGTAAAAAATATATTACGTTTACACAGTATAACTATATAGTTATACACTGTGTAGTTATATACTTGTATAATATATTATGAGAATAATCTTTTTATCACGTGCATTAAGTAAATAAGTAGAAACATGTACGCGTATTACGATATAAATCATACGAGTTCCTTTTTATTATTTTTTTTTTTTTATCACAGCGGCAAGAGGTCAAGTTAGAAGTTCAAGGGCAAGCGTTTTTTATGTGTATATATATATTTCAGGTGCATATATTATGTTTATACTGCGGCAGTGAAGGTTTACGACAGTGTCGTCAGCCGTTCGTACTATAAACGAAATATAGTTTACCTTTATAATACGATGATCGTATATTATATAGGTGTACACACGAATCTTTATATATATATCCAGTCAGTTTCAATAGAGACACATAGGTACGATCCACAAACGTCTATGACTTTCTCGTATAATAATAATGTTGCTTTGGGAAACATTATATGCGAAAGAAAAAATTCGATTTTTAATCCATCGTGTTTTCTTTAGATTCCCGAGCTAAGCGAAGCTATAACGGTTTTAAAACGACGCGTCGTTGACATGCATGACACCAGTTTCAGATATTACATTTACCACGCTATTGATTGCGTACAATATTATTATGATAAGATTGTGTGATTTTATTCCGGTTATTTTTTGCCAACTTTCGATATTATCGGCCCTGCTCTGTGCGACGTTTACTTATTTTATTATATTTTTTTCTACATACGAATTTCCGACCAAAAAGAATGCTCGGACGATCTCGTTACGTTCAGACAGCAAACTGTATCCGGCCGGTACTTTATTTGAAATGTTTTTCGACTCAAAAATAAAGGGAAAGAAAAATCGTTTTCTCAGTACATGTACCTACTATTTAAACGCGACACAAGAACCTATCGAAATAATGATCTTGGAAACTTGAGATTTACACAAAACACGTAATTTTGCACTATATACTGTCTATACTCGTATATACAAATTTCAAAATGTTTCTTCCAGTTTTGGGCTATTCATAACGATTATTAGATGTCGAGCTATTATTATTTTTAGGTGTTTCATTCATGTTCTAGACAATATTTAAAATAACATGTTTTGAATATATTGTGAAACGGTTTTGTTTTCAATGTTTTAAACATGTGTAAATTTAAATATTTAAATATAGTGTTTCATTCATGTTCTATATAATATTTAAAATTACTTGATTTTAATATGTATTATGACATTTTTATTATGCACTGTCGTATAATAAAATGTGTATTTTAATATACGAATATATATTTATAATTAATGTTTTTGAAAATATTATAATATAGTATTGTTATATCATAGCATATAATAAATTGTTTTACACTTGGAATGCAGTTTTAAATCGTTAGATTGAACTCCTCTACTTAATTTTTCATAATTCGAGCATTGATATTAAAATAATAAACATAATTGGTAACACAATAATTTTAATTAATAAATCAATTTTAGAAAAATAGTTATAAATGAAATTTTTTATAATGATGTTTAATTTTGTATTAATTTTAATTTCAGAAGCCATAAGTAAGTCATAAAATATGGTAATTTTTTTTTTTTTTTTTTGAAGGCTAACAATTGAATGCAACGCATACGTTACTTCAACTAAATATATTCGAAAAAATCTTGGACCGGGTAACAATTAATTTTTTTTTTTTTTTTGTGTAATACCACTTTAAATTTTCCGATAAATCGTATTACAACGCCAAGGCTCCGATCAGAATCGTTTTATTGAATGCAATGCGAATTATCGTCGCTTTCAAATTGACAATAATAACAAAAACTTTATTCGAGTAATATTCACAACACCCACGGCTCGCTACACTTTTATTTTTTTCATTTCGCGTTCAGCGAACGATTTAAATAAGAGAAATGTTGCGCTGTAGTACGCCACACGGTATATTATATTTTGTGGGTGTTTTTGTTATTAAACACTGAAAGGTGGATTGTTTTATATACTGTTTTTGAAAACAGGCGTTTTTTTTTTAAACCTTAGACCCTTAGGCCATGTAACGACGTAATTACACCACTATTATATTATGGAACGCGATCGGAGATATAAAAAAACAATAAATTCGGGCAATTATTATTTATGTACCTATACGAACAGTGTTTTCGTCGGTGGCCAATTTTTATATTTATCATCGCCTTCAATACGAAATTTGTAAAGAAATATAATATATCTATTGTCGTGTTCGTCGGGCATTTTAAGTTCCCGCTGTCGGGATCTTCTATCGCGGGCACGACGTACCGAATAATAATAAAAAAATAGTTCCAGCGCTTCGGGCTGGTGCAACCGACGAATATTCACAACACTTAATTATTATTATTCAATTCACCGCGGTGCCCACCACACAATGCACATCGCCACATCAGTATTACCTTCGTTATTATTACTATTATTATAAATAACGATTTAAACGACAGATCTATATACGTATTATATAATCGTACACAGCAGCGGCGCATCCAGGATTTTTTCAAGGGGGGTCTAAAAACTACATAATGAAAAACATAACTTTTAACAGATAACAGTGTCGTTGCCAGTCCATATTATCTTAGTTCATGGTTGTTGACAACCGGTGTTATCTATATCGTATTCGAAATGTTGACAGCAAAATACGAAAGTTGTATCAGAATTTGGATTTTCATCGATAAATTTAATACTATTACACTAGCCAAGGGGGGGTCCGGACCCGGAGTCCACCCCCTTGGGTGCGCCACTTGTACACAGTTGGCTATAATATGGAATCACAGCCGAAACCTGCAGTGTGGCGGCGCTAGAATTTTTTCTAAGGCGCGACCAACTTGGACACCTTCTTATTTTAGGCAGGGACGGAAAAATACCTATTGATTACGGAGCCTTGGAGGACCTCACTCATATAACGTATATATATATATATATATATGTGTGTGTGGGTGTATTGCAGCCATACAAAGCAAGCACCTGATAATTTATTTTAGTCGCCTCTTATTAATTACCGGCGTGCTTCGTCTCCGTTCGTCGGCGATCGTCTTCGTGTGCGCACCGTACTCGCGTTATTGTTTTTTTTTTTGTTGTTGTGTTACCGCACCGTTACCTGTTACCTGTTGACTCAGTGGCGTAGCCAGGGTTATGTAATGGGAGGGGGGTTTAAGTATAAATGAAATTATAAGCTTTTACATTTTTTTGTTAGGTTTGTTGCACAATGCTCATACTTTTATTGAACCATTCAAGGACCAGGTTCAGTAGTGTATATACAAAAAAATATAAATAAATAAATATATAAGCACTGCAATATGAAATTCTTTTATTATTTTATAGAAATAAGTAGAAAATCTATTGTTATCAATCTGGACTCTGGACGAGTTTTCAAAAGTATTATGCTTTTACTTGTAAAATGACAATATATATCATATTTTTTGCAGTAGGTACTAGAATTAATGAAATATACAATTGTATAAATTGTATAAATTTATTATTAGATTAAAAGTATAAAAAAAAGGCAATGGGGGGTTTAAACACCCAAACCCCCTGGCTAAGCCACTGCCTGTTGTCACCACCGTCGGTCACCATCTTATGTACTGCCGTTTCACCACCGCTATTGTCGTCGTTATTGTCACCGTCGTTACCGTTTTCGTTCATTACCGTCGTCGTCGAATTCAAGTCATCGGCACCAAATTTTTATATATATATATTGTTTATCATTATTTAATTAATATTATGATATAATTGTTTCTCGTGTCCCTATGCTGGCCAGTACTTAAACTGTAGTCCATGTTATTTTTTTTTTTTTTTTTTTAATAGTAATCCGTTCTTACTGAAATAGTATTATTTGGTTTTTATTTTCAGCTTTTCAATTTTTTCCCCTTTAATTTTTTATACAGTCCATTTATTTATTTTTTACCGAAATGTATGTAACAATATATATATATATATATATATATAACCCCCTCGGTCCTTGGCTTCTCGTACACCTTTTACATACACATATATTGTAAAATATTTTTAGTATTTTGCACGGGACCTATGGTAAAATATGAAATAGGGCAGGAGATCCGAGTAGAGGGCCAGACGATTTCAGGGTGGGTCGTTGTTCGCCCGAGCCCTCCTCTTCGGCTGAAATCAATGCAGATTTTTGACGGAGTGGAAAAAAAATTGTTCTTGTAGAAACGGCACCGTCAATATAAAATTATAATTATGGCGACACGTTAGTGCTTTTTTCTCGGTATAACGTCCGATCATAACCTGAACACTATACAGAGTAACTGAATAATAAGTACTTATTCAAACAAATATAAAAATTTTTATATTTATTATATAAATTTTTAAAAAGGTAGCGAGTCGCCGCCGCGGGGTGTTGTGAATGTCGTTCAAGTGAATTATTTGGATAGAGATTTTAGAGTGTATTGTTATCACTATATATTTGAAAGCAATGATAAATCATTGCATTCGGTAAAACGATTCTGAGCGGAGCTTCGGTCGAAAAATGGTACCTCTCTAAAGTACCAGTCAGATGCGATTCGCTACGAGGAAACAAACTGTGACTGTAAAGATTTGAACACTCCTTCTGGTAGAATTTTTGGGTACAGACATAAAAAAAAACACATCATTGTAAAATCAAAATGTATTATTTTTATATATTTGTATGTACATAATATATAATATGTATTTTAATGGTTCTCGTCAAAAAAAAGGCTCATTTAAAATGTAATTTTGAACTCAAAAATGACATGTTTAAATATAATAATTGCAATAACTGTTTTTAAGATGCACAACAGATAATGAGTTTGGGGGGGGGAAGAGCGCTGGAAAATGTTTGATTCTTAAAAATTTGGGTGAAATTAGTTTGAGAACCTGTGAACTAGACGAAAGTAAAGCTAGAGCGAATGAAATCATTTTGGTCGGTAAAGAAAAATTGAAAATAACGTTTAATTTTCTGTGTCGGATCAAATGGAGCAATAACTGTAAATGAGACATTCCATGGATACTAGAAGGTGAATACTGTACCGAGCCTATTTGGAACAAAAAAAAACTTTGTATTATTCTGGCCTATATGGAAAAGATTATCAACATATATATATATATATACATTAATACTCGTATGTTGCATAGCAATACGCACATAAGTTGTTGATACGTTTGATATAAAATAAAATTCTTGTTTGAATTTAAATAAAAAACGAAGTCAGTCGAAATCATTACATTAAACGTGTAGAATATTTTCGTTTTTTCTGAATTTTTTTTCTCTTTGTCATTATGGACACTACGAGAAGAATATTATCATCTATTAACCGGTGTCGAAAATCTGTCTGGAGGTCGGTCAAAAATAACTGTTTGCTGTCTTGGTGTCGAAGAAGAACTTCGAAAAGAGACAGAAACACATCTACCATCCAAGTTTTTGACGACGTGGCCGCCGTGTACGATCGAATCGTAAGTTGTTTCATTTAAATACACGCCGCAGATAACACATTAATATATCTACACGCGATTCTGTTGGTAAACATAGTGAAAAATCAATGTAACGCGGGTTTAAATATTAAAGTATTTTATAGAAAAATACGAATTAGTCTAGATTTGGGATAAATGGATTAAAGTGATATTTTATATACAGATTTATTTAAAATTTAAAAATGTATATAATATATATATGTATATAAACAGGTAACCGAAATATCTTCTGCCGATTCGACTAACACGAGTGAACGAAATCTATCGACTCCCGCGCCAAGTTCGAACAACAAAGAAAAACCGAGGGTAGCAATAGATGTCTGTGAAAACTCAAGATATGACACAGTCGATCCCACTGCTGTACAGGCCCACGCCGAAGGTTTGACATTATAATACATATAATATACAACATCAGATTCATATCTACTTTTTTTTAAATTACGTATATTTTCTCTTTTTAGGAAAACCAAAGAAAGTTCTTTCATTATCGGTCTCGAAAAAATTGTGAAACGAAGCCGGACGCGTTGGCCAAGTTCAAAAGGCTGCAAAGTTCGCGTTCTGTAGTCGATTCCACTGCCGTACAGCCCCGCGCCGAAGGTTTGACATTATAATACATATAATATACAACATCAGATTCATATCTATTTTTTTGGAATTATGCATGTATTTTCTTTTTTTAGGAAAACCAAAGAAAGTTCTTTCGTTATCGGTCTCGAAGAAAAATTGTGAAACGAAGCCGGACACGTTGGCCAAGTTCAGAAGGCTACAAAGTTCGCGTTCTGTAGTCGATTCCACTGCTGTACAGCCCCGCGCCGAAGGTTTGAATTATAATACATACAATATACAACATCAGATTCATATCTATTTTTTTTTGGAATTACGTATATTTTCTTTTTTTAGGAAAACCAAAGAAAGTTCTTTCATTATCGGTCTCGAAAACTAGTGAAACGAAGCCGGACGCGTTGACCACGTTCACGAGGCTGCAAAGTCCGCGTTCTGTAGTCGATTCCACTACAGTACAGCCCCACGCCGAAGGTTTGATATCATAATACATTTAATACACAACATCAGATTCATATCTATTTTTCGGAATTATTTTCTTTTTTTAGGAAAACCAAACAGAGTTCGTTCATTATCGGTGTTGAAAAATTGTGAAACGAAGCCGGGCAGGTTGGCCAAATGGGACCGTACAACGACATCGTCCGATCCTTTGCCGAGGAATACACTTGAAGTAAGTACATACTACATACACACTCGTAATGATATATAGTTATAGTCCAGCATCTGTTTGATGTAGACATTTTGAAATAACTTTATATTATTATTTGTTGTTGAGAAAAAAAGAATGAAGAAGTCGAAAGCAACATCTTCCAAAATAGATAAAATTTAATGAGTTATAATATATCATGACGCAATATGCTAACACGTAATACATTATAATTGTATCGTCCGCAACGAAATGTCTTTTATTTAATTATAATCTTTTTCGAATGGGTTATCGATTTTATGTCGGTATAGGTACACGAAATATTATGATTTATGTATAAATATGATTTTTATCGTAAAATTTTAGGTCACGGTAGACACTGATAACGATATTTCAAAACCTCAGCAAGATGCTTGCAGTGAAACCAAAACTCTGGATGTGGTCAAATTCCCAAACGGCTGTGACAATCGTAATACACGTAAAACGGTAAAGATTTTACACTATCTACTCGTATACGTAATATATTGTAAAAGCAAAAGGTCTCTCTAACTATAAACACGGAATCTCGAAAACTACTTGACCTATGAAGCTGAAATTTGACAGGTAGGTAGTTCATAGATAGGAGACGTCAACTAAGAACGACGAAAACGGTCCAAAATCGATCGTAAGTTTATATGAAAAGTCCTATGTTTTTGCTGTGCTAGAGACATAAAGATGAGTTATTCAGGTTTATTTCTGATTAATCTGAGGTAATCTATATATATATATATATGACTTGAAATAGACTAGAATATTTTATCAATCTACTTATTTAAGGGGCCGCAATACCGACGTAAAAATAGACTCCACCTAAAAGATTTTATACTATATATAGGTATATGCGGTTTATGGAGACTTGTTTCGAGACTCGGGGGGGGGAGGGAAATCTTTAAATCTGACACTTATTGTGTAAATACGATAAAATCGACTCCTTATTTGTTGTCTTCCAGGGGCAACCGTACAATTCAGTACAATTCAACGAGCAAGATAAAAGTATAGAGAACGCGCATTTGGCGAAAGATGATGAAATCGAGCTGAAGACGACCGACAAAGCGTGGGTTCCAGTGACTGCGGCGAAAGAAGTGACGGCTGCTGCCTGCACTAGCATCGATGGTGTGGCGACAAATTTGGAATTTGAAGCGACCGAGGCATGTACATATATGTTATAGGAATTTAAAAACGAAGTGTTTAAAAAATCAAATAGGATGGAAAACCGAAAATCCGCGATAGTGATCAGTTCGGATTCTGTGTGTGCGCACGCTTTACACGCTAACAATACACTATAAATAAAATAATATCGATAATATTCTCGACGATTCCGGAGATTAAACCGCGCGTGTCAAACGAGGGCAAAATCCCGTGTACATATTATTATATGCACATAATTAAACACGCCTGTTGATATTATAATATTTAATTAACTGAATTTTCGTCTTTTACACTTATATCAACAGGAATTAAACAAAAATGTCCGTGAGATTTTACATAAGATCACACCGGACAACGTAGACGAGATGATCGAAAGTTTCAAGGCGTTACCGATCGACACGATCGAACGTCTGGAGAACGCGGTTGAATTGGTTTACGAAAGAGTAATATATTAAATTATAAGAAAATGCTTTTAACGATTTTAATTTAGATTTTAAAAAAAAATTAAGCCATCTCGTAGACAGTTTTTTGTAAATTATCATCTGTCACAGATATGTTACGGGTATTTAAAAACAAAAATGAAACCACGGAACATATCGTAATTTTCCGCGTTTTTTAACTCCAAATTAAATATAATTAAAGTTAACACGTTACACTCAAAAAAATAATAAAAATTTATCGAGTTAAAAAGGGATAATTAACTTATTAAAATTAATTGATAATAATAAAATAATGTACTTATATTGGCTTTATTAAATTTATTATCGAAATTTAAATGAATCAGGAAGTTATAAATAAATGTAAATCCGTACCGTTTTTCTTTAAAAACCATTTCGTGTGTTCACTTATTATTCCGTATGTGTGTGTGTGTGTGTGTGTGTGTGTGTGTGTAGGCGATCCAAGAACAGAATTTTGCGCAACTTTACGCGTCTTTAAGTTCTGCTGTGGAATCGGTAAAAGCGACTTGTGCGAAGAACGAAGAGACGATGACGTTCGGAATGCTCATAGTCAAAAAATGCCAAAATGCGTTCGAATCGGACAAGGCTCGTCGTCAATCCTCGGATAAATTCTCGGATACCGTCTCGTGCATAGATCTCGTAATTTATAATAATTTATATATATTATACACAATGTCGATTTGTCGGGTTGAACTTTTGAATGCAAATCGATGAGAAAAACAATAATTTACGAAATTACCGGAATAGCTAAAACACTTATAACCTTCCTATTTAAATGCAAGAACCGAAGACCGTACGTGGAGGATAAGGGAGTAAAGTACTTCCCGCTGTTCATTGATCTCCGTAATTTTATCGGGATATCAATAATATAATACTACAATATAATGCATCGGGTCCGTGTAATATACCACACGAATATAATAACCTCGTGCACCACGATTGATTATTATTATGTGCGCGTTATAATATTATTTATACGAAATTTACGCATTCATTGTAGGAAAATAAAAAAGAACTCCGACTAGAGGACGAAAAAGAAGAATATTCGCGTAAACGTGCTGTGGGAAATTGCCGGTAACTTATACGTCATATCGTATGATAATTTATAACAGAATAGGAAACCTAACTAACCTAACTCCCTATACACAAAAATATTCCTTGAAAACAATTTATGACATAAATCACAGGTTGTTCCGTTTAAAATTCTACGTCGATAAACATTTAGAAACGTAGGTGAAAATATTAAAATTATAAAAAAAAAAAAAAAATACCGTTTTAAATGTTCGAATGATTTTCTTTTAAAATATATATTTATATAAAGATTAAAAATTGTTTATATTTTTCGAAATAATCCCTGGCTCGTAATAAAAATAAATCACACCGTACATACATTTTTTAATATGATTTTTTTTTTTTATATATACATATATAATATAGTTTCATCGGGGAGTTATTCAAAAAAAGCCTTGTCCAATCGTATTATATGAGGTATTTCATCGTGAATTTGATCGGCCAACGTTCAGACGAGACTATCGAATGTTTGTACACTTTGTTAAGAACGGCTGGGAAAGAATTAGATCAAGTACGTAATTATATACATTAAAAAAAAAAAAAGTGATTCAATGTTGCGATGATTGCGACGTTTCGGTAAATCAAAATTGAAAATTTATTACGAGAACATATAAATGTATTTTCCAACGTCATATTGTACAATAAAATGTTGTATTCGTAGGAAACTACTTAGACCGATATATACGTTTTCTATGCTGTACGTTACTTTTGCAGTCCTGCAATTTGAACGATATATTCGATAAACTGGAAAGTTTGACGTCTGTGACAAGCATCGGTTCGAGAGCGTCTTTTATGATTCGGGATATTGTGGACTTGAGAACAAACGAATGGTCGCCGAGAATTTTGAATTGCGTACCCGAGGATAGAAGAGAAAGCGATTTCGGTGCAGATGACGATCATACTAATTGTCGTAAGTGTTTTTAATGCGTTTATAGTTGCGTATATGTATACGCAACCGTATGTAGATCGTGCCGAAAAAATAAAATATTTCGCTAGAAATCTACTTGTTTGAACTACCGTGTTTAATCCAGCGTCTATCAGCGTGTGCTATAGAAAAAGTTATTTTCTTAGAAAATAGCTTTTAGACTCTATCGTTGCACGTAAAACGATTTGTTAATTGTGTTCACGTAGACATGTGTTATTTGAGTTTAATTCGTTTTTAATTTTATAAAAATAAACTGTTCGTGAAAGACGGCTCGTCCCGACTATAATAATAGATTTTATAAGACTAACAAGCAAATTAAACGTATAAACTTTTTAGAAGACAACTGTGAAAGTCGAAACGTCAGTATTAAACATCAACGTCACGCTGTCGATGAATTCAACCTGCGAGGGTATAAGGTAAAACCATCATTATACCGAACCGTTTTGTATTAGGCATTTTACATTTAAAAAATCATTTTATATTGATATATTAAATATATCAATGGCGTATTTACGGGGGGGGGAGGAGATTAGGGAGATATATCTGCCCCCTCCCCGGCTTAACGTTTTCTCGGGTATTTTTTTGGTATTTAACCTATTTTCAAGAAATATGAAAAAAATTGTTTCTGTGTAGAAATCATAATTTTAAATACGTGTATTATAAATTATTTTTTTATGTAAAACATAAGATAAAATGATATTATAAAATTTTATAATAAAATTTTACTATTTTTTTTTTTTTTTTTTTTTATGTCATTTTGAATAATTAATAATAATCGATTACTGAAATTTCAGCGTGTCCCTAAAGAAAATACAAATGACCGATTTAGCACACGTAATCCACCAAATGTGCGCTTATTGCATGATAATTGTGATCTTATTCACATACATGGACTTAGAAAGTATTGAAAATTATTTTAATATCTTAGAACTTTGTAATTCTGTAATTATTTACCTTTATTTCAGACGTTTGTTTAAGACATTTGATGGGTTCGCTAATATTCTAGCGAACGTAATTTCACCGCCCGTTTTTGAAGCCGTCAAAAAAGCGCAAATTAAGATTAAAGAATATGATCACCAAGAGAATAAATATGATATATCTGATCTTAATACAATGGTAAATCAAACAAAACTAAATTGTCAATAAATAACAATACACAATTAATAATTGTGATTTTTAAATGTAGTTTTCAATGACAATATAAGAGCTGAACAGTGTTAGAAATATTTTAGGAAGTTCTTCTTGTTGAATTTTAATTCTAGTGTAAAGTCAATAAATGTTCAACTGATTTCAGTACTCTGCGATAAAAGAAGAGTCGAAAAATGAAAAATTGCGAAATAAAAATGATAAAACCAACATCGCAATAAGAAAAATGTTTCAAAGTAACTTGATTGAGTGCTACAAATTGGCAATGACTACTATAGAGGTATTTAAATACAAATTCATTTATAAAAATCATATATTTTAATTTTTCACATTACGTTCAGGTATGCTCAAAAACCTTAAAAGCTGGCATTTATAACCCAGTTCAATGTAAAATGAAAAACTTGGTACAAATTGTATCAGGTTTATCATCAATCACTGGGAAATATATATACGGTGAATTATTCGTGGAGAAAAAGGAAGAAAGTTTTGTATGTCATATGTTAAGTTAAAATGTTATTAATAACGTACTGAACTTTTAATTATATGTTAGGATTTAGTTGAACGTTGTAAAACAGTAAAGAAAATGTTGGAAGGTAATGGTTACGAAGACTCAGAGTATAAGGATCCCAACACTATATACAATAATGCATTAAATAATCTTTTCAATAAATCTTTAATTAAAAAGGAAAACAAATTGCATTCGATATATTTTCGGGCTAAACCAAAACTTGGAACACGCTATGCTCGGGAATGGTCACAGAATTAAGTAATTGATATTTATAATTTATTCTTTGAATTCGTTATATATACGTATATAATCAATAACTTTTTTCATTTTTAGGTTTAATTTAGTTTAATTTAATTTAATTTAATTTCTATAATTTTAATTAAATACATATATCAGTATAAATTAACATAAAAATGTAGAATTTATTTAACACATACATATTAGATGTGGAAAATCTTTAAATCCACCCCTGGGCCCCGATAGTGGAATGTACTGTAATTACATCGATTTCTCCTTTTTATTTTTTTTCTTAAATTGCAGCCAATTGTTACAGTAAGACATAAGGGCGAAAGAAAATCAAAAGAAATAATGTAAATTTATATTTGAGGACGAATAATGTGTTGGAGTTGAAAAAGGCCGAAAACGCTACTGGATTCTGCCGAGGGTGGCAAGAAAAAAGGCGTTCGAAATACAAGATAACACAATCAAGGTGTATATTATTTATATATTATATTTAAATTGAGCTATAGAAAGTTAAATTGGATGAAATACTGATAGTATACCAATCCTAATCCAGCTTTGTCGAAATTGCTGTCTCTTATATTACATGTCATAACGATTATTTTGTTGTTTTTTTCAGATGTGCATTTATGGAGATCGACATTGTTGCGCGTCGAGTTGAAGCGATAATCGCCGATTCCGTTGAATCATTAAAATCAATTAAAAACATTTTGTGTATTATTGTACCTAGTTGTAGTTGTTGAACTTTTTGTAATATACATGTTTAAATAATTTTGCATTTTCAATTATGTATAGTTTTAGGCTTATTGTGAAACCAATTCACAGCCACCTAAAATAATAATACAGTTATCAGGGGCGTGTTTAGAAATTTTTTTGTGGTGGGCTGAGGCACTGAGTAAATATCATTGTTGAATTATTTCTAAATTCTAATCCAAGACTAAACCTTAAAAATAGGACAAATTACCAAATTCTCAACATTTTAAAAACAACTACATTATATTAGGAATTTATTAAAAATATTACATCCTATAGCCATAGGGCATAGTAACGGTAGTTTCTGAAATGTCGGGGGGCTGGATCCCCATCAGCCACCCCCCATAAATACGCCCCTGACAGTTATATATCTATATAGGTAATCTGATGATACAAAAAAAAATGTTTCAAGAAAAGATTATCGAGTACACAATATATTTTATAAAAAAAATAAATAAAATGTAAATCATTGTTACAACTACATTATAATTTTTAATCTTCTTAGATTCTGAGCGGAGGTTCTACTATTTGGGCTCACCCCCAAATTTCATATTATCACCCCCGAATTTTTAATTGCATCATCTAATTTTTACTTCTTTTGAAATCTAGCGTCCCCATTTATTCAATCCAAATTGCGCCTACGGTCTTGGCGGAGGGCCCTTTTAAATCACTTCCGTCGTAGTAAGTACGCCACTGCAGTACTTAGCAAATGTGCTCAGTTTTTCGACGTATCTCGACGTTTCAGAACGGACGTGCGTGTGGCGTGAACTAAGTGAACGTGAATCAGGAAAGAAGAATGAAAAGCAATTATTGCAAAAACGAGACGGCGGTGGTCTAAACAAACAGCTCTTGAACGTGTATTTTTGGCAAATATAAAAATATGTACTTCAACTTGTTGTCGCGCTTTCTAAAATAATTAATAACGACAAGTCCGGACATCGGAGTTGAATCGAAAATAAATTTTTATGGAATCGCTTTTAAAATACGATGACATTCATATTTTTTCCAAAAACCCTTAAATAAAAATTTAAAAAAAAATATTAAATATTCGCGTCGTGTCCGTGACGGACACAATGAAAAACGTACTGTATAAGTATATGAAATTTTCAAAGGTTCCATTGACTGCAACAATCATGAGCCACTGCAGTGGCGCACACGTTAAGGGTCAATGGGGTCGGTCGACCCCCTTATTGAAGAGGGTGAGTGGGGTGGACGCTGGTGTTATGGTAGGCTAAAAATTTAAATAATATATTTTTAATCATAATTAACACTACAGTGCATGCAAGGTTGTCATTGGGTGTCTACTGGTTGTCTATTGGGTGGTGGCAAGGTGGGCAAAATATTTTTAGACCCATCAATGTGCAGTTCAGTGTGCGCCACTGAATAAATTAACACGAACAACGGTAAAAATAAGATTTACTTGTTTCCACACACAAACAGGCTTGTGCTAAAAAAGCTCTTATAAGTAATTTTTCGTTCAGATCGTCCGAAACAAATTACCTACAAAAAAAATCATTGAAGAAATTAACACGCAGTCACCGAGGATATCGCAAAATCAATTCACTTCTCGGCAATCGCATTTCTACAAATCTGTGTAACTATTATTATTTTAAATTAAGTCGATTTAAATTTCAAACGGTCGATGACGTTTTTACCGGAGGACAAAGAGTAACAAATTACTTATACGAGAATCGTATTTTCAGAACTAATTTCCATCGATCAGCCGAACGCGATGTCGTAAGTATTGAAACTAAAATTATAACAACCCTATTAGAAATATTTTATAGTAGACAATGGTCCAACTGGTAGACACCATTGTGGAAAAAGTCGCTTTCAATAGTTTTTATTCAAGACCCAAATGACTTTTGCACAACGCGCGCTATCATTACAAATACAATGTACGTTATTCATAAATGGTAGAAAAAATTTTTGGCATAAAATTCCTATATACAACATATATATTGAGTAAATTTCGTAGATAAATAAAGAATTAAATAGGTAAAATAATTTCAACACAAAAGCGATCGCAATATTTTTAAGTACGATAAAATTGAAAATTTATAAAATATCCACGACAATACAATCAATATAGGATTGTTGCGATCGTACGAAATACACAAATAATTGGAATAGGTTAAAGAAAAAAAAATCCTTTTTTTTTTTATCCTAACGATTTTTATTTTATACACAATTTTTTTTTTTTTTTATAAAATAGTATAAACCTTAAGTAGTATGGTTTTCTTCTGTTAACTGTAACACTATAAACCGTACAAACCACACGTTGTATTATTGTAATATTATCGACAAATAAGTTTTCATACGTTTATATTTGTATAGAATAAAAAGATAATTTAAACATGTTTGTGGAAAAGAAAAAAACGTTTTTTAAGTAGGGTAAATTATTTCCTAAATTACATATGTATAAAAACACAAACATTACAATTATATAGACGGGATTTTTAAGAGTTGCCACAACACTTCTATTACCATAATATTTAGAAGAAAATGAATAATGGGGGAGGGGAGTTCACGAAAGGCGAGAAATAAGTAACAAACATGATCAGGAAATGAAATCGACATGAAAATGCGTACACTATGTTAAGAAAAAAATTATATATAATAATTAAAGTGTAAATGGGTGCCCGGTGAAAAACAATACGTGGCAGTCCTAAACTGGTCGGATAAAATTCAAAATAAATAATATAGTAAAATTATAAATCATATATCAACTTAAACAATGACATTTTACACACAGTCTTTATGTTTCCTACAACTCATCGTGGGTTTCTTCGGATTTGGCTGCAAGTTCTTCATCTTCTTCCTCGTCCTCGTCTTCAGGTTGAGCATCTTCCGATTTCTTGGCTTCTTGTTCTTCCTTTTTCCTCTCTTCTTCGTCTTGTGCTTCCTTCATCTTCTTTTCGCCCTCCTAAACATCGAACGGCGTTTAAAGACTGCGATCAACATCCAAATAAAAATACACTTACATATCTAGGTTTCCAGATGGCTTCGGCCTTTTCCTTGGCCAATTCAATGTCATCAGTAATCAAAACATTATTGAAAATCGTACCGGACTTCACTTGCCACAAGTCAAAACCAATGGCACAAATTTCCTTCCTCGAGTATAATTTATCATCGGGCTTGTATTCTGGATTGTCAATTTCTGGATGTACCCACACTCCCTGTAAACGTCCACAGAATTAATTTTGACAATCATTGATTATTTAATTTTAGATTATTCTTATTTTAATCACTTCTTACCTTGTAATTTGGATTATCAATCTGTTTTGGTTTCCATTCACCCTTGAAATCTGGATTGTCAATCATTGGAGGTTCCCATTCACCGTCCATTTCATCGTCCCAATCTTCTGGTTTAGTGGCTGCTGGGTCAGGAATATGTTCAGGCTTGTCCCAATCTTCTGGTTTCTCATCATTAGGGTCATCAATAGTCGGCTTCTCGTCCCAATCTTCAGGTTTCTTAGCTTCGGGGTCCTTAATTTTCTTGGGTGGCAAAAGTCCCAGTCGGCTTCTAATTCGCCAGATTCTACTTTTTCGTTGTCAATCAATACTTCGTACGTATTATCGGGTTTTACAATAAGCGTGTACACGTGAGTGTAGACATCATCGCGACAACGGATGTCTTTATTAATCAACAAATTCTTGCCGTTGTAGCTGAAGATAACATGGACTTTCTTTGTACCTGGGCCACAGATGTCAGGTCCTAAAAATGGAAAATAATTTTAAAATATAAAAAAAATACGTCACTGCGGCATTCATTGAGTTAAACTGTTTGAATACATTTTTATGCAAATTACAATATAAGCACTTAAAAATACAACAACCCTATTTCAATACCTAAAAATAGAAGTTATAACTGTATTTTATTATTATGTTATCACACTTTTAGTAATAGGAGTAAAGGTAATGGTAATTTAATAGCAAAACTGTTTCACATATTTTATCATATACTTGTCATGTCTAATTTTTTTTTTTTTTAATAAATACATTAGAAACCACCATTAAATAACTATCGCAGTACTTTAACAAGTAAAAAAGTATAAATATTCATTATTTTAACTAAAATATTCATGAAGTAATATGTCTTATCTTCGATGTATTTTATCAACAAGGAATTGAGTACTAACTTAACAAACATAAAAAGTATATTTAAAATTTAAAATATATTTATCATGTGTGCACTTTAAAAATGTTACCAAAAATAAAATGATTACAATATATTACCTAACTATTTAAACAGAATACTTGAATATAAGTAGCGTAGTTAACGTAATCAATTCTGATAAATCTATACTTGAAATTTAATAGAAACAAGAATTTCAAATTCACAAGGATCTTAAAAACAATCGCATTTGCCAATAGTTAAACAAATAATTATCAAACATTTCAAACTCAATAAACCATTGTTAAATGCTTCAAAATTCATAGAAAAACTGTTATCAATTATTAAATAACTCATAAAAAAATATTTATTCATCAAAACGATAGTAAATACTATTTTAAATAAATGTTTAAGGTAATTTTAAAATTTTAAAACAAAATTTAAAATACCTAATAGGCAATATTTCGCTTTTTTAACTTAATAAATTAATTAAATCGATTGAATCGTTTAATTAGCCAAAATATGATCAATTCATTAAGTGAAAAAACTGTTTACATATTAATAACTGATGTAAAAAAAGTATTTATTGACATTTCGTTTAAACAAACAGTACTTAATGTCTAACAGTATGTCTACATAAATTGAACAATATTGGTAAGCCCACATGTTTAGAATTATATATTCATATTATAAATGTACACATTAGATTATTTAAAACAATTAACTGGGGTTTATTTTTTTTTTTAATTCTATAACTTTCTGATTATTTTATTTGTGACAAATTACGTGCCAATAACGTACTTTTATAGATGGTTTAAAATACTACTTTCATTTGCTCAGAACTTTCACCAATCTGTACCACAATTAATAAATTATACCGACGCGTAAATCTTCAGGAAAACATTTTTTTTTAAAGTTAATTTTTATTATAATCTCAGATATCATTTTCAGGGGATTGAAAGCGGGCAGTTTCTTTTTTCGTCTTACACACACACGAAACACCGAAACAGGCGTTTCCTACTTCCAACGTACCGATCGATCTAGTGGTGCGATAAGAAATTTGATAAATTTGTAATAATATAATTTTGAATACCTATTCATTGCAACGTTTTTAATTTTTAGCTACGTTGTGTTTTTATAATAGCTATGGTATTAACATATGGAATACCTAATTAGAAAATTTATATAATAGAAATTACGATAGGGTGTACAACATTGTTTCATAAATACCTATGTTAAAAAAAAAACCTATCATTTTTTCAAAAGGGTGCTTAATGGCGATTTCGCCCAGGGCGCTAATATGAGAAGGCCCTGACTTTGGACATTAATAAAAAAAAGGAACAACTTGTACACCAAATATATAATAAAATATTCGGTAAACGTTGGAAAAAAATTGTCGTTTTTATCAAACAACGGGTTAATGATTGCTTGAACATTACGTAATACGTTTCGAAACAGCTACGCGAACATTACTCGTCGAACTAAAACAACAGATTTTAATAACAAGACAGCAATATTTTACCACATGGAAATGTAACACGTTTTGAAACTATTTACTCAGGCATAATACACTGCATAAGCAAATACGTACGAAAATAATTTTAGAAATATCTGTGTATAAAGGATTTACAGATTTTTTTTTTTTCATTGTAAGCATTTAAAAATCCGGTTTTACAAACAAAACCATTTATAGTAATTTTTACTAAAAAAAAACTAAAAGATTCAAACATCTGAACAAATACCCACTGCTCACCACTATTAATTAAAATGTTATTGCATTTAAGACACAAATGTATACATGTGTATTGTGTTATCGACTTAAATTAAATACGTAGCACAAGTGTTGTAACGAATATCAATTTACTAACGAGTAACAGCCAACAAGAAACGTTAAATATATTTTAATGTCGAAAATAGTTTGAAGTAATCTCGTACCTTTGTGTATTATTTTAAATTATTGTTTAATGGTTTGTCCACAATAATAATACATATATACATATTATATAAATTATCGACTAACAATAAATTTAATTTATAAGTACCTGTCGTACAAAGGCGAGTAAAAATAATTGTACCAATATTTCATTAAATTTTCCTGTGCGACACAAGAATAAATTAATATCAGTCTTAAAATCTATCTCACAACGCAATTATTATTTTATAGACACAATAGATGGGGGTGGGGGGAGGGGGAAAGTGAAAAATTTAACATCGAGTGAACACTACGTGTATCGTGTTTAAATTACATACCTCAGACATCAATTGGTATAAAAAAAAAAAAAAAAAATCTGTAAAAACGTCCATTTACGTACAATTAATACACTTAGCAGCACATATCACACGTAGCTAACGAACGAATTCGTCGAAATCTCCGAATGCCAATAAAAAAAAAAAGGTCGTATAGGTAATTTAGTGAATTTACCAAACATGATTTCGTAAGGAGTCTCGCCGTGCATTTTCTTCGATTCCAATTCGCAGTTGAACAATTTCACGTATCCTCCGCCGCAATCGATATTTTGCTCGTGCTTGACCGTGTACTGGACGACGAGGTTCTTGCCGTCATTGCTGAACGGGGCGAATTTCTTTGACAGCGCGTAGAACCGCGCGTCCTGCGACGTCTGAATTCCCTTGTCCGCCTCGGCGTCGTTGTAGAAAGCGCCCGAGCTCAGGACGAACTTGCCGAACTCTTTGCCGGGGTGTTCCGAGTACGTCCACTCGGTTTCCCACGTATCTGAAAAACAACAACAAATGCCAAACGTACAAGTACGCGATCACGTACGCGGCGGCGGCGGCGGCGGCGCTTACCGTCCGCAAAGTTTTCTTCAAAATACACTTCCGCTTCGACGGTGACCAGGGCGATGGCCAGACAGATCAGCGCGCTGACCGCCAGCTTGGACGACGACGACGACGACGACTGTGTTCTCATTTTCCTCGGGACGGACCGTGCGTTCCGTGAGTGAATATCGAGTGGACACGAAGACAGTGACGGGCGTTACGCGCGAAAATACAATACTTTTAACGTTTCCGGTCGGACGACGAGTGTGAAAAAGACCGCTGCACGCGAATTCAGTGTCGATGCGAACAGAATAGTGACGACGACGACGACGACAGAAACGGCCCCGGGTGTTGTGTCGGCACTCGGGGATTTTCGAACGTCAAGACAGATGGACGGCGACGATTGGCCCGACGGCTCGGCCAACCGGCGCGCAACACGCCGTGCCGTCGGTGTCGGCCGTCGCCAACGTCAGGTCGCCGCCGCCGCCGCGCATAACCTAGAAAAAATAAAATGCGCGGTAAAAACGCGTACGTCCCGACGTTGAGACGCACTCGCCGCGAGAACGCCCGCCAACATTCGAATTTCAAACATACAACCTCACTTTTCTATGCATACACCGTTTGGGCCGCGCGCGTCAGTGGCGTATTTGAGACTTCACCTCAGGGGGCGGCGATGGTAAAAAAACTCCCCCCTTCCCACCAATAAAAAAAATTATATGTAGGAATATAATTATTGAACAAAACACATTTTATTTATTTAATTTACAAAACTAAGTCTATATATTTCTTTTTTTACTATTAGCAAATGTATCAATTACATCATCTACATTTAATGTTATAGTATGGTGAATATTAAGCAATGCCAAACCCGTTAGGCGATCTTGCCCCATTTTTGATCTCAGCCAGTATAATATAAAATAATATAATTTTTTTAAATCTCTCAGGGGGGGCGATTGCCCCTATCGCCCCCCCCCCCTCAAATACGCCACTGGCACGCGTTACACGATATTATTTTCATTATTATTATTCCAGGGGTTTGTTAAAATTTTGTTTTTTTTTTGGGGAGGGGGATGTCGAGGCACTGAGTAATATCACCGTTGAGTTATTTTTTTTTAAATCTAATCCGAGACTAAACCTTGAAATTTAAAAAAAATCGCCACGTTCTCTGCAAAAGATACCTGTTAAAAAACGACTACACTACTGCGTATACAGTACAAAGTTCGCGGCAATATTTCGCCTTTACGTCCGTCGTGTATAAACGATTAAAACACTATTGGGTAATAATTTTTATAACAAAAATATTACATTCTATATAGGAATACATAAAAAAAAATGTCCTGAAACATCAGTCTCCCCCGCCCCATAAATACGCCCTTGTTATTATTATTTATAATATTTGTCGATCGTATATGTCCTGTATAGTGGCTCGTCCGCGCGGGCTATTAATTATTATTACATATATATAATATAATATCAAATTATTTAATTTTAAATCTCGAACGTATAATACATGGCGATTTGGAATTTAAGCTTTTTATTTTTCTGTACACGACTTTTCTCTATACTGGAATAAGGATTAACAGGAGTGCTTCGATCATTATATTATTACACACACATTTTTCGGTAGGTAACAAATTTTGCTGTTATGCGATACATTATTTACAGAGTTGTAAATTATTTGAGTACAAATAGTATTTAAATATTGATATTCAAATATACTTTTTTAAGTACCTATTGAATACTTTATTCAAATACGCCCTTTTTCTTTCTTGTATTTGAGTAATATTCAAATACTTTTTTATGGTATATTGAATACTAATTTATATTTGAAATACGTTTATATACTATTATATGTTTTATTATTTTATAAAATTCAAATGTCTGCACATCTCGCAAATTGTATACGAAAAAAAATATATATATATATTATATAAAATGTATAATAAAACCAGATATAAGCTCTTTGATTTATTTCATAGAACAAAGTTAAAATCATGATGCGATGATCGTTAATCATACATTCCAATATTCCATAAACATAATTTGTTCAAATGTATATATATATATATATCCTCGGGAATAATATATGATAGGTATACTAGGTACATATATAAAATAATCTGTTCAAATTCTATTCGAAATTAAAATTATAACGCGATGTATCATCGCTATATAATTAATATATACGTGTCTACTTTTAAGCATATAAATATGCGTAATTAGATATGCACGCAAATAAAATCAACGTCGTCTATTGCAATGGCCTGCAATAATTATACGATTTTTCGAAAAAAAAATGAAAAATACCGAGATAAATATAAAATAACAGTTATATACGAATAATTAATACACTTTATTATTCTGTTCAATCGCTGCAGAGATATAATAATTTACAAAAAAAAATCAAAATAGGATCCGCGGCAAATTTATTTTATGTACATATATATAATAATTATAAAGAAATTTCGGAAACGAGTTCAACAGTATTCTGTTTCTAATTATAATAATTATTATTAGTACTCAAATTTGTTAAAAAAAAAAATTAAATTTTATTGCACACAGACCGAAACCCAGGTAAACAGTCACATATAACCACGTTAACCATCACATACAATACATAGGTAGTACAGCGTTACAGAGCCCCTAGCAGTCAAATATTGGAACAATAATTATTGACGTGTACGTATTTGGAAATGTTCTCTTGTAAAAGTATTATAATATACTGTATACCGTAATTTCTTGCACTATAGTATTTGTTTATTATTAACGTAACTCGCATCAAATTTTTCAGAACTATTAAATTCTCTAAAAATTCCAATGCTTAAATCCATCTATTTTATGATTTTTGCAAAGTTACTGCCGTTTGAACCTAAAGAAACGTGTTTTTTATATCAAAATTTTGTTCCTCACATTAGGTACCTTTAAAACTAAGAGAGATGCTACAGCTGTAGGACATGTTTTATTAAATTTTTCAGATCAAATATCATTTATAAATCCACAACAAATTTCTTGGCCCCCGAGAAATTCGGTATGATTGAATTTCATCCGGGGGTATTGAAATCGGGACGAAATATTTCGCTAACTCTGTAGGTAGGTATAAAGAAGCGTTTGCATGTATGTTTATAATACCAACTTTTTGATTATTTTAATGAGATGAATACGCCTGCGAAGTTTAGCAGAATCCTTCCGGGACACCCTGTCATTCTGTATATGATAATATATAGCCTGCAATAGACTGAAGTACACATAATAGAAATACGAAAATTTCTTTTTTCTTCGATTAAATATATAATATATTAATAATATATATATAGGGATTTTTATATTATACCTAATATCTATATTATTATAATAACGTCCCAAACGATAAACGACTCGATGAAATAATGTCAAGTGCAGGTATCGCGCAATAATATATATTATACAATGTTTTATTCGGACTACCTATAATATCTATTATAGTAATATTATAATAACGAATTTTAAAATTATCATTTTAACGCGATAATATTTACCCGAACTTTGAATAAGAGTACGAGCGAATTAGAAATATTATAAAATGCGATTTATTATTTGCATATGACATATTCGACTTTTTTTTTTTTTAAATAACGTGAGAAATGTTATGGGTAAAGTTAGTAAAATTAAACAAATAAATAAATATCATAATTAAGATAACTAGTCAACTAATTAAACAAGTAATAAAATATATAAAATGTTAGTATGGTAGGTTATAGTAGGTATAATAAATTATAATAACATCAATACTAATAACAATAGAAATCACAGACGAATATTAAGTTCTTCAAGCCATTTTATAGCTGTTGGTCCGCCCTCGTGTAGTTTTGTTAATCCTTCTTTGAACATTGTAATGGGACACGACTCAACCATATGTTTGATTGTCTGCGTTTCTCCACATAAAATGCGATGTTCTTCGGGAAGTCGATTATTAATTATTATTATTATTATTATTCATATCATATTATACCGCGGCTGTAGCTGGCTTTTAGGATTTTCCTGCAGGCTTCCGATGCGAATACTAGGTACCCAGTGACGTACTTTCAATTTATCTCTGGGGGGGGTTCTTTATATAAAACATTGAAATGTCGTCCCCATAATGTTTCGAATTCGACCGTATTATTGAAATAAATCAAATATATTATAATATTTGTCGAAAAATTTGAATTGGTTATATAAAAAGAAATTGTGACTTGACGATTTTTACAAGATTTTTTGAAAATTTTGTTTCGTTAATACAGTCCAGATAGTTACGTATTTGGTGAAAATTTCAGGTTCCCATATGACCATTATAGTTAATAAAAATTACGAAAAAAAAAAAAAAACGATAATCGATTTTGACGAAATCGCGTTTTGATGTAATTTTTCGGTAGTTTTTTTCTGACGCTCAAAAAAAAAAAAAAATTGAGAAAATCGAAAAACGACCTGTTTAAAGTACCAACTAAATGCAATTTACTACCGGAAAATAGCGCTACACGTGAAGACAGCGGAACACTCCTTCTGGTAGAATTTTCGGGTACGGACCATAAAGAAAAAAAAAATTTTTTTTTCTTAAACAATTTAAATGATATGGCATTATTACAACTATATAATTTTTAACCCTTTTTTTTAGTCCTAGGGAGGGGGTTTTAACCCCCTCCCCAACACACACCCACACCATAAGTACGCCACTGATATAGTACGCCAGTACAAATCGTAAAGCGTATCTGTCGAACGAAATATATGGTTGCGAAGGCGCAAAGGAATTTTGAGAAATAAAACGGGTGGAGGGGGGTGGAAACGTGTAGCACCGCCAAAATCCAATACAATTGCGCGTTCGTTATTTAAAAACCCGAAAAAGTATATAACGCTTGCAGAACGACGGCGACAACACTGCCTACGCGCCTCGTCGATTTCAAATTTCTTTTTTTTATTAGGTACTATATTGAAATATTCGCCAAACAATATATATCAATAATAATAATAATAATAATATGTAATATTTTATGCACGAACGGCCCCGGGGCGTTCGGCCAATTCCGTTGGGCAATGCGGTAAAATACGTCCGCGCTTTTCGGGTACCTATACCGTTTAAGTACACGACGGGTACCTACCCACCCAAGTTCGCCACGGCCATTATTGTTGTTGTCGCGTAAAACCGAAAATCATTATTATATATATTATATTAGTCGATCGGTGCGCGCAGCTATATAGTGTCGGTGCAGCGCAGGTATACCTACGTACAATAAGTGCCTGTACGTCATGTCTGCGGGAAAACGGATCTGGACGTTAGTGTGTCGCACGGCGGTGCACGTATTCGACAGGCACTTGTTCACCGTGAACACGTTGAGCGGTTCCGTGCTGATGTGCACCGGCGACGTGGCCCAACAGAACGTGGAACGTTACCACGGACTGTCGGACGGTTACGACTGGACGAGAACGGGCAAGTGCGCGGGGCGCGGCATTTTTTCTTTTTTTCTTACCACCCGTAACGACGAATATTATTTTTAATATTGCGCGCGTTATACCTATACATATATATATATATGCTTGATGTGTGTGTGTGTGTGTGTGTGTTTAGCGCGGATCGCTGTCGTGGGCACCGTGCTCGGATCGATGCAACACTTGTTTTACCGGTCGTTGGACAAACGGTATCCGGCCAGGGACGCGTACACGGTAGCCAAAAAGATATTAATCGATCAGACTTCGTGCACGCCAATCGCCATCGCGGTGTTCATTTACGGGCTGGGCGTTTTGGAACACAAAACTTGGGCCAAAATGAACGAAGAATTCAAGGACAAATTTTTCGTCATTTTTCTGGTGAACGGCCGTACGCGAACGGAATTGAAAAATTCCATTTAACGTTTGTCGGTTTTTAAAAACGCGATTTTTAATACGGCGGGGCCGCGTGACAGGAGGGGGGGGGTTAGGTAAATAACGGTAGGTAAATAAGTGCGCGACGGATTTTGAACACTTTTTTTTTTTGTTGTTTGCAGCGAATGGGGGGTAGAAAATATTTCCAACGTATGTGTTTGCCAACGTGTATTTTAATTGAATTTCTTCGAACAAATACAAATTTATAAATATAATTTTTACACAAACTACAAACGCGTATCTAAAAACGTTAAAATTTTTAATACAAAATCCCGAAAATCAACCGATTACGAATTATCAAAACGCGTTGAACGATTTATTTTACCTGTAAAACAACCGAAAACCGTCGTACGACGTCCTATTGAATCGCTCGTTACGAAACGTAAACAATTTATTTAGAAATGTACGTGTTTTTGTAAACAAACTGTCTATTTGGAATACATTCAAGTGTACCGAAATAATCATAACCGTTAACGTCTCATAAATAAAAAGAAGTGCCAAAATTTTTTTTAAAAAAAAAACCGTACACAACAAACGAGTTAAACAATACGCATTAATAATTCTTAAATTTTAACAAATATTAATTTCGTTTTTTAATCAAAATTACGATACACGATAAAACTCGATTTTAATTTATTACAAAAAAACCTAAAATAATTAATATTCGTTTTTTACAGTTTTTTTTTTTATTACAGAAAAATTCATTTTCAGGTCGACTGCGCCGTTTTCGTTCCATCACAATTCATTAATTTCAAGTTTTTAGAACCGAAATACAGACTCATATTTACAAACATGGTCTCTATTATGTACGATACGTTTCTTTCGTATATTAAGTATACAGTAAGTAGTTTATCGATTTCACTTAAATCACATTATTAATACGTAAAACTAATATTTATTAGACAAATGTTTTTTGTATTTTTCAGCACGATATTCTCAAATCAATGGAAAAACAAAATATAAATTATAGCGACAGTAATCAATCGTAGTAATTCGTTATGTACGGACGAATTCAACAAAAGACGTATTTTTAAATATAAATTTAAAAAAAAAACAACGGAGAAAAACTAGTTTATATACGTGATAAATTTATATCAAATCAATACTTTTTTTTCAAAAAAAAAAATATATATATAATATTAGTTGAGATCGTGGACACCAGAAGCCACCAGTTGTCTAGCAAGCCAATCAAGTCCATCATGAAGACCAGCACCACTCTGCGCATCACAAGCCTGTATGTGCCAACTGCGCCCACAACATAATTTATACAAGCCGAATAATTCAGTAATGGTTTCAATAGTGACGCATCCGTGTATATCCTTTAAAAAAAGAATATTTTTAATTAAATATTGCGTCTGAACGATTAATCAATATTTATATCGTACCTGTTTGTTGGCCAAAATTAATAACGCAGCGTCTTTCAATTCTTTTTCTGTCATAAGCTTAGATAATTCGTTAGACGATTCTAGCAGTCGCTGTTGGTCGCTCGAGTCGATTACAAAAACAACCGCCTAAACGTTACGTATTTACATTATTATCAGAATAATACGTGTTTTATGTTAAAAATATACAATGGTAGCAGACGTTACTCTCTACCGTGATTAACAATATTACTAACAATTGAAACGTAATTAATTTTTTTTTCATTTTAATTTAACTTAAAACATCAAACCTGTGTATTAAGATAGTAATGTTTCCACAACGGTCTCAATTTGGGCTGTCCACCGACATCCCATATTGTAAACTTCATGTTTTTGTAGTCGACTGTTTCTACATTAAACCCGAGCGTGGGAATCATTGTCATAAATTCATTTTGTTTCAATTTGAAAAGCACACTGGTTTTGCCCGCACCGTCCAATCCTAAGGTGACGACGCGAATTTCCATTTTCGGACCAATATGCACTCTATTGTCCTACAAATAAAGTGAACAATAAGTATAAAATAGAAAAAATAAAAAAGATCACTTACTTTTGTAAAAGTAATGGGTATACTGGCGTCCGGTTGCAACTGTTCTGGACCGAGCTCAGTAAACATTTGTTTATGTTTTTCAATGACACTTAAAGCTTGATTGATATCTACACTAGCTGATATGACACGAGCATCGTCCTGTCTAACAGCTTGCTCACACTGTACACATATTACAGCGACTTGTGACAACGATGAAGCTAAATCTTCTTGTAAACTTCTCAGTGAGCCTAATCTCTCTCGTACGTGTGTATCGACAGCGCTCAAGGCGGCAGCTTCTTGAACTTGTAGCGTTTCGCGTAAGTGTTGAAAATACAACTGAACTCTAGCACGAGCCATACAGCCTGTACCAAGATTAGAAGCTTCTTCATCAACTGAACCATTTGCATCGGCGCCTTCCAAACGTAACATTACCTGATCTGAAAATTACGATTATAATTTATTTACATAGCCACAACTAAGTACAACCGATTTTATAATCTTCGATAAAACTCGTAACAGTCCCGAATGTTAGTAAAAACATATTTTTCACTAATTACGTTACACATTTTTACCTAGTCTTTGAATGGTATCGTTTATTTCTTCCATTAAATTTCGCATCAAAGGTCCAGCACTTTTCACTTTTGATCGTATGTTCTCTGCTTCTATTTCTACTAAAGCGTGCTAAAAATATGTGTCGTATAAATGAACCGTTCGTAATAATACTGATTCAAACATTTTTCTTAGTACCTTATGATTTTTATGCGTCCCATAATCTTTACACACAAAACACATGAGCGGAGGCGACATCTGACGGCAACCATCTTGTAAACAAGTAAACTCGGCCACGTGAGACGGATGCAATGGGCATCGAGGTCTTTCTTGCGGTTTTTCTGATAACGGAACCCGGCGATGTTTGGCCAATGTCCGTGTACTATGAGTTTGTTCAGAACAATAGAAGCACAAATTTGTACAGCACACAGTACAATAAAGAACGGCTATATGGTTATCATTCTCGTCACAAGTTACGCGTAACTGAGGAATACATAAAGATAATTGAAAATCCACAATATAGATAATTTCAAACGTTATATCAATATTACTTGTTCTTCTTTTTCCATCGATTCAGCATTCAAATACGAGTTGATATTCATTTCTGCTTTGTTGCTCCGTTGCAAACGTTCCAGCAGTTCTAATAACGCGAAATTCTTTTTCAAACCCCAAACTCCCGAAGAACCGACGGGTGTCGTTTGTCTGTCGAACGGACACTGAACCGTAGAACATCGTTGGTACAAACGCAACAAACAAGAATGGCAAATCGTATGTCCGCAGTATAGTAAACGGGGAACCTTATCTCCCTGAAGAGTGAATATATCTTCACAAACACGACATTCCAAAACCTACAAGCAACACGGTCCGTTTATGTCAAAACAATAAAAATATATAAGTACATATATATATATATATATTTTTTTTTTAATAAATAAAGACGCGTTAAAATTTTATAAAACGAAAAAGAAAAACCAACGATATATTTCCAACGATAGTTATTCAATTCGGTTTCGTAAAACACGTTGTGCAATAAGCCTAAATGCGCACTACGTAGTTTTTTTTTTCTGTGAAAAATAATTATACGCGTTGTCCTCGAATTAACGAGTAACAATGTTAAGCGACTGAATTAAATCAATTATAATATATCGTTCTTACGTCCGACTTTTCCGGTATCGATGCCATCCGTCCGAACGACAGCGAACTGTAATCGAACGAACCACTACCGCTCATCGTAACACATTAAACCGCGTACAACGTGGAAAACCGGTAAAAAGTCGAGAACCCGATGAGTGCGGCGCGAACTACGAAGAAATCTCGGGAAACGCGCAAACCAAACGACGTACCAATTGTTTTCAAACGACAATTACATTGTACTATTGTTGCATTTGAGCGAAGTAAAATGTAAACTGTTGATAACGCGTTATCGTTTGTGCTCAGCTGTTTTTCTGCTAATCACCAAAGTCTCGCCGCGCGCGCGAAGTGATCGTCGGTCACGGCCGCCGATCGAAGAAGACGCGTGAAATTAATTTTTTCGCGTGTAAAACACAAAATACGAAATCCCTTATGGGCGGGAGCGACTATAAAATACTTGAAATATCACAGATCAGATTCATCTGATCTGTGAAAATATCTAGGGCTCCGGAGAGAGAAAAAAAAAAAAAGTTTATCGTCAATTTCCTGCAGATTAACAAATTTTTTTTTTTTTTTTTTGGATTTCACGGGAAACTTTCTTGATACTGCCGAGTCTCCGCCGTGATTATGATTACTAAAAAAAACCATTCAACTGTAAATCGCACTATTGAGCTGTGCTAACGAGAAAATTAAACTTTTTCCTCTACATATGTACGCGTACTGCCATCTAATATTATCGTGCGTTCGAATAATCGAGGGGCAAAAAATAAATAATTCGAATTAAAGACAGAGATGAAAAATTGGTACTACGTATTATATAATATTCAAACGGCTGACTGATGGATTATTTTGAAAATAATCGATTATATTTTCACGACCGTGTCCGCGTCGCGTTTCCGAACATTTTCTATTACGACTATTCATTTCGCATCATGGCGTAAAAAAGAGCCACGTTTTCTTTTCATGGAAGATATATCAACTAATCCGAGATAACCGCGTCGGGCCTTATCAATTCGTTTATTTACGCTAGACGTGCCTCGTATACACTCGTATTATAACGTAGTGTTTGTACTGTGAGAATGTTTTCGTACGTCTCGGTTGAGCTCGTAACCGGTGGCGGAAAAAGCGTATGTGCTTTTACAACTGTCGTCTGTAATTATTTCCGTATTGTTCGAATTCATTTGTGAATTTGTAACGAGACGCGGATCGTTGATTGGAAACGTCGTAGTGATCGTTTTTGCGTTTGTCGTTTTCGCATTAATTCGTGTATGCCGCCGCGAGTGCGTTTAAAAGTTATCGATCGATAAACGATAAAGAGGTATGAACCCGTTAAAATACAGTGTTTAATAGTAAATTAGCGTTTTCGAAATGATGTTATTTTTTTTACAGTTTGGTCCGAGAGAAAATGTCTGTTGCGGACGCTGAGAATATCGATTGCGGTGTTAAAAACGATGATGAAGTATTCGACGTACTGGGGAAAATTCTCGATTCCGTGAACGCTGAGGAACAAGAATTGAGGGTTAGCGCATACGTGTTTATATTTCATACGTTTGGATCAGTAATTCCCGTGTATAATGTTAAAGTTTGTTTTTTCATTATCGTGTACGGAACAAACGTTTATTTTTTATACTTGTTTTTATTGGTTTTGTTTTTGGTAGGTATGATTTTCATTATTCGTAATAAACGTTTACAGCGATAGATAGTTATGTACAGTAAACAACAAGTCATTTTAAACATTTTGATCTTTCATTACAGTACTCTCAAGTTCCCCCATTTTGTGATAGACGAAAATAAGTTTGTTTGAAAACTTAAATTGTAATTGAGATCATCTGACTTAAAACATTTTACAGCATTTTTAACTAAAATTTATGTTCTAAACTAAACTAAAAATGTCGAGGGAAAATATTTATTTTCTTTAAAGGTAGTGAATATAATTTAATTCATATTACTATAAGACCAGGTTGGTGGACCTGGCAGTGGGTATATTGAGGAAAGGTGTTGTGTTTTAAAAAACAACCAAATACGGGCTAAGAATTACTATTAAATTGCAAATGTTCACTCCGAGAGCTTGCGATTAACCAACTGCTCCACGTATTACGGACTGTCTTCGTCACTCGTACGACCGTAATTGCGTGGACATCCGATTATATCGTGCAGCAACGATAATAATTAATGATAGGTTAAAAACAATAAATAATATGGGGAAACTTTTATAAAATTTACAGCATTATAATTATTACGTTTTAGTTTACTTATATTAGATTATAATATGTCTGCACTTGATGATAAGGGTGCAATAATAAAAAAGTCTCATTTTTGAAAATTATTCTCGTATTATAATGCGTGTACACTGTACAATTGTATTTACTCGATAAATAACTATTTTATTATTTACTGTTTCATTTGCATTCATTTCGAAATATGAAAAACTAATGCAAAAGTACACAAAACACAAATAGTCACGATTTACATATTTTGTTTTTATAATTATTATTAATATCGAATTAATAATATTGGTTTTTGTATTTTTTAATAACTATTATGTTTTAAAATTTATTTAATAGCAAAAAATGGAGAAAAACAGTGAAAACAGTTTAAATGGAATTGAAAAAAAGGAACAAGAATCAACCGGTTTAGCTGATATTGAAAATGAAAATAAAGAATCCGATAAAGAGGTGACTTACTGTTACAGTTATTATTAAAGTACCATCAAAAATAATATATAACACTCTAATATGGTTTTATGAATTTTTTAGCTTAAAAATGAATTAAAAGATGAAATAAAATATGAAAATGGTGAGAAAAAAAGTGATGAAGACAGTAACCATTATGAATGTAAAGACGGTCAAAATAATTCTGAAGATGGAAAAGAAGAATTAGAATTGTCTGAAATGATTGTTTGTGATGAAGTAGCTGGTGATAGTGATGAAGTATGTTAATTATATATATATATATATATATATGTGTGTATTTTATATAATTAATTATCTTGTATTTATTTTACATATATAATTATAGGATGATAATAAATTAGAAGTTGAAACAACTGTTACACAAGACAAAGATAAATATGAAAGAGATAGTAAAAAAATGAAAAAAGACTCTAAAGAAAAAGAAAGCAACAAGAAAAAATATGATAAAAAATCAGGTAAATATGTTTGGCGAATTATGGGCAACACTAAAAATGAATATAAAATTATGTAATTATGTAGTCTTATATTTACGTTGAGTTCTATGTTCACCTTGTACATATTAAAAATAAAAAGTAAAACAAAGTTAATTTGTATGTCAATTAAATTATGAAAATAATACATTTTAGTTTTGTAATTAAAGTTCATAAGTTTTATAAAATATTATAAATAAATAAAAATAAAGTATATTAAGTAGTACAAAACTATCATGTATATGTGTGTGTGTATATATATATATATATATATGTATTGTATTTTGTTGAAAATACTGAAATTACAATATTCCATGTACGTATATAGTTAAATGTTTACTACCATTGTACATATTGAAATTAAAATTTTTAAAAGTATTAAATTTTATTTTATAACATAAATTTATTTAGTTGATGAAATATTATAATATTAATAAATAATTTGGAGACTAGATACCCAAATATATTTGAGATTTAATATATATGGCTCTTAAGTCTTCTACATAAATGAACTAGTCAATTGAAAAAGCAGGTTTTAAGTATTGAGTGTATTATTTAAACATATTCATGATTGACTAGTAACATTGGTTAACTCAATATTATGATGTTTTTGTTCATAATCATTTAATAAACAAACATATGTTTGTACAAATAGTTATTTTTTAACTATGTCACTTTTATTTGTAATACATAATAATCATTATAAAATTACATATTCATCTCTATATTTAATCAATATTTTCTTTTAGATTCCAAATCAAAAGATCGCTCTAGAAAGGAAGAGTCAAAAAGGAGTGATAAGAAACGTTCACGAACACCAAGCAAAGATAGATCAAGCAAGGACAGTTCATTGAAAAAAAGAACAAAAATTGTATGTACACAATTAACTTTTAAATTTCAGGTGCACATTGAATGATTTTTAGTAATAAGTATTATTGTATAATAATTAGATTGATAAAGAAAAGGAATCCAAAAAGCTTAGAGAACTCGAAAAATTTTGGCAAACTGTGCGTGATGACCCATCTGATTTTATTGGTTGGACATATTTATTACAATATGTTGATGGAGTGGTAAATTTATACAATTTAATTCATTTTTTTACTATTATTTTTTAAAATTTTGTTTTTATACACATTTCAGAAAAATATTGAGGCAGCCCGTGAGGCTTATGATGCATTTTTAGCTTTATATCCATATTGTTATGGCTACTGGAGGAAATATGCAGATTATGAAAGAAAAAATGGAACTAAAGAAGACTGCGAAAAAGTAAGTAAATATTTGTCATATTTAATTATACCTGTAATGGGAGACAGAAAATTCAAAATTACTTAAATTGTGTGAACTTGAAATGATAATAGAATTATTTCGGAGTAATGACATTAAACAAAGTAAAATTAAAATGGAAATCATTCCCGACAATCAATCATACAACATTGTTATTTTGAATAATATTGTTTTATTCATTTGTTTTACGTACATTGTGTTGTGTTGGTTATTTGACAGTAATATTGATAAGGAAAAGATTATTGTTATTAAATTAATGAAACTTGTTAATTATTCTATAGTCATGAACTCATGAAATACACATATTTTTAATAAATTAAACATAGTTAATTAGCTAATTAAGTTGTAGTCTTGTGAGTAATTTGTGTGTAAAGTTCTATTTTTTTCCAAAAAATATTCATGGTCCATTATATTTTATGCCACAAAAAGAGAAGTATTCAAGGTAATTAAGAATTTTTGTGTATTTTATAATACGTTTTATTTATGAATTATTATTAATTTTACTAAATTATGTTATTATTTCATTTCAACTATATTTAAGATCGATAATTGTTTAATTAATTTATAATTATATTAATGTTATTTGAATTATTATTTAGTTGTTTACATTTATTATCTTAAGTATTAAACATTATATATGTATATATTATAATTATTTTAAATTGAATTGATAATTTTTTATACTTAATAAATATGCTAATTAATTCCATTTAAATGCTTAACGTTTATATTTATTTGAATAAAAATGAAGATCGATGTATATTTTTTATTTATTGTGGATTTAACTCAGTTTTGGAAGTTTCTACGTCTTAATTTAACATATGTCTCAGAAAAGAAAAATGTGTTCCTTTGTTGTGAAAAACAAACCAACGTCATTCAGTATATATCGTATCATCTAAACCAAGCTAACAATGATATATAATCTAAGTATATAATGTTTATATTTAGAAAGACTTAAGCGATATTTGGTGTTTATATGTTGTTTTATTATTATTATTATTATTACCAATAATGGTTTTGTATTTGTGTATATATTAAAAAAAAAAAAATTCTCAACTTTTCAGGTACTGTGATTGATTGATTTTGTCTTTTGATCAAAATATATTTCCCTCTTGGCTCTTAGTAACAATTCTTCAAAGATTTCTTTATAACTATTTAACATGATTTTGGTCTAGATATTTTTCATTTGGTCGCTGCTGGATAAAGCACAAAACACTGCACACTTCGACCATGGTCCAAATAAAGCACACATTTCACAAAAAAAAAAGTGAAATATATATTAATGAATTTAAAATAGAATTAATTTATATCGTTTTGTGTAATTTGTTAATAGCATGGTATAGTTTTAACAGTCAATAGGCATAAGACAAAGATAATGTCTAATTTATGTATTTTATATTTATTACATTAAAGTAATTAAGATCAATCATTATAATTATATATAAAAAAAAAAAAAAAAAATGTTATGATAAGTGATTATTATTGATTAAGTCGATGTTGTTTAATATTATATAATAATAAGAAAATATAATAATGCGGCATTGCGACACACCCCAAGGGCTGTTTTGGATATATTTTGGGTAAGCGGTGATTTATAAAAATAGTCTAAGGTTATTTGTAAATGTATTTAAATTTAAATCCTTTGTTAAAGGCATGATTATATATATAAATATATATATATATATATATATATATATATTTATTTATTTATTTATTTATTTATTTATTTATATGTATATATATTTATATAATTAAGTAAACTGTTATTGCAGTATTCACTATTAAAGATATTTAAACATTTAAAATTGTATACAGGTATTTGATCGTGGTTTAAAGGCAATACCATTGAGTGTTGACTTATGGATTCATTATATGGGCTATATGAAATCATCCTATCCAGATGATGAAGACATGATAAGGGAACAGTTTGAAAGGGCACTGGATGCTTGTGGAATTGAATTTAGGTAAATATATTTCATCAATTAAAACTTTGAAAACACCTAAATGTAATAATGGTAATTTGATTGAAGATCGGACCGTTTATGGGATCATTACATTAAATTTGAGTTAGAATGCAAACAATATTCAAAAGTTACAAATATTTATGAACGTCTAATTGCTACTCCTACGCACGGATATATAAATAATTTTGAAAGGTAGTATAAATTCAATTAAGATTCAAATGAAATAAGATTTCAAAATGTATTGTGATTTTTCTTTTATATATATTTTTTTTCTAGTTTTAAAGATTATGTTAAAAAGTACCCTAAAAATAAAATTTTGGAGACAGTTCAGTTTTTGGAATTAAGAAAAGAAGTACTGGCAGAGATTAAAGAAGCTGAGGCCAAAAAAAATCATGACAGACAAATAGATTCTAGTTCAGATTCTGATGACATGGCAGACCCTATGGAACAAGTAATCTATTGAATTTAATTTTCCATTGGTTTTTAGGTGTTGATTTTATTTATTTTTCAGCGTACAAAGGAAGAAAATTTGATGAAAGAAAAAATGATTGCTTCACGAATTCCAATACATAAGACTACAGCAGAAATGGTTACATTGAGATTACCTTATGAAGAAATGGTTAGTACTAGACCGGATTTTATTTTTTTGTATTTATTTGATACAAATTTGATTTTTCTTTGTATTTTAGATTAAGCGACCATATTTTCACGTTAAGCCTTTAGAAAGATCTCAGATTAGAAACTGGAAAGAATATTTAGAATTTGAAATTGGTCAAGGGATTTACAAACGTATTGTAGTGTTATTTGAAAGATGTTTAATTGCATGTGCTCTTTATGAAGAATTTTGGACTAAAGTAATAAACATTTATTATAATAATAAATTGAAATATAAAAATAAAAATTAATGTACTTCTTTTTAGTATGCAAGTTATTTGGAAAGTCTTGAATCTGATGACCAAGAAGTTAAAAACCGTATAGAAGACATATATATTAGAGCGTGCACTGTGCACCATAAGAATAAACTCGGTATTAATTTAACGTGGGCACTACATTTAGAAAACAATGGTAACAGTTTCTCTCAGATCTAGTAGTGACAAATATTTACATTTACAAATGTTATTGCTTCAGGACAATTTGACAAAGCCGCTCAAATCCTGGATATGTTAGACAGTGTAGCACCACACAAAAAGTTAATAATTCAAAGAAGGATTAATTTGGAGAGAAGAAGAAACTGTTATGACAGAGTATGCGAATTATACGAACATTACATTAGTACAGCAAACTCGTCATTGACTTCTATCCTCTTAACAGTTAAATACGCTCGATTTGTTTGGAATGTATGTACATATTCAAATAATTTTTATAATGAATAATACTCAACAATACATTTATAAAGATTCTTTTATAGGTATTAAACAATAATGATAGAGCTTTGGAAATTTTGTGGACTGAAGTAAAAAAAATCAATGTCAGTATTACATGTATAAATTATTTACAATTTATTTAATCGTTAAACATTATTTTTGTTAAAGAATGTTCAAAAAAGTAGTCGTTTACTGTTACAAATAATTGAAATCAAAACAAGTGACAATCCTATGGATACTAATGCTGTCGTTAAACTCTTTGATAGTATTTTAAATTTGGATTATATTGATGTTGAACAACAAATGATTTTTGCTCAGCGTAAAGTCGAATATTTGGAAGAATTTGCCAAGGATATACTTCTGTAAGTATTAAAAAAAGTTACATTTATTTTGTTAAAAGTTGTGAGTTCTCATATACAATGTTTACACGATGACATATTAAATCGGTTTAAGTTCCATAGATTATTACAATTTTGCAGATGTAAAGCACAATTAACAATAGAAACAAATGTTTATGGATTTTAAACCGTTTTAAGGTCATCATGGATATACAGTTACAGAAATCTGCAATACAAAACATAATTCCATTGTTAACAAATCATTAGCATTTCAGTAATTATACACTTAGGCCGTCCTCCCACTGGGGCGACGTCGACGCGATTTAAAAAAATAGTTGCTTAGTAAAATATCGTACGACTTGAAGTCGTGAGTTCTGCACATTATAGGCGATGTTTTGGCAACTAGAATAGCTCAGTTGCAAACATGTCGTCTTCTGAAGATGACGATTATATTGTATCAAGTTGGTATCGAAACTGTAAAATTAAAAAGAAAAGGAGATACTGGGTACGACCACGATCCATACAACCATACATAAAAAATAATGTTAATTGTCGTATTTTTGTTGCCGCTAATGAGCTAATACAAGATAATGTAAAATTTCAATCTTTTTATCGAATGTCCATTCAACTAGGTAAGGAGTTAAGACTCTTCCTTGGTTTTTCCATAATTATTATAATTAACAAAAATATAAAACAAAAAATATGTAGTCAACGAGGCGATATAATGGCAACTTTTATCAAGCGACTTATAGTACCAGTCGCTCGCGATTAGTTGCTTTCATGTCGCGTCGCATCGCGTCAGTGGAAAGTCTCCGATATATTAATCTGTGTTTTATAAAACAATTATCATGCGATATTTATTTAAAATCACGTCGCCTCAGTTGAAGGATGGCCTTATATGTATACAAAATGTTCGTACCTCATAAGTTGATCAGCATCAGTTCTCTGCTAACATATATAATATAACAATATATCTATACCTGTAAAGTCCTGTTAGATGCTAGGTTATTTAGAGAAATCAATTTTAAAGCAATGGGTGTAGACACGTGTACCTGTTACCTATATTTGCATATCATTTAAAAGTATTTCCATTGGCTAAATCAAGTGTTCTTCAGTTAGCATAATTATTTAGATTACAAGTTACAGGTATACAAAATTGTATACACGGTGGTAGCTGATACCAAATAATTTATTTCTGGTTTTTAATATCTATGTTTTGATTAGTATATTTAATCGTTTTTGGATCGATGAAAATTTTTGTTATTTCTGTAGGCTGTAGAACCTATAGATATTATTGACATTCATTTTATCATGTTAAAATGAAAAAAAAGTGTGCAGGTTTTTTTTAAATATGTAAATAAGAAGGTTTTTTATTATGCCAACTTACTAGCCGCAATGATCGTTATTTAATAAAACTGCAATCTTTGAACTATTGACTAAATATCTCGTTAAACTTTTTTTTTAATGTATATGATTACCGGTTTATTTATTATTTATAACTTATAATCATTTGATTTTTTTTTTATCATGCATACCTAAAAGGTCACTCCAGTGATAAGGGGGTCATTTAAAAAAAAAAAACACTTTAAAAAGAGAAAATGGTTGATAGTTGAATTAAATTCTGTCGGTGCAAGTGTAAATGTTGTCTTGAAGCTTTTTCTTAAGCACTTTCGAAAAACATGCCTTTGAAAAGTTACGTTTCGTATACTGCTGATTCTCATTTCCCGTTGGAAAACTTGCCATATGGCGTGTTCTCTACTGTGGACGATTCAACACACCGAATTGGAGTGGCTATTGGCAACAAAATTCTTGACCTAAAGTACACGGAAAATGTTTTCGATGATGACCAACTAAGTGAAATATTTCGACAACCGTCGCTTTATGGTTTGATGGCTTCGGACAAGGACTTGTGGTCACTGGCTCGCGAGTCGATACAGTCGTATTTGAGCTTCGAAAACTGTGAAAATTCCGAGAAAGGCGTGTTCTGGAACCAGAACGAAGTACGTATGCATTTGCCCGTCCTGATAGGCGACTACACTGATTTCTTCTCGTCGTATCACCACGCTTACAATTGCGGTGTTCTGATGATGTTTGATAAGCCAGTAGCAGACAACTGGAAGAGCATGCCAGTTGCCTATCATGGTCGGGCCTCGTCCATCACGGTGTCCAGCTCGCCTGTAGTACGGCCCAAAGGACAGTACATGAAAGATGGACAGGTGACTTTTGGCCCTACAGAGAAGTTAGACTATGAGTTGGAAGTGGCGTTCTTTGTGGGCGGCACTTTGAATGCCTCCCCGGATGGTCGACCCATATCGACCAGCAAGGCTTCGGATCACGTGTTTGGCATGGTCCTGTTGAACGACTGGAGTGCCAGGGATGTACAAGGGTGGGAGTCTTACTTCCTAGGACCTTTCCTTTCAAAGAACTTTGCCACGACCATCTCCCCTTGGGTCGTCACAATGCAGGCCTTAGAACAGTTCAAAACAGACAATAGCGAACAGATACCGCCGCCTTTGAAATATCTGCAGCATGACGCCAAATACAATTTTGACATTTGTCTGAACGCCAGTGTCCGTTATCCGGGATCGCCACATAGCCATTCCATCTGTGACACAAACTACAAGTACATGTACTGGACTCCGTTGCAACAGATCGCTCATCACACTATATCTGGTTGCAACTTACGGCCTGGTGATCTATTGTCATCGGGAACGGTCAGCGGTCCTGCGGAGCAGGAACGTGCATGTTTATACGAAAGAACACACGGCGGTCAAATTGCTGTTGACCTGGATGGTAGAAAGTTGATGTTTTTTGACGACGGTGACGAAGTCACATTATCGGGATTTTGTCAAGGAGATGGATACAGAATCGGTTTTGGTAATTGTACCAATAAAATTCTTCCGGCCATATCATAACGACGAATTATATAGAATTAAAATGTCTAATAATTAAATGATTTTATGATGAAGGATATTGCTACTATTTTATATTCTTGACTATCGAATTTAATACATACATTTTTTCGTAAGAGTTATGTCATTTATTAATTTTGCGAATTATTGCAGATCAATCATTATATTTATATGGATAAACATTGTATAATTATTTATTTCAAATATATGTTTTATATATTTGGAATTCTGTCAGGAGGAAAATAATTATTAACGAATAAATTAGTATTCATGTAAATTCAACAGTTTTACTGTATTGTATTGATGTGTATTGTCGCAATACATACCGGAATCAAACAAATGGCAAGTGTATCGCTTTCGAAACTTGTCATGCATGTGCGAAAATAATGTACAACGTTTTATCGTAATGCAATTTTCGAACAGAAAATCTTGTATTATTCGATAATCGCGTACGAGAGTTTTACATACCAGCGAACCATGATTATTTATGTTAAATGACAAATGGTGTTGAATGCATATGTAACGGCAATTCAAATCCTATTAAATATATTTTTCTTTTCAGGATAAACAAAGCCATAGTAGAGTTGGAAAAGTTTACAAAAACGTATAACGATCGTGAAAACAAGCCTTTTGAAAGTGTGACAGACACTGTGGGAAATAGCAACAAGACATAATTGCTATGATTTTACCTGTAAAGTATAATTAATATACTTTAAACAATTTATTATTGTCTTACAAGACTTTATTGTATATTTGAGTAAAATCTAAGTTTAATAAATAATTATTGTGATGTTTTATCCAAGTCATATTTGTTAACAATTTGTTTAAAAGAATTAATAAACCCCACCTGTATTTTAAGTGTCAAACTTGTGCTTACTCTTAAATTACATTATATAAGAGGAATGAAACTCTTCAAAAATTCAGGACTGCTTGCGCCACTGATAATGTAGAATAATAATTATTGTCAAATGTTATGTAAAAAAAAAATAAAGACTATTTAGTTAATTTTTTTGAACTATTTAATTTAAAACCGTTGATACTAGGGGGTCTCGATTTGTAATGTGAATTATAACTATATACGTTTTCTCGGAATCCGTGTACACGTAAACGAACCATTTTATTTCACATGAGTTTAATATATGAATTAATAATTATCCGTGGTCACACGTATTATTTAATGTTTTATTAGACTTTGTTAAGAAAATGTATTAAAACAATAATAAAAGTGCTTTTATTTTGCAATTGTAAAAACTCGTAATTACCTGTTGTTGGAAAAATAAAATAAAATTTTAGCAATATAAATTGCAGTAGGTTGAAATAATGGTTATTCGGCATTGTTCCACGTATTCATGGTTTTATGTATTTCTTTTCGTACTATATTTTAATATAAAAAAAAATAAAAATTACATATTTCATATATATTAATTTTTGTTATCATATTGTTGTTCGGTCTTTTAACTTATTCAAATTTCTTCATTATAAATATTAAATGTACCAAGAACTTACTTAAAGTTTATTGTACATTTAATAGTATTTAAATTATTAAAATTTATATTTTATTAATATTATATACTTAAAATAATACATTAAATCGCTAAAATACAGGAATGCATGAATATGTACACATGGAAGTTATTACTAAGTTGAATTCTTTTTTGTATTCATAAAATATATGTTAAAAAAGTTCAATTATTTATTGAAATAATATCACAGTGGTTTAAAAACAAAAATATAAATGCTTTTTTGTAGACTTTTTTTGGTTTTTATTAAAAATTGTAATTACAAATAAAAAAATACAATATAACAACACAAATACAAATTAACTTATTATGAAGTCAATTTATCTGAAAAGTATCCAAACCTGATTTCACAGTCTAGAGTCGGCTCTAACATTATTAATGATTCGTCTTCTAATCCCTTCACATCAGCTATAAATAATGCACAATATTTTTATCAAATTTATTTTAAAAATATGATTAGGCATTTGATATGATTAAGTATTTTAATAAGTTTCATCGTAGTAAATAGTAATAGAAATATTTTGTAAATGCCCACGTTTTACAAGGTATTGAGGAAATGAAAAAAGAAAATTGAACGTTATTTAGTAGCTATAATTGTAATATAATATAAAATTTTTTGTACCAATCCTAAATATATACAAAAAAAATGAAATAAGTTTCTGGTCAGAATTGAAAAATAATTCATTTCTTATAACGGACGTACACTCAATTTTCCCAACATAAAAAAAATGCAATTGAATAAAATCTGATAACATTATGGATACACTATAATAACATTATGGGATATTCGTGTTCCAATATTATGTCATGTTATGAAATTAAACAATTATTTTTACTTACAAAATATCAGATTCTGGTGTAACGGCAACGGATCAGAAAAAAACGAAGGTTTACAAGTCGTGTTTTTTAAGTGGATTAGTATTACACATCTTATCGCCTCGAGCACCTATAAATAAGAAAATTTAATTAATACCGAAAAATCGGGACAATAATAAACATTACCTCTACGAGCTCTCTGGTGTGCATTGGTTGCAAGACTGGGTAGTACTCTTTAATTAGGGTTTTCATGTAAATCCCAGGTTTGACAATTATTTTTGATAGAATTGAGTTCAAAAACTTGTGCAAAACTTCTTTGTTGATCGTCGAATCCAAACGAGTCCATGGACGGACTTTTATGTAATTCTGGGTTATTGTTGTTTCTATGTTAACGTTCCTGAAACAACATTAATTTGTGTTTAGTAGTTTAAAAAAGTAAACAAATTATTTGTTTAGCCATTATAAATAACTAGAAACATGCACACTATACACTCACTCTTTCGGATTTTCTCCACGCATTTTTTTGAGTGGTGGTTCCATTGTTTCTGTATCTTCTGAAGTGAGCCTAAAACAAAATCGATTAATTTTATTAAATAATTACAATGACAAAAACGCTGTCACTCACTCTGTCAGTAAAATGTCGTCTACAAAATTGGAATAATTCACTTCAGACATTTTCACCAACCATAAATTGGCGTGCTGATAGTGCACATATGATGGTACTTCGATCCCAGCTCTCAACACCAAGTCTTTATCGATTAAACTTCTTAGGGTATGGGCAAGTAAGCCAAGGGGTACACTGGCAAAGTGCTCCTGAAAATATGTGTGAATGTAATACGTCTGCAAACAAATCTTTGAAGTACACAATATTGTTAAAGACGATGCCTTCACAGTTATTGTCTTTAACCATCATACACAGGTGATGATAACTTCCTAAACTAAACTTCCAATTTTATATAAGCATCCCACATATATATATATATATATATATATATATATATATAAGATATTACACTTGATAATTTAGAAGACTGAATTACTGTTGTTTAATTAAATACAATATTAAACGCAATCCTTTGAAATAATTAACCTAAGGCTAATAATTATATGATAGTTACAATAATAGAGATAAGACAGCATGGGAACAAATTGGAAAACATTGTACAGTAACTGAATATATAAAACTTCCCCTCTCTGCTCAGAGTCTAAATCAGTATGTTTTAGTCTAATAAATTATTTTTCTTTTTGATTATATATAGAACCAAAATCTAAATTAAAAACCATATTATTTAACCCAAATTTTGCTTAGGAGCTATTTTCTCAAATCCGTACATTTTTAGGGGTTTTATGGGTTAAAAGTTTTAACTTAAAACGACAGACAAAACAAATGCTAATGTGGCATCCTCTCTAAATAAATTATATTGGTTTTTTTTACTTTAAGGTTTTGTTGTGAAGCACCACAAAATCCTTTGGTGTTGCAGAACTCGAGAACACATATGCTAAATTCATTCAGATCGTTGATAGACTTAACTTTGGGTTCAAATATTTGTCGACTAATAAATCATTAAAAAACAGAAATTCAAGATCATATATAATATTAACATTTAGAAATATTAATAATACTTATAAATGTAAAATTTAATATAGTCACCACAAAATATATTCCATCACTGAATCCATTTCCTCTTCAAAGTTCACTAAGGATGATTGTTTCAATTTACATTTGACCTGAAATGAGATACGATGAGTTACCAAAAATTATATAATAAAACTAGAAAATTTCATACTAAAAGTGAAAAATAATTATAACCTGATAGTTTTTTAGTTGTTTTGTGACGGAAGTTACTATTTTTATGTATTCAACAGAATCGTTAGTGGACGACAGTAAAACAAAATGGCGACTTCTCATACTGAAAATGATAAAAAAAAAAAAACTATTAACAATTTACAATGAAAAAACAATATAAATATAAATATATATATATATATATATACTCGTATATAGTACAGACTAACAAGTATAACCACCAGATGCATTGTCAATTAATAGTGATTACCGTTTTAGTGTGTTTTTCAAGCACATAGACGCACCATCAACATTTTCATTAGGCATATATTCTAAATACTAATGAAAAAACAAAAACAAAAAAAACATTGGTCAAAATATTAAAAAAAAGCTTAGTATGTTAAAAAAAAAGATTTCTATACAAATATACCACTGAAAAGTTTCTTTGCTTACCTTTTTGTCAAACTCTATGGAAATATCTATGATGTTCATCAGAGATAAACTGGTTAATGTCGTGCAGAGACTGCGTGATGGGTACAACAGCAACATTTTTTGTTCCAACAAGTCTTCTTTGATGGCCGAATATGCGACGAATGCATCCTTATAGCGCCCTACATCTGTGTTGCCCACCAAAGTCGATGAAAACCTACAGACGAATATATTTATTACATTGTTAATACATTATAATTATATTCACATAGGTTCGTACTTTGGGCCATAATCATAAGTTCTCGACTGAATAACGTGCGAAGTAGACAGTACAATTTGCAGAGACTCTTTGTGATACTGACTGCATGTTATTATATTGCTTTCCTTGATGGCATTGAAAGACTGTCTTAAGATGTCATCTGGGTACTGTTTGAACGCTTGCAAGTAGCTCAGCGAAATCCTTGGGTCAGTACTCTGGTTACTCAATGAACTCTGTAAAATGTCAACAATTCAATATAACTAAAGCTATATTTCAAAGACGGTATTACATTGTTTGTATTTTTAATTACATGTATGAGAGAATTGATGACCGATACATAAACATCATTGGCGGTAAACAAATAATCAATCTCTTGAACAGATTCCTGTTGTTGGCAAACTATATCAGGAAAAGTATATTGCGTCTCCATTGATTGTGTATCCGAAAGGCTGTTACTGTTATCGACTTCTTGTTTTACTATACATGACTGCTGTGCATTCGTATTTTTTTTCTTTCCATTTATTATGCACTGGGTATCGATCGTCGTACCACGTTCACGTAATATTTCGACGAAAGTTTTAATGTCCATTACGATCAGATCTCTCATGGCCTTAAATTTTTTGGTATTATACAGTTCGTGTTGTTTTTCAATGTTTACCTGAAAAATAAATTACACAAATTATTATCATGTACAATTAAAGTCGATGAATTATATTTGTATGATGATGTTACGAGCAAAATGAAATATCCCTAACATCGAGTAATTTATATGTTGCCCATACATAACGATACTGCTCAATTTTAATAAATATTTATTTATTTCACACAATTAACAAATGTGAAACACGTTTAATATAAAAACACACATACTATGAGAATCTTTAGACAACAAATGTTGTCTCCACTAAAGTTTACATCAAAATGTATTTCATAATGTAAGTTTGTATATATTTTACCCACAATAGTTTAAATATAATACATACTTTGAATATATCTTGTATTTCTTTGTCCGCCTTTAACTCTTCGTATAAAATATTCACATTAGCTTCAATAGAAGGATATCGCATTAAATATCGTAATCGTCTCAAATAATTATCGACGCTTTTCAAACAATATAACTGAACATAATAAATAAATAATATTAAACTAATTTAAATATTTAAATTCTAATGAACAACAATGGTGGAAAAATATTTAATGTGTACCAGAATATTGCTTAATATTAAATTTACATACTTTTCCAAATACTGATCTCACTACATCTTTCATACCATAAGAAAGGAATGCATGAGATTTAACTTGTTTTATAATCATCACGCCCAATTTCCAAAACAAAAGTACTTGATCTTCAGCAGTTGTCCATCTATGCCTCCTGTTCTTATTTTAATTTTTTTTTTTTAATCATCAATAAGTTATCATTGACACTTGCTTTTAAATACTTACATTTTAAACAAATGATTATTAGCTATTTCAGATTTTTTCTTTTCGCTTTTTTTACGATTATTAGTATGCTTTTTCATTCTCTGTATTAATGAAAGGTTAAATTTGGTTTTTTTTCTGGCAGGCAATAATATAGATTTCTTCTTTATGCTCCAGTTTCGAGCAAGGTGTCTAAATAAAAATTAACCAATCATTTTTTTACTTTTAAGTAATACATTATAATTCTCATAGAAAATAAAAAAATAGCATACGAAAATAAATGACTATCGAATCCAGCAGCACCCTTGTTATCACCTGGTATCGTTCCATCATCTTGGGCCACTGCTTCTAAAATATCTCTAGAAACACAAGCGTTTTCTATAGCTATTTTACTTCTTTCAATAATATCTTGTCTTTTAGGTTTATTTGTTGATTTCATAATTCTATAACCTAAATGTTAAAATAATTAACATTTACTTGCTGTATTTATATATTTTTACCATAATAAAGATACATTTTTTCAACTTGCCTAATGGTGTATTTGTACAAAAATACCACGTGTCCAACCAAAATGTTTCCAATTCATAATTACTGATAAATTCGTAAGTACGTCGTTCATAATCCATATCAGATATTCTATAATAGTTGGGACTACTTTTCACAGTATTCAAAAGACTAGCTTTCCTATTCAAGTAAGCATAAATCTAAATACATGATAAAAAGTTACAATTAGTCAAATCGATTTTTTTTTTCATTATATATTTTACTTGAATACTTACTAGTTCTGTATCTTTATACATCTTCTCGCCAAATTGTATTAAACCAATTGTACAGAGTAGACGTAAACAATTCAAGGTATTTCGAATGTGTCTACAAATTTAAGAAAAAAATTAATTTACAAAAATACATTACAATTTTATTTAAATAATAATAAACATTACTTTTTTTGTCCTTGGGACAACATACTAGTTACTTCTGATGAGAGTGACATTAGGGGTAAATATTTGAATACAGGATGTGTGGCATAATTGATGAGTTTATCTAAATTAACCTTAGATTTATTAAAATTTACTATTTTTAACATCAGTTCTAATGGCATATGGTGAATAATATCACTCACAAAAAACCAACCATCTGGATATTCTAAAAAATTTAATAAATAATAATAATAATAATAATAATAATTTTAATAAATTATTTATACTTTGATGTTTTTGTAAAGGCGGCACAAACATTTTCCAACCAACAGTTGGATAGTAAACTTTAGGCAATTCAACATTATCACCATGAAGTATATCATTTCGATAATTTGCAACAGTTACTTCAGTTTCGTTGCAAGCATTCATCAAACTTTCTCCTGGATGATCATATACTATATAATACAAGTACTCATGTAATGATCTCATTTTCATAAACCTAGGAAGCTTAAGCTCCGATATATTCTAAAAAAAAAATTATACAAAACATTTTAATGCACGATTAAATGGAAGACAAAGAATTGTAAAACTTACGATTTTTACACCTGGAGATTTTTGTACTGTTAAATTCCATTTTTTAGTAGCTTTAGTTGTTTTCATTGTGTTATTAAATCTATTCAAAAAACTATTCATATAAGAAATGGTTTCCGGGCTATCTAAATTAATAAAAATAAAAATATTTACTCCATCATATAAAACAAAAATTCTAATAGCTCATTATTTTTTTGATCGTGTTTACATTATTATTATTGGACATATATTTTTAATACAACTGTGTAGAACACTTATAATATTATATCCCACAAATATAAAAAAACATTGGTATTATTTGTTTGTACTATACAGGTATCTAAATCAATAAATAATTAAATACTTAAAACCCTGCTTAAACGCACCAAAATCAACACTAGAAGATCCCACAAATGTTTGGTTCACAGTTTTTGTATCATAAGTAATTCGATATTGAACAGTTTTAAGCGTACCCATCTTTTCAAAATAACCAAGAATCTTTACCAATGTTTTAATGTCAAGAGTTCCAATAAATTTTGGACATTCTTTTTCTGTTTCTATAATGTTCTAAAGAAAAAAACCATATATAGGTTGTATTACATAACAATAACAATATATACAAACGGAAATATAATTCATTTATATTTTGATGTACTTACTTTTTTTAAACTGAGCAAGTTAATTACATTTTCTGATGATAACATATTGAATATGATATTTTTTCGGAAGTAAAACCTATCAGTCAAACTAACGGCTTGCCTATAAGTACAAAATAAATTAAGTATGTAAACAAGTTCTTAAATTACCAATTAGAATATGTTTTGGTTATATTCCAATGATTTCTTTTCTCACTTGTAATTTTCATACACTGATTTGCAGTACCCATGTTCGATTACTTGTGTAATTTTTAATTCTGTTGATTCACACTGATCGCTATTTTCATCCTGTATAAAAAAATAAAAAAACAATTCATAACAAAATTACACTAATAATCAAAAAAATCTTAATTATTGATTTTTGAACAAAACACAACTGTATGAATATATATGTATATTTATAATACATAATAATATAATAATTATTATAGAGATGTACAATATTGATAATTTAAGAAATTAGTAACCATTTTTAAAGAGTTTGTTAAAAAGTGAAAATTACAAAATTCTATCAGATAACAACAAAACATTTCAATATCATATTAACAAAAAAAAAAATCTCATAAATAGGTTATAATTATTCACTCACAAAGTTAATGAGAATAAGTTACTATTGAGTTTTATCTCATTTCACAAACCCATATTTTTTCAAAAATCAATAATTTAAAATGGTTTTAACAATCATGAAATTGCCTTTATAAGTATGTTTTTTATATATTAATAAAATTTCAAATATTAACCATCAGAAATTGAGAAATATTTAAATTAACCAAACACGTACTTGAGATTGAATGTAAGGTAACACTTCTTCATTTTCAAAATTTTCAATGTCTGGTTCAACATTATTACAAGTTTCTACATTTTGGCTGGAATTATTTAAACTGACACAATTTTCTTTTATTTCAATCTGTTCACTTTGTTTTTCAATAGACATATTTTTCATTTCGTTGACAGTAGTATCCGCTACGAAATCATTTCTTAAATTCAAACTATTTTCTAATGATTCTGGTTCTTGATTTTTTCTTATTGATAAATTTTCTATTTTAATATTATCATCTTCACACACTGAGTTATAACTATTAGCAATGTAACTAAAATTGATAAATAAATAAATATATATATATATATATTAATTTTACATCTAATTTTTACTAAAAAATAGTTTATAAATACCTAAAAACTTTTGTGCGACCTCGATCACAATAGTTTTTAGTTAAGTAATTTAAATTTGTTAGTTTCTTCAAAACTCTTTCTAAATTACAATCAGTAGTAAACCTAAATGCACGAGATATGTCAGAAAGTGTTACACCTGAATCACCTTGTCTCTCAATCCATCTAAGTATCTGTCGTTCAAATGCACAATCTTGTTTGAACTCACGGCCTGCACATAAAAATACACAAATTAATATTTAAGTTTTAAAAATAATTTTATTCACTATCATATAACACTTGTTATTATTAAATAAAACTCAAAAACATTACCTTCAATTGTTTTTTTCTCCAATTCTTCTTCAGGAGTTCCTTTATCCTCACTACATTTTAATCTAATACATCTTATGAGTTTTTCATACTGTGGATTTTTTTTATTTAAATATTCACTTTTATTTGCGGTTGGAAATAACTCGCGATACTTAATCAACTGAAATGATGTTTTAAAATTTAATTTCATTGATTTTAATTAATTTTTTTAATTTGTTGTCTTACTAAATTGGTGTCGCAATATTTTTTGAGCTGAGGTTGTTTAAATGTTTTTGCAAAGCCAATGTTACATTCAGATTTTACTTGTTCATAGGAAGCTAAAAAATTTGGCTGTATTTTCAAATATTCTACAATTCTTGACACCATTTTATCGATCGTAGATTGCTTCTTAACAAAAAATCGAACCAAACTTGAAATAATAATACTATTAGCAACTTGTACACCACTTCCAGAAAATGCAATAGTCTTTGAATCAGATAAAATTTTGATAGAAGAACAAAATATATACATATATATATTTATAAATATAATGTGTGTAGTAAATAATAATCATATTTCACGACTTACTTGATTTTTTATCAAACCATCATCTGTTAATCTATTTCGTACGTAAGATAATGATTTAGCATTAGAAAATATGGTTCTTAATGAATAGGCGCCATAAGATGCTTCTCCTAAATAACGCGAACGGCCAATTCTTTCCAATACTAAATAGTAACGCAACGATATATTCAACGTACACTGTTTGTCTTGCGGTATTAAGACATTTGTACGTGATTCCTGACTGGCTACTATCACTAAACGTCTTCCCCATCTAAAAAATAAAACATACATAAATAATAATTACAATATTTTTTAATAAAAGATTAAAAAAAGTATGTAAACCGTTTTTCCGCTTCTTCGATCGATATTTTCCTAGGGAACGATCCCAGATTAAACCTTGTGTGATAATCATTGCAAGACCCCATAATTAATCCATCTTCGATGGGGTGGTGTGGGTAAATGTCTTTTGGTACATTGCCCTGAAGACCAATTCAAATTAAACAAACCAAAAAAAAAAAAACAAATTAGAGTGTGTTAAAAATTAAAAGTATAATAAAAACGTACCGGCTCGTACAACGAACCAAAGCCACCATTAGTATACTCAAATCGATTAAATATTATCAAAGGATCCCTGGGATTCTTAAGTCTATAAAAGTCTATATTTTTCAAATGAACCACAAACGACCATATAATTGTTTTCACGGAATCGTCCACTGGTTTCAAAGGCCAATTGAAATTGTTCGACAACCTCTTGCACAAAGCTATAAAACAGCAGAGTTTTGTTACGGTAATAAATCGAATAACTTTTTTCTGCAAACACCGGGTTTACCTTCTATGGTAATTCCGTCTAATCCTTCGAGCGCTATTTCGTCCAAAATAATAGCACTAAAATCTTGTTGGAATCGTTGCATTTTTATTTGTGTTTTATTTTACAAGCATAATTCAGTAATTTACTGGCGAAACATTGGCTCGTCCGCGACCTCAGACATCGTCACATGCACACGGTCGTATTCTACAAAAAAAAGAACAGGTACATAAAGTACTTAACTGCTTTTTACGTTAAGCCGAACACGGACCCGCGTCGTCTTGCAACAAGAATAATTATTAAAAATTCGCACAAATACCGATCGCAAAGTAAAATGACTACGAAATAAATAATTTGGGTACGACGCGAGTTCGAATATAAATTAATCAATACAATTTACTGTTTATTACCACCGGGCACCGAGTCTCCAAAGTCCACGAATTCGAGAAAATACCGAAAAAACAATACGTCAACCACGAATGCAAAACGTATTTCAATATTATTCTTTCGACCACGGGGTAGAGGAGTTTACAGTGATAACAGTAATCTATTCATAGAAAAAAAAACGCACAGTTGTTCCACGGATTAGACGAATCGCATAGATTAAACAAATAATAGAGATTTAAAATCAACAACATTTATACTTTAATATGAAATATTCAAATGTATACAAGCTATACAGTTTTGCCCAAATGTTGCTGGTCACAACTAGGTTTGCCCGGGGAAAAAGCCGAAATATGATGTTTTGCCCGGGCATTCCTGAGGTTTGCCCGTAACATATACGATTTATAATTACAGAATACTAGTTAGATATATCTTTAATCGTGGTTACTACTAATTCAATGGTTTCTATAAAATATAACTTTATATCGGTGTCTTTATATGAGCGTTTTTTTTTTTTTTTTTTTATTCCATCCGACAAACGGTTACAGCCTGCAGGATTCCCAATGTGGCACGAGGCGTTTTGTAATAATAATTTATTATTTCAAAATAATTAAATTAGTCACTATACCGACCATTGATCAATCTAAGGGTCAGTGTTCAGTGGCGTAATTAGAAATTTGTTCTGGGGGCGGATGACTTTTTTCCCTCGTTTTTCATTACAGTGCAATGGGAAACTTCACACACACCCTTCATACTATACATTTTCTTGTTATGTACACACTATATACTACAAATCAGTAAAAAAAAAGAAAAAAAAATTTACTTGTAATCTAACTAAGTTAATATTATTCAAGTATTTAAATCAAAATACACAATAGAAATATTTGATTACTACTCGTATATTTACTATTATTTTTAACTGGTAAATTATAAAATTTAATCCAATTTCCGAGGCCTATAATTTAAACATTAAATAAAAAAGCGATTTTAAGTAAAGTAAATTTGACTCTACAATTTATAGATGATGACAGTTTTCAGTTATTTTTTTTTATACATGATTAAAAAAAAAGGCTCTGGGGGGATCTATCCCCCTCATCCCCCCCTTAATTACGCCCCTGTCAGTGTTGTCAATAACTATCCTAATAATAACAGCCTACAGCTGTAATGTAAAATTACTTTTCACTTCGTACAAGAGAACATTACCTCGTTGAAGGCTCAGATCACGACGAGCTGCGAGGCCTTTATCCGTCAATACACACACACACACACACACACACACACACACACACACACACACACACACACAATAACCTGTGGTAATAATAACCACTTGAGTAGATACGTACACTGACGATTGATCCCAACTGTGAATTTAACCTAACCACGTGGCGCTTTCTATCGGATGCAGATCGTCCAGGTTAAAGTAATATTATTTTTTCTCTAATACACACTATATTATATAGGTAGGTTGGAAACGAATTTAAATTTGAATATTCTACATCTCTATATATCGTGGTTATAAATTGTGATGATATATACACAGAATATATATATATTCTGTGATATATAGTCACGGAATATTTTTCATTTATATATATATTATAGGTAGGCAACCCAAAGTGCACGATAAACGGCCCGCCCATATTTTTTTTATCACTTGTTGGTAATTTTAACTTTTGAAATACAAACGGCCATTCGACTGAAAAGAAAAATACGTCGATGACGCTTTACCGGCAAGACTGCATTGCGCTCGAGGACTCGGATCTCACCGCTCTACACTTTTTTAACGCGTTTTTGTTGCCATTCCAGCAGTAGCGCAACTAGACACCCCGAGTTCAAAAGCACCCCAAAGCAATTTTGATTAAAAGGTTTTATAATAATCAGAGTAAATCAGGCATGTGTTAGTGGACGTTACATAATTTCAGCACCCCCAATATTTGAGGTCTAGTTGCGCCTATGCATTCCAGTGGACAAAAAAAAATATATAAAATTTCGTTTCCTGAAACGAATCACCGGGGCGACAATTTTTCTCTAACTCTCGTTGTCTTTGCTTGCCCAATACGAGTTAATAACGGGCAACCGTGCAACATTCACCACCGAAAATGTACAATCCGTGCTCGCGTAAACCCAACATTATAGCGATGATGTTCTCTGATTACAGTGACGGATTCCCTCCGAAACGGATAATAGCGCAAAGACGTTGTAAATGTATGTGGCGGGTAACCGGTTTGTTTCGTTCAATTAACTATATTGCTCTAGTTCAATTGCAAAAAAAAAAAAAATAATACTTTCGGAGTTTCCACCGTTTCGCGTTGACGGTTTTAGAAAAAAAAATTTAAAAAAACGTTACACCGAACAATCGAAACGACGATAATTGTTTGTCGGAAACTCTGATGACGAAAACGGGGCGCGGACAACGGCCAACGGTCGAACCGAGATTAGGTTGGTACCAATTGCTATAATTTCCGTTCGTCGCTCCGTTGTCCAGACATCGTTCCCGGTCACCGATCACAGACGCGAATTATCTAATAATTCTCGTTTTCCACACGTTAGCACGCCGGAATAATAATTTCTCGTCTTCTTTTCTCGTCGTCCGCCCAAACGTTCACAACATGACTTCCACAAACTTCAACGTCGGCATCGGTGATATCAGGAGGAACACCAGCAAGTAAGTCCGTGCAAAGTAACTCCTCGCATAGCTATTGAATTCCCGTCCCGTTCGTCGTCGTCGTTATCGTGGAATTTAGGTGGAAAAAAAACGGCAAACATACCGATACCGTTTACGGCCACCGCGATCTGCGCGTTTTCTTCCGTTTGTCTGTCTCGCGAAGCGTCCGAAAGTCGGGGACGGCCGCGTTAACTTTTTGGAAGGCTCTCGCGTTTTCCCGCTAAAACGTAGGACAAAGGACGTCCGTACGCCCGAATACTGCATGTTCGTGTACCTACCCGTTTAATTTTATTTGGTGTTACGAATGACATTTAATACGGTTGACCGACCGAAAACCTACTCGGATTTCGTAATACGTTCTTACGGTTTGTTCGACGAACGTACGTGATATTGCGACGTTTAAAATCTAACATTTGCGCGTAATTAATACAAATTTTCCATGTAACGTTTAGTTATCGCAAGAATAGGCGGTGTATGGTGTATCCGATGTGGTAGGTACTCCAAAACGACTGGGTAAAATAATGTGAATGTCGACGATTAATCTGGTCGTGAATTAGGTACTCGCTTTCACTGACGAGTATAGAGTGTGGGGCCGGCTTTGTCCACTGATGCTTTACCAAACTACCTTGTTATAATAACGTGTGTCGTAGTCTGAACGAGTACCGCTTTAGCATTGTAATAATAAAATAATATTGACGCTTAAAATTCTAAACGTTTACTGCGTTTTTCAATATCGAATTAATTGAAGCCGTATACCTACATCGGATTTTGACGCCATATAAATTATGCTAAATATGAATCTAAGTGATGTGGTATCACGCATAGTTGTCCTTATGTGGACGTTGTTACACGCCTCTTGATCTTTCAGTATTTTGTATATGAGTCATTGTCATAGAATACAAAATCATATGTGTGATTTACAGTGAAATGTGTGTTCGATGAGCTTATTCAAGTGTTTAAATGGTAGCTTAGGGAGAATGTTATAACTGTTAAAATTTTGTGTGATTAACACAAAATCGGGTAAATTAGTAATATGTTCTATAACATTACAGTACTGAACTAATTACATATTGTTTCATATATTTAGTACATAAAGTTGGTGAATTATTTATAATGTAACTTATTTGCTATCCAATACAGTTAAATATTGATACAGAGTATTGTAAATTTTTTTTCTGTTTTAAAAGGTTGTATTTTTCTTTTTCGCTTAATACTTGATGGCTTTTTTTGGAAACCTCTAGTAAATAAACAAATTTAATATAACAACTTCTGTATATTTCTTAATTTCATAATACACTTTTGGTTTAATTATATATATATATATATATATAAAATTATTAATTGAGTAATTTAAGACATTCATGAAATCCTAATATGCTTTATTAACTTAAATTTGTTGTCTTTGATGAATATTCATAAACATCTGCAAAAATGCTTTACAAGAACACTGTAATAAGCGCAACGTTCACACGCATCTAATGAAGTTATGAAAGCCAATATGGATACTGACTGGTTATGTTGTAAAATAATTGAATATATTAGCAATAATAACCATTAAACATTATTTGTAATAACAATATTTTCTTAGATAAGCTAACCATTTTAAACATTTACCGTCATACATACTTACAACTGTTAATATTGGTTATAGTTTTTAATTGTTATATTATGTTTGTAGCGCAGGAAACAGAAACTATCAGTAAATTTTAGTAAACGATTGAAGAAAAAAATTTCTTAGAAAATTGTCAAAAATATGATGCAATAATAGACATACAATGATTGTATACATATATAAAGTATATAACATTTAAAGAAATATATTTTTGTAAATCATACTTTAATATTGTACGCATTATGTTTGTTTTCAACCATACAAGTTATAAATAAAAATATGTATGTATCCATATCAGTAATACATGTTAAATAGGTAATATTTGCTGTTTTTATTTATTTATTTTATTTTATTAGCTATAAATATTTAAATTATAACAGCTCTACGATTATTAAACCAATAAATAAAATAGAAAAATAAATAAAAGCAACAAAATATATTCAAGTTTATACAGATAGTACACAAAGAAGTCAACAACACTAATAAACTAACGTCATAATAATTATAGGAGGAAATTTACTAATGTTTGTTGTTATTCAAGGGATAAATTTAATAGTTAAATATAAATTGTATAATGTGGTAGTTCTTAAATTCATTTCGAATTCATAACTTCATATTTTATTTATACTGATCTTTCAATTCTCCACGCCAATAAATATTAAGTTAAAAGATTTCGTTTGTAATATTTTACTGAATTAATTAGGTAATATGTAAATTTTAACAACAAATTAGGACAACAGTACCGTTTTTCATTCTAATTAATATTAGTTTATGTTTTTAGAATTATCATTGTGTTTGTTTTTACTTGTAAATATTTGGTTAGCTTAAAAATATCAAAAATTAAAAAAAAAACTAGTTATGTCTACATGAATCTTATGGTCTAATGCACACAAAAGTACTCTTACGTTTTTACATTAGTCATGTGTTTGTGTAATTAAACACGAATTTGTTATAATTTATTTATTCAATTTGATGAATATTTTGCATTATACCATTATAATGGTTGCAAATATTTAACTACATTAAATGTATTATATATAATTTGAAGAAAATGCCACGTTTTCCAGATCAAATTTTTTTTATATAAATGTATTAAAGATTAAATTGTATACGACCTATTGAGTTTATACTGATTAGTTTATTTTACAATTTTATGTCCTCAATTTCAATTTATAATCAAATACTTATACAGACAACGCCCTTCCTGAACATTAACCTAATCATTAACCCTTAAGTGCTTATTGTTTATAATACTGTACTCTATTAGCGAATAATAATTGAAAATGTTAAGGAGTGGCGCAATGTTATATTCCATAAGTGTTTTGTAATGTTAGAAATATAATTTGTAACACAATACTCTAAGGAAAGCTAATAACATGAAAAGAAACCTTTTATAGATTATGCCTGTCTGACTTAAAATGGTCATAATTGGTTAAATAGGTATTATATAACTTGGTTATTTTTAGACGGGTAATAAAAAATATGGTAAATTAATTTTTATTTCCTTTCGATTTCATTATAGGCTATCTATGATTTTTCTTAATTTATATTGTCTACTAAAATTAAGATATAATATTAAAAAATTCATTGTGAGAAAAAATGAAAATCAATGAAATATTATTAAATTTAATATTTGATAAAATTGAATGAATATTTCAGTGTTTTCTATGTTTTATTATAATATTAAGTATTATATTTTAAATTTAAACTCACAATTTCTATTTCATTTTTAAGTAATTTTACTTAAAAGAAAATGGCCAGAATATTTTAAAATTATTTCGTACAATTAAAAATGAATATATGTTATTATTAAGTACAGGTACACAATATTTTTTTCATCGTGGTTTATGCCAACAATGACTATAAGTACAATACACATTGAGTTCATTGTGTTTTTTTTTTTGTGTGTATTATTCGTAGTTATCAAAATAATCAATAGTTTGTGAAGTATTTTTTGCATTGCAGTTTTGTTACGATTTGTAACATAAATTGTATACCTAGTAAATACACAACTGTTTGGGTTATTGTCCTTAATACAAGCATAGTAAAGTATAAATGACTATTCACAGATTGAATGTAATAACATTTTTTGTTCTTTGTACGTCGGAACCCGTTACCAGTAGGAGTGGGTAGTAAACATCTGAGGCAGGCACATTGTATACCATTAAAAAAAGATAATGAAAATGCACTCATCATCATGGGAAACATTATAGACCATGGATAATGGTCTGTTGTCCAGGCAAAGGTGTTTCATAATGATCATGCTGAAGCGTGGACACTGATTTGCTTAGTGGCTTTCGGTTGGACGCATATATATAGTTATCTTGAAAAAAAAACTTTCGAAACTCGAGAGTTAAATGTATTTACAGTAATTTGTTACTATTATTATTATTATTCTTTTTACTAGATAGGTACATACTTCAACCTTTAAAACGGTCAATAACAATACAAATTATTTCACATTGAAATTGTGCTGTGTTCCTTAAGAATATTCATTTTAAAATCTTCTGTGCGTATACCTAATTATGTGTTATAAATTTTATGGTCGTTAATGTTTACATTTATGAGTTCTATAAAAAAAAAGCTATATTTTCATTTATAGATGTTGGTTGTGTCTGTGAAACTTTATATTTTCTAAATAACGTAAAAAAAGAAAAGAAAATTATACGTAGTAACTGCCTAAGTAATAACAAATTGGAAAATGCAATATTGTCTATTTTTGAATCTTTATTTTTTTCCCGCCCTGTTTTGAGGCCGATGTCATTATATATTATTTATAATGTACTTGGGTGATCAGGACAAAAGAGTGAATGTGATGACGTTCCGGTTTGGTGCTGATTGTTCCGCTGCGGTTTCGTGTTTTATAATAATAATAATGTTCTGTTAAAACGCACAGAAGACACCTCTGAAGGAATTTTTTTTAAGGAAAAAAATTAAAACAATCATCGGAATCGTCCAACTATAATTATTACTAACCATGATTATTAGAGCTAGGATTTTTTTTTTATAACACTAAAAAGTGTCGAAATATGTCTATAAAAACGGTAAAAAAAAATATTGTTTTATTTATTGGTTACGGTGCAAGTCCACGCACACTCGTTACTCTGTCAAGCTATCGCTTAATTGCCTAAAAATAGATGTTTTACGAGATTCTTGATGAGAAACGCAAAATCATTTAAATTTAATAAAGAAAAAAAAACTGAGAAAATCGCACTAAAAATCTAAAACGTTTCGAATATAGAATTTTTTTTATACTTGAAATTCTTGAAGCGTAAAACAAATGTATAAAACATCTTTTATATTCTTGCTATTTTTCTATACGTATTCCGTAATAATTAGCGAATGCTATATAGAATCCGAGCCCCGGTGATTATAAACGCGGGATTAAGACGCAGAAACGAGCGAGTAAAGAGACGTGGCCAATTACTAAAGTAGACCGTTCCAGGAGATCGAATCGTGAAGCACGGAATCATTACAACTTAGAAAGTCGAAGGATTTTCAATTGTTAGCACGCGAACTGATTCGATTACGGATGTCAGACGTTTAAACACCGTGTGTACTCGGTTACGTGGGATCTGCACGATTTAATTCAGATGCGTTTTTTTTTTGATTGGATTTACATATAAAACGTTGTAATTGTGTAGTGTACTGCTGCATTCGTGTAATATGAAAACGGCGTTATAAGAAATTGCCGGATAATTTGCTTTTAGACAATGTAAAATCAGGACTTTATTTCCTATTCAATTACTTTTCATTTTGAACACGTTCGAGCAATATCGCCGCATCTTAATAATAATAATAATGGGGTGTACCGTTATACGAAAAATAAATTCAAACGGGCGAGCAAGTCCCGTCCGAAAAGAACAATGGTCCGAGCCAATACTACATATATAAATATTATAAAACAACGTCTAAAAAATAATAATATATTGAATCGGTTTTAAAACGCCCAGACGTATAAATAATCGTTTACTTATTGTTACGAATAAACGCGCGTAAATCCTTTAACGTTCTCAGAGCGTACTTTTTTTATATTTATAAAAAAAAAAAAAAATTAGAAATCGTATTTGTTTTTCGGTTTAACAAATATTACGCGAGAAAAACTGTTCTACGTTTAAAAAAATAAAATACCAAATACAAACTGATATTGGAAACAGGTGACGGGTTTCGAATGGTCGACGGACCGTATCTGGTTTTAAATGGAAGATTTGTCATCCATCGATAATTTGTAATTTGTGTGTAGACGGGTTGATGGAAATACGTATGGATATAGATACGAGTTCCGTGGTTCCGTGCCTCGTGCATACTGCAGCGTATAAAAGTATTTGACCGCAGACCTTGAATTCGCTTTGTCACACAGAAGTATAACAATATTATATAAATTGTCGCGCGGCGTTTTTGTGAGTGTGGTGGAAAAATGTTGGACGAATCGGATAATATTTTAAATATTACTCGCGTATTCGCGACGAATTATATCGAATATAAGTATAATTTCTTCCCCTCCGACATATTTTTTTTTACTCGTCTATAGGAAAAATACCGGGTTTTCATTTCGAAACGGTTTAAAACGCTGCTGTTCGTGCCGAGAGTCTCTGGGAACCTATACCGACGTATTTAAGAGAGCTGCAGTATATTTTACGGATTGTGATAATAAACAGAAACTTTTGGACTGCGTACATCTCTCCATTTCGTTTTTCTTCGACAGCGTTCAATGTCGCGTTTTATTAAATAGCTAAAACGATATTCGAATAGCCGCGGGCGTTTCTCGTTTTGAATGTTTTCGTTTTCCACGCGATCCGGGGCCATAATATAATATATAGTGTTTTGTTGAAACCGTATCGATTTAATCGTCTCGTAAAATAGGCGGCGGTGCGCGCAGTATTGTGTGTTGAAACAAACCCTAAAACTGCTCTGCGGCGTAGTAAATCAAAAAATATTATTGCGCCCGCCGAGCGCTTCTTGGATTACGCGAAACCGTTTTCGGATTGTACTCGGCGCCGGGACACGGCTTATACGGCTCTTCCGGTTTCGTGTTGCCACTTCGACAGTTGTACCGATTCTTCTTCCTTTTTTCGAATACCAAAACGACGGTGTAAATCCGGTGTAACGGCGTAGTAGACGGACGTCTAAAAAAAAAAAAAAAATGTGAGCGATGACGACGAGTAGTAGTAGAGAGGCGGGTGGAGTAGAAGAGTTCGTGCGCTTACCGGTGGAAGTGAGGAAGTGTCGGACACCCGTCTTTTTTTTTTTTTTTTTTCTTTTTTTTCGGTCTCCCGAGTTCGTTCCGTCGTAGAAGTGTATCGTTGCATGCAGTCTGTCGGCGATTCGCTCGTAACCACCGCCGCCGCCATCCACCTCGGCACGCTATAGGGAAACAAGAGCGTCGTACTACTGTAGTATAGTAGTTGGCGGCCCTACGCCAGCGCAGTCGTGCATCGTCAGTATACCGCGTTCGACGTCGTGTCCCTCTGATTTTCCCGTTCAAGTCTCCGTCGTCGTAATACACCGTCCAAATGGCTACGTACGCGTCGTACAGGCACATCGAGTTGGACAACGTGGGATGTGGGAAAAAAAAGTAATTTCATTCTGTTTTTATCGTTTTACCGGCGCGCAAAAAAAAAAACGATTTCCGATTTATTATAATATTAATATAATAATCGGTCGTTAATAATAATAATAATTTTAATATTTATTTTTATTATTAGAGTTTTGTAAGCGAAGCAGTTTGCTTTATCCCCGTGTATTGTACGTATTCGTGTTTCCCTACTTGTTTTCCGCGGGCACACGAATCGAGCGTGTGAATCGAAACGTACGTGAGGGTTACTATTGGAATAATACCTATTTGTGTGCGAAGTAAAAACATAATAATCTGTACATCCAAAACGGAATTATTGCAGTACCTACATTTGCTTTTTTTTTTTTAAAAATATTTTACGTATTTCAATCGATATTACAGTTATTTGTAGGTGTCGCGTTCAAATTAAAATTGAACAAACTAGTCGGCGAATATTATAATATAAAATGCAAACGTAATCTATAAACATTGTAATTTATATTCCGGTTTAATGTACGAAACTAGTACAATGTATATTTATTTTTTTTCCTCGGAATACGTGTGTACGGTGTTTTTTTTTTAATGAATATACTAAATTTATACTGTACTTAACAAACCGTTAACATTTAAAGAAAATCTCAACGGAACGATAAACATACTAAATGTGTGTATAAAAATGTATATTTGAATTAAATGCGAACGTTTTTTTTTTATACATATATTAATATTTAATGCGCGTGTTACTTTTGAAATTACGTACGCGAACAATAATTTAAACGTATTAATAAATTTTTTATGTAAAACGATTTATACGCGTTCTAAAGAGATAGTTTAACAGATCCGTTAAACTATCTCTTTAGAACGCGTAAAAGTCGTTTATCGATTTAAAACATTTTTTTCTTTATAATTTCGCGATTTTTGTTTTTTCTGAAACGTGTAATTTAATCGCCGTTATTGATTGGGGATTGACGGGTTCAGTGCGACGGTATCGTGTTTGTAAGAATCGGCCTTTTTTTTTTTTTAATTTTCGTTGACCACAGCCAGTAATAGATTATCGTGTATTAGAATTCACTTTTTTTTTTCTACGATTAACCGTTTAATAACAACGAATTTCTCCCGTTTTAAATATTTAGCGAACGTTTCGAAAGAATATTACGTATATTTTTTCCTCGAGAATTTTTTGAACTACATACCTGTTTTTATTTAGTTTCTATGTATTTTTTTTTCTGCTTTGTATCCGACTATAAAAGTATTACGATATTCGTAATATTCGTCGTAAAGAAGAAAAAAAACATTAATGGCTACAACAACATCGGCGGCGATGGTGTGGTGATGGGAGGAGAGGGTATTGTGCATGCGAATATATAAGTCGTGTCATAATAACGCACGGAAAACGTACATCAATTTTCGTAAACGACTACTGCCTATATAAATATATATTTTTTTATTTTATAAAAGAATTATAGCATTAATGGTGTCTGGTACAGATTTGAAAAAATATCCGTCGTATTATATAATATTTTTTTATTCGCGTAAAATTCGAAAAATATTTTGTCCGCGCTTTATTATTATTATTTCGGTACCTGGCAATTACTCGCGCGCGCGCGTTGAACACGATAAATTATAAATGGCTGTCGTTATATTGTGTGACGTGTGTATATAATGTAACACGATGATAATAATATGTCGTTTTATAATATTCGGAAACGTGTTGTCGATTCCCCTGGGGTAGTAGTAGCAGCAGCAGCAGCAGCGACAGCAAATAGTTGAAAGGCGTGCTACATTTATATTATTTTACGGTATTGTAACCCATTTGAATTTCCTATGTGGCCACGGTCCGTCGAACCTTAACTTCGTGTATATATAGATACACATCACGGCAGAGCAGCAGCAGCCAACAACACCACAGAGGAAGGATGAGGAGGAGGAGGAGGTATATTCCACTCACTGTAATCATCATCATCATCATCACACTGCACCACTACCAAAGTGGCACGTGACTTCCTACGGGAATATATATTTTCAGATCACAAAAAAAAAAAATAATAAAAACGGTTCATCGAGTTTTTGAAATATATTTTTAACACACAATGTGCGCGCGCGTGTATTACACGTAGAGGAAATGTTTGATCTATTGTAGGTTGTCATCCGTTACAACACATGCCATAGTTTTGTGTTCGGCGTTTTCTGTTCGGCGTCCTGAAATCGAGACAATAAACGCGTTTTATTATTGTCACACACACCACACCACCATCACCACCGCCCTATCTGTAATACACAAGTTTGACGAGTGGATATAGTGTACGGAAATAAATCTTACTGGGGGGGAAAGTACGTAAAGCGGCTTTCTCTGTCAGTATTTGTGTACAATTCGATTAGAATTTAATGGTCGCAATATCGATAAAGGAGACTCCTTCGAAAGACTTGCGTTTTTGAACGTTAAATCGTTACTTAAACCATTGATTATAGATTATATTCTATAATCAATGCTTAAACGTTACTGAAAAAAAAATCCGTGAAACGTTGTAATTGGACGTTAAGTATACCACCCGTTTATATTGGACTCCGATGATCGAACGTATTTTTTTTTTTTTTAAAGCTCCGCGTTTTATCGTGTTAAATTATACGGTATGGTTTTTTTCTTCTCCTAATTTACATTATGTATTATATATCGGATTAAAACCTCGACGATGGAACGTTATTGTACTTGTTAGTAGATAATAATATCTTTCGTGTCGGCGGGTTAATGCTTTTCACGTTTTTTTTCCTCCATTTTATTCCAGACCACCGTTGATGGTGGTGGTTCGTGCTCGATCAGATTTTAATAAGGCCGCCGCCACCGACGTCTGGTTTGCTAATAAAAAATAAATAAAATAATACGGCGAATATATTATATTTAATTTATACTTGCATAGTTTCTCTCGTACGACGTCGTTCGGATAGAGAAAAAAAAACGAGTTCACGTTGTCTAATAATAATAATAATAATAATAGGGTTTTATCGAATTACAGACCGAAATAATAATAATATCCATGTAGATGATGATGACGATGATGGTTACTTCCTATAGACCGCTCGGCTGCGGTATATATGGTTATATCGCGCGATATTTATTTTCTCATTCGGTTTACCAAGTGACTACGCAATCGCTTAGGAATCTGAACTACTGTAGAAGAGTATTGTACAAATAAAATTGTTGTTACTTTAATTCTCGACTCTGTGCGCCGGGTTTTCTTCTTCTGTTCGTCGTCGTCTCTCGAACTCTGCGCCGCCGCCGCGTATAATAAGCGCGCCGCCACGACCCGTGCGTTGACCCTCGTCCGTTTTCGAGTAAAATACATAACAAATTACCCTCGCAACGGCGGCTTCACGACGACGATATGTATTAATATAGGCTGGACACACGCATTCGAACGTCGTTACATTATAAAAAAAAATGTGTATATAAATTAACCCGTACGGCGGCCTCGTGTACGCCGCTTTTATTATATAAATGGCTTTTTTTTCGTTTCGTTTTTCTATACCTCTAACGTCGTTGTTGTGCATATAACGTACGATTGAAGTTCGCATATAAAATCCCGTCGTGTATAATTTTTACGATCGGACGATTTTCGTTCCGCGTTCCATTCGACATAAACAGGGCTGGATTCAAAGAACATTGGGCCCTGGGGCATGTAATTGAAAATGAGCCCCGCCAAACGTATATAACTTTCCATAAATAGTTCGTATTAAAATTGAAATTGTTGTACGCTTTGAAATTTTAGAACTATATATATAATTGAGTAATTTTTTTCCTTAAAATAAAACTTTCACGGCATTCTGATATACAGCTCACAGAATGTACTATGAGACCTACGTACGTCGTTAAGTAAACACAATGTAGAGAGAAACGTTTTTTTTTTTTTAATTTTCTACAAGAAACTAATGCCGCGAAATTTTTAATTCTCAATTTTCGCCTGGAGGGGCCTTATAATTTTGTGGGGACGCTCCCCCTCTGCCCGGGCACCCTCGGTCCGAGCCTGACCATAAAAATATTGTGCGCGGTTTTCGCTAAAACGTTTTTTTTTTTCGGAATTCATAAAACGGTGCTCGCGAGACTGGAGAGAGAGAGCGCGTTTACACAATATTATAGTGTACTACACGAAGCCGTTTTTCCTTCCCCATTTAACCTGTGACCACCACGTCGCATTTCATTGTGTGTACACAGTACACACGTGTCGCAGTATTTGGAAATATTTTGTTTTTATTGATAAAAAAATAAATAAAAGGAGCCGGCAAACGACGACGTTCATTGCGCAAATAACGTCGTCGTTTTGTATTATGCGAATCGGAAAATTCGTCGTCGTTACGCCACATAAATAAATATGAGTCATCGCGGATTTGGGAAAACGTGATTACTTACTCTACGACGGACGACGTCTCTCTCCTCTCTGTCCCCGGAATATATATTGAAACGCGCGTATTAATGGCGCGCGCCCGATTTGGGGCCGAAAGAACCGCCGCCGCCGGGGACCCCCTTCGCACACTTTTGTGGGGTGAAATAATGAAACGACGTGTTCGGAGAGATTTTTACGCGAGGAGGGTCTGCGAAACTCTCTGGACACACGGTCGTTATAGATGAGCGGCGTGTGTAGTCTTTGAGAGAACGCTGCACGCGCGGGCAAAATACGAGAAACCGTGTAGATTGTATAAAACGCTTATGAGTTTTTTTTTTTTGTAAGAAACGGTAAAAATTATTGTATATCGTACAAACACCTGTAACCTTCGGCAGAATTTTTTTTTTTCCCGCGCGAAGCGATATCGTTGTTTCGATCGTAAGCAGCAGCAGCAGCGTGTGTCCTCTTACGGGGATTGAAAGCGGGTATTTTCTCTCTTTGTCTTTACACATGAAACATAGCGAAATAGACGTTTCGTACTTCCAACGTTACCGATCGATCTATTGGTGCGATAAGCAATTTGAAAACAGATTTGAATTCCTCGCGAATTTTACTACAAAACGACTTTCCCACCTTTTTTTTTTCCATAAACCCTTAAAAAATTAACCGAACAAATTAAAAAAAAAAAATTGTTAATAATTCATTTTTGAAGGTCTTAAAAAAAAAAAAATGAAAAAGTGGGAAAGTCGTTTTGTAGTAAAATTCACGAGGAATTCAAATTTCTTATCGCACCAATAGATCGATCGGTACGTCGGAAGTACGAAACGTCTATTTTGCCATGTTTCATGTGTGCAAGACAAAGAGAGAAAATACCCGCTTTCAATTCTCTCAACGAGAATCACGCGACGAGTACGAAGAGAATGTATTCGATCGGGATGGGGACATTTGGATATTATTTTTCGACGACGTCCGATGTCAACGAACGTGTCCGCGTATTTTTTTTTTGTAAACAACGCGGCGGTTGTTTGTTATTCCGGCGTAGTCGTTCGACGAAACTTTTATTATTTTGCGTTCATCGCCGCCGGTCGATGAACGAGAAGAGAAGGTGACGGATTCCCTCGGGCTGTGTACGACGCGCGTACGCGTATGTAATATTATGCGCGTATAGGTAATCGGATATGCCCGTGGCCCATTGTGCGTGATTATTGTGGTATAATAGCGACGGTGGTGGTGGTGTGCACATTGAAATTCTCGAATCAAATTGTTTGCCCAAAACGTGCTTGAAAAAAATCAATCGTATAGAATATATTATACGTGGTAAAAAAAAAAAAGTATAACGGTCGTCGCGAAACGAGCGTTTTCAATTATTATTATCGTATGGGTCGACGACTGGAAACCCATTAAAAATCAATTTCTTCGAGAAAATATTATTATCATTTCACGGTAATACAATTTCTTCGATTCGTCGGTTATTATTATTACTCTTGCGATGATGAGGGGGAAGTACGCGTGATGAATGGATGTCGGGCGCGAAGTAAAAACTACTCTCTCCCGAGTGAGAAAAACAAATAATCCTTTTCTCCCTAAAACGTTCGGGGAAACGTATTTTTAAATATCCTGTCGCGCCTACTGCGGCAGAGTAAATATTTGAATTTCGTAATATACGCGACTTCGTCGAAAAGCGTTTTCTACGCGTCGTTTACAGTCGTTTTAATACGATTAAAATACGTTTCAACACTGGATGTCCGCGTATTATTATGTCTGTTTTTATATTCGATCGGTTTCCAACTGTGCACGAGAGTGAAAAATCGTAATGAAAACAAAAGTGTGTTCTTTCGCTTTTTTTTCAATTTATGACGAGATCCAGAGAAAAACGACAATGTAAATTTGTTTCGTTTTCGTCGTGTACTATATTATATTATTTTATTTCATAATACGACCTACGCGTACAACTGCACAAGTGCACAATATATTCAAGGTTTCAAGATTTCTTACAATACAGAACTCTCTTGGTTGGGTGCTGCTTGCTCATGGCACAAGTTCTTCTGTCGCGTTGAGAGCGAGTCGAGTGTTGTGTCGTTCGGTCGTTACTGTTTTTGTCGTGTTAATATAAATTTTTTTTTTTTGTGAACTTCTACCGCGTTATAATTCCGTTTCGAAATGAGTTTAAGGTATATATTATTATAATATTTAAGGGGAATGCAGGAAGCGGGTATTTTCTCTCTTATTATTGTCTTGCACCGCACACGACGAATCATAGTAAAATTAACGTTTCCAACGTAACCTAGTGAATGCGATAAAGGTTCTGAAAACGGTTTCGTCGTGAATTTTATTGTAGAACGACTTCCCTACGTTTCCAATTTGTTTTTCTTCATAAATCCTTAAAAAATTGCTGATAATCAATTGTTGAAGATCTTAAGATGAAAAAAAAAGTCATTCTATAGTGTAATTCCAAGACGAATTCAAATGCGTTTTCGGAATCTTTATCGCATCAACTAGTTCGATCGGTTCGTACGTTGTAAGTACGAAACGTTAATTTTTTTTATTATGAGTGAATGCACGTGTAGAAGACGAATGAGAGAAAATACTCGCTTTCAATTCCCTTAATATAAAATCATACATAATCCGTACTCGACAAACCGATTTTTTTCTCCTCCTAATCCGCGTGTACGTTCGAGATTAGATCGCATTTCGTTTAGAATATCGGACGGTATTTTCTTAAGAAATATACGCGTATTAATATATTATCGATATATATAAAAAAAACTATTGTAATTTTCTTTTCTCTTTTCGAATAAAACCCCCCCTTTGTTGTGCGTGTGTGTAGGATGATCGCGCTACCAGCTAGCAGCTATTCCAAATAAGGCGAGGTCATTCAAATATCGTTCAGTTTTCTTCTTTGTCTACCCACTTATAATAAACGTGCTCTATGCAACAACGACCCATTTTCTCTCATTGTTGTTGTAATATTCCTCGTTTTCTTTGATATATTCTTTTTTTTTTATCGAAATCGGAATTTCTCGGTTTTTTTTTTTAGCCGAATAAATATCGAATAAAATATGTCTAAATTATCTAGTAAAGAAAATAGGACGCCTCCCGGAGGAGTCTGTCACGATCTTTGGGGTGCCGAATTCTTAGGATCTCCGTGTCACAATAGGCAAGTACATCGACAACGACGACGTGTGTAATACAATAAAATTATTAATATTTTTAATATAACGTGGCCTGATATAAGGTTTTAATAAATTGTAACAGCGTCTTTAAATAATCGGAAGAAAATCCGCGAATATATTACACTCTTATTACTCATATTAAACAATTTTTTTTTTTAATTTGTGCATCTAGTTACTAAACATTTATAATTAACGCTTCAAATTACTTAACATGTATATATTATATGTTATTAATACGTTTGATATTAATTGGATTAGGAGTTGTTATACTACGAATAGAACGAAAGTATTTATGTTATTTAATTACGCATATAAATAATAATATCTCTTGTATTTTTACCATATGGTGTGTGTGTGTTTTGTGTTGCTGCGAGCCCTTGGAACATTTTTTGAAGTGGAATTTTTGTTATGGTTATTAGTTATAATAGTAATTGGTTAGTATATAAAAAGGTGGTTCGTGTGTGGTGGTTATAACATAAAAATGTCAGTTTTTTTTTTAATAAAGTATATTATTATGAAATCGACTCGTTGCTAAACATTATAATATTCTGTGTATGAAAGTCGACTGCATTTATTTAACGGCTATATCTTATATTAAATTCAACTCATGGTTAACGATATTAATATACGATAGTATTATTAACAACAAATGCGCTTTATTTTCGGTACATTTTAAAATAAAATTTACAATATTAATTCAATTTTTTTTTTTTTAGGGTCTTAAAACCACCTGGTGGCGGCAGTAGTGACATATTCGGTGCAGTATCATCGGACGAAGTCAATCCACATAAGCGTGGTACAAATCAAAAGAATCTTCAGAGTTCCATTATTTTGGGTGGTCAGTCACCGGTGAAACAAACCAATGGTACAGCTGCTGCTACTGCTAATGGAAATTCTGACAAAACTGGTAATTTAAATATTAATGATTTGATTCAAGTGTGAAATATTGTTGGCAAACATAATGAAATTAATTATACCTGTGTAGCTAATGATAATGATAATAACGTTGAGTCCCAAATTGTAAAAGACAATGTTGAGGAAACTAATTTGCGTGAAACTCCGAGTACAGGTAAGACGCCGCTAATGTTGTTTATATGTATATGCATATTTGTTTTCTTATAATCTATAAGCAATTTTAGTTAATTACAAAATATCATAAGTGATATGACTGTAATGAACTTTTTCTATTTTACATGAATAATTTACCTAATTGGTGGATTATTTAAAATTTCATGCTAAAAATATTCTTTGCGAACAACAATTTAAATGTACCTAATGGCTAATTATTAAACGAAATAACCTATTAAAGTAAATAATCAAAAATAGTAATACCATTAACTGTAAAAAAAAATTATCATTAGACATTAAAAATATGATGGCATTCAGTTCCTGTATTTTTAATTGTATTTAATCGTATAATGCGTATAAAATAACAATTTAAAGAATATTTTTATTTTTTCCATTGGCTTTCTTTCTAGACATAAACTTTTAAAAATATTGTTTAGGTAAATTATTAATAATGCTTATTTTTATGTTAAATTTTCTCATACATAAACATCACGATGTGATTGTGAATGACTGTGCTACTTGCTTTTAAATTTTTTTGCATGTTTTACCTACCTGCAATACTTGTATATTTCTGCATGCTTATGGTTTTTGCTTGAAGCTTTTAATTCTGAATCTGCTGTGACAAGTGAAGTAAATGGTTATATTAATTGCCAAAGATCATCTTTTAAGAAAAAAGGTATGTCATCTAATTGTTGAATTAAGAAAAGGTATTGTAGCGATGTGAGTATTAACAAGAAAACCTGAAAATTGTCGTTTTATTTTAAAATATCTATCTTGTATGTATCAGTTCGTTTTAAAACATTTTGAATTCTTCGACTACTCACGTGTTTCTTATTCCTTTCAGTTTTCCTTATTTCTACTTGAAAACGAATATATTAATATGATGTTTTACTTTTAATTTCGAAAATTATTTTTCTATGTGTGTGTGTGTGTGTGTAGATAAAGGTTATAAAAGATAATTAAATGTTTATGTATTTTTTAGATGGCAATCCAGTGACTGGTGAAGGTTATGAAGCTGCCAAGCCAACGACTACGCCAGCTCAGCATGTCTCTGCCCAGTCAGATCCAGCTCCAGAACAAAAGAAGACTAACCGTGTGCCACCAGGTGGATACAGTTCTGGTTTATGGTAATCGTTTGACGGCCAAACGCTCAACCGACATTTTATCACAATTTACATCGCTTTATATTTTAAACATGACATATATTGATGATGATGACTTTTGATCGTTTCATTAATGAAATACTTATATTTATATGGTATACACCATACATAAAAAAAAAAAAATATTATAAAAAAAAAATATGACTTGCTAAATGATGTACACGCAAAACTTATTACAATTGTCATTTTTTAAAAAACAACTCTTGCATTTTATTTCATTCTCAATATTTAAAGTGATATTGTTTTATAATGTTTGTGAATTGAATTATTCCTATATATAAAAAAAAAAACATTCATTTTTTACACAATAAAATACTATATTTATTACTAATTCTAGTATGATCATATATATTAGTTAATAATATTATTAACGTTACGCCTAAGCTTCCTATATACATATAGAGTAATGAAATGTTATTTCTCATAATTTTTATACGTTTATATTTTATATATATTATATAGACACTATACTTATGAAATTATTAACAGATAGTAATTAACATTGAACAATTTATATGTTTTATTAAGAATATGCCTTTTAAAAATAATAATTAAATGACGATGTTATTACGTATAGGAAAAAATTGTGTAATTTCACTTAAACATTATTAAGGAATATTACTATTATATAAAACTATAAAAAAATATATAGATATGTATTATCCTTTCAACTGATATTTAGAAAAAATTTAAAAAATAATTTCCATACCTATATAATTATTATTTATTTTTAGTAAACTATGAATATAAATATGTGAATTAAATACAATACATAAAAATAATTTAAAAGAATAAGATATGAAATTTATGAAGTCTTCCTTTTACTGGGTATGACCTAAAAAATGTACTAGGCATATGTGGGACAGCACTGTTTTCAGTGTATTTAAATTTTTTTTTTTTTAACAAATTTAATTAAATACAATTATACAAATATTGACCCTGTTGTAACTCAGTTAACAATTAAAAACCCTTTAATTATGGCATCATTCTAGTATTATTCCTTAGTATTTCAATCCCACGTTTTGAAGGGATTCAACTATGTCGTCGTTTTCTTCAAATGCGCTGCGCCCTCCTTGGTTATAAACAAATATATTCTCCTAGTACGACGAACAATAATTAATATAAATCAATTTTATACTAATTTATTAAATAAAGGTATTGACCGATTTACTTGTTTTGTTGTTCAAGTGAGCGTATGAACTCAAACCTGTATGTAATTGGTTCATGCGAACGACGTCGATGCGGATGTTTTTAAAAACGTCAATCTCAACAAATTGTAAGCTCAGTGAAATTTCTCTTCTTCTTCGGTCAACTTTATGGTTAAATTTTCTTCCACTGAACGAGTCCACATTTCTAGTTGAAAATTCGCATTGAAATAAATTTTTAATAATTTATTTAATCCTCTGCAAATTTCGTTCACAGTTGTTGAGAACCGACAATTTCTTTCTCGAACAAGAACTGTAATCCAAATAACTTTTTCAATCACTTGAAGATATAACGTATAATATGATTTTACATTTTATGCTCTGAATTTTTCATCCGGACCAAATTCTTACTTTATGCTGACCATTTTACCTTAATTATTTACTTATTTACCACACTCCCGTGTTAAACAATAATATATATATATATACCTATAAAGAAATTTCGGCAACGCGTTTTCTTTCATTCATTTATTCATTACGTAATAGAACTATAGAAGTATACTCTCAGATTTATCAAACGAAACAAAATTGTTTTCTCCATTTGTCTCCGTTCCCTTTAAGTCGCCCGAATAAGTTCCCATTTCCTTGGTCTTCGCACATTTTACAATTCCAACTTTAATCGTTTCGAAAATATTTTTAAGACAATACTTTTAAAACGGTAACTTTAAATCGTCCTAACACGAAGCCAAGTTCTGCTACCAAAATGAATTCATTAGCTATTTTTTTATTTTTGATTATTGGTTTTTTTTTATATAATAAAAAAAAGTTTTATTTTTCTAAATAAAAAATATATTATCGTGTAAGTCGAGATAAAAATAAATAGATGAAATGACAGAGTTTGGGATTAATTACTTGTGAGTCTCTGCACTTTCAGCTCTTGTCCAGTGCCTTATCGTTTGACACCCATACCGTGCAAAAGACCAACCGTATGGTTGGGACAAATATGCAAAACCGGTTTCTTCTGAACTTCCTTCACACGCTGATGTTACCGATTCTTAAAAAGCTCCTGTTGCCATCAGAATAGATGTTGCCGGGCACGCATACTGGAGTTGAATTCAGTATTTTAATGCTATCGTCTCGTCACTGTAATTCGATCCTTTGCCGGGACTACCTCTTGAAATATTATTTTTGTGTTTTGTGTATAATTTTTCGATATTCGTTGTCGTATTAGTATTTTTAAACTATATTTGTACAAATTGTTGGCGGCCGCGCGGACGTTTATTTTTCGAAACAAAAGGGCCGGTCGGTCATCATCAGTTCGGCACGAGTTTTACGATCGGTTTCCCGGTGCGCTGCGAGTCGGCGGCCGCGCGGTTTTTCTTCCACAAGTCGAGACACGGATGATGGAATTTCGACTTGCGGAACGCGTCGCACGACGCGTTCGCGGCCCGGCACCGGGTCAATTGTTCGGGGTACAGGCGGAGCAGGTCGAGATCGTCGCCGACGGGCGCGGCCAGAAAGCCGCACCGCTGCCGTTCGCGGACACAACAGTGCGCCGGGCCGGGGTCGGTCTCGAAGTCCGGCCGCAGGTCGGCCAACGGAATGCGGGCCCGGCCGGCCAGCGTGCCGGTCACGTACACGTCGTCGATCCAAAAGTACGGCTCGCCGGGTCGGACGGCGCGCAGCAGGCGCCGGACGGCCGCGGCCCGCGCCGCGTACAGCCAACCGGACACGAACGGCGGGTACGCGTCCCCGGCGTACTCGGCCCGAGTCACGTACCACTTGTTGCGCGGGTCCCGCACGGGTACGGCCCGCGGTATGACGCAGCCGGACAGCTCGTCGCTGCGGGTCAGCACGTGGGCGGCGAGCGCGTACGCGTTCACCGCGACGTCGTCGTCCATCTTGACCGCGTGCTCGGACCGCCGGCACCGTTCCGCGAACCACGTCAGGCCCATCACGTGCTTGTACGTGAGGTTTCGGTACGCCTCCCGGAAATTGCCCTGGACCACGTCGCCGTGCCGGGACGACTCGCGCAACAGCCTGGCCTGCACGTCCGCGCTGTCCGGCAGCCCGGTCATGAACACGTACCGGAAACCGAGTCGGTCGAGCACCGGCCGCGGATACGACCGGCGGATGGCCGACCGTCGGTCAAAGTGCCCGGCGTGGCTGTGCACCAGTATGGGCGTGCACCGGCGCGACTGCAGCAGCGGTCGGTCGCACTCGCACGCGTCACTGTCCGTCACGTACCGGAAATCGTGCAGGTCGATCAGGCGCCGCCGGGCCGTGTCGTCGTCGGCGGTGAAAAACTCGGGTCGCGGCCTCATCCGGAAGTAAACGGAATTTACTTCGCGGTCCGCCGAGAAAATTTCGAAAAACACGAGAAACGACGCGCTGACGACCAGGAACAGCACGAGGTTCTCCGCCTTTCTTTTCATAGCGACGCTGTTGCTGCTGCTGCTGCTGCAGCCGTCCCCGTCAGCGCTCGGGGTTATAGATATAGACCCATAATTCGACTGCAAAGTTATATTTTCTTCGTTATATAATGTGATTTAATATACCTTGTATTATATGGTTAAGGTAATGGGTTAGGCGTGTTTGAAATTCCTGAAAAAAAACCTATTTTTCGAATCGGCGAGTCGCGGATAAATACGCAATTTTAAACGCTCGTAAAAAATATTTGTCCAAATCGATTTTTTTTTTTGATTTAATATATCTCGAAAAAGTGTTTCAAATGTACTTATTGTTATGAATAGAATATGACATATTAAATATTTTCCGGTCATTAGTCCTAAAATGTAGTGCTTTTTAAATGTATAATAATAATAACTATTATTATTATTAAAATTTTAACACTGCAGAGTTATATATCTCAACAATTATATGTAAGGTACTAAGGTATAAACATGTTACATTGAACGCGTGAAAAAAATAAAATAAAATGATAACATTGAGATACAACTGCACTTTACACTACCTAATCTATATATATATAGTAATATTACTCATGGACTGCGCCTTCAAAAATTGTATGTCTGTATGACATCTTCTGGATATCCCATATAAGGTACTTAATTTGTGACATCCAAAGGATATCCATAAAATGTCTGTAGTAGACATCATTTTGTTGGCATAAAACGGGCAATGTCCATTCATGTCCCGGGCACCCATGTGCTGTTAGGGACTTGCATACGTATACCATGTAATATGCTACATATTATATAAACAAAATTCAGTGTTAAAGCCGAAGGCCAGTATTCAAAATAAAATTAATTACGGCTTTAATAATGATGGAATTATTAGATAATAATAAATTAGGAAGAGTCATATCGACATGAAATGATGCGCAAATAGGCCGTAAAGCTTCCTCCTTTCATTGGGACAGTGGAAAAGAAGCTGGTCGAAGTCCAAAAAATGTAGTACTAAAAACCGGAATTATTTTAGAAGAACGTGTCTTTTTTTTTTTTATCTAAAACAAATCGTTCGTGTAAGAGTGCTCGGTTTAAACGCGTTACACAATTTACAAATCGTGTCCGGTTGATAGTTTATATTTCACTCGTTTTTCCATTGATCCGCTGAAATATAGTTCAGATGTCGATCGCTCGCACTATTCTTTCGTGCCTAATTATAATAATATCGTTTTCGAAAGGATGTGCCCTCGGTCACAAAAGTCTATACGTTTTTTTTTTACTATGATCTGATCATTTATGAGACACGTTTATAAAATTATATCTCGACATAATTACCCCTTCGCGACCATAGAAAACGTATACATCGCGTGTAAACAATAAATATTATTGTTATTATTGCAAAGACCGACTTACTGAAAAAATATAGTATTGAAAAAGGGTATAGCGAGCTGCGGGTGTTGTGGACGTTGTCGCTATTAAGTATTAAGTGAATTACTTCAGGTTTTACAGTTTTGTTACCGCCGTTACTGTAAATTTAAAAGCAGTGAAAACATGTGACATTCAATAAAAGCGCGCGTTCTGAGCGGAGCTCTCCGGTGTTGTAATACAGTATACTTTGTCGGAAAATTTAAAATGATATTAAAAAAAAAAATCGCTACTTACGATTGCAGTCAAGATTTTTTGATTAGTTAAAGTAGTAACGCGTATGTCGTAAAAACATTTTCATCTCTTAAAACCAAAAAAAAAAATACTACTTTCATGATACTTAAATATAGCTCGACACATAATATAAATGTGCCAAAGTTGGAGGAAATATTTTTTGAAAATTTTTTTTTTACTCGTATTTACGAGTATATTACAAAGTTACACGAATTCGGTGTAAATTTCAAGTTTAAAAACTATCGAGAAAACGTGGTTTCTTCCAAATTTTCGTGTTGAATTATACGCGTAAAGAGGGAAAACTATATGTAGGTAGTGAAAAAGTAGACAAATAAAATACCGACTATAATAATAGGATTCCGGCTACCACCGGAACGTGTAACGCATGACGAGATCATCCGAGCAGCATATTGTTCCTAAATTTGTACACAGAAATATATAAACATCATCATCGTACCCGTAGTGTTGAATTCAGACGATTTTTGCAAGGGGGGGGGCACTAGGAGCGCGTGGAATTAATGTAATACAAATTCACCAACTTTACTATATTTATACTTATATACGATTAATCAATTATTTATTTACCCACGTTTAACGGGGGGACAAACAAAATTTCAGGGGAGCTACTGCCCCCCTGAGGTATATCTGAATTCAACGCTGATCGTACCAACCGTAATAGCTTCCTCGTTTCTCTCGGAATCGAAAATAAAAAACGAACAAGAAAACGGGGAGAACAATATGAATACAGTGGAAAAAAATAGCGAATAAATCGTATAGCGCGTATATTCCACGCGTGGAATTAAAAGAGAGCCGCCTTTAAGACAGGGCACATTGCGGGCCTCCTACGAAAGGAGGGTGTCCTCGTGAAGAATATAGTTTGAATTTAAATTCGATTTGTCATAAGAATAGTTGTCTTCAATTTTTTTTTTTTTTACTCGAACATAATCGAAACAATTTGTTTTTAAAACAAATTTATAATATATTTTTAAATTTAGTTCAACAGTTTTTTACGATTTTTTTTTTTTTAGCCGCAAAATCGGTAATTATTATTAAATCGTTAAAATCTATTTTTTTCCAACAAATTTGATTCTATATTATACACACGCACGTAAAATGGGTTGCTATTGATCTTGACTCGCCGCGGTCATACGCGACTCATATATATAAGATCATTTTTTAAATATTTTAGTAGTATATAGTTACTATATGTATGTATATGAAATCGACGCTAAAGTGTTTTCGAAAAAGTTCGGGATATCACGTCTCCTTATACACACGGGCTTCCATTCCGAACAGGCCCGAGACCTCCTGCAACACACCATTAATGACGGACCTGCAGGCGGAGGGACATTTTTGCGATATCGCGCGTTGAAAATGTACGCGTTTATTATTGTAATATATTATGTTATTGTATCGTTCTCGACTTACCTATATGATATGTAATATTCTGTATATCGACTGCAGTGCGGTTATTATATTTTCAATATTTTTTTTTTTTGCTTTCGGTACGCGGCGAACGTATTTTTTTTTTTTTAATATTATTTTGTACGCTGCACGTCCTTGGACGACGCGCCGATAATAACTGCAGCGGTAACACTACGCAGCGACCTGCTGCAGACCGTTTTCTTTTTTTTTTCGTTTTATATTTTCTGCAAGACCGCCACCGCTTTCACTCGGCCGCCGTGTGTGTGTGTGTGTGTGTGTAGTACACTAGTACGGTCGACCACACCTATACTGTTAACCGTTGGCGTAGGTATTATAATAAACGACCGCGTATAATGTACGGCCCACGAACGTTATACGCAGTACAATCAGTGGCGATTTTTAGGGGGGCGATGGGGGCGATCGCCCCCCTGGACGTTACTTTTACACATAATATCTATATTTTAAATAAGTACACAAAAATTAATATTATTATGACAAAAGGTAAAAAAATTCAAAAACCAATAGAATAAGTCATCTTCACTATCACAAATCCCAAAAAATTTTATTTTGAAATTTACATATTTATGCGTAATTTGTCGTCACATTTGTCTATATTTTATTTAATCAGTGAAGCTAATGCCCGATTCCGCAATTTGAGGAGTACTGGCGGTGCATTAGCGGAAATCGGGTTAAATTATTTGGGGGGTCTAATTCGCTATAAGACAATATACTAAATTGCCATTGAAAAAATTTTTTTCTCGCTTCGCTCGATATATGTCTACATATAAATACATTTAAATATAATAATAATTTGTCAAACCATTTTTGAGGGGCTAACTAAACTTTTAGGGGGCGAAGTCCTCCAAGCCCCCTCATTTTCTACTAATGAACTAAACTACACTAAAGATATACATGTGAGAAGGGGTTTGATATTTTAAATCGTCCCCCCCCTAAAAGTTTCGTCAAAACCGCCACTGAGTACAATGAGTAAGTGACCGGAGGGGGGGCTTTGGAGCTTCGGTGCGCGCCAAAAGTTTCTCGGCGATTTTATTTCTCCACTTGATAAAATGGCTCCGGCGGCGCGCAAACGACGTTTTCGGCACCGGACAGTGTCTATATAATAATAATTATAATATACGCTCGACAATGGCGCAGGTACTGTTTTTCACTTGGGGAACCACCGAACATTTGAGTAAATTAAAAAATCTTAATACTCGTATACAAATATAATAAAATAATATATAACGTTCGAGATCGACTTGTACACATTTCTACGTTTTTTTTTCTCCATAAAACCATCCAGAATTAATCAAAAGAAAAAAAAATTCCAATACTCGATTTTTGAAGATGTTAAGATAAAAAATAAAAATGAAAAAAAGTGGGAAAGTCGATACGGGGTATAACGACGAATTCAAATCCGCCGTTTTATCCGCGTCACTATATAGAGATTGATCAGTACACGCGTTATTATACAAGTAGCAGGAGAGGAAACGTCTATTTTTTTTTTTTTTACTAAATGTTTCGTATATTTGTAATAAGAGTATAAGACGGTAAATAAAATATACCCCTTTCAGAGGCGTATTTAGGAATTTTCAAAAGACAGGGGGGTTAAGATAGTTTTTAAATATTTAAGTCATGGATAGGCTTTACCCCCAATCAGTCTGTTTTTTTTAATAATATAAGAATTTATTTATTCGAAATGATTGCAAAATACGTTTTTTTTTTTTTTTTAATTAAGCCTGAAATAATAAATGGTGGCTTATTCCTGTATAGTGCGTAGTTCAATGTCAGACGTAATTCTACAAACGTGTCAAAAACGGTCGTTTTGTATTTTTCCTTAGGTCACGGAGGGTATGGTTTAAACCAGGTTGACCCCCTTATGTAAATACGCCACTTATCCCCGCGGATTCGCCGTCGAGATATATTATAATATAATATTAAATATATATATATACGCCTGCATATATAATAGGCCCGTTATATTACGCCCGTTTACGCGTATTAAAAGAAGAGAAAAATTTTCGATAAACCGATTTTTTTTTTTATACCATAATAATAAATACCGAACTAATTGACTTAATTTCCAAACGCTATATTTACTTAATAAATTAATATCGTAAACGTATTATAGCGTACTATTGACCTAAAATTTATATCGTATATAATTATCATTTATCGACTATATATTATATGTAAGACATTTACATTTGAAAAATATCAAATATAGTAAAAATACGTGATTAATATTCTTATCATTCACTATGATATTAGAAACTAATAACATAATTCTAAAATAGATTGAATTTACTCATTTGTTATGACTACTGCATAACAATAACAAAACGTATAATCCTATTGATAATGTCCAAATTCTTTCTTTTTTATTCTAATAAGATATAAACATAAATACATATAGGTAATATATAATTGCACAAAACGTATACCAATATTACCGAGGTCATATTCATTTATGAAGAGATCACAAACATGTAATAATATGTGTATATACTATCATATTTAAAATAAATTAATATCAGCTGTGATATTTACATAATTATTTTGTTTTTAAATTTTATGAACTATGAACGCATTATACTTGTAAGTATAATAATTATTATATAGTTTTGTTTTAAATAGGTACCTACGTTATTTAAACATCTAAATACGCAATTAATTTGAAATTTTAAAATTCTATATAATTTAACGGTAAATTTAGCACAATTAAGTTATATAATATATATATTTATGTCATTTATATTATGTATAGCCGTATAGGTGGGTTTCAAACAGAAAAAATGTTTACGTAACCTAACATATATAGTAAATATTTGTTGAAATATACGTTATTAAGTGTATTATTATTTTTGTGATTTGGGTTTATAATAATTTATACTCGTGTATAGTTTTTCAGTTTATAGAAAATATTAAATGTATAAGACGTACTCGCAAAAAGAGTTAAATCTATACATAAATATTATATAGTAATTAATATACGCACCCGTCATCTCATCATTCAAAAAAAGTTGTTCAAAGTCACGAATAACAGAAGACTATTATATAATAATATAATGTATACAGTGACAATTTCTATATTATTAAATTCTGAACTATAGAAACTATATAGAAACTACTGATTTTTAATATTGTACAACGTGTGCGTTTTTTGCTTCTTGGGAGGGATGAAGTACAAACGCTCAAAAAATTATTATTTATAATAATTCCACACACAAATATCGTATCGTTCGGTTATCGTTTCTACAGCTGCCTGTGCAGTACCATCGACCGCGCGTACCTATATACACGCATTTTCCATGTATAGAAAAAAAATCGGGTATATGCACTGTAATTGGATATTTATTCGTTTGGTTTGCAAACTGTTATAAAATGCAGTATGCGTTTTTAAGTATATTGGTAAATATACTTTCACGGCACCCATTTAAAGTGTGTAATAAATAATAATTAAACGATTTTTGTCTCGTCTGCACGGTTCGAAATCCGAATGATTAAAATTTAAAACTATATACAATTCTATATAACGTCGTATAATATTATATAAATAATAATAATAATAATAACCGTTTACAATTGGAATACACGCGCAATTTACTCTACAAAATATCCATATATGTATTTTTTTTTACACTATCACTTATCAGCCATCGCAGTAAATGTTCGTAGAATCAGTATATATATGTATAGTGTATAGTATAAGATACTATATATAATATATATATATATAATGTTTATACGTGTTTTTTAATCAACCGGCTTAGTCATTTGATTTTAATCTAATTTTCAGAAGGTAAATAAAAATAGATATATATATATCATAAAAGATTTATGATTAGGACGAGGTATTGGAATTATTGCGCATTCGTATAATGTATGTATAATCGTAATTCGTATTATTCATACACGTGGTGCGTACGTTTACGCGTGTATCATCTTATATACATACTCAGTCACATAATACGTAATAACGTCCCATGCATTCAGCATTGATTCGTGCTCAGTTTATACCAGTGGGGGAGGTGTTATCGTATCATGCCGTATTTTATTAAATTTCATAGGATTAATTTCTGAAAGTACGAACTAAATCAATAACGTTCACTATTATAGTTATTGTACTAATCAGTAATGACGACTATAGGGTTGAGGACTTTTTTCACATTTGTTCAGATTTTTTTTTTAATTTCAAAGAAATCGGTCTATTTATATTATAATCGTCATAATAACTGTGACATTGTGGGCCCAACGCGTCGCGTCGCCCGCCCGCGGGCTGTTCCGTATTCGCTTAGCGTTCTTTCTGACTATTTTTTTTTTTTGCCCGGCTCCTAAGGGTCGTACCGTGATGTCGAATGGCCTTCTTTAAGAATTGGGCAATCAAACGGAAAAAAAGAATTTTTCAAATCCGAATGGTAGGTATAGTTCCAGACAAACTCTTCAGCTTTATTATTATATTAGTATAGATTATATGTGTACCTACAGTATGCGATTGCGCCGCCGGACAAAACGAAACGTTATAGGACAGCGTTCCCGCGCGAAAAACCAGAGGGGACGTATGCTGGAAGGGACGGCGGCGGCCGAAGTCGGATCTAAGACGTTTGCAGGCCTGCACGGGGTGCGGGAGATAGAAGATACGCGCGCACCGCTCACAACCTGCACACAGGTGCGCCGCACGGCTGGCCTCCCGCGTGACACAAAGGAAATCGCGCGACGACGACACGGACGGTGTGTGTGTGTGTGTGTGGTGCAAAGGGACCAAGCGCGCAACGCGTATTATTGGGTCAGTCGGCCATCGATCGGCCGCCGCGGCTTATAGTGCGGAGCACATGCATATATTTCACACACACACACACACATTTACACGATGTAACGCTGTCCGCGGGGGTCGGATGCGGCGCGTGCTTGTCGTCCCGCGCGCGCGCGTGGCAGGGCGGCCGCGGTGGGTTGCGGTATTGGAGGTCAACGTGTGAATTCGCGGAACGGATTCTATAAGGGTATACGAAAATAACTGTGGCGCGCGTTGCTTCGCACACCCACGGCGGGTGCACGGGCACCGCGATTGCGCGTATTATAATCTTTGACGAACACGATCTTCAAACGATACGTATTATTATTTGTGTTTATTAGTTTTCTACTTCCCTAAGGAGCAGTCTTGTAAAAAATACTGTATTTAAACACTTTTTAAAAAAGTATTCGCATAAGAAATACATATACAACTACTAGTATTTAAATACTTTTTTAAAAGTATTTTTTACAAGACTGCCTAGGAGGCGAAAATAATATATATAACTGCATATACACGTACGCGGCTATATTGCATGTGGGACGGTATAAAAAACGGTTTTCCCGAGTCGTGAGTTTTACGTTGCAGTGGTTGAAGTGGAGGGGGTGATACTACCGCTCCACTTTCTTTGTTTAAAATTATTCATCCGTCTTGGATTTTGAAAAAATCATTTTTTTTTTTTTTGTAATTATGATTGTATAGAAGTTATTGTTACGGTTGCCTAATTTTTTTTTTAGAAACATATCTTTGAATCATTTTTTTTTCTCATAAGAAATATTTTGTTTTCTAAAATGTTAACATATAATATCTAAACGCCACTTAATCGCCATCGCAAAAAAAAAAAAAAATTAGGTTCTCGTCATCGAGGTTAATATATATAGGGCCGGTGTTGAGACTTTTCTTTTTCGGCTTATTATTTTTCAGCAATATGATGGGACCTTTTACAACTCCCTCCTCTCCCTTCAAAATTTGAAATGACGACACTGTTTTCATCCCCCGTCCCCACTTATTTCGACCATTAACCCGGGAAAAACGTTTCAAAAAAAAATCATAAACAATTCCAAAAAGCGGAGAAAAAAAAAACCCCGTTCATCGGTGGCGGGAACGATTTCGCGTACAAAGCAGTGCAAACGGCGCAGTGCGTGCGCAGAGCGAACGATCAGAGTCCGGGACGTGGTCACACTGGCGCCGCGTACACCGACCGCGAGAGGACAAGCATGCGCACGTACGCGTCGCGCGTTTTACAAAGGCAATTTTTTACTACGGCGGCGTAACGTTGTGCGGTGCGTACGTTACTACTACGCACGCTCGTAGGCGGAGACGGTGGTGGTGGACGGTTACTATAATATCGCCTCGTCGCGTCGGTAGAGCGAGAGAGAGACGTAAGACCGCGGACCGCTCGCGTCAATTGTGGTACCGTCCTTGTCGCACAGCCGCCGACGCCGTTTCAATCAATTGTGAAACAACGGCACGACGCGCACCGTACACCGTAGGTGATGGGTGGGGTGGGTGAAGGGGGCGACGACGACCACCACCGCGGCGGTACGCACGCACTGTATACACGCGCGCGCGCGAATCGCTTTGTATACGACGACTCTGGGCCGCCGCCGCCGCCGCCGCCGTCGTGTGACGCCTGAGCCCCGTCGATTCTGCTGCTGTGTTGGTCTGTCGGGCAGCACAGTACCGCCGCCGTAGAGGCTCGTCGTACGTACACTCGCGTAGTTGTTTCTCTCTCTCTCTCTCTCTCTCTCTACTCGTCGTCCGTGTTACGTTGTCCCACTGTTGTACTCGTATACTACTATTGTGTGTACGCCGCCGTCCGTCTCGCGTAGCGCAAGCGCGCGCTCCATCCGTTTTTTTTTTTAACCCTCCGCCGTGCGAGTATACGGTCTTTCTCTCTCCGTTCTACGCTATAACGTAGATAAATTTTTTTTTTTGTTTTTCTGCCATTCCTTCTTATAGTTCAGTGTGTGTGTCCGCCGAGATCTGCACCGGCCGCGTCTCGCGTGTTATTAATAATAGTGAAATCGAGTGAATAATACTTTTTTTTTTTTTTATCTCGAGAGGGTAGAATTTTTTTTCCCTCCCCTCTTCTCTTTTTTCGACGACGACACCGTGTCATTATTGTAATAATAATAATAATAATAACGTTTCCGTCATGTCGTCGTCGCTACGCGGCGGCGGCGGCGGCTGCGGCGGACGTCGTTCGTGGTGCCGTGGTCGCCGAACTCCGCCGGCGGCGGACCGGCCAGCAGCAGTAGCCGTAGTCGGCGGTCGCCGTTGTCCACCAGCAGCAGCAGCAGCAGCATTCATCCCGGCCGTCAACCGTCAACGGTCTTCGTCGTCGTCGTCGTCGTCGTAGATCCGTCGTGGCGTCCACCACGCAGCACCGCCATAAACGGGGTATGTAATAATTCTTTTTTTTTTTTTTTCTACACGACCCAAGACGAACGGCGCCGTTCTTTTCTCTATTTATTTTGGCGGTCTCCGTTTTTTTTTTACAGTCGATTCGCGTATTACAATATATATGTATATTATATACGTGTGTACGCATAGTATTCGGGGGATTCATTCATCCTTTGTTCCCGCGAGCCAATACCTCTCTCTCTCTCTCTCTCTCTCTCTCTCTCTGATCATCTGTTGCGCTAGCGAGTGGCCAGAGCGCCTCCGCGTTTCGTCGTGTGATAACGCGTCCTCGCGGAGATGATAACAGCGCGCGTAGTCGCGGTGTCGTTGGGTACGGCGGGCGGGGGAGGAGGAACGTTTCGATACGGTGTGACACATCGTACAACGTCCCTCCGCGTGCTGATCGTTCTCGAAAATCGGTGGACAATCCCTCCGGGGATCACACCGAATGTGGTTCGGCCAGTGGAAAGCGTTCGTTCCGATCGTCGCGCATCGATGGTGTGTGCGCGCGTTTACACCGAAGAACCGAATTCGCACGTTTTCTTAGTGGACTCGGGAAATGACGGATACCGTCGGTCATGAATCGGCTAAAATAATTACGACGAAAACCGTCTTTGGCCTCAACCTTCAGTTTTAGATTTGTATCTCGTGCAAACACGCTTGCACCGTATTTGTTTTTAATGAATTTTTTTCTTTACGCAAGGTCAATAACTATTCTCATTTTTCCGGCGAATAAAAAACAAAAAAAACGTAGGTGTACTATTTTTTTTATATATTTAATAATTACTTTGTACGAAAGGGGTTTTTTTTTTTACTTAATACAATCGATTTGAAATTAGACAGGTACTTCGTTTTTTGTCAAATACGATTAAAAGTTGTTTTCCATCATTCGATTTGTAATCGGTAACAACTCTGCGTCTCTGCTGCCGGTAGGTATGGGTGCGTGTGGTATGCGTTTTAAAACGCACCGCCACAGCAGTGTATGTATGAATCCGGTTGTGTACGAACAACTCGACTACCTAACCGCAAACCGGTCTGCGCCATATTAGATGTTTACGGAAAGATATCGAATCGCTGAATCCGGTTAAAAATCAATTCGCGGACAGATTGTTTGGTTTTTTCTCCGTTATCGCCACCTTATATCGCGAGTGTTTTTTTCAATGTTTTTATTTTATTTCTTCTGCCTGTTAAAAGTCAATAGAATTGTTTGTGAATTAATCGGTAGATTTATAAATAAATATGAAGTTCAACTAGTTTTTTTTTTTTTTTCATGTTATATTACTCGCGCTCTTAAATATGTACCCGCATACTCTACCGTCACAAATTACTAGGTAGATAGAATACATTTTTTTTTTTTTTTTAAATAAATATTATATTAACGTACATCTGTGTTCACACTATTGCCAAAATTCAAATTTATTATGCAAGCGACTGTTCATTGTTGTAGAGAGATATCATTCGAGTTCTAACCAATTAAATAAAATGTGTTTATAGTATAAACTTTATACCGTGTAGATTCAATTTTCATTTATAATTTTGTTTTTCTTCTGTTTATTTAATTATAGATTTTTCGTTTGTCCAACAACTGTTGTTGAAAATACAACAAAAACACTTGTAAATAGTAATGCGTAATCACTTGTACTAGGCACCCAATCATTTTTTTAGATTGATTATAATATTTATAATATAAGATGTACTGATTTAAATTGTTAACCCGTAGGTGATATGTATAACTGTTAAATTTGCGGTATCCCCTATTTTGTCGTCGTCGGATGTCTTATACGTATATGTATATGATTTTTATTATTTAATTTTAAAATTGTGTTTATTCAGTTGCGAAATACCTGAAACGTATGTAATACCCGACATATTTTTGTAGCGTATGCAATTTTATATCTAATTATTATTTATTATCCTCGATTTATGAATATTCAATTTTAATTTCAAACGAGTATGCGTAATTACAATTTACACACCATCATATTATTTTTCGGTGAATTTGTATAACTTGTAATTTTTATTTTATTTTTTTGATTACAATATGTGCTCTCTTCATTATTAGACAATTGATATTTTAAAACGGTATAGTCTTAATGTAGTAGGCGGACAAGAGGTATCTAATTTTAAAATAATAGTGTTAGTTAAGTATGAACACTCGATATAATTATTTGTTAAAATCGGTGTTCAACACCACCTGACCTACTCGTTTTGTTGTTATTATTATTATTATTACTATTAGTGTTATTTATCAATCGTAATTCGTAGTCAGTTCTGGGGGTTAAGTCAATACTCACTGTATTTTGTATATTTTGTTTTAAAAAAATATATATATAAAGTACATTCACGTTTTTATGAAGTAGCGTTTTAGCGCACGTAGTAATTTACAAAATTTAAGCAAACAAAAAAAATTGTTAATCACGCAAAAAAATCTTATTTAAAATTTTCTCAAGCACTTTTGTTGTACATTTTAGAGAGTAGGCATGTTGCCATCGCCTGTCGGAGGTATTCGGTTATTGAGTTCTTGAATTAAATATTGTGTTCCTTTTTTTTTTCAATTTGTACGATTTTATAGTTCATATTACAGTATATTAATATTTGTAATTATTTACCGTATATCACATTTATTTTTAAATACAAATTTTAATACTCGGGCATATTTACATTTTTTTTTTCTTTCTAATTAACAGTTTAGTATTTACTCAACTACGGATATACTATATTGTCTCATATACCTCTCACTTACATGTAGGTGTGATATTAAACATATGTCCGTAGTAGTAATGTATAAAATCCTGTACGGACAGTTAACGCTAGCATCATAATTCATAATATAGATTTAATACGGCTCGGGCCTCGGGGACTTGACTCGAAAGCTCTACAGTGTATTATAAATTGATTATTTATTTGTAGCAGTGTAAATATATTAACGACATTCATTCCATTATCTTCTTTAATAATTCATATAATAAAATCACAAGGTACATATTATTTATTGTGTATTGGAATACTTATTTCTGTAAATTAAATAATGTATAAACTATTTCAATATCTATACACTTGTTTTAGTATTATAAAAAATAATTATTTTGTGTTTAGTTGAGTGTGAATCGACTAAGTACATTGTAATTAAGCAAAGTCACTGTTGAAAATTATAATACATGGATTCTTTATTTTCGACAGATTTAGAGAGATGAGAGATTGCGGACAGACGTACACTGAAATAAACCAACTAATGAATCCACATGACACCATGGACTTAGTCAACTGTCGTCCTAACATCACAGTCAATGTAAATAATAACAACAATAACCAAACTACAGTTAAAAAATTGCCAAAGAAACGAAAATTCGATTTGTCTCAACTCGAGGAATGCGATCCTGTTTCCGATCCATTACCGCCTGTCCCAAAACAATGCAATACCAGTTGTGTGGCCAGCGTTGTTGTTGTACCCCCTCAGTCTATGGCTGTTGATTATTCTAGACTCGATGGGTTTGATCATCGTCCTAACTATGCCGATGTACCAGTAATCGTTGATGATCATTTCGAGCAAAACGAAGAGCCTTCGTACATAAATGGACACGACGAAACATCGAGACTTGACGTCGATTTACAAGAATGGACTAATCATAGAGTGTTGGCTAAAAAAGATGGAGTTTATTTGCCCGGTTTAATCCGACAGGCGACATCGAATGGTGATGTGTGGATAGAATTCGATTATTCTGATGAAGGCCAGCGATACGTTTCATTCAAAGATGTTTTGAATACTAGCAAATATGATGTTATCAGTGACGCTAGTCCTTCTTTAAGCCAAGTAAGTTGTAAAATAGTAATTTACTTATTTAATAATAATATATGCCAAACGGCATTTTTGATAAATACAATAAGGAATAGTATTGAACATTTCGCATGCACTAACTAAATTTTTTCCAAATACGTATAGGTAATTAATTTTGTATTTGGAGAAATATCGAGTTAGCCCTCGGATTTTTTTTTTTTAATTATTATTTTTTAGTAGTTAGGTATACGTTTTTTAATCAAAACTTAAAACTTAATGTGATGGTACATTATAATTATTAATTATTATATCATATTATATGATTATATTATTTTTGTATTCACTGAAAATAATTTATTGCTTAACATTATTTGTAAATAGTTTAATACTAATGTACAAATATTTAAGTAGAATATTGCATCGATTTTAAATTGGAAATTAGAAAATTTAAAGTTTCATATGATGATATATTGTGGCATGCATGATCTAAAATGATTATTCATTTTGTATTAGCTCTAACTGAAAACTGGTTATTATTCCTTAACATTATTTGTAAATAGTTTGATACTAATGCACAAATATTTAAGTAGAATATTGCATTGATTTTTAAATTGAGAATTGAAATTTAGAAGAATTTCATAATATGATGATGATATATTTTGGCATATATGATCTAAAATGATTATTCATTTTGTATTAGCTCTAACTGAACATTTTTTTAACATTATTTTATTAATAGTTTAATATGCTAATGCATAAATACTTCAGTAGAATATTGCACAGATTTTAAATGTAATTAAATTGTTAATTCTCGTATGATGATATGTTATGGCATATATGATTTAAAATGATTATTCATTTTGTATTAGCTCTAACTGAACATTTTTTAACATTATTTTATCAATAGTTTAATATGCTAATGCATAAATACTTCAGTAGAATATTGCACAGATTTTAAATGTAATTAAATTGTTAATTCTCGTATGATGATATGTTATGGCATATATGATCTAAAATGATTATTCATTTTGTATTAGCTCTAACTGAATTTTTCTTAAACATTATTTTATCAATAGTTTAATATGCTAATGCATAAATACTTCAGTAGAATATTGCACAGATTTTAAATGTAATTAAATTGTTAATTATGATGATATGTTATGGCATATATGATCTAAAATGATTATTCATTTTGTATTAGCTCTAACTGAATTTTTCTTAAACATTATTTTATCAATAGTTTAATATGCTAATGCATAAATACTTCAGTAGAATATTGCTTTTAAATGTAATTTATTAAATTGTTATGTCTCGTATGATGATATTTTATGGCATATATGATCTAAAATGATTATTCATTTTGTATTAGCTCTAACTGAAAAAAAAAAAAGGACTCTTTAGTATAATATATTTATATAATGTGCATTATTAATTATATAATAGTGGCAGAACTTATTATGTCTCTTTTGTATTTAATATTTATACTTTGTTATTGTAGGTTAATATTGGCGCTAGAGTATGTGTTCGTATCACTTGTTCCCAACAACCTGACGAAGGTCATATGGTTTCTCGAGTATTTATCGAAGGCGTTGTACACAAAATAATTACAAACCCTGTGAGATTCGTTGTAAACGTTGTGTCTAACAATGAAGAATACATCGTCAAAAGAGCAGATCTTCGCTTGCTGTTGCCACCGTGGTGGGATGAGCTTGAACATGGTGCACCTAATGGTCATATTCCATTGATACGAGAGCCTACACCTCTTGCAACTAATGAACAGACTAATTATTATCAAAACCCAGTAACTTCTCCTTTACCGCCTATAAACAATCGTCATTTTGATGACTTTTGTGAAAGTGATGATGATCTTCGGCGAGAAGATATATTATTTATGTCAGATGCTGGTAAGTTTAATATAAAAAATCATTCAAATATAATGTTCGAAATTTGGTTTTTAATACATTCATTTTTAATGTAATATTCACTTTCACTTTTTTTAATGTTAATTATATTGAATTGCAGTAGTATACATTTTATTATTTTATAGCAAAAAAAAATGTTAATTTTAAATAGTTCTAACGTTACTTTTACTATTATGCTTTTTATTGAAATTTCTATAGACATTTTGCATTTAAATTTTCTAATGTTTAAATTAATTTTTATATTTTATATATAAATGTATGGGGGCTTTCTTTTGTCAGTATAGTACAATTAGTACTGGTTATGAAGTGTGAACTATCTGTTAGAATAACATTAAAACAATTTTCTTACAATTAAATTCCTGCACATATAAATAATCATATTAAATGTGTATTTTTTTTTCTATTTTTTATTAGTATCTCTAAGTTGTTGGCTTATATTTTTAGATGCTGGGAAATTGTCGGGAAGTAGTAAGAGAAGCAGTATGCAAAGTAGAGGTAGCACATGTAGCATGTTGGATCATGGTAGTACTACGCCTAGGTCAACTCCAGCTACTCCAAGATCTCAGATTACATCCCCTCATAAATATAAGAAAGGTGATATTGTAACAACGCCAAGTGGAATTAGAAAAAAGTTTAATGGAAAACAGTGGCGGCGATTGTGTTCAAAAGAAGGTTGTTCAAAAGAGTCTCAGAGAAGAGGATATTGTTCTCGACATTTGAGCTTAAAAGGCAGTAGTTTAAGGTCTTGTGCTTCAAGTAGTACGAGCTTTACGAGGTAAATCGTATACATACAAAAAATATTATACACATATACAATCGTTTAAAATTAACTTTATAAACAACTTTTAGGGGAAATCGAAGTACCATAGATGGAGACGAAACGTCACGGGAATCTCAGACTTCTCCCAGTTTTTCTGAACGACGATTGGCCGGGCGCTTCGATCACGATGAAACAGAAGCTGCCAACATGCTTGGTATACAACGTAATAATTAATCTTTTCAAACTGTTTAACTTCACGATAGATATCTATATTTAAAGAATGTTTTCATTTCTATAATTCGGCTATATTTTAACAGTTAAAATTGTTATTTAAATAGTATCGTTAGGAAGTTCAAGATCAGGAACTCCATTGTACTCTTCACCTTGTCCATTGGGTAATAACAGCACACAATCGCCACTCACGGTTGGTTCCCGTCAAAATATGTTCCTACCCATCATTTTGCCGGTAAATCAAAATTATCCATCTTCGACACCTATTGGAAATGGACGTGCCACTCCACCCGCCATTAACAGTAACCTTAATAATCAGTTCAAACAACAACAACTTGTAAAGTATGAAAATTAATATATTGTTCATTAATATATTTTCAATATGTAATAATACTGATAGTAAACAAAAATGTTTGTTTACAGGCCAGAATTATTGAGACCGAACACACAACACAGTTTACACGAATCGATGCCGACATCCAGTCAAACTAGTGTCATTCGAATTTCACCGCATACGATACAGCCGAAACCGAGTATTGCTGTCAATACTCAGGCACAAGTGTGTTGGGGGGGCATTGCGTTGTCTCCTCAGCAACAAGCCAAGCACGCAAACCAACAACCAACAGTACAATGGCAAGTCGAAAGGCATCCGAGTGTGGTGGTGTCATCTCAACAACACGGTCATATATTAGAAAAAGCTTTGACCACTGTCGAAATGGTTTGTAACGTAAACAACATATTAATACTGAATGGAATCTAATTTTATTTTTTAAATTATTCCTGTTTAATAGAATGGTGGCAGTGATGCTTACAATCGTATTTGTGAAAATAATGAAGTTTTCGTTCGTGACAATAATAATATCGTTTTTCAAGAATCTGTGATAAAAAAAGAACCGCCTGTGACTAGTATACCTTTTTCACAACATTTAATACATAATACTGGATATCATCAAGTAAAATTAACTTTATAAATCGAATATTTGATTAAAAAAAATGTATATTTATATATAATTGTTGCTGTTATTATTATTTTAGCGGGTACAAAACATTCCAAGCTCAATCACAACGCCCTCAGTAGTCACTAAACACAATTACACTACGCTCCAGAATGAATATCATGATTATCAGAATAAGTCTGTGCTTCAACAAGTCATAGTCCACCCTACTGAATTGCTACCTGTATTGCCCATCATGGACGAAAGAAAAGAAGATCCACCTGAACCTACTTCAACTCTCCCAAGTAATTCTATTTTATAATTTAATTGCGAATTTATGCGTATGCTATAATTATTGGGTAATATTTAATTTTAGATAATGACAATGGAAATTTAACCGTTTATTCTTGGGATACTTTGTTGCCAATACTAAATTCCGAAGAAATAGTCCATTCAAATAATGCGATCGTGCCAAAATCTCTTACTCCTCCATTATCGGCTCCGCCTATTTTAACTCCACCACCTGCCGAATCTCCGGATGTTGATGACGATGATGTATTTGAACAAGAGCCCATCGATGCCGATGATCAAAATGCCAACACAGCAGCTGGAAAACGCAGAACTCAGTCTCTTGGTTCTTTACAAAACACGAAAGAATCACAAAGTCCACTGATAAAAGCTAAAGATCGTATAAGACGACCAATGAATGCTTTTATGATATTCAGCAAGAGGCATAGGGCACTTGTTCACCAGCGACATCCGAATCAAGACAATAGAACAGTTTCAAAGATTCTTGGAGAATGGTGGTATGCGTTGGAACCTGATCAGAAACAAAAATATCATGAATTGGCTTCTGAAGTTAAAGAAGCTCACTTCAAAGCGCATCCTGAATGGAAATGGTGTAGTAAAGACAGAAGAAAGTCGAGTGGTAGTGGTCGGTCTAAATTGGGATCTACTGATGAACATACTTCATTGGATCATGATCCTACAGTTGAAACGACTATAGAAATGTCCGATGAACAAAAAGTTCAAGAAAAAAAAGACGCGGACGTGGAAATGAAAAACGATTCAGAAGACGAACAAATGGTTAGTATATTTTATTTTGTCTGTAAACGATTTTTTAGTCATATACTTATATTAATTATAAATTTATATACACTTCATTAAGGTGGTTGCTGAAAGTAGTGAAATAGATTTAAAGTGTAAAGAAAAAGTAACAGATTCCGATACAGAATCTCAAAGTGATGCCGAGCCATTGCTCGAAAATAAAACGTTTCCTCAACAACGGTTTAGTCCTGTGAAATCTACCAGTTCTAATGAAGTGACATGTCGACCAAAGCCTATAAAAGCTAGGTAAATTGAATATATTTTTTTTTTAATCAAGATATTTGAAATATGTTTTATAGTAGTCTATCGGTAATCTGGCAGATACCAGTTCAGAGGACTGCCGGATTTTCAAAAACTTTAGATTATTGGAGGTTTATTTAAAAAAAGCATTTTTATAGTAAAACCTTATGTTTATTGCATAAAATATTTAATGTTTTCATTGTTTTTTTTTTTATGTTATGAATTGTAACAATGCCTACTCCAAATTCATTAGCGAGGTTCATTAGCTTTTCGTTTTTTTTTTTAATACTATTTAAAATTATGCGTTTCTCAACTAGAGATAAAGTTTTATATTTTCGTTTTCTATGGACATTTTTCATTTAATTAACACCGAGAACAAAATTAATTATTATTACTTTAATTAATTATTATGTGTATTCTATTTTTTTCTTTTTTCAGATTGGTTTCTACGAGCTCTACAGATTCTAAGTATCAACAAAAGACGGTTAATTCGCGAGAACCAACAACGCCGATTTTGTATCCATATCATTCTCCCATTAATCCTGTTGGTGTTTCACCATTTCAACCTACTGGCGGTGCGTTTAAATTGATGCCGGCTTCGCCAAAAATTAAAAATCCTCCTGATCAATTCCCTCAACAACAAACTTCAGAACCTGCTTGGACGTCGTCCGCGTCTGAAACTTGGAATCAAACAAAACTGATCAACACTAATGCTTGGGCAGCGTCGACTGCTGAATGGAACAATAACAAACCGACGACTACGGCAACAGTCAACAAACCAACGACTACGACGACAGTTAACTCAAAAATTGTCGTTACACCATTGTCACAGCAGAATATATTTCATTATACTTCTTCGCCAAACAAAGATAACGAACAAAAACCTGCATGTTCTGTTAGACAAGTGATTGGCGGACGTCCTGTATTGATACAAACTGCCGCCAAACAGTTGTCTGGCTTTCAGCAACAATCATTGACTTTTGCGTTCTTAAATTCTGGAGATTCTGCTACTTCATTAGTCACTAATTTGTTAGTGGCCAAAGGTAATGATGGTGGAAATCCGTCGACAAGGAATAACGAAACAACCACTGTACAATATTTGATACCTGGCCGACTACCAAATATCTATTTACCACAGCAAGCATATACAAGTATAATATAAAATAACAATTGTTAATAGTATATATTAATTTTGATAAATAATTTATTTCCTTGTAGATACATCATCCAGTCAACCGCAATGTGTTAAGTCTACACAAGCGTCTACCGTCATCGTCAGTACTAATAATAATCCGTTGGTTATCAATACTAAGTAAGCACCAAAAATATACAAAATTTCAACAATTCAATTTTAATTATTTTGAAAATCAACTTAAAATATAAAAATAAATCTAATCATCTTTATAAAGATTTATACGTTTATTTTGACATTATTTTCAGTGATGCTGGAACTTCAACCAATATTTCAGGTAATTTATTGTCAAGAAAAAAATATTCTACTATGAGTAGATTTAATCTTCTATGTTGAGCATTTATTGTAAAATAATTTTTTATTCATTATAGAAAAACGAGATCCAGACATCGTAATACGAGCTGATAATAATGAGAATTTGATGTCTTTTGAGAAGTCACAATACGCCAATGCTGAAGAAAAGGGTTCACCTATTATATTTGATTTTAAAGACGACAGTGCCAAGGTAAATTTAAATAAGAATTATAATGATAAAGTGTGTATTAATTTTTAAAAATTTTATTTTAGGACGAAACAGCAAAAAACGATATAGAAGAAAAGCCATTTGTTCTTGCTCCTACCCCAGCACAATTAGGCAAAGCTCCCCTACAGAGAAGACAGTCAATGGGTAAGTAGTGATTGTTTAATAATAAGAGTGAAAATGTCATACTGTTCATATTAATTGTATAAAATATAATATAATATAATAAAACTTAATTTCCTCGTTTGCATTAATTGTAGTATCTTCAAGTCAAGACTCATTGCCAAACTCTCTACCTGATAAAGATTCTGACATGATTGAAGACGTAGTCGAAGATATTCCGATATCACCTTCGGCCAAACGCAGTTTTTTCAAAAAGAACATTGAAGATGGCATGGATCGTGTTTTAGAACAAGTGAACTTTGAAATGAAATTCTCTTCGTTACCACAGTTCAAACCTGACGAATGTAATTCCCCGAGTGCAATATCAGTACCGTCCAGTCCCCATGTATTCAATGCTCAAACATTCCGCAAGAAGCAATTACCAGATTGCGACGCTCAGGTGGAAACGCCTAAATCGTCGGGAAAGCTTGTGGGAAATACATTCTTTGGTCCAGATTTTAATCCAGAAGCGTACAAAGGAGTATTGGAACAGGAAGACATGGTAGCCGCTTCGCCTAGAACGCCTAAAACGCCTAGTGGAAGAAACGACAATTCAGCAGCAGAAAAGGGACACCGTAAGATGTTAGAACAAAGAAGACAGTTGGTTATGACACTGTTTCATGAGCAAGGCATGTTTCCTTCTACAGTATCAACAACGACATTTCAGGTAAACACTAATTCACGTACAGTACATACGCAATGTATGTAATATTAATATTATTAATAAGTAATAACATACAAATCAACTTCTATTATTTTAATTTATAACCGTGTAAAATATCATTTACTATTTATGATGCTGTTTGAAATTTAATGTATTAAATTATATATAACTCATTTCAATGATTGAACTTTTCAACTAGTTTTTTTTCCTCTAAATGTCTATTGTGAAGTCCTATTAAAGTATAAATACATATATTTTTTCAAATTTTGACTTACATAAATAGTCAATAACCGATTTCGTTTTATTTCAGACTAATCACGCCGATATTTTCCCTAATAAATCATCGTTACAACTCAAGATACGAGAGGTACGTCAAAAGCTCATGGCCCAAAACACACTAACTCCGAGTAGTGCAAGTGCTTTAAACAGTCCTAATGATTCGTCTACATCCAATACTCCAAGTAAGAATTTACGTTTCTACAAGGAGCTCTTTTACTAGACTGAAATTTCAACAAAAATATCTAGAACAGTAACTACTAATGAGGTGACTATATAAAAACAAAACAAAACAAAAATGAAAAGGTCTAAAATCAAAAATTATATGTACACAAACACACACCTGTATTTCTCGAGTTATATAATTGTAAATCTTCGTTGTTTTACATAATTTTAAGTTAAATTCAAAACAAATAAAAATATTGAATATTAAAAAAAAAAAAATTATTGTTGATATTCAATATTTGTTTTATAATAATTTATGTACGTAATGTAAACTTATATAATCTTGATACGAATAATTTTGCAGCACAACCATCATTTTGAGACAGATATCTTGGGACACACAAAAAAAAATTTTAGGGAGTAACATATATTGAAAATTTGGAGCTGACAAACTTATAGGTTTTCCGTTTTCATTGTATATCGAAACTAATATCATTAAAAATGTTGTTTAATTTGGAACATTAACTGTTATTTATGTAAATATTTAAAATTATTAAACTACCAATAGTATATTATTTCACTATTTATTCAATTAGTCTTAATTCAATCAGGATAATATAAATATTAGTTTATATGGAATGTGGTGTTTGCTGTAACCAGTGGGTTATACTCGCATCTGATCTGAAATAACCTGCCAAGTTCTTGGTTACTCCAGAAAAATTAAAAAAAACTATTAGTTTACTAACATTTAATCTTATGGTTTTAAAAATTAACTTGATTGTTTTATTTTTAAGGTTCCTCCACGATGCCGCCTTCTCAACAAACTCCCAGCGTTATGACATCAAGCTAACAACTCATTCACGCCGTGAATGTCGCGTCCTTAAACTTCAGGTCGCTCTGAACTTTTAAAATTAAATTAATAGATTCATATTGTATAATAATAACACGACTGTTGTTTAATATTTGTTTATGCAAATGTCAATAATTTATTGATTATCTTTTTTTAACGAAATTGATGAATATTAGAGTAAGTACTGAGCATAGTATCTATACATTTTGTTAGTCTTGTACAATGTTATTACGTAGGTACTAATAAATAGGGTAAAGAATTAATGAAAATATATTAAATTATTTATTAATAAATAGACTGAGGTTGAGACTCGCTTATATAATAAATAAATGTTAAATGGCGCAAACGTTATTTGTTTTTAGACACTGACATTTAATATAATCCTTACCTCAACTGTTTGATTATTGTTATAATATTATAGTCACACATAACATATTACATAGCGTGTGTATTAACCTAATTATAATAATAACGTCGATCTCTAAAACTCTCAATAGATACATCCACCACCACCACAAAAGTCTTTCAGAACTTATTTTAATCGCTTTAAGTGTTTAGTTTACGCACATTCGTTATTATTATTATTTTAATTACTACTATTATTATGTATATTTTTCTTTTTTTACTTAGTGTTTATTTATATTGCGCTTAATATTATATATGTATATATTATAATTATATATTATATCCGTGCCATAGACTTAAAAATGGTTATAAATTTTATTTTAAATCGTTCAATATTATATTCTGAGATGCGTAAATTCCATTTTGGGTTTTTGGTCGTTTGGAAATTATTATATATATATATTTTTTTTTACTACATTTTATGATTATCAAAAACGTCATTAATGGTCAACGAATGACTCAAAACGTTGTTTAAATCGCGTTTTATCGTTTATTACAACGCCAAATTAATATACGACTGTATAACTAGTTTTATTGTTTGTGATGCATTCTTAAAATCGAACTTTTAAAACTACTAACATTTAATTTTAAAGTATAAATATTCTTATATTATATTTTGGTAATTAAAAATAAAAATGAGATTATTGATTTAAACTATTATTGTACTTAACATTTTTTGTTTTTTTGTTTTTCGTATTCATAAATATATATATATATATATATATATATATCCATATCTATTGTATTTGGGTACCAGATATGTATTTATATATAATCCTTAAATAAAAAGAAATTTATCCAAAAAAAAAAATCTTGCCCATGTCAGAGAAAAGAGTATATTTTTTTATAGATGAAATTTTGATCAAATAAACAGTTATTTTAATTTAAAAGTATGTAAGTGCCATTATGTAAAAATGAAAACAAAAAAATGTAATAAATTTGTTTTAAAATGCTGTTTTGCTCAACAAAAATGCATTTGTTATGTTAGTTTTTTTTCACGGGTACTCTTTGCGTTAGTACAATTAAAAACCAATTATAATTATTATTATTATTATTTTTTTTTTTTATGTATTATTATTTAGTACGGAAAATAAACAGTTTTATTAGTTATTTAGATAAAACAAAAGAAAATTGTATTGTATGTTATTTCGTATACTCGTACAGTGTTAAATTATTTTTAAGTTTTATGCAAAATAGTCTATGTGTTATGTATACATATATATATGTGTGTGTGTGTGTGTGTGTGTGTGTGTGTAGGTTACAATCCTTTGGATTTCTGTTCATCTTATCAACACAAAAGAATGAAATTAAAACGTACCGATTAACAATTGATTCATTCATTCTTAATCAAGTATATTTTTCATATTTTATAATACCGTTGACGAGTTGTAATGAAAATCATCTATCCTGTATCATTTTAAAAATGTGAATTAAAATTTATTTACAATTATTAATCTGACCTAACCTATTATTATTATTATAATTGTGCGTAAACACAAACTAAATTGTAAATTGTTTGAAAAAAAATTATAAATGTACGATAATGTCTGAATTAATTATATATATATATATATAAATCGTTTATAATAATATTTTGTTTGTTTTAAAAAATTATACTGTTAAAAATTCTGAATGGAAAACAGATGTATAATATTGGTTTATTCAACATTCGCTTGAAACGATACTGTTATAATTTTTTTTTTTCTAATATAAATCGCTTTACTGTTTTATATTAACATATAATAATATGTTAATTAAACCGTCAAAGTTAATATGTATAATTAACATCCGTTTGACTTCTACCATTTTAATCGCACACATTTCTTTTCTGTCTCGTAGCATATGCTATACGCTTTCGGTTAATTTTTTAAAAAATAACATATATTTATATATATATTATATTTTAATTAATTCTGTAGTACAGTGGGTAAGAATTTTTATTTTAATTATGGGGACCACCTGTTGTGTATATGTAACAATTGAAATTATTAACCCTAAACGTGTATTGTTTGTTTTAAAAAAAACTTTTTCTTCTAAACTTTTTTTTTTTTGTTAAATCTTTATTATTATTTTAATGTTATATAAATACTATATTTTAATCGACAATGTCTAATTTTTTATTATTATTTATTTTTCTCTATTTACAAAATTGACTTTCTATTATTATTTTAGTCCCTTTTTTCTACGTTACTAGTTATTTTTAATTACGATATAATATATTTTAAACAGAAAAAATGCAAATATTATACTTAATAAGTTGTTGTTTAGTCAGAAATTATAGTTTTAATTTATCGATTTTTTTTTTTTATCGATTATATATATATATATAAATTACCAATTAAAAGTAATAATATATGATGACGATCGTGTCCGATTTATGAATATATATATATGTATTGTATTATTTATCATTTACTTAATTATATATTAAAAAAATGAAATAATGTATCTGTTGTGTGTTGTATTGTATTCCAGTCGTTGATGCAAATCTGAATATTATAATATTCTTATTGCCAACAACTATATAGTTGTTGTATCTGTATAATAATTTGGAAGACTTGAAACGTGCTTAAAACTTGTAAATGTATGTTAACGATTGAATAAATGACGTCGTTCGTGTAGGAAATAACTATGTTCATAAATTATTCACTTTTTGTAAAATAATCTTTTTGATTACAATTATGTTATTATCGCTCTAACGTATACTTTCCATATTAATGTTACTGTATTATCATAAATTATTATAATATTATTACCAATATTAAATATTTGTAAATTGATTAAGTATATAATATTTTCCTACATTTCAAATTCCATAAAAATTGATTTAATCAAAAATATATGTTTACAAGCGTATTAAAATTTTGTTTGCCTGCATCAAAATTCATTAATATAGTTAATTACGTATAGACATATATCCCAATTCCTATACGTTATATATCACGTAATTTATATTCATTTATCATAATTTATTTTATAGCATCACTCGAAGTAGTTTTTGGAATACAGAAATGATTTATTAGTTTTTATTTTTTGATTCTTGCAAATTGAGATGCAAGTTTTGATCGCACAGGCGATTACAACGTGTGTAAAATGAAGGAAATTGAAATATAGTTTATCATACAACATCCATTCATCGTAAATGTACTCGCCATCATTGACATTTAATAAATAAAATAATAATTTTTCTAAGTTTCGTTTTTGAAAAGAGACATTGTTAACACAAAAATCTTTTAGTTAATAGGTACTGTAAACTATAATTCGTAAAATTAATTGTGTAAAATCCGTTTTAATATCGAAATCGAATTGCATAATTTGATTCGCTGGATAAATAGGTAGGTACTTACGTGGAAATCATTACACAATTTATTATAATAAATAATATCTAGATACTTTAATATCAATAATAATATATAATAAACAATTAATATACAGATTATATTCTATTATATATAAATTAAATAATAATACAGCATTAAAAGCCTACAGGTATATCGATTGTCGGACCAACTAGGAGTGGACGTGCTTTGCGTGTCAATGTGTCATTATAAAAAAATTGCCCCCGTAAAAAAGTATTGAAATTCGAGTTGAAAATTACCTACATAGGTATTTTGTAATGAATAAAATCTCATTAAATTATTGTATTATTGTTAGTTAAAGTATTCTTTTTTTTTGAAAATACTTCGTCCTGGTTTTTAAGTAGGTACGGACAAATAAATGGTGTTGGGGCATAGCCTCCCATGAGTCGATGATAGTACGCGCAAAAATCTGAAGCTCAAGCACCCCGTTGATCAAATTTCTAAATATAATTAAATTTCTTATAGATGCTAGGTATTCAGTTTAAGAGTATACCGGAACGCGCAGGTTGAAGAATGAAAGCCGAAGCGATGGTAGACTCCCCCAGGCAGCTAATAGCTACTCTGTCATTGGCTGTTGCCCCCCAGGCGGCTAATAACTGCCCTGTCATTGGCTGTTGCTGTCGGCAGCAATCGGCTCACGACGATTTCCGCCAATCGGATTATTACCGATAGAACCTCGCCTGCGCGAAATGAACCAATTTTCGTCCGCCGCCCGGTATACTTTTAAACTGAATAGCATTATTAGTTGTATACCAGTTCGGCGTATACCTACAATATATACACGCGTTAGGTATCGTGTAATACTGTAATAATAATACACATTTTGTTACAAGTTAAACTACGGAATTTTTGAATTAAATTGCTGAAATGTGCGGAGATCACGCCGTCAAATGTCATTGTTGAGCCTACGTATGTCGTATAGCACAACCTATATTGACCGTCGGCGGCAGAATACGCGCAGTGATCGGAGTTGGGGTGGGGAAGATATGAGGGGATACCATCCCTCCACTTTTTTTAGTTAGCATATTCCATCCACCCACTTATTCTGTTTAAAATTATTCATCCCACTTGGATTTTTAACAATTTTTTTTTTTTTGTAATTTGTAGTCGTTACGTTGCCTAATTTTTTTAGAAAAATATCATTGAATCTTTTTTTTTTCTTTGTTAGAACTATTTGGTTTTCTAAAATATTAACATTCAGTAGATCTAAACGTCACTTAACCTGCACAATTATAATAGCAATATAGTTCACCATAAAATAGGGACGGTGTTAGAGCCTTTTGTCACAAAAATCCTTTTTTTTTGCTTATTTTTCAACAATATGGACCGTTCACAACTTTGCCTCCTCTCCTTTCAAAACTTGAAATGAAGACACTGCTTTCATCCCCCCACTTATTTTTATTCGCTTCGACCACTGAGTACGCGCTTAATGTACCTACCGAGAAATTCATTTTACGGCACCGAAAAACCGTCAAAATAAAGAACAATTTATTCATATAATAAATTACTATAATCAATACAATATGTACCAGGTGTCCGGGTATCTGCCTACATATAGGTAGGTCCGCGTATCACACAATCGAGTCGAAGACTATACAAAATTAGTCAAAATAAATCAGACAGTTTCGCACGCGCGCGTATTATATTCTCACGAAGACGGCTTTCGCGGTTATAGTTTTTCGTTTTTATTTACACGCTGTCGTGTACTATAGCTAGAAAGATATAAATAAATACGTGTTCGGCCACAGATATATATATACACATATATACGTTTTTTACAGTATATAGGTAACACGAATAATGTACAATATATATCCACACTCTGCGTGTGGCCTCGCGAGTGACGCCTGCGACTGTTGGCAGTCCGTGGGCGGTGCATATTATTTCGAAAACGCCAACATTTCTTTTCGGAAAACATCTCCTCCCCCCCTCCCACAATAGTTAATATAAAAATATATAAGTTGAGCTATTTTTTTTTTTTTTTTTTTGTGTTAAAAAACTATAATGTTACCTAATAATATACAGGGCGGGCCATGGGAATGGGAAAATTTGAAATATCCCGTTTCCCTGGCCCACTCTGGATATACATATATATTTTTACGTACCTATAACTGCTAAAACTATAGATATTAGCTTAAAATTAAAATTTTCTAAACAACGATTATAACTGTATAGGTATTTTATTCGATATTTTGCGAGATTCCTAGACGATAAATCCGGAGAGCAGGATTGAAATCCTTTGATTTTATGACGCACGCCTATATTTATTAAATCACGGTGCAGGTAATCAACTGATACATCTTGTGTTTATCGTTTATGTAATAACGTATAGCGCGTATACCTGCAGATGCAGTGGTCCATAATGATGTTTCGGTGTATACTGATTCGTCTGAATCCTATATAGGTACCTACCCGAAAGAGAAAAAAAAAATTAACCGAGTCCTAGGCCGGTATAAACGAAAAATGTACCAGTTGAGTCCGCGATTGGAAAAAATATAATTTTTATCACATTGCGCACACACCCATCGACAAATACCGATATTATATATCGGCCGGAAATTTTGGAATTTTTACAGTTTTTACATTATTTATCAAATATTTTCAAATAAACAATATTAAAATGAAAACATTGAAAAAAAACATTTAGTTAAAAATATTTAAAAATAAATAAATAAATACTTGTAGAATTTTTTTTCTTACAAACAGTCCTTATAATAGTATGTTATTAAAACGGGAAAGGAAATGTTTTTTTTTTTTAATGTCGACTTAATTTTTTCGGCCGGACTCTGTATTAGTTATAATAGAACCGGACTCGATTAGTATATTGCAATGTAAATCTTACAAGTACACAGATCTTATTCTTCTTCTTCGCAAATTCCGTCATAAATTATGGGAGCAATAGTGGGAAACACTCCCAGTTTCATACGCCTCTAAATTTAAATTTATTTCACCTCAAATTCCTAATGAACCATGCGATTTCAATCCCTAAACGCTAGTCGTCCAATAATAGTTTTATACTCCAGGCTGAAATCAGGTCACAACCTACTATCAAACCACGCTTTTATGTTAGGGCTCAATCAGAGTCCTGCGTGTACCCTTCGCAAGTGCGGGGACGATTGCTGCGATTTCCGTCACCTGCTTATTTCCTGTCCGTCTCTGTATACGTACCGCAACAGAAACACCCTAAACAAATTATTTTCTGCTCTCTCCACCAACTTCTCCTTTATTCATGCTCTGTCTTCCAATAACCTTTCCCTTATTAAAGCCATCTTAAATTTTGTCCTTAAATCTGGCTTTAAAATATATATAGTTACTATGGGCTTTTTATCTTTTATTAATATTATTATTATACATTACTGTTTTTATATTGCTTCTTTATTATGTACCTATTTAGGATAATTAATTTTAGTTTCGAGTCTTTAAAAGACACATTTGTAATTTGTTAATTGTTGAACTATAATAGTTTCAACTAAAAGCTAATAAAAAAAAAATCTTACCAGACTCAATTGGTATGTAGGTAGGTATATCGTAAACATCCCGCGGAAACTCTGTTCGGTTTTTTTTTTATGTTCCTGGAACTCGATTCGTATATGCAGTCTAATGTTTACCAGTTCATTAGCGATATTTGTAATGTAATAAAATATTTTTTATCGATTTGAATACCTCGGAAAGTTCGGAACAGCGAATAATAAGCAGAAATGATATTTTAATGTGATTTTCCACGATAATTTTTTTTTTTTTATATATTTTAATATTTATTACGAGTATATACGAAAAACCAGTCGATGACATTTTTTTTTATAATATTTATGCGGATCTCCGTGTAAATGCACTGCACGCGCGCGAACGCGTTAAACATAATGGTGAATTATGTGAAAGTCTCCGCGTGAGGTATTTGATTCTGTTCCAAGTTTTGCGTAAGTACATAATAATATTATGCGTTTTGTTTTTTTTTTTTTATAATAATTTTATATAATCTGACGAATGACACGCCGCCGGCTAGTTAATCTCGTGTTTAATACTATTCGCATCTGTTTACACGCGTATACCTATACGCTATTATAAATACTTTTTTTTTAATAGGTATACTTATATTTAACAGCTTCCACCTATATATTATAATGTACATTAAATATTAATTAAATTAACCGCGGTAATTAAAAATTAAAATATATATTCGGAATCGTTATGTATATCTAATATACATAAAAATCTCGTGTCACAGTGTTTGTCGTCACTCTCCTCCGAAACGGCTCGTCCGATTTTAATGCAATTTTTTTGTATATTTGGTAGGTATGAGAATAGGTTTCAAAGTATTTTTCACTCTCCTACCCCTCCCGAGAGTGGTATAGCTAATACGGGAAATTTTAGGATTCCTAGGCGTTAAACAGTTACCATGGTGACCATTTAAATTGTTATTAAAAAAACATGCACGATGTTCGTCCTCTATAAACCCCGTAACTACTTAACCAATTTTTATTTGAAATTATAAATTATTTTTTAATAACAATTTAAATGGTCACCATGGTAACTGTTTAACGCCTAGAATCCTAAAATTTCCTGTTATATATATATATATGATTATATGAACAAGTTTTCGTTCAAAACTGTGCACGGACGAAGCCAGGTATAATTCAGCTAGTATATTATATACTGTATATATATATATAAGAGTCCACATTACTGCGCAGATCAATATATTATATAGAAACGAGGATATAATTAAAAACCAATAATATATACAGGAATTATAATAATAACGATTTAATGTGCAAAATTTGTAGAATATTTTGCGGATTAATTTTTTTTGAGCTAGTAAACTATAATTATAGTGACAGCACCACGAATGGAAAACGCCCAGTGAAAATATTTTGTCGATTACATATTTCTATAAAGACTGTAATGGGCGCGACACACGCATTTTTTCAAAAATATATTTTTAAATTATACGGAAAAAAAAAGAAGTAAGTATAAGTATTAAGTACTGCAGATAAAGAACGACGGACAAATGACTGCCTTCATATATTGCCACACATTATCGATATCAAATACACGAGATGCATTATTTATTGTTGTACAATATACGATGATAGAATAACAGTCGTATATATAAGCTTATTATATTATTATTATCTACATTCTACACGGATGTTAAAAGTTGCTCGACAGAGGTTGTAAAAAAAAAGAAAAAAAAAGATTTCAATTTAATATATTAAACACCTTGAAATTCCTTCTGCTTTTGAATAAATAATGCTTAACTTTTTCGTGTACCTATATACAGTTATTACGACAAGCGTTAAGATTTATTTTTTAATAATATAACGAGGAACGAGTTTGTAACACATATTATATATTATTTATATTGATTATATTTATTTTGAGAAAATATTGTTTTTTGTCGGGCAATGAAAACTTCTTAAAAAAAAAAAAAAATGCGCCTTGTATATAATAATACGCGCGCGGTATTATACTTGTACTGCATCAATTAAAATTATTAATAAAACCGATTACCTACTACGAGTGGATGATCTTTCTAATCTCATATTATAATGACACACTTACTGCGCGTATAAAAACGATATGGAAAAATTATATTTTATATTATACCACCTATATATGGGCAGTGTAGCGGACTGGATCACTATTCTAAAAATCAGTGAGCCGATGACTAGCTGGGGAAAAAAAAAGTTCTGTTAAAGGACCAAAAAAAAAATGACAGGACCAGGCGGGTAGTTCCAGCGATTTAGGGTCCCGTCATCAAGTAGCAAATTTAAATCGAAATATTTTTACGAGAAAATAATAGCAATGTGAAATAATGAAGCAGAATCGTCAGTATATAGACGCAGAAGAAGATGTAGATGAACGCAGTGGCGTACTTTCAATTTATCTCTGGGGGATGGGGTGGTTTATATGAAATATTGATATTTCATCCCCATAATATTTCGAATTCGACCATATTATATTGGAATAAATCAAATATATTTGTCAAAAAATTTTTATTGGTTGTAAAAAGAAATTGTGACTTAACGAGTTTCAAGATTTTTTTGAAAAATTATGTAATTTATGTAATACATGGTGGAAAATTTCAGGTTTCTAGGACCATTAGTTTCAAAATTACGAAAAATAAACGATAATCGATTTTAACGAAATTGCGTTTTTATGTAATTTTTCGGTAGTTTTTTTTCTGACGCTTAAAAAAGTATTGAGAAAATCGAATAATGACCAACTAGAAAATAGCAATTTGCTACCGGAAAATAGTGCTACACGTAAAGTTCGGAGCACCTCCTGGTAGAATTTTTGAGTAGACATAAAAAAAAATTGTTTTTTTTTAAATATATCATCACTGTTACAACTATATAATTTTAAATCTTTTTTCTTTGGTCCTGGGGGTTTTAACCCGACCCCCCCTATGTACATCACTGGATGAAAGTAGTATTAAAAATTGCGACGACTGTTTACCCGAAGTATTTCTATATTATGCTTCTATATCTGACTTATTCAATTCACTTTACGGAGCAACGGAATATGGTTTATTACTTCTTCGCGCTGCACGAGTTTCATATTATATAGAAAAACGTGCGCGTGTATTTTATAAGGTGAAGATTTAAAAAACCAAATTTAGGTTCTCAGTTAATCTGCAAACACGTCAATTTGTAATTGTATAGTCTGCAGTGCAGTACGTGCGGGAGAAAACTTAATTCAGTTCATTAACAATAATGATTAAATATAATTGACGAGTTCGGGTTTTCGAATCAATATAGTAATATAAAAGAATATATAATATTTAAAAATATATTCTAAGAAATTTTAAAAAAAATTTATATACAACTGTATTTCCGATTATATATTAAATTATTAACGTATACGTTTTATACGAATTAAAAATGTTGTTTTTTTTTCTTTTTCGAAAATGTAATTTGACTTCTTTAAAGTTTCGATAAATAAATTACTCAGGGGTGTCATTTCAGTTTTTTTTCCGGGTGTGCAAACTATTTTAGGCAGGCCAATTCTCACATTTCACCAGGCCATTAAAAAAAATATATATATGTGTAATATATGATTATATTATATATATATATAGGTACATATGTAAAAAAAAAAAATCGTAAAATATTCGTGTTTTTTCCTATATACAATTTATTTTATTTTATTAAATATATTGGCAGGCCCGACGTGCCTTGGGAATCACATATTATACATTTGATAATAAAGCTGATAAACCAAAAATAAATGTATTACTAAATATACATATATTTATATTTTTTTTTCATATTATATATGAATACATAATGTATAAGTATTAATTATATAACGGCGCATTGGAGCATTATTGGCGGGCCAATTGATAATAATTTTTAAAGTTAGTGGTGCCGTCGCACACCCTGCCCCCCCCACAAATGACGCCCCTGAAATTACTTAAATATTTGTCAAGTGCGGTTTTTTCCTTTCTATAATCTTATATTCATGTCCACGAATCACGACCAATTTAAACAAAAATGTTACAAAATGTTAAAAATTTTGCACACACAAACTTCCCAGTGCAACCGGTCTAAGCATTACCATATGAAATGAAAAAGGGGGCTCCATTGAAAATTTATACCCGAGGGCTCAATCATAGGCCAGACTGCAGACACTGGACTGCAGGACCAAATTGCTCGATTGTTATTACGGTTTAACAATACGGACAAAGATTACGTTATTGTTTAAAGCGATACAAATTGTATTCAATTATTTTGAATATAAAAAAAACAAAATGTTTTACAGGGAAATATAGATTTTGTGGGTTTATAGTTTATACTTAACACAGTAAAAAAATTCCTTATTATTCGTGTCAAATAGTTGTTATCAATACGATAATAATGTGTTTTATAGTATTTAATTTTTTTTCATTGTTTATGTTTAATAATTATATATATATATATATAATAATAAATATTGTGTGTTGTTTAAAATGATACAAATTGTATTTAATTATTTTAAATATAAAAGTATACTGTATTAATGGCACATATTATTAAAGATTGTTGATTCAATGTATTGAAAATGTTACTTACGATTCCGCACTTTTCTTAATGAGCAATGCCAACGAAATATACGATTTTTATTCGGAAAGAAAATGATCTTCGCGATCCCATAATGTATTAGGGTGTGAATATGCAGACTGAACGATTAGAATAGTGTGCTAGATCCCTGCAGCCAGTCCGCCTCTGCACCTAGGCAATATATCATTTTATCCCTTTTCATAAACTGGAGATCAACCGACAGACAAATATAATTTTTATTAAAGATGCGTCGCCAAGTTGAAGGTTAAAATATTGCTGTATTTTACATTTTGCACAATCGCGGTCTATATTGGCCTATTTTTTTTTATTAGTCGCGTATTAAATTTGCTTCGACCAATCGCCAACAACTCTGGTCCCCGCAGATTGTATATGGTGAATACCTATTTTTCGGGTTTAATTTTTTAAATTAATTTATTATTTGAAAAACATTCGAGCACTGTTTTTTTTTTAAGACCATTTGCCGCGTAATATTTTAAATATAATATATATATATATATCAGTGGCGCACCCAAGGGGGTGGACTCCGGGTCCGACCCCCCTTGGCTAGTGTAATAGTATTAAATTTATCGATGAAAATCCAAATTCTGATACAACTTTCGTATTTTGCTGTCAACATTTCGAATACGATATAGATAATAACACCGGTTGTCAACAACCATGAACTAAGGATAATATGGACTGGCAACGACACTTTTACTTGCGGTCACGTTTTGTGCTATTATATATATTATATAAGTATTTTTGTTATCAGTCAAAAGTTATGTTTTTCATAATGTAGTTTTTTAGATCCCCCCCCCTTGAAAAAATCCTGGATGCGCCATTGATATATATATATATATATGTGTTGATTTATTAAACTGAAATCTGAAGACGATAATTATAGCGACAGTGATTAGTGATCGTTGTTCAGTTGTTGTTATACTTTGAATTTTTAAGACGTTATAATGTCCGAAATAATTTAGGCTTGACACTTGGCAGCTTTCTCTTTGATTTTAATATAATGCCATCGCGAAAGTTTACGCAACGTACAACTCTATTGGTAAATTATTGTTGTTTTAGAGAGAGAGAGAAAAAAAGAACCTCGAAACACGAATTATTATAAAAACGTTTAAAGACTTGCGTAAAACCGTGTGAAATCACCAGATCCGTTTCAGGCAGGGCCGTAGACACGGGGGGGGGGGTTTAAAGGGTTCAAACCCCCCTTGAACATCGGAAAAGTAAAAATTTCAATTTTTTTTTTTTACGCACAACAGCATTGCAGATGTTACAGTAAAATGTATGTTCATATACTTAGATTTTACCAACATCTTGATGTTAAGTAGATTTGTTATTTATGAAAAATAAGTACCTAATAACAATTATGTGTATAATAACATATTATGTATAAATGTTTAATTTGGTCTATGCCGTTATAAATATTGATAAACATGATTATAGATTTTTGTGCTGATAAATCATTACGATACACGATTATAATACACGAATCAAGATAGCACTGAATCACCCCCTCCATATAAAAATCCTATCTACGGCACTGGTTTCAGGTATATTTGCATGTATATCTGATAGGGACATGGACTAAACGTTTAAACAAACGAAATTAAGGTAAATTGACGTTATAAAACGGTATAAATTCAGACGACAGAGCTACTCATATTTTTCGCTTCCAAAACAGATCTTATTAGTATAAACGTTGCTAAAAATACTCTTCGGCTCTTCGCACGACGCGTACGTCGAGTAACCTTAAATTTCCTAACTCGCTGGCCGTAAAGTGTATACAATTATAATTTCATTTTACCTGCTTAGTTAAATATCAAATTCTAATAATTAACAACGACTTTTTATTTTAGAATTTTGGACAATATACTTTCGATAAGTATTTTTTTTTTTACACCGAAATCGATAACAATAAACTTATTTGTTTATTATTTAATAACATAAATGTTGTGTTAAAAATTCGTAAATTACATTTTTTTTTTTTACATTACATTTGAATTGAATTTTTGATAACAATAATATAGCCGATAAAGGGCTATTTCACTCAACGTAGCCGCTGTGTTTTTTAATCATACGGCGGCGAGCAACGTTTATGCCTTCGTTCGTAAAACGTATGGATTAGGAGGATTCGGGAGTTCAAGTCAATAAAACAATACATACACAGATTTAGTACCGTATAATATTTTATTATTTTACCTATGCAAACTGAAAGTATGTGTATTACATTATATAAACTTAGATTGAAAAGTTTCAATAATACGTTTCAAACAATAACAATTCGTATATCGTGATAAAATTTCATTTAAAATAAATGTAACTTCATAAAACATTGTTTTCATTTTATAAAATATACACGTAATGCGATAAACCTACAGATTAACATTTATAAAATAAATTATTTTATTTGTAAATAGTATAACCGACAGACAAATATAATTTTTATTACAGATACGTCGCCAAGTTAAAGGTTAAAATATTGCTGTATTTTACATTTTGCACAATCGCGGTCTATATTGGCCTATTTTTTTTTATTAGTCGCGTATTAAATTTGCTTCGACCAATCGCCAACAACTCTGGTCCCCGCAGATTGTATATGGTGAATACCTATTTTTCGGGTTTAATTTTTTAAATTAATTTATTATTTGAAAAACATTCGAGCACTGTTTTTTTTTTAAGACCATTTGCCGCGTAATATTTTAAATATAATATATATATATATATCAGTGGCGCACCCAAGGGGGTGGACTCCGGGTCCGGACCCCCCTTGGCTAGTGTAATAGTATTAAATTTATCGATGAAAATCCAAATTCTGATACAACTTTCGTATTTTGCTGTCAACATTTCGAATACGATATAGATAATAACACCGGTTGTCAACAACCATGAACTAAGGATAATATGGACTGGCAACGACACTTTTACTTGCGGTCACGTTTTGTGCTATTATATATATTATATAAGTATTTTTGTTATCAGTCAAAAGTTATGTTTTTCATAATGTAGTTTTTAGATCCCCCCCCCTTGAAAAAATCCTGGATGCGCCATTGATATACATATATATATGTGTTGATTTATTAAACTGAAATCTGAAGACGATAATTATAGCGACAGTGATTAGTGATCGTTGTTCAGTTGTTGTTATACTTTGAATTTTTAAGACGTTATAATGTCCGAAATAATTTAGGCTTGACACTTGGCAGCTTTCTCTTTGATTTTAATATAATGCCATCGCGAAAGTTTACGCAACGTACAACTCTATTGGTAAATTATTGTTGTTTTAGAGAGAGAGAGAGAAAAAAAGAACCTCGAAACACGAATTATTATAAAAACGTTTAAAGACTTGCGTAAAACCGTGTGAAATCACCAGATCCGTTTCAGGCAGGGCCGTAGACACGGGGGGTTTAAAGGGTTCAAACCCCCCCCCCTTGAACATCGGAAAAGTAAAAATTTCAATTTTTTTTTTTTACGCACAACAGCATTGCAGATGTTACAGTAAAATGTATGTTCATATACTTAGATTTTACCAACATCTTGATGTTAAGTAGATTTGTTATTTATGAAAAATAAGTACCTAATAACAATTATGTGTATAATAACATATTATGTATAAATGTTTAATTTGGTCTATGCCGTTATAAATATTGATAAACATGATTATAGATTTTGTGCTGATAAATCATTACGATACACGATTATAATACACGAATCAAGATAGCACTGAATCACCCCCTCCATATAAAAATCCTATCTACGGCACTGGTTTCAGGTATATTTGCATGTATATCTGATAGGGACATGGACTAAACGTTTAAACAAACGAAATTAAGGTAAATTGACGTTATAAAACGGTATAAATTCAGACGACAGAGCTACTCATATTTTTCGCTTCCAAAACAGATCTTATTAGTATAAACGTTGCTAAAAATACTCTTCGGCTCTTCGCACGACGCGTACGTCGAGTAACCTTAAATTTCCTAACTCGCTGGCCGTAAAGTGTATACAATTATAATTTCATTTTACCTGCTTAGTTAAATATCAAATTCTAATAATTAACAACGACTTTTTATTTTAGAATTTTGGACAATATACTTTCGATAAGTATTTTTTTTTTTACACCGAAATCGATAACAATAAACTTATTTGTTTATTATTTAATAACATAAATGTTGTGTTAAAAATTCGTAAATTACATTTTTTTTTTTTACATTACATTTGAATTGAATTTTTGATAACAATAATATAGCCGATAAAGGGCTATTTCACTCAACGTAGCCGCTGTGTTTTTTAATCATACGGCGGCGAGCAACGTTATGCCTTCGTTCGTAAAACGTATGGATTAGGAGGATTCGGGAGTTCAAGTCAATAAAACAATACATACACAGATTTAGTACCGTATAATATTTTATTATTTTACCTATGCAAACTGAAAGTATGTGTATTACATTATATAAACTTAGATTGAAAAGTTTCAATAATACGTTTCAAACAATAACAATTCGTATATCGTGATAAAATTTCATTTAAAATAAATGTAACTTCATAAAACATTGTTTTCATTTTATAAAATATACACGTAATGCGATAAACCTACAGATTAACATTTATAAAATAAATTATTTTATTTGTAAATAGTATATAAATCTTAATCGTAATATATTAAATAATATATAGTCAAAGTTCAATTGAGCAAGAAGTCAGTCATTTTCAGACTTCATATACATATATATATTTTTTTTATTATTATTATTAATGACAAATTGTTATAAGGCACGTAATACAGAAAAACTTGACAGCACCAATAAAAAAAAAAAAATAAATAAATAAAAAAAAATATATATATATAAAAAAAATAAATAAAAAAAAAAAAAGGAAAAAAAAATTGTATTTTCGGAAGACAAACAAAATTTGAGCAAATTTTTTGAACTTAATTTTTTTTTTTTTTTGCACATATTTTTAATCGCTCCTTCGAGCCATTTCAAATGAATTCAAAAGATTTATTATTTGATACATCTAGCCTTAATATAGGAACTCTAATAAATAAATCTTAACGTTTACGTTTATATAATATATATATTTTTCATTCGTTTTATAACATTTATAATATATAAAATGGTAATAAATATATTTTAAATTGAATTTCAATAAATATAATGTTTAAACAGTTGAATTATCGATTATAATTCAAAATAATTTTTTATATAGTCTTTTTTTTTTTCTTTCTGAAAACGGTTTATTGCAAAGCTATTATACGATTAATAAATAAGTTTTTCGCTCCAATCTTTCTAATACTATTTAAGTAGTCAATCATACAAATCTTAAGCGTTTATATATATATATATATATAAAGAATAATAATTTCTATTTTAATGATATGGTATTTATATAATTAAATTATTATAACGTATTTAGAGAACATACTACGATACAGAGTGTTTGCATGCGTACAATCCGATAGTTTCAAAATAATTATTATACGCTCCAACATGAACTGAAAGAATCGATAGTTGTTTCATTTAAAAAAAAAAAATATTTTCAATACGATTTTAGTACTCGATACTGTAAAATAGGTATAAAATAATAATAATAATAATAATATATTATAACGGATAAATCAGTAAAGTTTTTACGATGGAAGAATATAGAAAACAACGTCGTTTCTTTCGATTCATTTCAAACGATTATATATATATATATATGTATATACAATGGACAGTCGACAAAGTGTGTAGAAATTAATCGACACTTACAGGTGTACAAATAACGGTATACACCAAGACGACGTTAATAAGCGTATTTTGCGTTTCAAACGGAACTCGGATAACCGTAGTCCTGTTTGTTCCAGTGTTGAGGGTACGATATGTCCAAAAGGGATGGTTCCTTTTGTTCGCACGGGCTCACTTTCAAATCCAACGAACAAGTCAGTCTTTGGGGTACGGGACGTTCCACGTAGCAAGGCCTGCAGCAGCACGGCGGCCAGCAATAGTACTGCATGGGATAGTCGGCGTACGGATAACCTATGGGACTGACGTACGTGGGCCGTTCGGCAGCAGCCGCGATCGGTGCGGCGGACAGGAGGGGTCGCCTCTTGCACGGTTCGAAGCCGTCGTCCGCGACGCGCTTGCGCTTGGTCAGGTCCAAGCAGGTAGTGGACAAGTCCAGGGCCGAGTCTTCCGCGTCGGACAAGTCCTCGACGTTCACGTCGCTGTCCGAGCCGGACGTGGTGTCCATCGCGGCCGCCGCCGCGGCGGCTGCGGCCGCGAACGCCGCGGCCGCGGAGTTGGCGGCGGCTGCGGACACGATTTTCGGCGGTTTGGAACCGCCGCCGCTGCCGATGGCCTGTTGCACGGCCAAACGTAAGCTCGGTTCGGTCTGCAACCATTTCTGGATCTGACGGCGGTGAATGCCGTACTTGCGGGCGGTCGCGCGTTGATTGCCCTGGCAGTCCGGATCGTTACGGTACGAAGCCAACACCTATAAAAAAAAAAACCGAACAACGAATTTTAATATCGGGCGGAAAAAACCGTACACAAAAAAAAAAACGCGAGTCACATAAAAAAAAAAAAGTAGGGAGGACGTGTGTGTGATATTTTTAATCGTTTTTGGCACGGGACCCGAACGTGACGGCGGCGGCGGCGAAATCCCGAAGAAATATCGAATGAACGGCGGGCGGGCGGGCGGGAAAAATAATGCGTACGAAATCAATCTTACCTGTAACTTGAACTGCGGCGGAAATATACGTCTGGACCCCACGGGCGCTTTGGGCCGCAGCTGCTTCTCTTCCACTCTGCCGACGGGTTCGTCCGGAGAGCCGTGGGCCATTTTATACGTTTACGAAGTAGCAACGCGACAGATACAAAAAAAAAAAAACGGTTTTTTTTCTTATAAACACACCGTCGTCTCGCGAAACGGATTTGTTTCCACGTCCGCCTACTACGGCGGTTTCGACAATACACGGTCGGAAAACGGAACGACACAAAACCGCACAGTGCGCGGATCCGGGCGCGCGCGCGCGTGACGATTTATTTATCGACAAAAACGAAAACGCGTGAAAAAAAAAAAGCTAAAAATAAAGCTCCGATATAGTGTTTTTTTTCGTCGACGAAAACAAACGAACTAGGGGCGGGAAAAACAAAACGAGAAATTCAAAAAAAAAAAAAAGACGAGAGAGAGAAAAAGAGAGCGTGTCTACAGGCGCGTACGCTACGACTGCGTGCATGCGAGTGTGAGTGCGAACAGCAGCAGCAGCGGCAGCAACAACACGGCGCGGCGGTGGCAGAGCGGGCAACAGCAGTGGCGGCGTTGTAGGTTTTGTTCGAGTGGCGTGCGTGTGTGTGTGTGTGTGTGCAGTAGACGCGGTGGCGCTTGCTGGTACAAAATCAGTGCCAAGCTGTCTGTGTAGCGTTCGACGACGACGACGACCGCGGTGTGTGCCGGTGCGTGCGCGCTGCCAGTGCGTGTGTGTGTGTGTGTACGTACGTACGCGCATGCGTGCGTGTGCGGCGTTGCATTCACACAAGTCCACCACCCCTGACCGCGGTCGCGCAGCCTCGACGATCTCTTCTCGCCGCGACCGCCGCCGCCGCCGCCGCTGCTGCGGGGGGCCAGCACGAAACGAACGGCCCTCCCTCCACCGCCACCGGCCGCACGCCAAAAAACCCACCGGACGAGCAGCACCGATTTCTTGACTCGCCTGCTCCGTCGGCACGGAGGACCGTCCACAGCCGTGTTGGCGACAAAATACGCGAGACCGAAGAGTCGCGCGGTATTTTTCCCCCCTTTTATTCCCACCGGTTCTTTTCCAAAGGCTTTTCCCTCGGTTACGGCGTCCTCCTCCGTCGTTTTTCCGGAACGTCGAGTTATTCGGTTTCGTTTTTTCTGGTAATTTTTCCGCTGCCGTTCGAACCGCGGCGCACAGGCGCAACCGGTTTCGGGACGGCGACAGACTCGGCGGTCTGACGTACCGAAAGAATTCGACGGGGCCGCAGCGCGCCGCCGCCGCCGCCGCCGGCGGATCGGATTGCCGGTCGGTCGGCCCCGCCGCGTTGCCGCGCTCCCGTGAAATCCGGTCGGGCAGCGCCACACGCGACCGCCACGCCGGCACCGATAAAAACCGTGTCGGCGACTGTGTGTGTGTGTGTGTGTGTGAATAGATAAATAAGAGAAGATAAATAATATTCGTCCGGGGACCCGCAGCCGTCGAAGGCACAACGAGTACGCTTACAAACGAATGCTTGTGATTTTTATTTTTATTTTTTTTTGGAAAACTCTTAAACGTTTGTTTTTCCACACTTTCTCCCTCACAACATTTTTTTTCCTCGTAATATAATAACGTGTGTTAGCATTGGCGCTTCGTTATATAGTAGGAATAACACTTGAATTTCAACGTATTTTCAAAAATCTTAAATCCGGTCTCGAGTGCTATTCCATTACATATACATATTATATACCCAGTGGCGTACTTTCAAAATTTCTCTCTCTGCGGGGAGGGGTTATATAAAACATTGAAACTCCGTGTTATTTCGAATTGGACCGTGTTATTAAATTAAATCAAATATATTTGTCGAAAAATTTCAATTGTTTATATAAAGAAATTATACACGACTTATTAATGGGCCGGTTTCACCAACATTTTATTGTTAACGATTTAATATTGTATTTAACAATTATAGTTAGCGAAAATTAGGTTTCACCGAGATTTGTTAACCTTGACACGTTGTTAAGTTAACCACCCGAAATCGGCTTGTTGTAGAATTTAATCGGCATTTTAAAATGCCATAGATCCTATGGCACTATGGTAAATTAGGTTATAATCGCCTATTTTTAATATTATATTATCACTCGTCAGTTATCACATTTCGTGATAACCAATGAGAACGTTAGAATCAATAAGGTAACCGTTTTGGTAGGTAACCCAACTATAACGTTTTGCTACTTATAACAAATGGAATTTAACAATAATAATGTAATGGTGAGACTTGTATAATTTAATCAGATGTTAAATTTAAACAAATTGTTGACTAACACGACGTTAGAGTGTATTTAACAATAGTTGGCGAAACCGGCCTAATGTTTATGTATAAAAAAAAACGATTTTCAAGATTTTTTTTGAAAAATTTGCCCAGAGTTACAAATTTGGTGAAAATTTCAGGTTTCTGATCATTTAAAAATTATACGAAGAAAAAACGATAACCGATTTTGACGAAATCGCGTTTTTACCGTTCTTCTGTAATTTTTCTGTAGGTTTTTCTGACGCTTAAAAAAAAGTATTGAGAAAATCGAAAAAAAGTACCAACTATAGATTCAATTTGCTACCGGAAAATAGAACTACACGTAAAGATCGGAGCACTCCTACTGGTCGAATTTTTGGGTACAGACATAAAATAACACATCATTGTTACAACTATATAATTTTTAACCTTTTTTTTTCTTTGGTCCTGAGAGGGATTTTAATCCAGACGCCCCTCTCCTCCGTAAGTACGCCATTGACTATACCTATTTATTTATTTTCAATTTTTATTTAAACAATCTTTTACACAATAAGGAGTAATAAGTACGATAGCGATGAAAAATAGGTCAGAAGGGACAAAATTGTAGAATCCTCCCAATGGAGGAATTACGACGTGATTATTTTAATTTTGTTTCTTACAATATGTTAAATTAAAGTAGGTCACGACACCGCCGTTTTTTCAGACGTTTAATTGGATTGCCTGCAGGTACATTATAGATGAAATTTCGGAGATAAGAGGATTTTCGTGATCAGTTAGGGGCGTTTATTACAAATGTGTGTTGTGAAGTCATTGATTACTTCTGTGATTTAGGGTAATTTAAGGTCTGAGTGAAGATTGTGATTGGAGGCGTAGTAAAGGGCTTTGGTAATTATTCGTCGGAATTTAGATGAAATCTTTGAATGCGGTTGATGTTTGAGGTTTTAAACGGCGCTCTGTGTCTGAATATCTGCACATGTCCATATTGGTCTTAATAGTAGCTTGTGTAGCAGGAGTTTGGTGTGGGAAGTTTCATGTGTTTGGAGGTAAGCAATGGGCGAATGAGTCGTAGTATGTCATATTCAGTAGGCCGCGGCTTTTACTGATTGTGCACGGCAACCTGCAAGTAAGCCGACTGTCCATAAGGATACCGAAATACATTTTGGGCATTTGCAGGTAGAGGTTGTTTATTAAGAAAGAGTATCGGACATATATACTTTGCGGAGAGTAAAGATGCAGTGGGTTGACATGGATTCGTTCATTTTAACTCCCCAAAGTTTGTACCACGCTTCAAGGTGATTGATGGATGGTCTTGGACAGTGGCGGATTTTCAACTTTTTTCTAGGGGGAGGTCCTAAAAAATAATATGTATTTCAAATGTATTATTTTTATTTTTATAAAAACAAGTGTTTACTGAATTTTAATCTAAGTATTATATTATATTATACCTACTGGGTCAGACCCTGTGTACAGTGTATTATATAAATTATAATAAATATATATATATATATATATATCAGCGTCTGGGAGGGGGGTCCAGACCCTCTGGACCCTCCTCCCGTAAATCCGCTACTGGTCTTGGATATGATTGAGGAAGCTAGGTCGGGATCTGAGCTATTAGTTATTATATAGCTTTGTCATCTACAAAGTCTCCAACTAGTGTGTGGTTTGAGGTCAGTTGATCGGAGATAAATATGTTAAAGAGCATGGGAGAGCAGTGAATGCCCCTTCAGGTACTCCTGCTTTTATTTCTGTAGGCAGTGAGGTGACGTGGTGGCTATATGCGTATTATACGTATTTCTAGAATTATGAAAGTAAACCAACCACAGTACTCCCTCCCTCCTTTCCGGTTATTTGATGTACGTACTTACAATCGGACAAGGAATAAATTTGTTTGCACTATCACAAAAAGTTTGTGCGAAATTGGAATGTGTGATATAGAAAACTCATTTACTATATTATTACTCGTCATTATTATTAATCATTGCAATTTCTTCTTCAAAAACGATTTATCGATCGGAAAAATTATGATTTTCGAAAAGAAGGGCGTAGCCCGTATATTTATAATATATTACTTAAATTCTCCATCATTTTATCGTGTTGTTAAATTTATATATATAAAAAAAAAACAAATATTTTTTAAAATTCAAAACAAAATAGTTCGAAACGTGCACAGCCAAATCGCAGCGTGCGCGCTGTACGAAAAAACGAAACATTTAGGCTCTGCAACTGCGGTGACGTGAATTTGGAAAACCTGCAGAAACGGTTTTTTCCCTCGTTTATTATAGCGTTAGTTAATTGCGTTTCGTTATGATATAATTATATGTAGATATATAAAAGTCTAAGGTTAGGATTTCAATGTATTTGCTTACTTATTTATATTTTGGAATATTTAAACAAGCTACAAACTCGAGTTAAAAACATCATCTTCGCTTTACATTCCCAACTATACACGGGATCGACCAACCTAGTTCTACATCTCCATAAAGCACGATCTCTAACTTCTTGTACACTCACATCAGCTATATCTTCGTATCACCCTCTGCAGCACTTTCATCAATCCTCATACACAGTGGCGTAGCCAGAATTTGTTCAAGGGGGGGGGTTATTAAATAAATGTGCTATAATTTACAAGTTTATATTAAATTCAACTATACGAGCCTTACCAAGTCATTACCTACCAATATACGTATTACATTATTACCTATAAAAATTATGATTGTATATATGATTGAAGGACATACTTTACTATGTTATTTTTAAACATTAAAACATTTTTTTTATAATTTCAAGTCTCAATAACTTTTAGCGTTAAACATAGAATAATTGTTTAATGTTTATTAAATAAAATTATATATAAACAAAATTAGTTTTCATAGTAATTATACTTCTTGTATATTAATATTACAAATTACAATATACATACTTACTATATTAATTTTATTTTTCTAGAATTTTTGGCAAATTCATTAATTATTTCATCTGTTGATAAAATATACAGTATATACAGTAAGGCGACGATATTTTTCTCGTATACCGTATATGGGATTTTATCGAATAGAGCAGTGGTAGCGATTAGCGAATGTTATATTTTGAGCTCATGTGGGAAAATCCGTATACGTGAAAAAATCAAATCAAATAGTCCCCCATCTTAACGTAGCCTAAAGGATGTGTCAAAATTTGCGTCATACGGGCGCTGTTTCTAAAATGATAAAATACCCAGCGTTATTTTTGTTTTTTCCCTATTTATTTCGTAAAGCATGTGACATAAAAATTATGAAATTTCCGAATTAAAATATTTGACCGAAAGTAAAATAAAATAAAATAATTTCAATAGTACAAAACAATAATCATTGAAATATTATTAACTATAATTATTGTTATACAAAAAAAGCAAAGGGGGGTTTGAACCCTTAAAACCCCCCCTGGCTACGCCACTGCTCATACAATTATTCTTCTTCGGCCTTCCTCATCCTCTTTTCCCGTCTACAATCATTTCCACAACATCTCTTACAGCGTCGGCAGAATCAACTCACCGCATAATATGTCTGAACTATCACCTCAACCTGTTTTCCCTCATTTTCTCCACAACAGATGCCCACTCCTACACTACCATTTACACATACATGTATTAATTTCTTATTTCCTACGTATATTTACTGTACACGTCCATCACGTGCATCCTGTGTTACGTTTTTCTGTCCACTGTCCAACGTTCCTAACCATATGCGGCGGCATTGCTGCAGCGTCCTTACTATACGGTTGTTTTATAAAATCTACAATTCAATCTTATTGGCATCCTCTTGTCACACAAAACCCTTACATTTCTCTCCGCTTCGCATCCATCCACACTTCATCCTATTTTTCAGAAACTTTTTTTTTTGTTCTACCGATCCAAGGTCTATCGACCTCATACACTGCATTAATGCATTATTATATAACTATTATAAAAAAATAATGAATATAATATTAAAAATACTTTTAAATACTGAAAAACTGAATAAATTTTTATTTTTGTAAACAATTTATGTGCAGACATTTTGTAACAAACAAATATCTCGAATACATTTTTTTTTGTTGCTCATCTGTATATTTCCAAGGCCGACCTCCTGTTGGCTGTCGGCATTAAGTCAAGCCATAGCCTTATTGGTTTGACCCGTATATGGTTTCGCCTATGATTCTAACAATATAGGTAATGCATTTAAAAAGTTCCAAAATTCGTCAGCAACGAATTCATTTTTTTAAACGTTTCAATACCTATAGATTTTGAATAAAACAGACGGATTTTTGCTCAAAATAAAACGGATTTTTTTTTTATATATATGTATATAATTGAAATTCGTAACACTATATAGTGATTTCGGTGTTTAAGAGCCGAAGTATACGCGTGATTAAAGATTTTTACAATATTATAATATGCGTTCAAATAATATCTCATTCATTATTGTAACTATCGCAACCCGTCACTCGATTCGAATTTTTTTTTTTTCATTTCGTGCGAAGTCGTAATAATTTTAAATTTTGCAACACGAAAGCATATATGCATATGTATTTATATAATATAACTCGCGTATATTATGATACATTCAAATTTAATTATGTATTATGTACGCGTGTAGACAGTATATACGCATGCTTGTACCTGTCGGCTATAATAAGTATATATATTATTATTATCATCATTACCCGCGAATCGCGATTTCTAATATTATAAAATCAATATATGAAATGCGAACAGTTATTATATACGTAGGTATATATTATGGTTTAAATAATATTGAGCAAGATCGGGCTGCAATATACGAGTTAAAAGTCAAGTTAATTTTAATCGAGTTACTTAACGCGTCTACTGTTTTTGGTAATAAACATCGACTTTTTAATCCGTATATATATTATATCTTTTTTTTCAATTATTATATTGTATATGCGTTAGGGTGGTCCATATTTATAGGAAAAAAATTATTCATATTTTTCATGATGCTGGACCCTCCCATTTTTTTTATTACCAAAAAAAATTAAATCATGTTAAATTTGGTCATGATGACTCACCCCCTTCCCGTGCCACACGAGGGTTGAAGATTGGCTGAAATGGGTAGTTTTGTGGTTTTTTAAATTTTATTTGAAAAATATAAGACTTATTACAAAAATGTACAGAACTTTAATTGTAGAATCAAATATGTTCTATAAAAAACTTATTTATACAATTTCACGTAAATCTATTATTTTCCAAGAAAAACGCAGTACAAAATATTTTGTTTATTTGGTGATATTTTTTTTTTTTACAGTTATTTAAATATATTTGTAATTTAGTTAAAGATAAGATAATATGTATTACAATAAACTATGAATAACTTAATTTAATAAATATTAATATATTATATTTACTTAGTTAAAAGATCCATTAGATTATGTAATTTTATTGTTAAGTAGGATTTATTTTGAATTTATGTCGTTGGGTTATAACAATTTATAATGTGGTGCATGCTTATAATCCATTTATAGATATTTATCTGTTTACCAATTTCAGTCTGAAATACGCTTTTGGTGATAATTACCATCGATTTTCATTTTATTAAGTGTACAACGAATTTATTATATCAGTTTTGTTATCCGTTATTGCGATATATCATTTTATCTTATAATTATTGTATATTTCTGTTTGGTAATAAACCCGTGAACGTCGTTTTGTGTTCCACACTAACGACATTATAGATACGGTTTTCGTTTCCATTTACTTTAAAAATTATTATATAAAGAATTGATGGAATTGACACCGGAAGTGGAAGACGAATTCTTATCAGGACCTAAAAAATTTTTTTTAAAGATCGAAGATGTGGATGAATTTTTAAATAAAGAATTACCTATCAATATGTTAAGTCGGAAATCATTTAAATTATTTAAAAGATTTGGAATTTCTTCAGATTTCCTAAAAATAGATCCTACTGAGTGGAATAATAATCCTGCTTACCAGTCGGGAAATAGAATTATAGATTCGTTGCAAATCGTAAATGACACCGCTGAAAGAGGTGTAAAACTAATGGAAGAGTTTAATGACAAGTTCACAAAGAATGAAAATCAAAAACAATTTTTACTTCAAGTAAGTTACAAAAAATGATGTTTATATGTAATATTATAAACTGTAAAATTATATTATTCATTTCCTTTCATGTATTTAATTTTAGGTTATTCAAAAATACAGAAAAACTTATAAAAAACATACAAGAATAGCTTTGAATGCACCGTTTGAAGATAAAAAACATACTAATGTCACATTGAAATACTATTATTATTATTTTAATGTACAAATATAAACTTTAAATTTTGAACCTTGAATATTGTAGTATTTTTAGTTTATTATTATAATTCTAATGTAACAATAAAACAGCAGATCCAATATAATTTTTACAAATCATATTTTTTGAACATTTAATTTTGCATAATTTGTATGAAAGATATATTATTGCATTTTAATTCATACGAACAAATATATTACGGTGACTGTAAAAAACTAATTTCGTCAAATAAACCAAATATATTATATTTTATTATTTTTCTTGGAAAATAATAAATTTACGTGAAATTGTATAAATAAGTTTTTTATAGAACACATTTGATTCTACAATTAAAGTGCTGTACATTTTTGTAATAAGTCTTATATTTTTCAAATAAAATTTAAAAAACCACAAAACTACCCATTTCGGCCAATCTTCAACCCTCTTGTGGCACGGGAAGGGGGTGAGTCATCATGACCAAATTTAACATGATTTACTTTTTTATGGTAATAAAAAAAATAAGGGGGTCCAGCAACAAAAAATTCTAAAGTTCAAAATAAGGACCACCCTAATATGCGTGTACGTACATCTCCCTGATATTGGTTTTCGTTCGACGAATATTCGTTTAATTTGAAATTTGCTCGGAATTCGATTATTTTTATGCATAAAAAAATATTTAATGTCTTACTGCGGAGATATAGTAATATATATATATATATAGGTGTGTTAGCTGGGACTTTGGCACATAACCTACACGCTGTATGTTCCGAATTTCTAAAAATTGTTTTTCTTGTAAATATATTCGAAAATTTATTTCAAAAAGTATTTTACACGAGAATATTTTATATTTTCACATATAAATAAATCACTCTTTTTTTTTTTAATTAAATTTTTATTTGAACAATTATAATTACAATATTTCGTCTTATTATATACCTAATAAATTTGATTTTTTTACGCACTCGAAAAGAATGGATCCGTCGTGTATTTTTTAATTTGCACAATATAAAATATTATGTCATTTTTTTTTTTTTTAGTTCAAAATACTATAAAATCATTATGTCGTCAGTGTGGTCTCAAAAGATTTATAAGCCGTGTATAATATAGACTACCAACATATATAATACATATACTATATAATTAAATCTCGGAATTTTACAATTCGTAGACAAGTAAATATTTGTGTATTTATATATAATCATCCATTAAAAACGGTTATAAACGACTAGTAATTTTTTTTTCTTTTTGTTCTCCAACTTTTTTGTCTCCCTTGTCTTTTACGACGTTTAAAATGCGCGGTTACATCGGTTTTAATTTTTTTTTTTTAATATATAGCGTATACTATATGCGTGAAAGCATATAGTTCCTTAAATTGGTGTTTAGCCAATGTGAGTGTAAACACGCAATAATTCCGCATTTCAATTATTCTTTCACCGCGCGCGTATTTCTATTCTATATATATATTTTTTTTTCTTTTGTGATTCAAATTTTTATACAACGAAACAATATATTATATAACGGTATAAGTACGCGATGCGATATTCGAAACAGTACCGACGTACGATGACCTATATGATATATAATTAAATAAAAAAAATTTTTAAACGATTCCGGAATCAGATATATAAGATCTATAAAATTTAAACGTGGAAAAGATATACATATATATTATTAATATGTACTTAACGTTTTCGGGTGATATTATTCGACAATATTCGTTTTGATAAAACAACAATTTACACTCTGGATTTATGATATACCTACATTCGATCTGAATACCTGCAGGTATTTTGACAGATACCGTCGCATTTTATTTGTCACGGTTTTTTTTAAATTTTCTCGGAAATTAAAAAAAAAAAATATAATATCGGTAAAAAAAAAGAACCTGACGAAATTGTCGACACATCATATTATATAATTTTTGCACAAAATCTAAATTCGTTTTCGTAACACTCGAAATATTTACAAATACTTATTCGTTTTAATATTATACGTATGTATACATCAAATATATATATATATATTATGTATATATATTTTTTTTTGAAAACAATTCGACGTTCGAAATAGATTTCGGTATAAATCCGGTTATTGTGTTTAAAAAACTAAAATACGATTTGAAACTGAAGACCTGAAAATTTAATTTAAGTCCGGGTCCATCAGCTATCAGTTGTATACAGAATTTTCAGAACATATTTGAATCGATTTCTGGGATAAATATATAGCGTTCTTTCAAAAGGATTTTTATTGAGTCACAAGTGATTAATAATAGTAATAGTGTATATAAATTTCGAATTTTTGACTAAACGGAACAGAAAAGTATAAATAATAATCGTTTATAACGCGATTTCGAAATCGTGTACAAATGATATAATACGCATACTTTTCGAAGAAAAGATATTTGAAATGTTCGTTGCTTTTTTTTTTTCATATAATTTACGTTTACGCGAACATTTTCATATTTATAATTATTATAATATAATATTAATAAATATATAAAATATACGTAAGTAAAATTTACAAAAAAAAAAAAGTAATAATAAATAAATAAATAAAAAAATAATATATACGATAATAGGACCTATAGTTTTATACATTTATTAATAAACACCTATAGTGAAATCGATATCACGAAATGAATGCACGTCATTATAAAAAAAAAAATAATAATAATAATTACAAGCGATGTGGACAAAATCTTGGCAAAAATTATTTTGAATTTTGATCATTTGATTACGTTTAAACGAATACCATATATTATAATGAGTTTGTCCCGAAATTTCACGAAATTTTTATGATTTTTGTTAGATTTCACAATCTGGACGTCCAGTTCATGAAAAGATCGGTTTCTGCATGTTGGGAATGTATCGGACACGCGGCTGATTGTCGGGATGTAAAACGAAAGGAAGTGTCGGTGGTTTTTTTTTTTATTAGTTTTCGACGAGACAAAGTAAAATAATATAATTTTGTTTCAATATTTATTATTTTATGTAACGCGCGCCGTCTACACCGCTGCAATATATACCGCAATTTCTCTTTTCTCGACGACGCCTGCAATTTATATTAGTAAAAACGAACGAACTGCAGCGCGACAAACAACACGTATTTTTTTTATATATACATATATTTTTTACTTATTATTATTGTCATACAACGTTACGCGTATACAATATTTTTGTGAAAAAAAAAACGTTTTTTTTTTTTTTTGTAAGGGGTTTACACACTTTCTTACCCTCTCCTCGAAATTTCGCTTTTATGTTATTTATTTTAAGATAGTGAATCACCGAAACCAATAATTGCAGCATCACCGGAAAAAAATGTCCGAGTAAAACAACAACAAAAAACCGCCCAACAGATATATTTCTGAATTGAATTATTTGTATATATCAAAAATATAATATTTAACGCGTATTTAAATCGACGAGAAATATTTTTTAATAAAGAGGAATCTATAACGCGATGATGATGGATATCCGGTTGAGTAGACGTTATAATATATATGTTGTGGAGAATTTTTTTTTTCTATTTGAATTCTACTCAACGTCATTCCAATACGCCTACGTCTGCACTGCAGAATACATATAAGAAATTATTACAAAACTATTAAAAAAAAAAATTAAATAAAAATTTAGTATAAACCGCATTTTTACACTCGCTGTTTCGAAACAATTTCGACAATTTTTTTTCTTATACTTTAACAATTTTCTCGTGAATATTTTTCCATTTTTACCTATATACTTGGCCATTTTTAAAATTTTGTTTTTCACGGAATTCGCGCGTTGTACGTATTGTACATACGAGTACAAAGTGCGAAACGATATTATATTCTCTATCGATTACTGTATACATATCAGCTCATCCGCGGATTTAGAAGCCTTTCATGATATCCGGTCCTTCTCTCCCTCCCCTTATTATTATAATTATTAATTACATTATATTATTAGTTAATATATTAGACATTTATTATAGGCATTATTGATTCGTCAAAGCGGTTTTTGATATAAGCGGTAGTCGAAACAGATGAAAACCATATATAATGTGTAATTTTTTTGTCGCGCGACCTTCTCCAAATTTCATGTGTCTATATGCGACTCCCGTTTCAACAGTGCGCATAGCATAAGAGATATTTCACGAGTTCACGACTGCAGCTGCGATCCGCACGTATCCTCCGCGAAATCTATGTGAATTAGATTTTCCTACTTATTTTCAAATCCGCTTGGAATTTGTCTGCAGAAATAACAAAATATATTCGCAAAAAACGTCCGTCGTTCATAAACATATGCGTGCGCAGGCTTACGTTGCAGAGTATGCAACCGAGCAAAAATGTGCCCAATAATTCAGGTTTGAGGATTCGGTTGATCCCCAGAGTTGAATACCGATTACTAATTTTCTACTTATTATTATTATTAATACGAATAAAGTGGTTTTTGTGCGTTATTGAATTTATTATATGTTTTGACGTTTTAAATTATTAAAATTTATAAATGTATAGGGTGCAGTATTTTTCTCTAGGTGATTTATTTGTAATAATGTGATCGTCTACTGATCCGACTTAATAACTAAAATATTGTTGTTACGGGGTTGTGGAGCACACACAGCTCCGCGAGCGATGTATAATTTTAGTACCCCCAAAATTTGAGTTCTAGTTGCGCTTATGCAGCATACATACATCTTCTCGTCTTTTCGACATTCGTGTTGTAATAATCGGATTTTTTCGTTGCCGCGTTTATTGCAATTTGTCGCCTTATAATACGCGCGTTTTGTCTGTTTGTTCGTCAGACGCCGCGGAGTGCTGTGTGCCGCGGAATCGGTTCGATGTTAAGGTGCCTCCTTCAACTAAGAGATAAAAACGTAAAATCCACTGCGCGCTCTAGCAGCAGTGATGGACTGTACACCGCTTTGTATTACACAGGGCGAGCCGGGAAAACGGGAAAATTTGAAACAGTCCTCATAAACGTTTAGAAAAATCTCAATTTCGGAAAAAAAGATGGTGTCCTTTCAGAGTGCATATATATATTCCTGGAATCGTGCGTGGAAGTTTTGCAGAACTCTCTGTAACGTCTCCGTGCGGGGATCAAAGCAATTTCTTCTTGGATTCATATCTTCAACTGCAGAAGTGCAGTTGGCCGAATGCTGTACACTTCGCATTTAAGATGGCGCAACAAGAAAAAAAAATCACACGCCGACCATTTAGGTGACTTTGGGGGCTGCTAATGAATGTCGACGAACCGTGAGATGAGCAAAGAGTTGTCGAACGGTTGCCATTGATGGTCCGGCAGTATGAACTGCGCTGAAACCACGGATTGTCAAGACCAGGGAGGTTTTCGAGTTGACAGCTCTTACAATATCTATCTCACAATATTGTCGGCGTGTGATTTTTGTTGTTGTTGTTGTGAGGCCATCTTAAAAGCGAAGTGTACAGCACTCGCCCAACGATAACACTGCTATTCAGTCGAAGACAAGAATCCAAGGAGAAATTGCTTCGTTTCACGCATGGAGATGTTACACTGCAGATAGAGTCCTCTCCACGCACTATTCCAGGAATGCGCATAATACACATTGAACGGGGACACCATTTTACTGAAATTATTTTTCGAACTTGAGATTTGAATTTTCCCAGACGTTTAATACGGCGTATATTATTTACTCAATGCAGGCGCGTATCCTGCAGGACATTTCTATATTGGGGGAAGGGGTTTAACAAATTTGAATTTAAATATTAGTAGACGCGGTCACTCTTGCGATCTCTTAATGATATCTTGATGAAAATTTCCACTGTAAAAATCTGTGTTTCATATAAAAGTGCATAAACCAATAAGACTCTATTCGACTCATCTCGGGTCCATGGTGAGGGGGGAGTTCTGACCCCCCCATAACCCTGCTCTGTCCCCATTGATACGCCCCTGACTCAATGCGTTTTCCGCACAATAAAACTCGAGTGAATAATTTTTCTAAACGTTTGTGAGAGCTATTTTTAAATCTTCCCGTTTCCCCGGCCCACCCTGTACAACATATATACGTGTACCTGCCGCTGCAGCTGTACCGCGCGCCGTCTTATTGTATTTTCGCTTATTAATTCTTTGTGCCGCCGCGCGGTAAAAACGGGGCGCGGTCCGCCGCGCATACGTGTGAAATCGTGTTACGCGGTCGCGTCGCGCAACAAAAAAAAAAAACCGAAAAACCGAAAATGTTGCGGACCCGAAACGGCGCAATAATTTTGTTGGATATTATACAGTCGCAGGAGACTGAGAGAGTATAGTATAGTGGTGAACTCCTGAAAAAGCACGTTCGGGTCGGACGCGACGTCCGGTTCGCTGCGACAGGTACGTAGAGAAAAACGGCCGAACGTTTTCGGAACAAAAGGTGCGAGCGGAAAAATTCAACGAGCTCCGCCGGACGGCACTCTGCTGCGCAGGAAACCGGCCGCTCAGCGGGTCGCCAACCCGCGCGCGAGTCCTGTGTACGTTTTATTATTATTCATCGCCGCGTATACACCTATATTATAATATTATAAGAAGAACACCCGCACTGTAATATAATATAAAACGTTATTGTATTATTATTATTATTATTATTTTATTTAGAAATCGTGCGCCGGCTCTAATATTCGCGATATTCCAAGCGCCCCGTTATAATAATAATAATAATAATAATAATAATAATAATAAATGTGTATATTATATTATAGTACTGCAAGAGGAAAATATAATCGGGTTATGTTATGTTCACGGATTTCGCGGGTCAAATTATGTGCGCGCGCGCGTGTAGGAAGAAAAAGCGTCGGGTCCGAAAAATATTATTTTAAGGGGATCGCTGCAGGAAACGGGTATGTTCTCCTCTGTGTCTTGCAGTTTACCGATCTAGCGCGGTCAATTTTGAAAAAATGTTTCGAATTCTTCGCGAGGTCTACATACTATATATTATAATATTATAATATTCAAGAGTAATTGAACAAAATTGAAAAATCGCTGATACATACCGAATTTTCGGTAAACGGTTTTCTAAAAAAAAAAAAAAAGAGAAAGTCGATTTACGAGTAAAATTCGCGAAGAATTCGAAAAATCTGTTTACAGAATCCTAGAAAGTCAGGATTGCCAACGTCGCGCGGACAGGACAGTCCCACATTTATTTGATTTGTCCTATACGACCGAAAACGCTCTATAAACTTCATGTAGGACAATCCTACGTTTCAATACGTAGCCTTAGAAAAATAGCTTTTTAAAAAAGAAATTGTCAAAAATACCGTGGTCAGCGGAAAAAGAAGGTCCGGGATTCGATTAGTAAAACGATTGGTGACTTTTTTTTTTTGCATCCCGGGAGTCAGGACTTTGGCAAAACGTATAATGCCTGCACTGTATACTATACGTTTTATATTTTAATAGTTGGCCACCCAATATATAGGAAATGTCAAATGGGCAGTTCGCAGTTGGCTCCACGAATCTGCAGGGACACCGCGTGCAACGGTACACGTATATTATAATGTGTAAATTCTGGAAGAAGACGATCGTTCGAAAAAAAGAAAGTTTTACATAAATGTTAACTATATATATAATCCTATATAATTAAATAAATTAAATTGAAATTAATGAGATTTCTCGCGTATCGTCTCAATATTTTAATATTATACGACCATTAACTTTATTTTTAAAAGAATAAAAAGTAATATTAAACGATTTAAAAAAAAAAAAAAACGATGTCGTTTATTGTACGAGACATTTTTTTTTTTAGGGTACGAGGGATATTGCAGTGATCCGAATAAACCTCTTGGAAATTTATTTAGTTTTTGGGAAAAAAATCCTTAGAATAAGCTGGCCAACCAATAAGAGTAACTTATTACACGCGTTTATGTAGTCCATATTGTAGAGGTGTTCGACTGCAGCGCGGTTGAAAAATCCCAGTTATCCGTCGTTCTGCAAAACTGTAAAACCCTCGCGGGTAATATTCAACTGTACAAAAATAATTATTTGAATAAATCGGTATTTATTCTTAGGTTATTATTGTTGTACGCAAATCGTATCATTTATATATTCGTATAATCGCGTAATATACATTTTTTTTTTTCGAAAATGATGTTAAAATTTTCGGATTTCTCGTTGAAAATTGCATGGCGGCGGCCGGGGGGAGGGGTATTCGAACCGTCACCGCACTTGGAATATACGGTCATTTGCGCCATCCGCACCATATAGGCGGATATTTAGTCACATTAGTCGGGAGGGGGGGTGATTGACATCTTTACCTTACCCATTAGCCTAAACCAACATTTTCGAGCTAAAATGTTCAATTGGGGACTTAAACCTTCTAGGGGGTTTGACAATTTTCTGGGGTGAACTCAAAAGTCCCCCCCTCCTCAATATCCGGCTATGATCCGCACATAATAATATAGGCGTTATGCACACTTGAAGTGTAATTTCTTCTCATTAAAACAAATTTTTTCAAAAATTGATTACACCGTTGGAAAGCTTATTAAAAAAGGAAGTTTTTGTGAAATTTGCACACGTTTGAGTGACAAAAAAATAATCGTTTGGTAGATGTAAATTTTTTTTAAATTTAGACATTTTTGGATTTTTTAACTTTGGGATTACATCTGGGCATGTAAAAATGTGATTAGAATCTTGCTTGGTATGTTTTCTCAAAGAAAATTTGATGAGCTTTTCAATAGACTTTTTAAATTTGCTATAGGACCAATAGTTCAGGAAATATACTAATTAAAAGGAAAAAATCCTTTTTTTTTTAAAACCACAAAAACTGAAATTACTACTTTATACTTGAGAATCGGAACATGGTCAATAGGAAATTTTTTGTTGCATTTGACGTGTACAATAACCTCCTGAAGTTTGTACACTTTATCACCAGTCACCCTGTATATACACAGTATATTATTAGGTACGATAAACCCGTAGGTCGGTGACGCGATCGCGCGACAAACAACAGTCTTAAGACGCTTTAATAATATACGGCCGTCGAGCGTCCGATTTCTTCGAAGCGGCCGACGACGACGTAGTTGTGTTATAATAAAATATTATTATGGCGGGCTAGTGCGCGCGCGTACGTGACGTTTTCACCGCGACACGGTCGTGGCACCGGCGGCGGCGGCGGCGGCGGCACGACGTGGCACCGTGGCGTTCGGTACGAAGCCAGACAGGGTGACGCCGAACTGTACCTCCCGCCCCGCTCCCCCCCTCCATCCCGTCAACAACCGACGCCTTCGACGGGGCCGGCAGCGGTGGCGGCGACAACGACGGTACCTACACGCGCACTCTCGTATATTATTATTATTATTATTATTATTGTATACGAGAACGGTCCGACACGTTGCCCCCACCATACCACGTCGGCGGTTCCCCCCCCCCCGGCACCGGCACCGGCTCTACCCACGACGGTGTGTCCGTCGTTTGACTTTCCTTTGTCCTTTGTGTGTGCGTGTGCGTTTTTATGGCGCCGCGCGGCCGTGCGTGCGCGAGTCGTCGACAACGTCGCCGGTGGGGCGGCGGCGGCGGCGGCGGCGGCGGCGTCCGGACAGCGCCTCGCTGTCTGCCCTTTCGGAGACCTCTCCCCACCCACCCTGGCGGCGCTACTCGCCGCCGCGGAGAGTCGTGGCACGCCACGACGACTACGACGACCGTGTCCGCCGTCGAGACCCGCGCGCGCGCTTCGCTACATAATCACAATCGGCCGGCGCGCGGCCGGTACAAAAACCAGAAAGGTCGCATATTTTCAGGTATACGAGCGGCGGCGGCGAGGAAATTTCGTGCCCCCGATTGGTAAAAAAAAAAAATGTATTACACGCACATAATAAGTAATAAAATACCTCTCTCTCTCTCTCTCTCTCTCTCTCACTGTTATAATAATATTGACCCGCTCCGCGTCCTAACCTATAACCGGTTGACGCTGCACGTTTATAAACTCCCTGAAAGTCCTTGAACCGGGATAATATAAAATTATATGGTATACGGATAGGGACGACAGAAAAAAATATGTTTTAAAAATTTTTAAAAAAAAAACGTTAAAACGGATTATATAGTGAACGGTTTGCAGCAGGCCGTCCAACTCGTATACACACCTGCAGCGAAAATCACCGCGTGATTTCCATAAATCGCGCATATTTTATCGAAAAAAAAAAAAAAAATACCGAATATTTCGACGGTTTATATCGAAAACGCCTTAACGGTGGCCGCTTTAAAAACGTTATCGTTTCTTTTTTTTTTTGAAAATCCCGCCGTTTCGCGAATATTCGCGCGGTGTCGTTTCGATAAAACACGTTTCCAACGCTCGAAAATACTTTCCGAATAATTATTGTACAAAAAAAAAAAAAATATAAATATTTGGAAAATTATATTATTCCGCGATATAACAATTGTATACGCGCTCGTATATTTTATATAATAACATAATATTCTTTACGAGACTATTCCGGTGCGATCTGTTGCTACATAAATAGTGGCGTACTTATGGGGGGCCTGGAGGGGGTTTGGGCCCTCCCAGGACTAAAAAAAAAGATTTAAAATTATATAGTTTATATCGGGGATGGGCAACTCAAAGCTACTATAGGGGGGGCCAATTTTTAGAAAATTAAAATCTAGCGGGCCAGAGCATAGAAAGCAAAAAAAAAAAATCATTCAAAATATATATTTTGATTGTTTTAATTGAATCCCTAACACTCTATTAAGTAATATGAAAATGTAGAACGGGCCAGTGAAAAATGATACGCGGGCCGCCAGTTGCCCAATCCTGGTTTATACTATACAAAATATTATTTGTTTTCGATTTATTATATTATTATACCACAATATGGCTGAACAGACAGACACGATGTGCGCGAGTATAATATCATATAGCATTGATTTTATAATACTTTATAATACATTATAAAATCAGTGCATATAGTATGAACGCTTTTCAATCCGTAGTATAAATCTAAGAATCGATAATGAAAATTCCTAGTATTACCCGATAGGCGATAGCACATATTAGCATCACATTACGTTTGTTTCTTGGTCGAAAAATTACCAGTTTTATTCACAAAACTTTGTTTATATATTCGTGTGGACGTGTTACAATTTGTGACACTATTATACAACAGTAGTTTTATTTGATTTATTTTAATGACATGATCGAATTTGAAACGTTACGGGGACAAAGTTTCAATGTTTTATATCAAATTATAAACCTCCCCCAGAGAGAAATTGAAAGTACGCCACTATGGCTACGTAATCGTTTGCTTCTATACGATCTGCGTTTGTGCTGCGCGTATAAGACGCGGCGTAATCCTCTCCCGAAGAAAATATTTAAAAAACGTATAAATTTATATTTAAAAAAAATGAAATCATAAAGGGTTTTCAAACGAGACGACTATAGCTGCTGTTGCAGTCGCGGTTAAGTATAATATTATTTTGTCTCTCGCTGCCTACAGCAGTTCTCTTCGTTTATATACTTTTTTTTTTTTTACGCGCGCGGTGCGTACGACGAGCGCGTTACGGCGCGGAATAAATTACCGAGTGTTTTTTTTTTCTTTCTGTATAAATATATTTATATACAGAGCGATTCAAAAGCGTTTGTCCGATTTAGAAAAACGCAGTAAATATTTATTTGAAAAAACGAAACCCGCACAGTGATGAACTGCAGCGCGGCAAAATATTCGTGAAATTCGCAATTATAACTATATATATAATACGATAAAATTAAATAACAGTTCTTAATTGACTATATGTGTATATAGACTCGCGGTTAATTAAAATTTTTTTTTTTTTTAATATATATATTATCTTTGATTTGTACGTTTTCGTTTAAAATTTAAAAAAAAGAATCGATTCAGACAGGAATATTATAATACAGGTAGATATTATTACAATCGATTTTATTTGATTTTTTTTTTAAATTTACTTAAACTCGGAATGATGGAAAACGCGTTATTAAACGGTGGAAAAACGGAATAAATCTCATGTATTTTGTAAAAATAAACTTTACGAATATTGTAATGCGGTTATACTGCAACAACAGAAAATGTAATATCGATCGTTCCGTAACTTTTTTTTTTTGAACTCATCGTTATATAACGCGTTCGGAGCCGAGGAAAATTGGAGTTTTCCAAACGGCCTGGATCGTATTATAATATATAGACTGATGGTCTGGTGTTAAACATTTTTTGTTTTCAAAACCAGCTCGTACACTGTTTATAATTTTTATAGTTTATATCAATAGAGATATATACTTGAAGAATTTAACAATTATTTCGTTTTAAAAACTAAAAAAAAAAATCTCTGAAGTGGAATTGATATTAAAGAGAAAAAAACAGAGAACACTTTTTTTCTTTTTTTTTTTTGATAAGTGTATTGTTTTGAGTATATTTGGTGCAGGGCCGTAGACACGGGAGGAGGGGGTTTAGGGGGTTCAAACCCCCCCTTGAACATTGGATACTGGATGAATTATCTAAGAAACCGAGAAAAATTGATATATTGTTATAAATTAATTATAGTACGAGTATATAAAAATAATATAAATCATTCACACTTTCTTGATGTTTACCTCAATATTATAACTAATGATGACCTCACATAGGCCATATTAAATTTCTATCTATAGCACTGAACCCCCTCCCCCCATATAAAAGTCCTATCTATAGCACTGAACCCCCCATATAAAATTCCTATCTACGGCACTGATTTGGTGGGTGGCCTGGATAAACAACAACGCAGTCTCCCGGCCTGGATATAGGTAGTTCCCATTCCGCCCCCGAATGCGTTTTGACTTCTAAATAAATTTTAATTTAAAACTATATAGTACAAGTTATTTACTGCGTATATATAAACACGTTTTATAAAATTTAAAAGATTTAGACTTGTGAATTTGAAACGTGCGCCACAGATACGCGCGTTAATCGTTCGCGCACGAATCATTCCGCCGAGTATCTGCAGAGTTTCGTCTCGACCAAATGTACCTAGTTTATAAGATTTGTAAAAAAAAAAAAAAAAAGCGTTTTCCGTCCCCGTTCGAACACTGGATGAAAATATAATAATATTAGCTATATATTACGATGAAATAATATACTCGTTCATACGCGTGTCTCTCTCCGAAGAAAATATTTAAAAACGTATAAATTTATATTTAAAAAAAATGAAATCATAAAGGGTTTTCAAACGAGACGACTATAGCTGCTGTTGCAGTCGCGGTTAAGTATAATATTATTTTGTCTCTCGCTGCCTACGGTGCGTTCTCTTCGTTTATATACTTTTTTTTTTTTACGCGCGCGGTGCGTACGACGAGCGCGTTACGGCGCGGAATAAATTACCGAGTGTTTTTTTTTTCTTTCTGTATAAATATATTTATATACAGAGCGATTCAAAAGCGTTTGTCCGATTTAGAAAAACGCAGTAAATATTTATTTGAAAACGAAACCCGCACAGTGATGAACTGCAGCGCGGCAAAATATTCGTGAAATTCGCAATTATAACTATATATATAATACGATAAAATTAAATAACAGTTCTTAATTGACTATATGTATATAGACTCGCGGTTAATTAAAATTTTTTTTTTAATATATATATTATCTTTGATTTGTACGTTTTCGTTTAAAATTTAAAAAAGAATCGATTCAGACAGGAATATTATAATACAGGTAGATATTATTACAATCGATTTTATTTGATTTTTTTAAATTTACTTAAACTCGGAATGATGGAAAACGCGTTATTAAACGGTGGAAAAACGGAATAAATCTCATGTATTTTGTAAAAATAAACTTTACGAATATTGTAATGCGGTTATACTGCAACAACAGAAAATGTAATATCGATCGTTCCGTAACTTTTTTTTTTTGAACTCATCGTTATATAACGCGTTCGGAGCCGAGGAAAATTGGAGTTTTCAAACGGCCTGGATCGTATTATAATATATAGACTGATGGTCTGGTGTTAAACATTTTTTTTTTTCAAAACCAGCTCGTACACTGTTTATAATTTTTATAGTTTATATCAATAGAGATATATACTTGAAGAATTTAACAATTATTTCGTTTTAAAAACTAAAAAAAAATCTCTGAAGTGGAATTGATATTAAAGAGAAAAAAACAGAGAACACTTTTTTTTTTTGATAAGTGTATTGTTTTGAGTATATTTGGTGCAGGGCCGTAGACACGGGAGGAGGGGGGTTTAGGGGGTTCAAACCCCCCCTTGAACATTGGATACTGGATGAATTATCTAAGAAACCGAGAAAAATTGATATATTGTTATAAATTAATTATAGTACGAGTATATAAAAATAATATAAATCATTCACACTTTCTTGATGTTTACCTCAATATTATAACTAATGATGACCTCACATAGGCCATATTAAATTTCTATCTATAGCACTGAACCCCCCCTCCCCATATAAAAATCCTATCTATAGCACTGAACCCCCCGCATATAAAATTCCTATCTACGGCACTGATTTGGTGGGTGGCCTGGATAAACAACAACGCAGTCTCCCGGCCTGGATATAGGTAGTTCCCATTCCGCCCCCGAATGCGTTTTGACTTCTAAATAAATTTTAATTTAAAACTATATAGTACAAGTTATTTACTGCGTATATATAAACACGTTTTATAAAATTTAAAAGATTTAGACTTGTGAATTTGAAACGTGTGCGCCACAGATACGCGCGTTAATCGTTCGCGCACGAATCATTCCGCCGAGTATCTGCAGAGTTTCGTCTCGACCAAATGTACCTAGTTTATAAGATTTGTAAAAAAAAAAGCGTTTTCCGTCCCCGTTCGAACACTGGATGAAAATATAATAATATTAGCTATATATTACGATGAAATAATATACTCGTTCATACGCGTGTCTTAGGATTTGACCCGCAGTTAAGTCAATACGAGTCGGAATTCGTATACGACTGTATAGGGGGATTCGGATTTTATACCGAACGTTTCACCAGCCGCGCAGCATCCGCGTTTTTGAAATCGCGTCGTTTGAATCGTTCTGTATATATTGTCGGAACCGTCGCCGCGTTGTCTCGGACAAAACCAGCCTTGTGACGCGCGTTCCTTTTTGCCTGCAGCCCGCCACCGCCGCCGCCGCCGCCGCCACTGCTGATCGCAGTTATACACAACAACGACGACAACAGTAGCAACGCGCGTTTCCGACAAAAAAAAAAAAACAAAGAAAAATACTACTATATACGCGCGCGAAATGTACTGCAATAACGTAGTTTTTATTACAATAATAATAATAATAATAATAATATATATTGTACGCGTTATGCAAATCCTTGACCCCTCCTATGGTTCACCCTAAAATTTATGTAAATTATGTATAAAGACTCATAATTATGCATAATTTGTATGGGAAATTTTAAATTTATACTATAATTGGTCTTTAAAAATTATTTTAGAAATATTAAAAAGTTGTAACATAATGTATACTGCGGGTATTTCAATTGTAATAAATGCGTTGACAGAATAAGTTTAAACGTATCGAAAAGTATTCAAGCGTCACAAATAGACGAGTAAAAATATTGGCCCCCCTCTAAAATTGGTTGGCCTCAGCCTGGCCCACCTTCTGCAAGAGTTCTGGCGCCGCCACTGGGGGCCGTTATAATATATTTATCGCATAATAGGTCGGGAGACTTATCTGTGCGGTATGATTTGTGTTTATTTTTGTTAAAAAAAAATCTTAAAATTAAATCATTTTATACGTTCGGTGCAGGGGCCGTGGATTTTGATTATAAATATGAAATAATTTTAACACTTTTTTTTTTTTTATACGTGATTAAGTATATCGGGCGAACCAATAACGACTTTCGAACACGGTATATTAAAATAGTATAAAAGAGACTGAATGAATTTTCGCCTGTGGAAGGCCGCGGTTTTATAGATGTATTTTGTATTTTTTCGTTGGTGTTGTTTATTGTCTCCCGTATAATATTTTATTGATAAAAATAATAAATAAGATAACGACATGCGGTGTGCGCGTATGTACGCACCATTACGTTTCCAAATATTCGTATTAAAAAAAAAAATGTACATTTTCTTTCACTCGACTCTTCGTATCTTTATTCGCCGAGTGCGGACGTAGTCCGTATATACGTTTTCATCGAATACGCAGGACGCGTATCCTATTCTATGTCCATTTGAAATCGTGAAAAAAAAAACGCACATTTAAAAATGGATAACTTTTCATAAAGGTGACGCTGTTTTACCGCGATGTCCGTCAATCAATAATGTGTTTGAGATTTCAAAAAAAAAAAAAAATCTAAAATTGAATTGAAAAGATAATTTTTTTTTTCACTCGTCGTTGTTAATACCTATATATATATACTTATATAATTATCCAGTTTAGTTAACGAAACGCAGTTTATAATTATCCAGTTCAGGTTAAGTTTATAGTTAACACTGTATATATGGAGACGAATTCGAATTAACAGGAAATTCGACAAAAGTTCATAAACACTATTTTATAATAATAAAAAAAAAAAAATTGAATCGTAATTACTGTTTTCTTAACCGACTACCGAGTCAGATAAGCTAAAACGGAAAACGCGTATAAATATATAAAATTCGTCATCACTAGATGTAGCTGTTGAAAAAATATATAATATATAACGGATTTGTTAAAAAATAATAATGGCGTTTATCATATATTTTTTCGATAAGGACCTACGCGGATTTTACGCTATATTATACTATAATATTACTATAGGCACTGTCGTGTAATTTATATAGGAATTTGTCCAAAATAAAATAATATTATTTCTAGCGGACCTTTTTTTTTTTAAAAAAAAAGTTTTTATGTCGTAAATTCCACAATATTTCGGTCGATTTTTCGGGAGGTCTAAAATCATCGGGTTATACGAGGTTTTATAACGTTTTGTTTTTTTCTTATCAAAACAGATCTACTTATCGTTTCGATACATTTTTATTCGCTTTGGAAGTTTATATACGTATAAAATATAAATTTCGTTTCCGATTTTTTTTTGCGAACTTACGTCGTGGTATTGTTTTATCGCATCAAAGACTATATTATATCGATCATATACCATAGATCTCGTTCTTATACCTATATATAGCATGTATAACCTTGTCGTATCGATTAAAACATATATATATATATAACTACGCGTCAGTGCGTGTTTTATTATACAAAGATTATTACGTGTAATGTACGAGACAATATATATCTATATATTCACGTTCAAAACTTTTGCCAAGTGAAAAAGCGACGCGGATGGGCTTCTGCAACTATTTCTATATAAACATAATTTATTCGTAGTCATTTTATATTTAGAAATCTGTGGGATTAGTGTTCCGAATAAAAAAAAAAAATTTAAGATATATTTCACGTTAAAAATACAATAAACGCACGCGTATAATATAACATAATGATATATGATGCTACAGCGGGGGGGGATGGGAGGAGGATTCTTGAATTTTTCGTTTATTATTTATCCTATAAATTAAAAAATACATTTTATTCCATTTCGTTGTTAAAACCCGCGGTATTATAGCCGTTATAATTTCGCTAACTGAATAATAAATCACAAAAGCGTATTTATTACACACAGTCTTTGCTGATTTTCAAGCGATCGCGGTAAACGAAATGATCTCATAATCGCGGTATAAAAATGCGCAATGTGTTCTCGAGTATGCATAATTATTTTTGAAGAGGGACTCTTTGTAAGAGGACGGAGGAATTGAAGAAGAATTAGGACGAATCGTGGCTGCGGGATGAAGATTGTGCGATAAAAAAATTGCCATTTAGAGTAAAAGAAAAATGTTATAAGACCGCAGCAGTAGTTAGGAATGCAGCGATGTTGTTGTATGGAACATGTGTAGAGTGTCGGCCATTGAATATGTAAAAGGGACGAATGGAAAATATAAAAGTAACACGGAAATGAGAATGTTATAAGATGGATGTGTATGTAGAGTTACGCTATAATATATTTATAGATAGAATTCGGAATAAGTGTTTTGGAAAAATGAGAGAGAATATACAGGTTGAGCTGATGGTTTTTGGGAGTGTTGAGAGAAGTGAAGATAACGAATTGTTTAAAAAGTTAAATGAGTAGAAGGAAGTCGAGGTATAGAGACAAAGAAAAAGTGGCGAGAGGTCATGAGGATATGGATGCGTTTTCGGATAAAGAGACGGATACGCGGAGATGTGCATGATGGCGAAAATGAGAATAGCTGCAGAGTCTATATATATACTCGTATATATACATACTGGCGTGTGGAATAAAGGCGAAGAGAAAAAAGAATAGTTCGTCGTGAGTATTCCCATTGAAGTAGAAACAAATATAAGTTTTTTCTCGCCCGAGAAGTTCGAAACTCCTTTGGATTTTCACGACGTGATGGTTTTTCGAAAACGTCGGTCCCCCTCCCTCTCCACTACGGTCCATGTTCTGCACTATGGCTGCAGCGTTTGACAAACGACCGCCGCACAGACTCCGTCCGCCATATTTGTCTGTACATACATGTTACTCGCCCGCGAGTATTCTTAAATAAAATAACTACACACGAGTCCGACACATAAAAATTTATTTCGTCGTACAGTTTTTTTTCTTTAGTGTGTAGTGTCGAAGAAAATGGTCTAGGCCAGATTATAAAAAAAAAAAAAAAACGTTTAGTACGAGCCACGACGATAGGTAGGAGTATCGTTATTGCGTTTTGGTATTCATTCAATTTAATGACGAAAATAACATTCGTTTTATAAGCTATTATTGGCACGCAGACGTATAAAATCATGACGACTATTATTATTATACTGATTATCAACGTGTTTCTTTCAGGCGTTTTGTTCCGGGTGGGGAGGGGGCAAATTTTTCTTCGCCATTTTGTTAAAAATGAACTTTAAAATATAAAATGAGAAAAGCTAATACGCTTTTTAAAATATAATCGTATTCGGCGAATGTTCTTCATCGCACACTGCGAGTCTACCGTTTTATTTAAAAATTCGTCGGTTGGAATGTCAGTATGTCTCAATACTTATTATCATACAATGCATCAAGGTTCCTGCAGGTAGCATCCTACTTCTGGTCTTACTCAGAATTCTATTCATTATTTGTGTTAAACGTTCTTTCTATACTGAAGCAGTCGTTGTTACAGGAATGCGACTTGAAGACTGAAGTATTTCACACGGTTTTTGTAATTCGGTATAACCCGCGTCAGTTTCTAAGATTTTTACCAACGGATTTTCGTGTGCCTCCTATGTCCTTGCATTATCGAACATCGGTTTATTAAAAAATTTAAATGATTATTGAATGTCTGCGAGTACAACTTTCTCATTATTAATAAGAATCGCGAAATCGCTACAAAAGTTTTTACTATACTTACTACTACCTACTTCCCACTAGATGCTAAAAATAATCTACATATTTGTACTCGTGTTATAATGAATTCTCGTTTAATAATTGAAAAACACATGGGTTTTCTCTAATTTTGTCGGGAGGAGGGGCGATGGACTGCGTCCGTGGGGAGGCTGCGCCCTCCTGAAACGTGCCTGAAATAAACACTGCCGATTATTATCAATATTTTCTGCATTTTCTATATTTTCTTTATTTTTATACATATCTATATTTTCTAGCTGATTAAATATATAGAAAACGGCCAGGGACGAAGTGCAGGTAGACCGGGAAAATTTGAATAATAAATCACAAAAGCGTATTTATTACACACAGTCTTTGCTGATTTTCAAGCGATCGCGGTAAACGAAATGATCTCATAATCGCGGTATAAAAATGCGCAATGTGTTCTCGAGTATGCATAATTATTTTTGAAGAGGGACTCTTTGTAAGAGGACGGAGGAATTGAAGAAGAATTAGGACGAATCGTGGCTGCGGGATGAAGATTGTGCGATAAAAAAATTGCCATTTAGAGTAAAAGAAAAATGTTATAAGACCGCAGCAGTAGTTAGGAATGCAGCGATGTTGTTGTATGGAACATGTGTAGAGTGTCGGCCATTGAATATGTAAAAGGGACGAATGGAAAATATAAAAGTAACACGGAAATGAGAATGTTATAAGATGGATGTGTATGTAGAGTTACGCTATAATATATTTATAGATAGAATTCGGAATAAGTGTTTTGGAAAAATGAGAGAGAATATACAGGTTGAGCTGATGGTTTTTGGGAGTGTTGAGAGAAGTGAAGATAACGAATTGTTTAAAAAGTTAAATGAGTAGAAGGAAGTCGAGGTATAGAGACAAAGAAAAAGTGGCGAGAGGTCATGAGGATATGGATGCGTTTTCGGATAAAGAGACGGATACGCGGAGATGTGCATGATGGCGAAAATGAGAATAGCTGCAGAGTCTATATATATACTCGTATATATACATACTGGCGTGTGGGAATAAAGGCGAAGAGAAAAAAGAATAGTTCGTCGTGAGTATTCCCATTGAAGTAGAAACAAATATAAGTTTTTTCTCGCCCGAGAAGTTCGAAACTCCTTTGGATTTTCACGACGTGATGGTTTTTCGAAAACGTCGGTCCCCCTCCCTCTCCACTACGGTCCATGTTCTGCACTATGGCTGCAGCGTTTGACAAACGACCGCCGCACAGACTCCGTCCGCCATATTTGTCTGTACATACATGTTACTCGCCCGCGAGTATTGTCAAATAAAATAACTACACACGAGACCGACACATAAAATTTATTTCGTCGTACAGTTTTTTTTCTTTAGTGTGTAGTGTCGAAGAAAATGGTCTAGGCCAGATTATAAAAAAAAAAAAAAAACGTTTAGTACGAGCCACGACGATAGGTAGGAGTATCGTTATTGCGTTTTGGTATTCATTCAATTTAATGACGAAAATAACATTCGTTTTATAAGCTATTATTGGCACGCAGCCGTATAAAATCATGACGACTATTATTATTATACTGATTATCAACGTGTTTCTTTCAGGCGTTTTGTTCCGGGTGGGGGAGGGGCAAATTTTTCTTCGCCATTTTGTTAAAATGAACTTTAAAATATAAAATGAGAAAAGCTAATACGCTTTTAAAATATAATCGTATTCGGCGAATGTTCTTCATCGCACACTGCGAGTCTACCGTTTTATTTAAAATTCGTCGGTTGGAATGTCAGTATGTCTCAATACTTATTATCATACAATGCATCAAGGTTCCTGCAGGTAGCATCCTACTTCTGGTCTTACTCAGAATTCTATTCATTATTTGTGTTAAACGTTCTTTCTATACTGAAGCAGTCGTTGTTACAGGAATGCGACTTGAAGACTGAAGTATTTCACACGGTTTTGTAATTCGGTATAACCCGCGTCAGTTTCTAAGATTTTTACCAACGGATTTTCGTGTGCCTCCTATGTCCTTGCATTATCGAACATCGGTTTATTAAAAAATTTAAATGATTATTGAATGTCTGCGAGTACAACTTTCTCATTATTAATAAGAATCGCGAAATCGCTACAAAAGTTTTTACTATACTTACTACTACCTACTTCCCACTAGATGCTAAAAATAATCTACATATTTGTACTCGTGTTATAATGAATTCTCGTTTAATAATTGAAAAACACATGGGTTTTCTCTAATTTTGTCGGGAGGAGGGGGCGATGGACTGCGTCCGTGGGGAGGCTGCGCCCTCCTGGAAACGTGCCTGAAATAAACACTGCCGATTATTATCAATATTTTCTGCATTTTCTATATTTTCTTTATTTTTTATACATATCTATATTTTCTAGCTGATTAAATATATAGAAAACGGCCAGGGACGAAGTGCAGGTAGACCGGGAAAATTTCACAAAGGACCGGTCAATAATAATTGAATTTGGGAGCAGCTTTGAATGTCTATTATGACATTATTCAATAACACAGTTTTGTTATAAAATAATGGCGAAGTGCGTGTACAGTGTGTACTGTATACCCTATCGATTGTGGCTGGTATTTTCAATTTAATTTCTCGCGTTATTATTCGCTTATATATACTGTTGTCTGACGCGTTTAGGTAAAAACCGCTGTTTATACAGAAACCGTACAAGTCGATTTAGACAAGCGTTTAGTATTTTAATGGCAACAGAGAAAAGCGTTTTAAATGCCATACATTGACTCTTTATACGTCATAGACCGCGTGTATCCTAAAAAAAAAAACCAATATAGTTTAAATAATTTCTGTGTATAATGATGACAATAATAAATATAATTCAAATATATTTTTTCGATTAATACAACGGTTTAAGAATATTTCTGTTTGTTTTTATAAGTGCGTATATATATTGTAATAAGAAGTATTTTGGAATAAGAAAAGTACACGTGTAGACAACCGTAAGCCGATTCAATGGGCTGCTGCAGCGAGCAAAATCTCTAAAATCGCTTTAAAAGGATACAGCCGGACCTGAAAACGGCTCTAAAGGATTTTGACGAAAACGGTTCCAGTCATACATATAGTTAATCTTATACGCAGGGCCGGATTAATCTACGTGCAAAAGGAGCATTTGCTCCAGGACGGCAAATTTTGAGGGGCGGCAAAAATAAAATTTCCCTAAAAAATGTTTTTATTTTTGGTCTTATTAATACCTAATTTTTTTTGTAGGAGGGGGAGAAGGGCGGCAAAAATCGTTTGCTCCGGGGCAGCATTGGTCCTTAATCCGGCACTGTTTATAACGTATTACATAATGTTTACCGCGGGTCTTTAGAAGTTACGCAATTTCGCGACCTATAGCGAACAAATTTACAAATTTGTTTGACACGTTTTAAAGTAAACCGAGGCCCGGCGGTATAATATGACGCGTACTTTTTATTATATCGCGTGTATGTCATTAGTCATTACACAGTGCCTGTAATTATTAATTATTATTATAACTGTCTTGATATTATTATTATTATTATTATTATTATTATTATTATTATTATTATTATTATTATTATTATTATTATTATTATTATTATTATTATTATTATTATTATTATTATTATTATTATTATTATTATTATTATTATTATTATTATTATTATTATTATTATTATTATTATTATTATTATTATTATTATTATTATTATTATTATTATTATTATTATTATTATTATTATTATTATTATTATTATTATTATTATTATTATTATTATTATTATTATTATTATTATTATTATTATTATTATTATTATTATTATTATTATTATTATTATTATTATTATTATTATTATTATTATTATTATTATTATTATTATTATTATTATTATTATTATTATTATTATTATTATTATTATTATTATTATTATTATTATTATTATTATTATTATTATTATTATTATTATTATTATTATTATTATTATTATTATTATTATTATTATTATTATTATTATTATTATTATTATTATTATTATTATTATTATTATTATTATTATTATTATTATTATTATTATTATTATTATTATTATTATTATTATTATTATTATTATTATTATTATTATTATTATTATTATTATTATTATTATTATTATTATTATTATTATTATTATTATTATTATTATTATTATTATTATTATTATTATTATTATTATTATTATTATTATTATTATTATTATTATTATTATTATTATTATTATTATTATTATTATTATTATTATTATTATTATTATTATTATTATTATTATTATTATTATTATTGTTATTATTGTTATTTATCGCCGTTTCCCGGAAATCGACTATATAATATATTATGTGTGTGTGTACGAACTATACGCGTATTCTCGTTCGAACACACGTGTGGTACACAGCACACACATATTGTATAACAAAATATTTACAGATTATACAGAGCGCACATACACGATATATGGAAGCACGCCCTTCCCATATGGAACGCATTTCGTTTTTCGTTCAGCCGTTAGCGACGATTTTTTTTTTCTGCTTCTACCACCGTATAATATTATTATACTTAAAACGTACCGTGCGTTCCTATATATAAATATATTTATATACTGCACGAGACGAAAATCAGACATACATTTAAACGTCAACGCGTGAACATAACATATATTTCGAGGTTTAAAACGCTAATCGTTTTAGTTTTGTACACTTCACCGCACTGCGCTGCAGGGCGCCGCGCCGCTCGGCATAACCGTAAACCATAAATCCGCGATTCGTCGTCGTGAAAAATCTTTTCGGCTGCCTAATATACTTCAGGAAATGAAAAGTTTTATCGTCAGCGGTGCAGATTTAACCAGTAAATCGCCGACACGGTCACGGCGTTAAATTTCGTTAAAAAATTTTGGCATCTGCAGCAATTATAATTATATATATAAAAATACAATTAAAAAAAAAAAAACCTATTCTCCCAGCGGACGCCTTAAAATCCGCCGAAGGCGGATAATAATTCCACTGCTACCGTTGTTCCACTTGATAAAACTGCTTCCTAGAAATAATCCACACTTAAAAAGGATACTGAGGCGAAGCCGCCCGGGGGACTACGCGTACCTACGACGACTTTACCGAAAATTTTTCAGGGAAATAAAATTTTATCGTCGGATATCGTGACTTAAAGAGACTATACACCTAGATGACTATACAGTATACACAATTAAAAGACTGCACACTTACAGCGACTGAAACGTGCTAGTCATCATGACACTTCTGATGTCAGTGTGTTATCTGCAGTGTACTATTATTATTGTATTAGACTCATCCTAAAAAGTCTAAGTAAGCTACGCGCGAGCTCCTGTCGGAACTTAAACTAAAAATATCCATTGATTTGTTATGAAAAACCACCTAAAGTTATTGAAGCGCGCGTGTCTGGTTTGTTTGATAATAATACACCGATAACACACTTACATCACAAATGTCATGGAACATAATATAATTCCGGTTTGTACTTTCCGCACAACAAAGATCCGTTATAACGATTTCCGTATTTTATTTTTTCCGATAAAATATGCACCACCATGTCAGTGTGTTATCTGTGTATTATTATTATATTATACTCCTCATAACAAATTAAAGCGAGCCAATTTTTTGGGAAAAAAGTTAGGTCAAGTTAGGTTTAAGTCAAGTTTGGTTAACCTTTTTTTTTGTGGTTAAATCGCGTCGCTAAAAAAATAGCCGTCCTTCCCCCTGCATCCGCATCATTAATTAGACACCAATGCTATATAATATAACGATACAGTGCTGCGTTATTTGCCTTTTCTTATGACTAAGGTGCGTAGCACCTGCACACTCTAGGAGGGCTCTACTCTTCCATCTGAGCCTTTGGCACACTATGTTTTTATCTAGACTAAAGGATTCCAGCACCTTCCGGCTGGCGGATTCTTTCCTCTTCATCCCTTATCGAGAGCACCAGGTCGGCATATTTCCTCACCGCTTCCCAGTTGTCCCTCGATCCGAGCATCCGCTGAACGACCGTAACCGGCTTCATTTGGCTGCCGACGGTGGTCTCCAACTCCCTCCTTTGTCTCCACCACCTGTCGCATTGGAAGGGGCGTGCTTCACGTCGTCCACGGCTTCCCCACAGTCCACACAATTCGGATCGTCCAGCCTACGGAACTTGTGCAGGTACTGACCGAAGCACCCGTGTCCGGTCAGCAGCTGCGTTAGGTTTCCGTCCGTAGACCGGAATTTTCCTACTACGATTACATAAACCAAAACTGAAAACAATATTTGAAAACGGGATTTAAGAATAACGTTAAAATACGCGCGTTGTAACGGAATTCTAATTTTTTTTGTTTTTTTTTTTTTTTGGCGGATGCGAAGTCTGCAGCACTATACTTTGCTGCCCCTAAAATAATGTGCTGTCCGAGACGACGGTATCCCCTAAATACACGTGACACTAATACCGGTGCGTCGAGTGGTATAAACAAACACTACTGCAGCCGTTCCGATTACGGCCGGTCCACTGCAGTACGCGTTAATTATTATTTATTATCAATTCGAGTCGCACACTCAGACCCGTCGTCGTCAATCGACGCTTTCGGTGTCTGACCCGTGTACGGGATTTAATAACAGAGTGTTAACCATATATATACACGGTTTTAGGTTCAAATAAATATAAACGGTCCCCGACATAATAACGATCGTCGTCGTTGGACGCGCACACACTTTTCACATCCCTTCGGTCGCACATAAGAGGATCAATAATAATAAAAAAAATGGTTTTATTAAAAAATACGTATGATAAATTATTTTTCTACAAAACCGCAAAACAAGTTCTTACGCTTTTCGCATCACTGTATACGAGTTCAGAAATGTCTTGTTGAAAAAAACTGCCGTCCAGTTAAGGAACACCGTTACGACTTGTGGCACCTTTTACTTCGTTGTTTGAGAGTGGTATCGGATCTTGGCCAGTTCGTTTTTTTATGGGCCCGAATACGCGTGAAAGCCACAGGGTGACGAATCAGGACTCCCGCACGCACTTCCCAGTTGAATATTTTTTTTTTGGGAACACCCTTCGTGACGTTCGCTGAATGTGGAATTGATAATCGTCATGGACGAGCACTGCAATTCCTTCCATCAGTTTTCCTGGCCGTCGGTTTTTAATCGGATTTCTAAATTTTTTTCACAGTACGCAGCCGAATCGATTGTCGAGCCGTTTGGCATAAATCGTCTCAGAAATAAACAACGTCTTGATTATCAAAGTAAAGCGTGAGCATCATCTTTCCTGTAGTTGCAATAACTCTGGCTTTTTTTTTTTTGTGCGTTAAAGAAAACTCGTGTGTTTCCGTTCATTCGGACTCCTTTTTGATTCCGGTCGGATATTAGTTTTTTCGCCATAAACTTCGCGCACATCCATGTGAATTTGCAATGGCTTAACATTTTTTCGATCATCCAATTACCACGCGAATTGCGATCATGGACGACGTAACAGCAGTATAGTAGCCACGATTATCGTCTGATAACTGATATGAGCTTCGCAACAAACATTCGGGTTCAGGTATCGAAAATTCATTAGGATAATGTGAAAAGCGTTGCCACAAAATGTCATTAATTGACTAGAAAAAAAAACGTATGGCACAATAATGCGACTTACTCGCTTTGATCGTCCCTCGTAATATATTATTCGCACGACGTCGTCTACGCGCGGTCGTCTGTTATTGCGACGTCGATTTTTAAACGTTCACATACCTACCGTTGCACTTTCTCGACAGTGTACACGTTGATTTATTCTCTTATTTTATACGCTTTCCAAAAAATTTCGTCGTTATATATAATAAAAATTCTGCTGACCGACGCACGCCACCATTATGTGCAGAGCCCAACTTAGGGGAGGGGCTAGGGGGGCTGCAGCCCCGGGCCCCGATATTAATTAATGTCGATAATTATTAGTGGCACTGTGAAATGTTAAACGGACTACACACACGATTTGGTCGGCCCGACAGTCGGGTTGGTTGTATTATCAGGTCGTGTGTATAGATGTGTCGTATATGTAGACTATTATAGTAGGTACAATTTATTTATAATCTTAAAAAAAAAAATTAAATATAAAAAATCAATATAGCAAAAAAACTGAATTTATAATTTAAGGGCCCCATCAAAAAATTAGACCCGGGCCCCAAAATTCCCAAGTCGGGCTCTGATTATGTGTGTTCAAATCGAATTGATTGTACGTAAAAAATGCTCGCTTATATCCGAGTGCAGTACGTATATAGAATAACCTGAACTCAAAACACATTTTGACAGCGCGTCTCGAAGTTATATTTAGATAAGTTTTATAGTAAGGCTTATTTATAATATATATATATATATTCAACGACACACACGCGTAAAATAAGAGTAATATAATATAATGACCGGGATTAGATTGTGTGACCTGCAGCGTAACAACAGCTGTTGCGGACGCGAAACAAAACGTCTAATAAAAAAAAAAAACGTATTTTTCAAAAAGAAAATCAAAGGCGGAAAAAAAAACACGCGCGTTATTAATTTTCGCGTCCGAGCGAATATATTATACAGTAAATCAGTGGCGTGTTTAACTTATTTCTGGTGAGGAGCAAAGATTAATAAATGGTATCCACCCACCCCTTCAGGTATCACTCACCACCTGCAGTTGCGTCGTTTCAGATTTTTAAGGGGGTTGACCTACCTCACTCCAATTATCACCTTCAAAAATAATACAATATCAACACGCTTTTCACAGAATCGGTGAAAAAAACTTTTTCGCCAAAACCGTGTAACTCGACCGGTGGCCATAAGAATAACACGAGAGCGAGAGAGAAAACTCCGAAATCGCTGTACGGTAATCTCGCACGACCCTCGCGCGCTGCACTCAAACCGGCCGCCATTTAGCACTGCAGAACAAGGATCTCCAGCGAGATCCTTCGATCGCATTCTCAATTCTGACATCTAGCGTCTAATGACGTAGTAATCACGATTAAATGAAGCTTAATAACTACAAACTATATGAACTAGTATATATTATGATTGTCTGACACCTGAGTGGCAGAGTGTATAATGTTACGATATTATATAGTACCTATTAAATCCATTACTCGGTACCTATTATCTAGTACCCGCTCACCGCCAATTTTGAAGGAGCAATTGCTCGTAAATTACCCCTTCAACACGCCACTGCAGTAACTGTATACCGATTTGTAACGAATCAATGCACGTAGCCACGGAATTGGGGCTTCGTATACAGTTTTTTCATCACAATCATAAAATACATATATGTACCGTAATTTATTGATATAATCGTATTTTCGTTATTTTATAACTATATTCGATAAATAAATAGCTGTAATCAGTGGCGTAGATACGATTTTTTTCTGGGGGGGGGTTTTCAAAGAAAATTTTTAAAATAAATATATTATTGTGAAAATGTAATTTTTAATAAATATATTTCAATATTATATTTGTGAGAATTTACAAAATAAAGTCAACCTTTTTTATGGTTTGGGGGGCGTGGAAACTCCATGCACCCCCCTCCCCCGCATCTACGCCACTGGCTGTAATAATTCTTCTTCTTCTTCTTCATTGGCATTACAACTCTTCAAGGGTTTTTGCCGCCACCGACACCGCCTTCCACTCCTCTCGATTTTGTATTTGTTCTCCCCGATTTAGTATCCCTAGTTTCTCTAAATCCTGCTTTACCCCGTCTATCCATCGCTTCTTTGGACGTCCTCTTGGCCTTTTTCCTGTGGGTTTCCATAAAAGCCTGTGGCTGTAATAATAATAATCAAAAATTATTTTGCGTATTTTATGCTTTTCAAGCGCGTATTTTACGCATTTAAAATGCATATTAATCCGGTATTCAATTACAATATTATCATCACTGCAGAATAAACGAATAATTCCGTATTATTGTGTACGCGTTTTATTCTCTCATCGGAGATCTCTCGTCGCGCGTTTCTCGTCCGCGCAGCACATGCCCTGCCACGGCATCGTACCCGCCGCCGCCGCCGCCGCCGCCGCCGCGCGACCAGACATTTCGACGTCGTTTCTGGCGGCCGTGTTATTCTTACATTCTTATTATTATTATTATTATTATAATAGTGTGTGTGTTGGTGAATGAAAAAGAAGAATTTCGAGATGATAGGTATTAAACGCGAGGGGGCCCCGCCCGTCCATTATTATTATTATTTTTTTTTTTTTCTTACACGGCCTACCTCTTATACGGCGTGCGTTTGCAGTTGAGTAACAACAACGTGGACGTGTACGCGGCCGGCAGCTACCACCACCGCCACCACCACCACCAAGGCGGCGGTCGAGCACAAACCTGTTCCAGAGAAAAATTCTTCTTCTTCTTCTTCTTCTTCTGAAAAATCCAGCAGACGCGACCTCCCACCGGCGGCGGCCCGCGCGCGCCGTTCGTGTGTAGTCGGCCCGCCGCGCTCTTTTGTGTCACGTTGTGCGCCACGGCAGTGTGAACGGAACGCGCCCGCGTCCACGCACACACGTATATATATATATATATATAAATATTCTCTATTGAAAACCATCTTCCGCCGCGCCATTGTCACCTGGCACTTGCATTATCACGGTTCCCATTCTTTGTCGGAATTTCAGTGTAACCGTTTTTTTTTTCTTTTTTTTCCTTCCCTTCCACGCGCGCGCGCACGCACATCCGATCAAAGTTTAACGACACCACGCAGCAGCTCGTCACCGACAACAATGTGCCGCCGCCGCCGCCGTAGTGTCTCAACGCGCGTTATTCGTTCTTTTTTCGTTTTGAATTTAAAATCCGTAATCGGTATTTTTTTTTTTTTTCCACGCCAAATAATACGCTTCGTCCGACACTTTCTATATAATATGTGTGCGTGTCTCTGTGTGTAGAAAAAAAAAAGTAATATATAACGACGTAATACAACAACAAAACTGCAACAGTCGGCGGCGTGTTACGCGCGCGTATACACAATACGTTTTATATATTATGGCGGTGTAATAACGAAACAAAAAAAAAAAAAAGAACCAACGGCCGACGCCGCCATCACTTGTCGTTCGTCGTGCGTATATAGTATGTGTAATACGCACATCACGATATTAATTATACAATTATTCACGGACTCGCGTGTGACGCGCGTCGGTCAGCTGCTGCTGCTGCTGCTGCTGCTGCTGCTGTTGCTGTATTGCAGAATGCGGCTGCTATGTAATATAATATATAATGTGTGAAAATCTAGTGCGCAGAAAACACGCAGAGAAAATATATACAGTGGATACCTATTGGGGGCTTACCGTCAGGAACATTATTCGCGCTTCACTATTTTAATTTGATTTTTTTTTTTTTAAAGAATTTTTTTCGTTCTGATTATAATTATTGAACAAAATTAGAATTCGATAAATAATAATATAAAAATTTATATTATTGTATTATTTTGTAAAACAAATGTGCAAATATTCCTCTGCCCTGTTGATATAAATCATACGAATTGATCTAAGCTGCACAGTTCAGTAAACAATACACAGATAAACCGTGTATATATATATATATAAACTATTATTAATAAAGGACACCGATAAACCGTGCGTATGAACCGACACCAATAGACCAATAGGTGTCTGATGGCATAGATGATAGAGCGCACGCGTCATGGAGGCATGGAGATGAATTGCACAGTTTAATAATCGAATAAGGAATGACAGCAGGGAGTGGCGTGCTCAGGGGGGGGGGAGGTTAGGGGTTATATCCCCCTCCCCGTTGTCTTTTTTGCCGACCCGCAGAAAACGACTTATTGGTTACAAGAGCTGTTTTAGAGTCATTACTTGTTTTAGATGACGTCGTAAATGAAACGAGTACAAAAGCTAGGCGGCTGCGAATTCCCGTTTGGAATAATAGTAATCTAAGTATTTTATTTTTAAAAATGCAATAAATTTTTTCAGTTTAATGGTGTTGTGTCAATTGAACAACCTGGTATTGTAGTGTGTTATAACAATTTAAATTCATTTTAATATTATAGAACAATTTACAAATGTACACAATTATAAGCTAGAAACGATTTTGAAGAGCTCGAAACATAAACATTTGAGTTTTTGGTATTACCGTGACAATTCATTAAAACGTATTATTATACTATTTACTTATAACGTCCCCCCCCCTATTGAAAATTCCCGGGCACGCCGCTGATAGCAGGAACGCGATCAAGAGGAAGACCAAGAACGAAACACATCAGCCGAAATAACGAAGGAGTCATTTCCTACAGAGAGCTCAGAGTCATGACGAATGACAGGGGGAAAACGGAAAGGGCGTTTATATAAATTTATTTGTTAATAACCAATCTCAGGATTGAAAAAAAAAGAACCGACTAGTTAACGGTGTATTTAAACGCCATAATATTACGGTCCAAGTACGCTAACCCGTGCTTTCTTTCGAGTTTTCGGTCAGCTTTACGCTCTACTCGTATTATTATCGTTTCGCTCTGCAGCTGTTGACACGAGATAATTTCAAATAACACTATAATACAAACATAGCTAGAAAATCGATTTTTTTTTATTTTATTCCAAATGTACGGCGCGTATCAGGGGCGTATTTATGGGGAGTTGATGGGGCTCCAGCCCCCCCGAAATTTCAGTAACTTTCTTTATGTATTCCTGTGCCCTATGAATATAGGATGCAATATTTTTAATAAATTCCTAATATGTAGTTGTTTTTTAAATGTTGAGAATTTGGTAATTTGTCCTATTTTTAATATTTAGTCTTGGATTAGAATTTAGAAATAATTCAACAATGATATTTACGAAATGCCTCAGCCCCCCCCCCAAAAAAAAATTTCTAAATACGCCCCTGGCGCGTGTTATACGTAATGTAAAGTTCGCGATCTGACGCGACGCGAGAGTGTCCTGCTCAGTGGCGTAGCGTGAAACTCCGTGGCCCTAGGGCCTATAAGAGATGAAAGCCCACTTTATCACAGAAATTAAATTATAATAAGAATATTAATTATTAAATAGTGATTTTGAAAGCGAAATAAAACATTTTTAAACTAACTGCCCGTTTGAAAAACTTGCGACGTCTGTAAAATAATTTTTTTTTTTGTATTTTAAATTAAATTAGTTTCAATATAAATATTATATATAAAAAAAAAAAAAATGTTCAGAGTTTTTTTTTTAATAATTAAGATCTTCATCTTGTGGCCCCTCAACTTGGACCTATATTGGGGGCCCCGGGACATGGGCTCCGGTGGCCCCGGCCTAAATACGCCACTGGTCCTGCTGTTTTGAAATTGAAAATCCGTCGGAAAAAAAATAAAAATATTTTTCATTTATCATTTATCCCTTCGCGTATACGCGTAATATAATGTTATATACATATAAATGCGGTTATTCTTATGTATTGTGTGCGGCCCTCTCCCTATATAGTTAGTCCAACACCAGTCTCGCGTATATACATACAATTTTTGCGAGAGTTCACTCGGTTTCTGCACGGTTACTGTACATAATAATAATAATAATAATAATAATCTACACGTCATCATTTTAACACGTATCGTAGCGTATAAAATCGTTCTCGCGTATGTGCTATTCGTTTTATTTTCGCGCGAAAATATAAACCTGCAGCACGCACACGACATATTCGAGTGAAACGAAAAGAAGAAAATTTTTCTAATTCAATGAAAATGATTTATTTTGTTATTGAAAAACGCGCGTACACCCCTGCAGTCTGCTGCTACAGGTTTTACGCCGCCCCCTCGACGCGAACTGTACTTCTTGCTGCGGATAAATAAAAAAAAAAAAAAATGGTGGACGCGCGGCGCGGTTCCAACGCCGACGCCGACGAGAAGAGCCGTACATCATATTATAATAATAAATGGTATATAAATATATTATATTAAAAATAATATGTACAATACGCGCGTGACGGCGAATTTCTATAGCTTTTTTTTTCGCCCATTTCGAATGCGGACGGTTGTGTATTATACGTATAGAAGACATAATAATATAGCGAGGACCGCGATATTTTTATTTAAAAAAAAAAAATCACCTTTTTTTTTCGCTGCAGTTTATGGCGCGTTGCTTATTAGCGCGTATATATTTCGCTATATACAGAATATCGCCGCGGATATATGTATTTTTTGTCATATTAGCATTATATATAGAATTAGAAAAAAAACCTATATTGAAGACATATATGTATTACACAAAGGTATCAGGATTTATTCTAACGGGCAGTACAGGACCCGCAAATTGCAGTGTAGTAATGGGAAATGTCAAATGGGCAAATGGACTCCATGCATTTTTGGGCACCCTACAACAGTATAGCTAGGTTCACGTGACGTGTTCTCGAAAAGAGACGTTCTGGAAAAAAGATACTATAATCATTGGGGGGGAAAAAAAATGAAAGTTTTAAATGTTAACACTATATAATCCTAATAGTAATATTAAATTAAAATTAATAAGATTTCTCTTATGACGCAGTGTTATCGATATTTTAATATCACATGACTAATGACTTTATTTTTTTTTTTTTTTTGAAGAACGAGTAGAATAAGGGGAGTAAAATTAAAAGATTAAAAAAAAAAAATTTGTGACTTTTTTTTTAGGATAGATCGTAGGCGCGATATTATACGATCCGAATAAATCTCAACAAAATTTATTTAGCTCTAGAAGCAGTAGGAAAAAATCCTTAGAATAAGCCCTGATAGGTGTATGGAGTACAGCCGGCCCGTATATGCGGATGCGAGACCTGGACAATATCGCAGTGAAAGAACAAATAAGAACAAGACTGGAAGCTTTCGAAACGTGGGGTTAAAAATGAGCTGTATGCGGACGGAATAAATGCAATGATAACGAGGTTCTGTATCGAAAGAATGTCGGAAGGAAATAGCTACTGTGCGGAATAGTAAAAAAGACGGAATGAATGGATAGGACGTGTATTATATATGACTAGGCACGAAGGATTACTAAAACTAATTATAGAAGGAAGTGTGGAAGGAAAGAATCATAGTGGAGCGCTCGCGCAGCAAGATTAGATGAGTGGTACATCGCCAACTGCAGTTAATAAGGGACCACCAAGGACGTGATTCATACATACATATGTGCAAACGAAAAGGAAAGCGGATAGCGTATATATATATATATAGAGAGAGAAGATTGGAGATTATAAAGCTTTATATACGGATACTTAGGGTATAAATAAATATTATATAGGGTATATATTAATAATATCTTCGCGGATTTAAACCATAGAGAGAGAGATATATAGTTTTTTTCAGTTTACTATATTTTTAATATATACGCGTTTTCGCGTATTGTCATATATAGCACGACTGCTAATCTGTACGTATATATATATATATATATATATATTTTACCGGATATTATTTTAAAAAATAATTATTTATTATATGGCTTTTATAATAGGATATAATTTATATATATATATATATATATATACCGGCCGGCCGTCGTACAAATACTAAAGAAATTCACATCTCTATATATTATTAAACTAATTTTTTTTTAACGATGATCCCGCGTGGTTATATAGCTGTGGTGGGTAACCTCTGACCTGATCGCGCGACCGCAATTATATATAAATACCGCATCGTTATCTCGGGCGCGTTTTTTTTTTTATACATTCAAAATATATCAAACACCGCCGACCGATGCCAACTGCAGCGCCGCCGCCGCCGCCGTTCGTTTGTCTCGCATCCGAACAATAATAATCGCCGCCGTGACCTTTTTAATTAAGATAATTGTATAGTGATAATACTACGCGTAGGTTTTTTTTTTTTTATTAGAATAGAAAATCGCCGAAAAAAATTTTTTTTTTCAAAATAAAACCAATATAAGAGTCACGCACGGCACGGTACAGCCTCGTAATCAGCTCCTATTCCCACACCGGTTTCCCCGACAAAAAAATGATGATGATTGACTATGATAGTCCCAATTATAGCCGCGAGGGTTTGCAAAAAAAAAATAAAATAAAACGTACAAAATCGTTTATATATATTATAAGTTCTATTAAGTCGCTAAAATATTTGTTGTTATATAGACTATATATATATATATTATACTGATCGATTTAGCTATATAGTTGAGTGGTGTTTAAATATTCGGAATTCAAATTTTGTTGATATTTTAAGTATATAATTTGCAATTTTTTTTTTTTTACAATCGAATTATGTTTATAAAAAATTACTTTGTTTTTTTTTTTTTTTTGAACGACTTTCAAGGAAACATCGTGAAAAATCATATATTTATACACAGACGTCTTAAGAAGGTCGTGTGAAACCCTGCAAGGAACCAAAATATTCGTGGGCCTTTAATTAGTACTTAGATTATGATAAATTATATAAAAATTATACTTTATTAATAAGAACTAAAATGCCAATATTTATTATAGAATATACTTTATTGTTTGTTATGATAATTTCGAAACGTTAAAATTTAAATACGTTTTTATCAATCGAGATTAATTAATTTTTTTAAATATCCGAGTAAAAAAAAAAAATTAATATATATATATATATATATGGTATTTTGTAAGAAAATCGGGGCCCTTAGAATTCGGTGGCCCCGGGCTCTCCAGGCCCACGCTTTACTGTATTTATATAACAGTCATTTGGATTCATAAAATACACAATAAATATTTTATATCGATTTCAAAAATATTTAGAATTCTAACCTAACTCGCGTAAGTATAAAGCATATTATATAGTATATAGGTACGTTCTAAAGACTGCAGTCTAACAAATAATAACTGTTGCTGGAGAGTGGAGGTATTTTAGTTAAATTTGTCGATGACGTACATATATATATATATATACATAGGCGTAACTAGGGGGCAGGAGGGCTTAGCCCCCCAAAAAAAAAGGCAACCTGACTACATTAAAAATGTACAGTATTTTCTATATATTTCTATATATTTATTTATATTTTTCTAATATTCCTATTTATTGTGTAATTGAAAGTTGATTACCTTTTTTTTTTCTTGCTTATTTGGGTAATTTTGGCATCAATCGGCAAAATTTCTGAAAGTGAAGACTTTTTTTGCTTATTCATTTTAGCCCCCTAAAACGCCATACCGTATACGCGTTTCATAAATTCGGCATGAGTTTGTGGATCGAGATCAATTTTATATGGGAAAAAAAAATCAGTAATATATATATATATATATACATAAAATAGCCAATATAGAGTTATACCGCGGTAAAACTACGTTTTATTGGAACTTTTTTTTGCCGATATTACGTAATAAATTAAACGTCTATTTTGAAAATTCCATACACCGAAGTAATCATGTGCCCAGTGCAGTGTAATAACAAATTCGACACACGAAAAGTCAAAATCATATTGGATTTTTTTTTTTTTTTATTCCGTTATGGATCTATAAGAAATACGCGTGCGCGTATTTCGGTGTCGGTATAGCAGATTTTTTTTTTTTTGGAAATAATTATTGTAAAATCGTCACGCGGTGATTTCATTTATGGGTATACGCGCATATTATAATAATCTATTATTCTGTCCATCACCTTTTATAGTATAAGGACCGCGCCCCTTTCATATATATATATATATATATATATATGCGTGTCCGGCCAATGAGATTGTATATAAACGACGTAACCAGATATTATAATATAATATTATAGAATATTAAAATATTTTATATAAAATCGTATATTTCTTTTGGAATGCCCGCGAACGTTTTTTTTTTTTTTTTAATGATTTATCGGTCGTATCATTTTTTTTCGAGTTCTCCTTTTAAATATTAACTCGTCCCTGCAGGGACCGTATTGTAAATTATTTTCTGTTGTTTTAAAAAAAAAATTATTTCCTGTCAAATATAATATAACGACGACGTAACGCGCGCGTTTATTATTAATTATTATAAGTATACATGTACGCGCGCGGAACGCGGTTAGATTACATAATATATAGCAGCAGGGATCGGTTTCGTGGAAGAAAAAAAAAACTGTATACTATATTTATGCGGGTATGTTTTCAAATTAAAATCCTGTTCGTCCTTTTGTGAAGGACAATAAAAAAAAAAGAAAAGATATACAGTATCGCTAGATCCAATCAAAATGCTATATAATAACAATTTCCATTGTTATATAATATGTGTGTATATATATATATTTAATTATATTTATTTAAAGGGACCGCGGGCGAAGGAATAAAACTAATTTACACAATCATTAAAATTCAGTGGTGCAGTGTGATGGAGCAGTACTGCACGCCCGCGTTTTTCGTTTTTAAATGCGTATATACGCACTTGCGCCGCGAGCGTGTCGACATTTTTAAATGTTATTTTTGATCAAATAATTTTTATCTGTATATCTATACATACGCTAATGTATGTTAAATAAAAAAAAAAGAAAAATGAATTCATTATCTTATCGCGATAAACAATAATTTCATTATTGGTGAGAGAAAATACCAGTAAAAATATTCGAATGTATAACGGAAAATTACGGGGAAACGCGTAAAAATACTGTCGATACACTTCGTTCTTTTTTAAAAAAATTTCTATTTGTATACCTATATACGAGTAATGAGTATATTCGAGTAAATAGATAAATGAAAAATCCGATCAGTTTTCCGGTTAAAATATATCATTTTGAAATTTTCTATTTCTATTTTCATGCGCTTATAATTTAATACAGATTTTAATTTTTCGAATCACAGCCTGAAAACCAGGGGCGTATTCGAGGGGGGATGTGGGGGTCAGATCCCCCCATGATCTTTTTTTTTATAAGGTTCCTTATTATTAAGGCCCATAGGCATAATTCCGCCCATAGGCCATCACATACCTAAATCCCGCCCTGACCCCCCTCCCCCCATTGAAAAATCATGTATACGCCACTGGTGAAAACGTATAACATATACAATCCATAGGTCTATCATGCATACACACGCGTATATTATATGATATTTTAATAATAATTGTACAAAAAAAAAAAATAATAATAATAATAACAATAATTTAAAAACAGAGCGAAACACGCAAGTGTCAATCGCGCGAAGTATTGAGACTGTCCAAAACGGAAACGGCTGCGTCCGAATATTGCGCTCAGAAAAATTGTTTGTCTATAAATAAATAATTATTAGGTACATTGACTTGATGGCCGCGGACAAAACTCGTATATTATATGGAAATTTATTCATTTCTAACGCGCTCGTTTGGTTATACTATTATATGCAATTGGAAAAATCGACTATATATAAATTAAAACAATTGAACAATTTGGCGCTAATAAATTTGGCCGAGATAAAAAAAAAAAACGATAACCGCGATAAAATTGTTTTATTAATAAATGACGTTAGAAAAAATTTTTTTTTAAAAGAATTGTAGTGTTTTTAACGAAAATATAAATTAAAAATTTCCGATACCGCCACATTGTAAGGTTGTAAATGGCTCGTTTAAAACTGTTCTATCAGTTATTTATTATTGTCTGCGCCCGAAATACTATAATTGTAATTCTTTAGAATTTCATACTTTTTTCTATATAACGAGCAAGCCTAAATTAATAATAAAAAAAAAAAACCACATTATTTTTTCGACGAAGAAATATTTATACGCGCGCGAATACCTCGACACAATCCGTTCGCACACTCATTCGCGTAATTTTTTTTTTTTACATCACGACAATTGTTTTGTCTTAAAAAAATTATTATTTTGATATTAAATAACGATGTAATAATATCTCACGATATATTATACTGGCGAAAAAACTATTCGCTTGGCCGAAAAAAAAAACTAATAATAATAATTTTTCGATAGGTATAACACTATTGTGTCTATGCACGCAAGAACTATTCGCAACGTTTGATGTTGTGTTGTCTTTTAAACATAACTTATGTATATGTGGCGTGTGCAGATAATATTGTGTGTAATTGTTTTTATTTATTTCGCAACACTACGTGCGTGATATACGCGTTTGAAATCGAATGCGATTCTTTCTTTTTTAATGTGTTTTTTTCTCCTTCTCTACTAGCGGGCCTCGGTAATCTGTGGACACTTTGGCAAACAGCGTTGGTAATTTTTTTTTTTTACAAAAAAAAAAAAAATACTCGCTACTTTATAATATTATTATACACGCGTTTATATAATACGTATGGTTTTCTTCGCGAATTGTTTTATACAATTTTCTCTTCGGTTTTCTATCTGCACGATCGCGTTAATTTTATGTGTTTTAACATTAAATTAATTTCATTTTTATTCATTTAAAATATTACGATACATAGACGTGCAAGTACAGCACGATCTACAGGATCTCTGGCTTTCGCGTATTGTACCGCTGCAGCGAGTCCTGCAGCAGGGCGCGTTCGACTTTAAAATATTCAAAATATATAGTGTCACAATCAGTGTTGTATATTATCTAGATAGATTTATCTAGATAAATTATCTAGATAATTTTTTTTTTATCTTTTATCTTCTATAGATGAATTCAAAATGAGCTATCTGAGTCATTATCTTAGATTAATATGTAAGTCATCTAGATAAATTTATCTAGCTAAAATAAATTTAATAAGCGCTTATTTTTTATCCAATACCCACAAAAATTCGAGTTTCTCGGTTACATTTTTTTTTCAATTTTCTATCCTAATTAAATTCAACTACAGAAATCCTAAATAATCTTTTTTTCTGTGTCACAATGTTGGATTTATCAAACGGGCGGGCGACGCAATATTCCATGGGAGCTAGCGAGTGTCCGAGCTACCCGTGGACTACGATCGGAAACGCGAATGTTTTCAATAATAGTCTACACTTCTACAGTCTACACTATACACATTGATTAAATATATGTATATTTATTCAATGCTATACAGAAAATAGTTCTACGTAATAATCGTCGCCCGCGTCAGAAACAAACGAATTTGTTCCTACGCGGCGACAATTTTATTATCGCCCGCTCGTCTGATTACCGTTCAAATAGGACTTTCTGTTAGACCTTCGTTTAAAATAGCATATGCAGGGAGGGCTGCGAGCAGGCTACCATCATCCTCCCTTAAATCAACACTTATTTTTATATTTGTTGCATTGATGTTGTGTGTTTAATGTTTGTAAAGCTAATAGCCATACGATAAATAAATAATCAATTAAAATTTTATAATACTTATGTAGTAAAAAAATTATCTTTTTTTTATCTAAATAAATTGTAATTAATTATTTATCTTTATCTAGATAATTACTATTTTAATTATCTTTTATCTTAATCTAGATAATTTTATTGTCTAACATCTTTTATCTTTATCTAAATAAATTAATATTTATCTTTATACAACACTGGTCACAATGCACTCCGACAAGAAATCACGTGAAAAAAACGGTGCTTTCGGTAAATTATTTTGCGAGAAATCGTGTAATGGAATCGAGGAACGCTACGCGTGTGCAGGAAAAACAACTGAAAGCACATTAAAAAAAAAAAAATGTGTTGTTGATCGACGACACTGCAGACGGGAAAGTGTACAAAAGCCGTTGTAATTTGATAATAATTTGCTGAAAGGAGCTAGGAGAAAAAAAAACAGGAATATCTACACTGCGTGCAGATACATCGGTACATATTATGTATATTGTATATATCTCATTTATTTTCTACACGTGACAAAATAAGGTTACCTATAGCTTTGTCCTCGTCTCCTCGTACCTATGGACATATCTATATCTATATAGATATCTATAGCTATCTATCTATATATATGTATACCTACAGATCGCGCTGCCATCGCCGTTCCAACGTAACTGGCAACGACTGTATATAGAAGTTGGGAGACCTGGCCGGGTGGTGAGTAGAGCCGGACCCATGACGTCATGGTAACGCTCTCGGTGTCGCACAAAATTTATTAAATGACATAAGACATATATATATATATAAATGTGTTAGTTTTACAATAATGTGTTTTTTTATGTCTATACCTAAAAGTTGTACCTATTAAAATTTCGTTCCTATCATTTATAGCAGTGTTGTAAGCCGGGTTTTCTAAGTCCGGTTACAAATTATTTGTAGTGGTGAGTTGAGTTCAAAACACGATTAAAGAATAAAAACAATAATATAATTTGTATTTTAAACAATATCGTATATATTTTAAGTTTGGGCTACAGACACTGAGTGAACACGTAAAAATCTCAACTGTCTTTTTATTATACATATTGATATATATATATGTATTATTAATAATATTATTCTTAATGGATATATGATTCATAACAAGATTACATTAATGATTTACGATAAATATTATATTATATCTAAAATAAGATTAGTATTAAATATGATAATTAATAATTAATTATGGTGTGCCACATGAACAAGGTTCACGACAGCAGCTATCCTAGAAAATATAGGTGTTGCTGAAGACAGACACATAAACTCATGTCAAAAATCATTTTTTTACCGATAAATCATAAAGTGTACCTATACTGTGTAGCGTAGTCTACAGTATTTTACTGCAACGGTGAATTATATTATATCAAAAATCCTCACCGATCGCGCGCCAAGGAACTATGTACAATTAAAACACGAACGATATGTGATATATTACAGGCGCGCACTTTATATAATTTTATCATTTCAATTTCATAATATACCGCGTACGACTGCAGTATATATTATATTATATATATATATATATATTTATCGCTTCAAGGATTTCGCGTATACGTTTCGAATAAATACAGAGATAAAAGTTTCAAGTGTATACAATATATAATAATAATAATATATCGCGTTATACGACTATAATATATAGTATTTATATATATATATATAATATCGATATTTATATGATGTACAGGGTGTCCGCCAGAAATGACTTATTACGACGCGCCCGCCAGCCGCCCCCCACGCGGCGCCTATATTATTTTTATTGCTCGCAATATACTCTGCAGCGGCTTCATCTTTTCAAAATATATCCCACGTAGTCCATACTCCTTCGATCTACATGATATGTAATCGGACTCGACACGATTTCAACGCCTCCTCCAATATATACGAGTATATACCCGTACGAACGGGTGCAGTACACGTCATTATGTACGCGATAATGCTGCGCAGTACATATTATTATAATATTATTATTCGATTTAATTATTATTGAATACGATTATTCGATAATTTCTACTCGACCGCGCGGAGTCAGTGTATACATTTACACACCTCGTTATACGCTTAAAAACGAACGATTAAATTCGACTTTTAAATACTATTTCCGATGCGCTATATACGCATATATGCAGGGTCTGGCCTGGCCATGGCCGCTAGGCCGCGAATGCGTCCGGGGCCCCATCTTTTTTTTTTATACCAATATTTTTTAACGCTATGTCTCCGCACAAGTTTTGAAATCTTTGCCTTGTATTATTATAATGTATAAAAAAAAATGATGCAAAAATTGATACGAGAACAGCGGTTCGAACTCCGGACCGTATACGTGTCAAATCGTGGTATTTATCCGTTGGACTATTATAGTACGAGTCGAAAAACGGAAAAAATAAACCTATTAAAAAAACACGGTAAAATTGTCAAATTCTAAACTCTATATGGAAACAGAAGGCGCTTTTTTTTAGTCCAAAAAAAAAAAAATTAATTTTTTTCATAAGTGGCCCGGAAAAATCTTATTTGCCCGATAAGAATTTTAGAGTAATTACGCCCTTGGATCTGGGACACCCTATATAACGAATTGTTTTTTATTGATATATATTTTTTTAACTTTATATTAAACCAAGGGGCAGGGGGCCCCAGAATAAAAAGATCCAGGGGCCTTTGGTGTGCCAGGCCGACACTGCATATATGTGTATATATATAGTTCATAGGCGGATCTACGGAGTGTGCCAAGGCACACCCTAAAGTAAAAAACAATTATATTATACAATAGGTTATAGTATTGGTTAGTAAACAAGTGTTGGATACTTAAAATATTTTGACTTTAGTGTATATGAAAGAAAATTATGAGCTAAAAAAAACGCATAAAACGGGTGAATTTGTTTATATAGCTTCCCCTCTATATTATAAAAAAATAACTACAAAAAAGGCCGGGCACACTCAAACGTAAAACTCTGGGTTCGCTTATGATATAGTTTCCTCGGCGTTTTATGTACGTATATTATATTGTTATTATAATTGTATTTTTGTTTTATTCGCCGAGCGGCCTCGCAAAAACCGCGACGAGTATATCTACCGTTTAAAAACGCCAATCGTCACCCTATATATGAAAATTATTATATACCTACCTCGTGGTATGTATAAGGACTGCAGCAGCTGTAGACCTTCGGTTCGCGTTCTCAGCCTACATAATATAAGCGCGTATATCATATATTATATTATTATCGCACTTATAGAATATATTATATAGACTTATAGTCCATAATTTCGCGTATAATATATATATATATATAAAATATCAATAGAATTCTGTCGGCGTATATATATACGCCAGCAGTGATTTTCTATTGTTTCGCGATTTCTCGCCTTCTTTGTCATTATCCCGCGACTCGCGACTCATATTATATACATTATACACTATACAGCACTACATATATCGTATTATATAGCGCGTACAGCCGAGGTAACAATAATAAAATAGTTTAAAAAAATTAAAAAAAAAAAAAAGGGATACGTGCAAAAAGAAATAGTAATGAAAACTGTAAAGTATAGTGTTCGTAAATAAAATTCGTATATGTGATAATGTACTGCAATCAAGCCAAAGAGTATAATATATACTGCAGTGTAAAATAAAGAAATATTCGTACATAATATAGAAGTTATATATTGTTGCGTTTAAATTCGTTTATTTACTATCGCGCGGTTTCGACAAAAATAAGTTTATCAACGGATTACGTATTGAGCGAAAAAGAAAAATAGATACAACAATAGAATAACATTAATAAAAAAACGAACAAATTATGCGTTATGAATATTATTACAATAAAAAAAAAAATAGCTAAGAAATTGTATACGTAATTAATTTTATTATACAATGTGTGAAAACAATTTTTTTTTTTTTTTTAGATCTACGAGCCATTTAGGATTTTTCCTGCTATAACTAAACCTTTCCATCTTTCTCTGTCATATGATGCGTCCTCCGGTCTACTTCTCGACGGGACTGCGTGAGCTCCATCCTTATAGTCTACCGGACACTGTCCATCAATTAGCGGCGCGGTTTTCTTCTCGGTCTTGTTCCCTCCATTTCTTCGTTCATGACACTCTTCAGCAGTCTATCGTCCGCATACATATTCAGCCCGTTCCAGCCTCGTACTTCTAACGAAATGGACCGCGCATTTTCCTCTTTTGTTCAGCTCATTCATCTCGTCCATAGTATTTCCCCCGTCTTCGCTATTATATATATATATATATATATATATTGGACCATGAATCTTTCTTACAGTGTCTTTCTCTCGAATCTTTTAAATAAATAAATAAAATAAATTGTTAATTAATAAATAATAATTATTATTTATATTTTGTTTGCATATAATTTCACGCGTATGAAATGCGTAATAAATATGTAATAAGTATATATATATATATATATATATATAATAAATAATAATAACATTATTATTATTATTATTATTATTAATTATATAACGTGTCCTTATGACGGCAGCGCGTGCAGAGTGTGCAGTGTGACATTAAAATCCGTTTTCAAACGCGCCGCGCTCACGGTTTTGATTGGATGATGGCCGCGGTACGAAGATTGATATTTTATATATTATTCACGTACAGGATGAAAACAGTTTTTTTTTTTATTCTTCTACGTATAATATTTTATTGTTATTAGTAACAATAATATACGACGTTTAAGTAAAACACGCCGACAATATATTTTATATTATATACGATGTCGGCCGAGCGTAATATATATATATATTGTATAGAAGAACCACCAAGGATCAGGGCGGCGTGTAGGGAAGAGGAAGCGGCTTTTTCAAAAACCTTATTTCTATATAGGTATATAATACATATTTTTAATATTATTAAAATATATTGTATTGATTTATTATTCTATATTAATTATAAGTCGTACTGTATATATATACGAGTATATTATAAATTGTTATATATTGTGCTTTTCATATACGTTCGTCTAAGCTATGGCGTACACGCGCGTACCGTAATGGATTTATGTCATATAATATATTCCACGCGTATTGAACTGTTTTAATAATAATAACAGATAATCATTGGATTAACCAATATAATACGGGTTAAGTGTTTATTATCTGGCATAAAGTGTAAATTCAATTTATTATTTTCATATTTTTATTATTAATATTGAAATATAATATATATGTGTATGCGCAATAATTATAATATTTATAACGTTTATTGCGTGTAGGTGTAATGCGTGTGTAGAATACGGCGATGAGTATACAACTTTTATAGTACACAAACAATTTACACATTCCATTTTGTTTCTGTAATGTATAATATATTATATATTTTAATTCAACAAATTTGGATTTTTTTTAAAAATACTAGGTAGTATAATATATATTACGCGTATACTACATGAAAATACAAAAAAACGAAAAATGAGGTTAAGAACCCAAATACCATAGTATTACCTATAATTCGATATATACTTACCGAATGTACGAATTATTTAATAATTTCATTATTTTGTTTTTATCACCACGTCAAGCACTCGAGACCGGTTCAACATCGTATTTGTTGATGATAATGTTACACCAAAATTAATCACTATTTTCCTAGTTTTATTTTTAAAAAAATGTATTTCTATATAATAATAATTGTATAATATTATTAATTGAAGGATAATAATATGTAAATGGTAATATAATTAATATTATATATATATATATATAATAATATCTGAAATAAATGACATAAAAGTCTTTAAAAAATAAATATTTTTTTCTTTTTTTATAAATAATTTTTTTCAATTTTTAAACTGATCAATAGTATATATAATAATAATAATAATAATAATAGGTCGGTCCGAGTAAGAAAAAAATAACAATTTCACCGATTTCGATTCATTTTTTTATGATATATGATTTTGTTAAAAGTTTGAAGATAATAAAATTATCTACAAATTAAAAAAAAATTAAAATTAATTGTAATGAAATTTACAAGACAATCTGTTTCGCGGAATCGTATATACTACTTGCAGATACATGCGCAGCAGGCTATTAAAGAAAGGCTATAGAGGTCCTTCATGGTCCCATTATTTTGCAGCGTTATTATTAAAACAATAATATATTATTATAGCGCTGTTGACTAGAGAATAATTATTATAATTAATAATTTTTATTATTTATAATTTATTTATTAATACTATCATATTAGAGCGGTAATAATGGTGACATACAATATATATATATATATATATACTTGTGGGGTAAAAAACAACTGCAGACATTCGGTATTACTCGCCAAAACCGAACTGTTTGAATATTTCTATTCAATATTTGACGATTTTTTTTTTCAATATATTATATTGTACGTGTATTATTCTATTGAAACGGTCGGATATTTCAAAAGAAATTTTCGTTTAAACCGTCTTCATCGCCGTATGGTGTCACGCGTATAAATATATATATATATTTTTTTTTATGAACGCGTTCTTCTAATAGTTATTTCGATGATATTATTATAATATATTGTATTCCATTAGCAGCTATAATAATATATTTTGACGCTTAAAAACGAGAGACGACATTCGTTTCGTCTCTCCGAACAAACATATATATATATATATATGTCATTTCACGATTTTTTTTATCGCGAACATAATAATATTATATATATTAAATATATATATAGCCTATATAATATGAAACGACTCAGCAGAGCAATGGATAACTATACACAGTAAAACTGGCTTAAAACAGCACTCTTCAACGGGGACCAGCTGAAAAGAGCGTCTATTAATGCGGGAATTGAAAAAAAAAACCTTAGTGGTTAAAATGTCGAGCTTACTTATTAATTATTATAATTGTTATTATTTTTATTATTGAACACAATTAAACAGGTAATACACTACACTTATACATTAATTAATATTTTTTTTTTACTATTGATCATAAATTTGTATTTAATAAACAGGACACAGCGGTAATACATAAGTATAATTTAATTGAAAAAAGAGTGTATTTTTTTTTTGTTTAAGATTCTGAGTACATGTGTTTCAGCCAAGAAGTTTTCAATTTTGTTAACACAACCTAACATTTCTTCAGCATTTTCTAAAGAGGTTAGTACTTTTCGTATTTCTAATAGGTGTTGCGAACCCGCAGCTGCAACTGTAGGTGTCGATACGGGATCGTCTATTTCCTCTTTGAAAACAGTTTCTTATTACATCTGGTTTAATTTCGTCCCTAGCCGCACTGATGTAATTTGAACGGAGTCCAAAACATTAATTTTCGTTGGTACACTCCGTGTCTCTCGAGTACAGCTGAACCAGTTTTTTCGGTATTTTTCGTTTCACCACTTTAACAATACCTTGGTCAAGGGGCGGCATGCAACTTTAATGTAGTTTTTATTACCACACAGTTACTATAATTTATAGTCATCTGGCTGAAGAAAAGAGCGAAAAATCAAAACGATGGTTTTTACCATTGACTAGTATATAGTAAATATCTATATATAGGGACCGGCGGAAAACGGCGTCTTAAGCGAGTTTTACTGTATAAGTAAGGTTAGTGTCTATTAATTATTCCGCGTACCTATATATTTTCGGTAGATCGTCGTACGTCATATGATGCTGCAGATTATCGCGATTACAACGTATCAATGCTCGCATCGACAACTTTGCGTTATTGTATGCGATGACACCATCATTGGAGAAAAAAAAAAATCTTGCAGGTGTCTGATACGTCACGGACCGTATTTTTTATTATTATTTTTTTTTCGTAATAATTGTAATAATAATTTGTTGAAACTACGTAACGTCTGTGTCTGTCCGTTTGCAGTGCGATTATTATAATTCGAAAACCACTGATCCGCGATTTTGATGAAATTTTCATCCGATGTTTTGCTTATGACTTATGAGCAAATATCATAAGATATATTTAGCATATGAGCATCATCTTATGTACTTCTCGTTTCCGCTATCTCGCGCCGTCATCGCGCGTGAACAACAAAACGAAAAAATAGTGGTTTTTGCGGCCGCCGCGGTATCCTGCATATATGACAATTATTATTATGGTGACAACAAAAAAAAAATCTCGAAATATAAATAAAATCTATATTTTTTTAGTTATAATTCGTTTTGTTTAGGCCGCAGAGTTTTCAAACACGTTTTTATTTCAGAGGAGTGGAGATATTTGTAATCTGTTGAACGAAGAATAATTTGTGACGTATAGACATTACGCTATATATAAAGTTCGATCCGAATTAACAACTCGATACACAAGAGACGTCAAAGTGCGTATAGTTACAAGAATCTTAAAAACTATAGAAAGAACGGACAATTTGGCTGTCACGAATGAGTTCGGGAAAGCAGTGGCGTACACAGAAATTTTCAATGGGGGGGGTTATATAAAAAATATATATTAGTTGAAAAGATTTTTATAAAACGTATCAAATAATAATACAAATAATAATAATTATAATTATAATACAATATCCAATTTCCTTGGTTTTTGCCCTAATTCATCGATGACTTCTTCAGCTGTTAAAGGAATAATTGTTCCATATTTTCTTCTTACTATCCGCCAAAAATATTCATTTATTCTCTTCATTTCTCTTCGATATTTAAATTTTAAACAAATACGAATGAACAGCAAAATATTAAAACAAAACACATTCGCGAAGTCGTAATTCGTAAATCGTAAATCGTAATATTATAAACGCTCACAAGATATCAGTCTTGCCAAATTCCAAAAACTTGACAATAAAATAAATATATAACTGCGGTGTTGGCGGTAAATTGACAATGTCAATAAATACGAACATATTATATTATTCGACTGCGTGATTTCAAACAGAAAAGCGCGCACGGATCACACGGTTACTGATCAAATGCAAACTAAATATAGCTGGGTTTTGTAGCAGCAGAATTATTAGGCTGGAGCTACACTATGCGTTTTGTCGGTTACCGATTAACCGGACCCGATCGGTAATTGAACGGGAACACCCAAAATACACACATATTTAAACGCCAAACGCACTATCGCAATCACATTAGACCGATTCTCCGCAACCGACGGAATACGACCGCAACGTGCTGTGGTCGTTCTTTCCCGATACCGATCGTATAGTGTAATATATAATCCAATGTAAAATGGTGAATTTTGCACAGTCATGAAAACAAAAAAAATTATTTTTCTATGAAATTAAGACGTCGTCGGTCGCGCGCCAAATATGGTGCTATGGTGCTAAAATCACTACGAAAAATATTTTTGTAAAAAGTCAATGGGGGGTTTGAACACCCAAAACCCCCCCCGTGTGTACGCCACTGCGGGAAAGTCTTCTATAGGATTTCTCTCTCTCTCTCTCTCTCTCTCGACGGAGGCGCAAAATAAGTTTTGGAAACCCGGACTTTAGAGGTTTTCAGTATAAAACTTCCCTGTATGTTCCCGTCTGAATCGCCCATCTTGCTGCAATATGAACAGTTTCCTAATTGAAAGTCTCTTTCACGCAGCAATCGCAAGCAATCAAATAAATAAATTACTGGCTCAAACCCTTGAAATGTTTGGAAATACATTTGAATATCAGGGAGTATTCATATGGATACAATATATACACAATATATAATATTTAATATTACCGAAAACTGCAGGAAATGATAAAACCAGCTCTTATATACTCTGCACCGGTTGTGCGCAACGAAAAATGTAAAGATTATTCGGATGTATTTTTTGAAAGAGGACTGAGCGATTATAGGAGCAATTATATAAAATATAGCTAATATTAATATATAATAATATATTAAACAAAACGTTATAAACAATATTTTAATTCGCGTTACATACATATATAAGTTGTCGCTGATTTTTACTTACTTTAGTTACTTAACCAGATGTATTTTATTTTGTATTTTTTGAAGGTGATGGACTGCAGAGTAAAGCCTATCGGTGCACCTATGATAGTAATAAAAAAAAAAGTAAGAATTTTTGTGTTACACGCAATAATATATAATCGTGTCATATATATAATATAAAATAATACGCCTGTGCGTATATAAAATAATTATTTTACGCACAAAAAAAAAAAAAGAAAAGAAAAGTGTACAATTATATTACGTATATAATATACAATATGATTATATAAGTATATACTGTACAGCGGAACGTGCTCGAAAACTATACACAGAAATCCATATATATGCGTAATACATTATTATTATTAGGGCCTGGATTTATATGCTCTAAAAACCTTAAAAATATGCGCTATAAAATATGCATTTATGCTCTTGTTTTGTATAGAAACATACCATTATTAAAATAAAAAATAAACAAAAAAAAAATTCGATTTTCCAAAAAAAAAAATTTTTTTTTGTCATTTATAAATGTTTACAGAAAAGTATACGTGTTATTATTGTAATATAATGTATAATTTGAGAAATAAAAATAAAAATATTCAATTTCGCGTTTTAAAAAAACAATTATCACTCCTTCTATTTATCCTTAAATGATTCTCCTTTTTGTACACTGCATGATGGATCCTTTGTTTGCAATTCCTCTCATCTCCTCTTCAACTGTCTTTTCCTTTCCCATAAGCGGCGCATTCTCGCAAGTTTATTCGCTTCCAATAATATACGTTACTTTTACTCTTCCCCATACCTTTCAAACCACCAATGTTTTCCTTATTCATTCCGTTTTAAATTTTTTTCTTTCTGAAGGTTTTGTGTTGTGATTTCTTTTTCTGTTTTTTTATTATTATTATTATTTTTGTTTAATTAATTATTTTATTTCTTTAATTGTCGAGGCAAATATTTGTTTAATTTACGTCTCTATAAAAAAAAACAATTATTTTTTTTTTTTTTTTTTACACGACTGACGACAAAAATCAGTCTATTTTAAACAGGAATACTTTTGAAGAGCGTGTATATATATATTTTCGAATAAATAAATGTATATTATATAGAGAGACATATAGGCGTTTCATCGATTGATATAGAAGAAAAATATAATTTTTTTTTTTCTAACAGAATTATATTATATATTGTGCGCGTATAATCCGTTTTACTGGGTATACGTATGTAAGGAAGAGAATACCATGATTTCGAAACGATTATGATGGAAACGCGCGTAATAATATTATTGTTGTTCTGTTTATGTATAAGCGATAGATGGACGGCAAAACGCGCAATCTGACCTTCCCGATAATATATTATATGCACACGCGGACGCGGATACACAAGCTATACTGTAATTATATATATTTTTTTATATATGTATTTCAGTCAAAACATTTTTCTTTACACTGTTTCGACGACGCTTTTGTTATCGTCAGTATTGTAGTGTACGTAGTGGAATATTAGTAAATTCTTGCAGTATTGTACATAATCTTGTATGTACGTTTTAATAATAATTTAAATATTAGACACTCTGCCGAACACGATATAGTACGCGTTTTCCAACTTTTTTTCCAATTTCAGAAATATGCCAGCTGTGTTTATAGAATTCGATTGTGTTTGCATCTATATGGTTACTCAAAAAAAAAAAAAAATTATCAACAGGTGGGTGGAATTAAAATAATTATTGTCATTTTTGTTATCGATAGAGGTTTACGCTCTTAAAACAATAGTGTTTTCAGATTTCGATTATATTTTTCTTTTATCGGCTTCAGAAACCATTCAGGCCCATCATCGCATTGCGTAATACTAACTCTTTGTAATTCTTCACTCCTACACTACCTTCAGGTCCTTCTCAGCGTTGTTTAGATCTTCCTAAAGGACTCTTTTGCTATAGTTTTGGACCCCAGCACGTGGCCAAGCCAACTCAAAATCTCTTGTTACGTTTAATTCTCCGAAGGCACTATTTGCGTGCACTTCTGATTTCGTATTTTCGAGTTTTGTCATTCTGTTTTGGTTCGAACCTTATCTGTGCAGAATAATGCGATAATTTCCTTTCGCAATCTCCAACGCGTTGTTGCGGCCAAGTCGTTCAGTCGTATGTAAGTTTGTTATTACGGGTCTTGCAATTATCTTATATACAATATATATATGTATATATAATCTCATTTTATAGCAGTTTTGAACCCACACACTTGCAAGAGAAAGCGCTGCATATAGACACCTGCAGCTGCTACCGCACGTTATGTTCAATTTCGTCGTGGTTGTTATTTAGCTCTGTGCCCTACAGATATTTAAAACCATTACATGTATATATATATATATATTCAAAGTCGTCAAACTCCCCAATCTGCATACTTGTTATTCGTTGTGTCTGTTATCTTTCTCTCGCCACGCACATATATATTCAGTGTTTCGACAATATTTTACCTACACTCAATATTATTATACGAACAGAAACCGTCGTACTGATTAATCGCTCGATAAGGAGTGGACACGTGTTGGATACGATCGTATATATACGCGCGTGACAATACGATGAAGGCTGAACGCGCTGCTTTTTCAGAAAAACGCCGATCCAAGAAATGTAGTGATACTCCCACCCCCCTTTAAAGCGGTGAAATTGAGTTTTTTTTTGTGTGTTGTTATTCCTTGAATTGAAATTTGTAGCTATGGTCACTAAGTGTACTCCTTCTACGAGTGAAAAAGTCTATAATATTATAGTCACACCTATAATATAGGTATAATATTATGGATACAATAACGCGGCGGAGGTCAACTCAGACAATTTTTGTTCTCCTGCGTGTCACCTGCACCCTTATATTATATAGGAACCGGAGTAGGTCTAACGCTCCTGTTAAAAAAAAAACCCGAGAAAGTAAAGGTATCAAAAAGCCGTACGATTAATACAATATTACTGTGTTAAACATTGTGCCGAGCAATTAAAATAACTATTAATATTGTGTGGAGAGTAAAGGCGATTAGATATTATTATAATGTGTGTAAGCGGCGGAGTCTCAATAGAATCTTGAAAAATAACACGGAACTCTGTATGGTGCCGCGGTACGGAAATGTATACATTTTATAAAGTACCGCGGTTCGGCGAAAACGATTTATCCGTTCCACTATTATCGCTCGTTTCGATTCGATCAAATTATTTGCACGGTTATCTCATTTATACACGTTTGCGCGATTATCGCGGAAAAACGATGCATGAATAATAATAATAATAATAGTCGTTTCGGCAAAACACACTATTGCTGCTGTATGTTATAATTATGTCTAATAACATTATCCAAACAAACGAGATTTTATATTATAAAATATTCATAAAAACAGGAATACCGAAGCGGTTTGTAATTATATTGTAAACCGCGAAAATGCCGCTAGATAATATCCGCCGCGTGTACAGCCACGTGTAATTGGCTACACAACATATCGGCTTGTAAACATGTCAAAATTTATAACCGGAATCGTCCCGGTTAAAACAATCCTATACACTGCAAGCTCGATCTGTATTGTATCAAAAAAAAAAAAAGTGTATTTAATATTTATAAATTGAAAACGATCTAATTGTTTAAAATTAGTCAAGTTATTAAATTATGTTCCATGACATTTTTGATAGTGTGTTATCAGTTTTTTTAAACACGTTAAACGCCGTAGGGCGTAAAATAATTTTACTTATTCCGTAATATGGGTACAATTGTAAAAATCAATCACATTAATATATATATGCTATTCAGCAAGTTTAGGTAAGACCTTTAAGGTCCGGTCAAACAGAGAGCGGACTGTCCGCGTAGACTAGTCCGCCGGTCCGCCGCGGACTCTGTTCTCTTTGTAATTGTAAATGCATCATTCTGGTCAAACAGACGGCGGACACGGCGGACAAACGGATGGTTGTATTTTTTCACAAAGTCCGCGGCGGACTGGAACAATTTTGTACATTGTAAATAATATAAAAATAAAAATATTTACGTAGAAACCTTCAATTCCAAATGAAAAATAAAAACTAAATCGTGAACAGTAGTAGGTATAAAAGAAAAAAATATATATATAGTAATATGTACATAGAGTTTATATAGCAGGGGTTACCAAATGGCGGCCCGCGGGCCACATCCGGCCCGCGGATGAATTTTAACCGGCCCGCAGACAAGGAGACACTAGGCCACAATATTACTTTTGCATTATAATGTAATATGTTAAAAGTACTTGATTTTAATTGGGTGGCCCCCAAAAATTTTCAAAATTTCCAATGTGACCCTCCAGAAATATTAATTGGTGACCCCTGTTATATAGTATATATCTGCCGACAGCAACAGCCAATGACAGAGCAGTTATTAGCCGCCTGGGGGGGGGAGGCAACAGCCAATGGCAGAGTAGCTATTAGCCACCTGGTGGGGGTTAGCATCGCTCCGGCTTTCATACAACGTGCGCGTTCCGGTATACTCTACTTAAACTGAATAGCATATATGTTTATTATTAGGTAAACTCTATTATATCTAATTTTTTATATACAGTTCGATATTATAATATTATATTTCGCATTTTCTGTGATAACTGATATTTACAATTATCACCACGGACTAAGATATAATCAGTGGCGATTATAAGGAGGGCGATAGGTGGATCGCTCCCCCATGGGATTTAATGTTTTCAAATTTAGTGTATCTCTGACCCTTAACAGCACCGACTTGTGTCATGTAAAGTTGGTCCAATTATGTTGTGGGTATGCTCCATTTTCGCCCCCCCCCTCTTTGAACATTATGTATAAGGCTGGAATTAGTGCTCGATCATCGGTCGTGATCGAGCGTTTAGTGCTTAGCTGACGACAAACTCGATCTGTCGTGTACAATGTACAACGAGGAAAGATGAATCCTTACGTTCATTTCATTTCATTGAAATACACGGAATAATATTAATAATAATAAAGATTGCGTACAAGCGTTCGAAGAGTCGCTCGGTCACAATCAAACTAAACATCTGCATATACGTACATAGCCCGTCAGCCGACCGTAATAAAACGGGAAAATAAAGTAGTCACCAGATAGCGTTACGACACAACATAAAGGGCGTGGCAGAAAGGCGCTTATAAATAGCGTTCCGAAACCACCGGACTGCTCAGTGTAGTCACGGTGGTCAGGCGTGAACGACGTAGTTCGCGTCTAATTGTGGTATGTGTATATCTATGTGTGTCTAATTTTATAGTTTAAGAAAAAGAGTATAATAATTTTTATAGTTTAAGAAAAAGAGAATAATCTTAGAAAATTATCTAAAATTTTAACTTAATTATACTGCAATTATTAATATACAATAATAAAATGTAAGAAATCGTTCATTTCCTTATGCACCCTCTCACGCGTCCCTTATTGCGCACCACTTTGTTACCAATGATATAAACATCCCGATGCCAGTCCATTATAATATCTTAGTCTGTGTCATGGTTTAATATAACATTATTATTGAATCTGCAATTGAATTTAGGTGTATACAAGATAGGAAACAATTTGTACGATATTTTTTTTGATCAATCCACCTTGATTATCACAAGAATAATCATGGACGCAAAATGTAATTCTGGTTTCTCGCTCTTATCGTAAAAATCCGGAAAAATACTTTCCGTGATCCGATATTCCAAAATTATTTATTCAGTGTTTTTATGCCCCGTGTTAATTCTTTCTGTGAACTGTTATTCCGGGAAAATATACCCGTCCGGCATTACGTCGTTTGGTTCTCGACAGTAATTCGAAATTACCGCGCAAAATTTCCACACGATCAATGAGATTAGAAAGATAAAAACGGATTTTTTTTTAAAGGTTAAGTGATAGTGTAACAATGATAAGACGTGATAAGCAATCGAAATTTTGATTTTCAAAAACGTTGACGACAGCTATACGATTCTATTTTTTTACCTTGTTCAAATTTAAATTTCAATTTCGTCCGCCGCCGTTAAGTATTAAATAATTATTTCCGTTGTATAATATATTCAAATATTTTTATACTTTCTTACATCGTTTATTGCCTTAAATCACGTTTTTATCACAACTTGTTGCATATTCTGAAGACTTTGATCCGCCACGCGTGCGTGTACCGAAGTCAGTATGAAATAAAAATCGTCGTTAACCGTTGTTTTACGAATTTAATTTCTGTTCGATTTGTTGAGAAAAAAATATTTCAAAATGAGGGACTTGACCCAAAATAAACTTATCGAACTTCAACATAAAGCCGATGCAATACGTAACATCTGTATCATGGCTCATGTCGATCACGGTAAGACGACGTTAGCCGACTCTTTGGTCGCCAGTAATGGTGTCATATCCCAGAAGATGGTCGGAAAACTCAGATACATGGACAGCAGACGAGACGAACAACAGCGCGGGATCACGATGAAAAGCTCGTCGATAGCGTTGTACCACTGCAAAAGTATTTATTTTACTTTTAAAACGAAAATCGTCGCCGTGTTAATCTTACAAACGAGTTTCAGATGAATCTGAATATCTTATCAACGTCATTGATTGTCCGGGACACATAGATTTTTTTTCCGAAGTGTCCACTGCCCTAAGGTTATGCGATGGAGCCATTATTCTCGTTGATGTCGTAGAAGGGGTTTGTCCTCAAACGCAGGTAAACAATATTGATTATATAAATTATTCGGGTACTGGAATGTCGATATACCAATTTTGTTTGTTTTCGATAGGCTTGTTTAAAACAGATTTGGTCTGAAAACATAAAACCCGTGTTGGTGCTGAATAAAATCGACAGACTGATATTGGAGTTAAACTTGACACCGCTAGATGCCTACATTCATTTAACTCAAGTTCTCGAACAAGTAATACGGACACTTGTCTTGCATTAAATTTACTACCATCGATTTTTAAAACATTTAGATAAACGCTGTTGTCGGAGAACTTTTTAAAAATGATGTATTTGAAAAAGAAGCCGATACCAAAGAATATGTCGGCGTCCAGTCGGGGGAAGACTTGTATACCGATTGGAGTACTGCCATCGAAGCTGCCGATGATTCGGATTTGTATTTTTCGCCACAACAAGGAAATGTAATTTTTGCATCTGCTGCTGATGGTTGGGCTTTTAGGTATATTCTTGTTCTGCCTTAATATTATTGTGTCTTTTGAAATCTTAAAAATTAAACTTCATTACACTTAAATACTAAGAAATTCATAGTAGTCATTTATCAATCTTATCACATTTCAAAAGTTTTTTAGTATTTATGTAAATATTTGTAAATTGTACTTGGAGTACAATTTCAGATATTATTAAAATTAAAAGTATTTAATTAGTACTTAAAATTAGGTCTTGTCAGAAAACTCCATTGAAGTGTTATTGATAAATATATGATATTTTAATAAATATTTACAGTACTCAGATTATTATTCATATTTTATTTTTAATACAATTTTACAAAATAATATCGTAGATTGTATTATAAGACATTATGTAATATATAATTCATATAATTTGTGATTATTAGGGTTGTGAATTTAGTGTGCTGAGTATACTTGAAAAATGCATTTGAATTTTTAAAAAAAAATTAAAATTTCCATTCAAGTTTTATATTAAATTAGTAATATATTTATATAAGCGATTAAAATCATTCAGACAATTTTTATTAAATATTATATTTTGTCCATAATTTCCCAGACATGGTCTATATCAGATATTTAAAAGAAAAATTACAATAAAATATTTTTATAGGATTGTTAAATACGTCGTAGTACAATATTGAATCATATAATATTATAATACAAAGGAATCGAAAATGTAAAAATTTTAAATATTAAAATTGTGAACCCTTTGATTATATGATTTGAACTTTATACTGAGAAAACTGTGATTTCAATGCGTTTGCTCCTAATTCACAACCCTATATTGATGATAATATAAAACAATTTGTGTTCGAATTATATTTACTGCGAGTGGTTTTAGTATAGAAACATTTGCAAATTTAGTGTCGAATAAACTCGGTGTTAAAGCGGACGTTCTAAAGAAAACGTTATGGGGAGACTTCTATTTACACGCGAAAACCAAAAGGATTATGAAAGGTGCACAAGAAAAAGCCAAGAAACCGCTTTTCGTTCAAATGGTACTCGAAAACATCTGGCTTATATATGACGTCATTGTTAATCAAAAAGTAAATTTTGTAGTCATATTAAAATCCTAATTAAGTGCATGTAAACTGTGTGTGTGTTTTAATAAAATGATATTAATTATTTTTCAGGATAAGGAGCGTTTGTTAAAAATTGCGGAAAGTATGAACGTCGCTCTTCACGCTAGAGATTTGCGTCAAACAGATACAAGAATTTTATTACAATCTTTTTTATCTCAATGGCTTCCTTTATCCGTATCTGTTTTAGGTAAGTAAACACGTTTTTTTGTTTGAGAACAAATCTAGTCTGTGGAATTATATTTTTTTTTATAGTAGAAACTGAATTTTCTGTGGTATTTTTTTTAATATATGGTCTCCTAAACTAGATGATGTTTTTTTCTAATCTGTTTACATTTTTATTATCTTATGAATTGTCTTAACAGTTTTTGTTTAATCGAAAACATTTGAATCTTATGATTTCAGGTATGGTGTGCAATAAGTGTCCGGCTCCAAACCAACTCACAGATGTAAAAATCGAAAATTTACTCTGCCCACCAATGAAAGAATTCAATCTTATGCCAAAAGAAACGGTTGCTTTGAAAAATTATTTTTCAAAGTGTTGTTCCGATGATGCGTCTGTGCCAACCGTAGCTTTTGTTTCGAAAATGTTTCCGGTGTGTACGTGTTTATATTTACACTGATGTTATTGTTTTAAAAGGAGACGTTCGAACCCTATTTATTTGTTATTTTTTGTAGATAAAACGAAAATATTTACCTCAAAACAGACCGAAAGTATTGACCACTGAAGAAATAGCTCAACGGCGAGAGTTGGTAAGAATTAAGCATGCATTGAAGAGAAGTGCAGTAAAAGTAGAAGACTCTGAAACTGGGGAACTTGGTGTTGGTGTAACAGTCAGTGTTGAGGAAAATAACCCTGAAATTGTAGTAGAAACTGCGCAAAATGAAGACGATATAATGTTTATCGCGTTTGGAAGAATTTACAGCGGAACAATTCGGCGTGGTCAAGATGTGTACGTTTTGGGTCCGAAACACGATCCATCGAAAATCGCTGATAAAGTGAGTTTGGTCAAATGTTATGTTTCACAGAAAGTTGTAATAATATGACGTTATGTTTAGAATTTTACCGTTGAAGAAAAGAGCACCTTGGCCACATTAAAATCTGATCAGCACGTTATGAAAACTACTATTAGCGATTTGTACATGTTGATGGGCAGAGATTTAGAACCAGTAGATGAAGTTCCTGCTGGCAATATATTTGGTAAGTTTTGCTTTTAAAACTTATTTCCCCTTTCATCGTAACATATATTTAATCGTATTTTTACCAGGTGCTGGTAATTTGGAACAATACATTTTGAAGAGTGCGACTTTATCTACAACTCTGGCCTGTCCACCGTTCACCGAAATCAAGGCCATGGCCACACCAATCATGAGAGTTGCCGTGGAACCGAAACACTCGACAGATTTGCCCGAAGTCATCAAAGGTCTTAAACTACTCAATCAAGCAGATGCGTGTGTTCAGGTAACATTAATACTTCGCTTTAGTATATAAAGTTAGTTCTTTTTTAAAGCCAGAGGTAATCTTCAAAACTATACTGAATCAATAAACATGTGAGTTTTTTTTGTACAGTTCTCGAGGATCGTTTAACTCATAGGTTTATGAAATGCTAGTTAAGGAAATTAAAAAAAAAAAGCATCATGTGTTTTGAATTACGTAGGGTATTATTAACTTTAGCATTTCTTAAATATCAAAATTTAATGTTATGAATTTTAATAGAAGAAAAAATAGTTTTACTCAAAAATCTGTTCCAAAATTTTTAATTTAATTTTTTTTTTGCAATTTACAAAACTTCTAGAAAATTCAAAAAATATGTCAAAGTACCAATTAGATAAAATAAGTTTTTCTCAGAATCTAAATTTACTAATAACTGCGATCATGTGTCTACAGGTAATGATGCAAGAAACTGGTGAGCATGTAATCGTTACGGCAGGAGAAGTACATCTTCAAAAATGTTTAGACGACCTACGTGAAAGGTATCGTCGATTAATATTTATGTGCTTAGTGTATACTTTATAGCGTAGTGTAATAAAATGATTAATAACTTAAATTTTAAATTGAACTCCCTCGTTTATTACAAAAATAAAGAAAAACATAGTATTTATTAGATTTTTGTCTTTTCATTGTATCATAGGTACGCTAAAGTTGACGTAATCGCTTCGGCTCCAATAGTGCCTTTCCGTGAGACGATCATAGTACCTCCCAAAACAGACATGGCCAATGAAGTCGTTGAAAACCACAATCAAGTAACTATTTTATTTAGGAATAATATTCGGCTACAATTTTAATAGTAAGTTTGTAATATCATTGATTATATTTTATACTATATATAATAATCAATGGTAATATGTAAGAGTTGGTTTGAATTAAATAATTGTAGCACCATATAAAAATGAAATACAATCATTTGGTTTAAAGGGCATAGTTGGGGTATTATATATTTAATAGTAAATTTTAATAAATTTTAATAGAAAATATTTATTATTATTTAATATAATTTTTTTTTTTTGTCAAAAATATTGTAAGATTTAGAAGAGTATTTTGAACTGTCAAAGTTATCACGGGAAAACTATGTTTAATAGAAACCAAACTAATATTAAAAATGTTATTGCTGCTTTTAATGGTTTATATAAACTCTGATACATCAAACGTGTATGTAAAACAATATTAATATGGAAACATTTAGCAACAAAAGAATAAATTAACATACTAAAACACGACATAATGACACGACGAGAGTGGGCTGTTTGAATATTTAGGTTGTTAAGTTTGAATAACGCATTTGTATATTATAGAAAAACGAAAATGAAGAAAATCCAACTGGTCTGTTGAACGTTTACACGTCGAATCATTTGTGTTGCATTAAACTGCGCGCAGAACCTTTGCCAACAGCCGCGACAGATCTTCTGGAGAAATCTACAGACATTTTAAGAGCAATATCTGAACAACAATCTGAGAACGTTGCTGACGTATGGAACGACTACAAATTGACGATAACATTTCCAATAATATGAGAATAGCTATTGATACGTTTCGGTCACAGTTGCAAGAAGCGCTAGGAAGTGGCATAGATGCGTCTCAGATTTGGGCTTTTGGACCTAGGAAATGTGGTCCAAATATTTTATTAAATAAAATACCGAGTAAATACCTATTTTAAATATATTTAAAAAAAATAATTAATGAAAAAATAGTGTTGGTAAAATACATACAGTTTTTTTTTTGCAACGGTTTCGAAGAGCAAAAATAATTTTAAAATATTGTATTTATTTTATTCTAGATTATAAAAGGTCTGTGTGGAGCCCAAAAGACAATGCGGTGAATAACGTGTTGACAAAATATGAAAACAGTTTCGTTAACGGTTTCCAGATAGCCACTGTAGCCGGTCCTCTGTGTGAAGAACCAATGACCGGCGTGTGTTTTGTAGTGGAAGACTGGACGATCGACGTTTCACAACAAATATCATCGTGAGTACTACGACGAATAGTTTTCAAAAACGTCTTGTATTGATCAATATTTATCGATTATTATTAGAGATCCGTATGGTCCCATGTCGGGACAAATCATGTCTGCTGTGAAAGATGGATGTCGTAAAGCTTTCCAAGCTCAGCCGCAAAGATTGATGGCGGCTATGTACGCGTGTTCTATTCAAGCCAACGCTGAGGTTCTAGGTGAAATTTCGTACATTTATTTAAACATAATAATTGATAAATGTATTTTACTGGATTTGTAACGTTTTTCTCCTACAGGTAAAATGTACGCGGTTTTGGGCAGACGGCACGGACGAGTGATCAGTTCCGACATGACGCACGGTGGGGCGTCTACTTTCAATATAACTGCCTTGTTGCCGGTCGTCGAAAGCTTTTCGTTTTCTGCGGAAATACGTAAACAGACTTCCGGCCTAGCTAGTCCGCAACTGGTTTTCAGTCACTGGGAGGTAATAATAAAAATTGTCATCACTTTAATGTAAAATTCGAGGCAAAAGAAAAAGAATTTCTGGTCACGAGTTACTTAAAAATTATGTAACAGTTATAAATAACAAATTATAATCAAGTTGCCCGACCCCATATTAGAAATTATCAAAAAATGTCCACAAAAACATTGTTCCAAACTCTATTTGTTACGTAGGTAATTGACATCGATCCGTTCTGGGTACCAAATACTGAAGAAGAATTGGAACTGTTTGGAGAAAAAGCCGATTCTGGTAATCGAGCTTTAAATTACATGAATGCCGTCCGCAAGCGTAAAGGTCTGTCGGTAGAAGAGAAGATCGTAGAGTTTGCTGAAAAACAACGTACTCTGTCGAAGAATAAATAATAACGATATTTGCTGTATTCAGAAACACTCTTTCCGAAAATATATTGTATTTAATTTTTACTAAATATACAAATTTGTTATATTTTTATTTCTTCTTTTCAGTCTTCTTGGCGGCTTTCTTTTTCATCATTTGAACTCTTTTTTCCATAGCGGATATAGTACTTGACGTCGACGGATAATGTTTCGGACTGCTGTTGGCCGAGGAAGACTTTGACCTTGAACTCGCTTTAGAACCTAAACGAAAAGAAAAAAAAAACAGAACGTCAAAACAAAAATTTTGCAATGTACTATTTATATTTATTGACCGACTCACTTTGTGAAGTTTTACCGCTGGACGATTTTTCTCCTTTTGTCCCCGACGAACTCCTGGAAGAACTTTTCTTGCTTTCCTTTCCGGATGAAGTACGCGTATCCTTCAACCGTCAAACGTTTATTATTAAACAGCATAGGAATAAAAAAAACGAAACGAAAACTGAATTTACCGTCTTCTGGGAATCTTTTTCGCGACACTCCGAGCAGTACCAGACGATCCGTGGATCGTTCAAGTTCAGGTTCTTTATCGGAGGGGTGTGACAGTTTTGGTGATACATGTAATGGCATTCCAGACATTCCACCAGACTGTTGTCCAATTCGACGTGGCTAGTCCTGTGGACGACGACAAAACACGAAAACGATGTCAGTGACTGTAACAGCATGGCCCGGGCGCGTTCCGACTTACTTGCAGGTGCGGCAGGAGTAAATTATGACGGGGGGTACTAGGTCGGTTTCGGCGATTTCCATGTCGGAATCAGAGTCAATGTTGATGACCGGATCAGATTTGGCCTGTTCCAGAGTGATTGTGGGCGGCGGAGACGAGCACACCTCCACAATGGACTTGGTCGGTAAAGCAGCTGTTAAAGTGACGACGGACGAAGAACTGGAACTGCTCGACTCGTCGTCACCACCTATCGTCTGAAAGTGAACACCGTGAACTTCAGTTTAAAAAAAAATATATATATATAAACATACGTCCGTTTGGACACGGCAGTGTACTCCGGTGTATTCGAAGTACGTCCCTACGACTCGTATCTTGTATTTTAATAATTTTGTATTAACTATTAGGTGTGCCTGCTAGACAGAGGGCCCATAGACCCTTTTCCTTCACAGACACTTGTACGGAGGAGTCATCAGAAAACGGTCTAATTACCGTCTTATTATTGCCATACGAGAGTGAATAATAAACCCACCCGAGCATATGCGACATCTCACAGGAGTGGTCGGTTAGGAGTTACTGGGACACAAAACGTATCTATGAATACAGGACGCGAGTTACGAACGTGTTGTATTCGAGTCACGCGCGACTCGGTCGCATAGGTGGAAATCTATTAAATTTTCTGGGGGGGGGCTAACATTTTTAACATCAGTCATAATCAGTCAAATATCCAAAATACATACAAATTATAAAATATTTGGGGGGGCTTAGCCCCCCCCCCATTTCCGCCTATGCTCGGTCGGGCGGGCCGGGGCTTAATACGTACGTCCACTTGTTCGATGCCCAAATCTTTGGACAACAGCGCGGTGGGCACGGCCAGCTTTTTCGCGGCGTTCGTCGGCCGCCGTCCTCCACCGTACTGTTCTTGTATGGCGTCGTCGAAGTGTTTCCACATCTGTTTCAGAGAGTTCGAGTCTTTGGTGCGACGCAACAGTTTCAGGCCGGTTTTCATGAACGGTTCGAGTTCCCCGGAGCAATCCATCATCGGACGGCTCCCACTTCCAACAACAGTCACAACGCAACACTCGCTCGAATCGGCACTATTGACGCACTCGTCTCGGAAGTCGAAAAATCGCAGTTTAAAAATAAAACGGAATGGAGAAAAACACGAAACGCAGTAAAATAGACTTCCCGCGGAGTAAACAATATTTACATTGATAACGTTATCTCCGATCATTTAAAGTTTTAAGTACATAACCTAGAAATTTTTCTGTTTCCAGCGTACCAGAGAACGAGGGGCTATAAAGTATCCGAAAATATTATAGCCGACAATAGTTTATCCGAAAGTATTTTGACCGAACCATATTTAACCCGAAAAATATTTTATCCGAACAATATTTAGGTCGAAAAATATATACACCGAAAGCAATACTGTAGAAAATATTTTGTCCGAAAAATATATCATAAGAAAATATTTCACCCGAAAATGTATGAAAATAAGTGTGACCAACTGTTCAGATACCATTATTGATAAGAAGAGATCACTATGCACCACAAAATTGTTGTTTTTATATTGTCGTTTTTCGTAATTTGTACATAAAAATAATAAAATTACAATTTATAATTATTTGATAACAACATTGTACCATTTTATCTATTCTGTGGTACCACCAAGGTGGATTATATTGGTCACCCTTATGTTTATAAATTTTCGGATGAAATACGGTTCGGATGAAATATTTTTCTGATAAAATATTTTCCACAGTTTTATTTTCGGCGTAAATAATTTCGTCTTAAATGTGGGTCGGATAAAATGTTTTTCGGCTTAAATACGGTTCGGAAAAAATACTTTTCTATTGATATATTTTTCGGATAAAATATTTTTCGTCCAAAATACTGTTCGGAAAAAATATTTTCGGACATTTTACGCGTCTCCCCAGAGAGAACGTATACCACAGACGGATCGCTCGCGATGTAAACATAGATAAGAAATATATATTTTGATCACGGTTTAAGATAATATTATCTTAAACCGTGATTTTGATCCACTTCGATCATTGATTGCGGCCTGTAGGGGTCTTTGTTTAAATATACAACAAATGAACAATATTATTTTCAGGTACTATGATAATTATTATCGTCCTTCAAAATATACAACAAAACCCGTAGTCCCGTAGTCACATCGACATACTATAAAATTTCATTTATTATATTATTATATTTCTTTATCGACATTTTTGCTGACAAACTGAAAATATACATTGTTCCCGGCTAAATTTTGTTTCGCGATTTGTGGGGATAACGTTTGAGCGGTGAAAATTCCACGGGGATAATATACTATAGAGATGATACCTTTTTGCAGATGAGGTAGCGGTACCTAAAAGGTAAAAAGAGCCGCTTAAAAGTATTATTAAATTTTGCCTCGCATTACCAAATCCGACGCTGACGGGGTCTCAAATATAATATACGCAGTGGTCGAAGCGGATCAAAACTTGTTTTGAAATGGAGGGGGAGGGGGCAAAGTTACGAACGGTCCGTGTTGTTGACAAATGTGCAAAAAAAAAAGTCTTTTAAAAGGCTCTGTTATTAAACTTGATGGTGAACCATGTTTTTTATGATTGTGATCGAGTGACTTTTACATCTATACCGAATTTTAGAACGTATTAGAAAACGGAACGGTTCTTGCAGAGAAAAAAAAAAGATTTATAAAGATATTTTCTGAAAAAAAAACTACACAACACAACAATTACAGATTATATAAAAAATTACATTTTCAAAAATCCAAGAGGGATGGCATCATTGGCATCCTCTCATTTCCCCTCCATTTCGACCACTGTATATACTGCAAGATTCTCGAAACGGAGACCCTTCGTCATAGCCGTCCCAAGGGAGGGGGCAAGTGCCCTAGGGCGTCCAAAGTATTATGAATGCAGGGGGCGTCAAAAAAATGAATGACAAAAAGAAAAAATTTGTTTTATTTTATTTTAGATATTAATTTCCCTTGTATCTATATGATGATTTCGAGGATGAGTGTATTTACTATTAAAATATATAAAATTATGTAATTAGATATTACGTTAGTTGTAAATTTTTTTTTGGGGGGCGTCAAATATTATTGCCCTAGGGCATTATTGATGGTTAGGACAATACTGCCCTTCGTAGACAAACGGTTCACGCGTCGAACGTCGGGCGCATGACACACGTCGGGGACTCGGGTCGTCGACGCGTCGCGCGTTATCGTACACAGCACCGGCCAGTGCGCACACGCCCACACGTGTAGAGAAAACCCGATGATAAGCGGCGCACGCTTTTCCCATATTTTTCTTGTCGTTATTTCATTAAAAAAAAAATTATAAACCACTCGAATCGTTTTATTTTTCGTTCCATCGATTCCCCGGGGCAGTGGCGTAGCCAAGGCGGGGTTTTTAAGAGTCCAATCCCCTTCCCTTGACTTTTTTTTATATAGCGTAATAATAGTAATATTAAAAATAAGAAAGAACTTTAAAAAAAAAAAATTATATATACAGAGTGGCCAGAAGTAGGTATACAGTTATTTATACAGTAATACTTTTATTACAGGTTTAACATTACATACATATAATTACACATTTAATCCCGAAGGTGCTCGAAGTGTCCACCTTCGGCATTGATGCATTCCTGCAACCTATACCCGACACTCTCGCACACGGTGCGACACAAATTCGAGTTAGAACGAATGTCCTTAAACGCATCATCGATGAAATTCTTCGACTGTCGTACTGTGACGGGCTTTCTGGAATAAACCTTATCCTTTATTACTATACTCCCCAGAAAAAGAAATCCATTGGAGTTAGGTCCGGGAAACGTGGTGGCCACTCAATGCTCTCCCGTCTCCCCATCCAATGATGCGGCAAAGCCTGATCCAGGTATTGACGCGCCGCCAGAGAATAATGCGGTGGGGCCCCGTCCTGTTGAAAGAACAATTCCGCAGTCGGGCCGTGCTTGCAGTTGTGGCACCACAACTTCGATCAACATGTCCGGATATCTGGGGCCATCAACAGTTCCATCAAAAAAGACAGGACCCACGACACCTTTGCACGATATGCCACCCCACACTGTGACGCCTGGCTGATTCAATTGCCAAGTCATAATGACACGTGGGTTTTCATCGGTCCAGTACACAGAGTTATGATGTCTGTTGACGTGACCAGACAATTGAAAACGGGCTTCGTCTGTCCACACGATTTTCGAAAGCAGGTCTGGTTGTTCAGTCAGTTGATTGCGAATTATCTCACAGAACTGTAATCTGCGGTCAGGATCGCCATGCAACAGTCTGGGGCGGTACGGCTCAAGGTTCAGCTGGTGCATCAGACGTTGTAATGATGTCTTCGGGATACCCAGCTCCCGAGACGCTATTGTCGCGTAGACTTCTTTGGTCTCGGTTATGTATTATATGTAACTGTACACCTACTTTTGGGCCACTTTGTATATTAAATATGCACAAAAATATATAAAAATTAAGAAATATGCAGATTTTTTTCTTCTAAAATTGGCAAAACACGCAGTTTAAATTGTCGTTTTTTTTTTAAAACTCATCTTTGTTTATAGAACGGATTTCTAGTTTGGTCTGCTATAAATCGAGAGCATATTCATTATTTTTCGTCTTGTCAAAGTAACGTGTTTTAATATATTATAGTAATATTATTTAATAACCCCCTTGACTAATTTCTGGCTACGCCAATGCCCCGAGGTTTTCGGCGGGAAGATTTTTTCAAATTATCAGAGCTCGAGGTGGTCCTCAAAACCGTTTTTTTTATCCTTTTGCAAAGTATTTAAAATAATAATATTTTGAACTTTTTTTTTTGTTTTGTTAGAAGCTTCTTTTAGAACTATCTACAAAAAACCGACAGCCGTTTGTCGACTGATATTTCTCGTATATATATATAGTCGTGCCTAACATAGTTCACTTCATTACTTAAGCACTTATTAATTATTATATAGCAAGGGGTACTTACTATTTTGAGATTATATGTTTATGTATTACTTGCGGAACTGGAATTATTTTCATGAATTTTCTTATACGGTAAGCTTTATGATTAAATAAAATTGACTAATATTGGTTGAGAGTACATACTCGATACTATTACACAATAATCTATTATTTTATATTGCTAACAATTATTGTAAAGAAATATTTTTATTATATTGATTATTGATTAATATTAGTCTCATAGAGGCCTCTAAAAATATTTTTCCCCGGGCCGCAACAAAGAGCTAGTTCAACCCTGATCACGGCCCATAAATATTTATTGGTTTATATACTACCTTGTCTGAAAGCATTTTAACAACACAGTGTTCAGAAAAGTATTTTCAAACACTTTTGGATGGTAATATATTTATACAGTCTCGCACATAAACTGAATCGAAAAGAGTAATGTATTAATATCGGAGCTTTCAAAAATTCTGTAAGGAAATTCTCGATTTTTGAGATTTTTTCGATTTTTGTGAGATTAAAACGATTTTTTGTTTTGAAATTGATATTTTTGAGTCTTATTTGAGTAGACCAACGTTTTAAAAATAAAGTTTTTTTATGTAGAAAATAAAAATTAGGACACGATTTTAATCCACGGTAGTCTTTAAAAACGTTAATATTTCTCTGAAGTAGTCGAGCCCCTCGCGTCCATTTGAAAAGATCAAGAATATTCCAAAAGAAATATTGATTTTTATACTACGTCAATGATAAAAAATAAATATGTTATCTCTCTATTAGATGTGTTTTAAAGTCTAAAAAGATAAACCGACAATCGAAATAATTTAACAGTGTGAAAACAACATTCCTAATTGAAAAGAAAACATTCGTGCATTGTTCATAAAATATTAATACCCACACAATTACTTTATATTTAATATATTACAACTTTTGTTTCACCGACTTACACAGGATAATGAAACATAAATAAACATGTATCGTACAAACGTTGGCAGTTTATTATTGATAAATCATAAAACAAACTAACCAACTCGTCATAAAAAAAAAAATCACAACATAATTGGTCGATTCGAACAAATTATTATTATCGCTGACATTGGGAAGTCTCATTTCACTGACATCATTATGTGATTTGGCCTGTGTTACTCTGTTAATACAATAAAAATTTATCGACGAGAAACTGAATAAATAATAATAATAAAAGAAGTAATTAACACATATAGTAACGCACAATTATACAATTTCTCGAGTATTAACAGTTTTGTTTTATGAATTTCGATTTCGATACAATTTTATATTCTAACGCGTATTAATATAGAAATATCTTTTCGACAACATTATATCTTTATCGAGTTGAACGCCATCGGACAAACGGACATTGTAACTTAAATATATTATCCCGATTATTAAAATAATATTCTTAAAAACAAGAAAATAAATAATAATAAAATATGTAATTGCTCAAATCTAAAAAATGAATTAATCTTATATATGAATAATAATAATAATAAAAAAAAAAATGTTTAAGGATGTTAATCGCAACGCGAATAAGTGGTGCGCGTTTTATTTATTTGGCCAGTTCGTTGGACAGCCAGTCCAGTCCTTCGTACAGGCCGTTGCCCTGGGTGGCGCAAGTGGACTGAATGTACCATTTCCTCTGGTGCAACTGGTTCAGTCCCAGTTTGTTTGTGAGATCCGACACGTTCATCGCGTTTGGCAGGTCCTGCTTGTTGGCGAACACCAACAGCACGGCGTCCCTGAGGTCGTCCTCCTGCAACATGTTGTGCAATTCGCGCTCGGCTTCGCCCACTCGCTCGCGATCGTTGGAGTCCACGACGAATATCAGTCCCTGCGTGTTCTGGAAGTAGTGCCTCCACAGCGGACGTATTTTGTCCTGGCCGCCCACGTCCCACACGGTGAACGCGATGTTCTTGTACTCGACCGTCTCGACGTTGAAGCCGATCGTCGGTATGGTGGTGATGATCTCGCCCAGTTTCAACTTGTACAGTATGGTGGTCTTGCCGGCCGCGTCCAGACCGACCATCAGTATGCGCATCTGTTTCTTGCCGAACAAACGGGTGAAGACCGTCGACAGTGTCAAGCCCATGTCGTACGCGCGTGTCGGAGACTATATACCTGTCGGAAGAGCAACACGAGAAAACGATGCGTATCAATACGAAGTCGACGCGTCTCCCGAGACGTTTTGGAAAACCGTTCGCGCGTTTCAACAATAAAACGCCTTTAAAATAACAATTTTTTTTTTTTTTTTTCTAAAAACAAAACACACTACTCACCCATTTATCGCGAAACGTCCGACGGAGTCACACCACGCGTCGTTCACGAGTCGTCTTGTGATTCGCAACAAACGGAACGACAGCAACGGTACCGAGAAATTACGGCTCTTTTTTTTTTCTCTCCACTCCGTTGCGCGTGTTATCATTTCGCGTACGTGTATTATCTCCTCGACATCAACGGGCCGATAACGTTGGCTAACGTTGGCCGCGCCGATCGGACATTTTTTTTCTTCCCTCCCGGCCGCACGCACTGTACGCTTGATAGCGTGACGGACGGGCGGACGGCGGCGGGACCTGTCAAGGGCCCGTGATAAGAACATCATTGCTCGGTTCGACGACGGAGGGTTGGCTATTGACGGACGAGTGGACGACGACGGCGACGACGACGACCACCACCACCACCACCACCACCAGCAGCAGCAGCAGGGAGGTGGCCACCAATAAAAATAACATCGGAGATACGCATAGAAAACCGAACAGAATTTTCCCGGAGAATGACGTGTAAAAATAGTCCGAGTGTCCCGTGTATTCCGTGTTGTCTCTCGTGGTGAGGAGATGAATTCGACGGTCCGTAGCCCGTTCACGACGACGACGGTGGTCTGATACCCGCCGAGTAGTGCGACGGATAAAAAAAAGAATCGTTGAATTTCGTGTCGACGCGCGCGACCAGTAAAAAAAGAAGGAAAAATTTATATAAAAAAAAAAATGACAACGTCGTTTCTGGAAAACAAGATATTAAATCTGCAGGCCCGACTGAAGGCGGACGGCGATCCCGTCGTCGAAGAGTTGATGCCGCCACCCCTGTCGCAGTGCAGTCCCAGACAGGGATCCGGAAGACGGCCCAAACAACGTGAGTACTGCACCGCAATTAATGTTACGTCGCCCTTTCGACGTGTGTCTAATAAACACTAATATCGTTTTGGATTCCGTTGTGTGCACGGTTTTGGAAATATTTTCGTAATAAAAGTTGTCGACTCTCGGGTGGGGGTGGGGGGTTTAAAAACGATTGTTACTCTCGAAAAGGAAATCGCCGGATTTTCGTGCTAAAAACGTAGGCGGCGGTGTCTAGCCTTCTGTGGACTTTACACTTTTATAGTCCCCATAAGGATCTGTCTATATTTTGTGTGCGGACATAGCGTCCAATGAATGTGTTGTCAAAAGCTCGCCCCTGATTTATGGTTAAAGTATAAATATATGTTATACTTAAACGTTCAAAACTACCAGAAAAATAATCCTATGGGTACAAAGATCGTTAAATCTTGATAGAATTTTATCGTCTTTATTACGTAAAGACTTATTTTGTTTTTTATAAAATAATATTCGTAAAAAAGAAAAAAAATTGCTGTAGTCAGGTAATATTTGATTCAAAGTAGGTAGTACGTACAAGATTACTTCCATAAATTGATTTCGTGCGTGCGTCGTTATTTACTTATTTATGTAAATGTTGTTGTGTTGGAAATTGTAGGCGTGTAGCTTCGTATGTCGGTACAAATATTTCATTGGAATATTTATATATATATATATATATTTATGTGTGATGTTAATTGTAAACATTTTATTTTTATTACAGTTGGTGATATGGGAACGCCGACTAGGACTCGTAAATACATTGATCTACCGGTCAGTGTACTGATGCAGCCGCGGGTAGAAGACACTTCTGAAGTCGAAGTGAAGATGAAACAGATCATGAAAATGAGTGGACTTTTGACGATCAACGGAATCGTGAGTACCACGGCAATATAATATCTGTAATTTCAATCGGTTCATTCATTTTTTTTTTTTTTTAGAAATATAAAACCGAATTGAAAGATTTAGAACATCTCGGAGAATTAGGAAGCGGTACGTGTGGTCACGTGGTAAGAATGTTGCACAAACCCAGCAACACTGAAATAGCAGTCAAAGTGAGTGAAATTATTTAGTAACATTGATTGTGTAGTATATTTTACTTGAACAAACTCGAGTAAATTTTTACAAAATTTGTCTATTTATTTATTTATTTTTTTACTAGCAAATGAGAAGGTCTGGAAACAGTGAAGAGAATAAAAGAATTACCACCGATCTTGAGGTGGTACTCAAGTCTCACGACTGTCCTCACATTGTCAAGTGTTTGGGCGTGTTTATAACCGAGTCTGATGTATGTATATGTATGGAATTAATGGCTACCTGTTTTGACCGTCTGTTGAGAAGACTCAAGACGCCTATACCAGAAGATGTACTGGGTAAAGTCACTCTAAACGTAAGTGTTTTTAGAAAATGGCAGGACAGTATTGATTAATTGAAATTATATCGGTTGTAATGTTGTGTTTTAGACCGTAAAAGCTTTGAGCTATTTAAAAGAGTCTCACGATGTTATTCATAGAGATGTCAAACCATCAAACATATTGTTAGACGAAAGGGGAAATGTAAAACTTTGCGATTTCGGTATATCGGGCAGATTGGTTGATTCGAAAGCACATACCAAGAATGCTGGATGTGCTGCTTACATGGCCGTATGTATATACCTAATATGTATTATAGAATAAGAAGTAATTGCTTTGTATTGATTACATTGTTGTTTTGTTTAGCCCGAAAGAATCGAACCCAGGCAATTGGACTACGATATACGATCCGATATATGGAGCTTGGGTATAACGTTGGTTGAATTGGCCACGGGCGTGTTTCCGTATCGGGACTGTAAATGTGATTTTGAAGTATTGAGTCGGGTTTTAAACGACGATCCACCTTCACTTCCCCAAGATCACGAATTTACCTTAGAATTTAGGAATTTTGTATCTAGTTGGTGTGTATCGAAAAAACAAAACATTCCTAAATATTAGTTATATTTGTTAAATTTTGTTTGTTTTAGTTTGATCAAAGATTATAAGGTAAGACCAAAATATAAGCAATTATTGGAACATCCTTTTCTACTAAGGTATATGCTGAAAACTGTCAATGTTGCTGAATGGTATGCTGAAGCCATTAGTCTAAAAGAAAAACCCAAGTAATTTGATAAAATTTGGGAATCGTGATTCACTATTGGTGTTCTTAATTAATTTTATTATTTTGCAGACCAGCACAGCCGGCTGAAGAAAATGTTCCTGTTGTTGTACGTAAAATGTCAGATCATCAGTTTTCTTCACTGAGTCTAATGGACAAGAATAAAATCAATGGGTGAGTTAAAAAGTCATTTAACGTTAATTATAAATGTATAAAACGACATGAATTCACACTCGCATTGTTGTTCTGTTTAGTAATACGGTACTCGACTCGCCAAAACCTGTGAAACGTTTTCCGAGTACGGAAGTGCCGCCTTCAGTGTTATTATCGCCATACAAACAATTGACAAACGGTAGTAATGTTTCCGCCAACACTAGTCCATTAGTACTGCAACGGTTTTACCATCAACAGAATCAACATTCTAGGTAATAATAATAATATATGAACTGATTTTTTTAAAAAATATTTTCATTTTGGTTTTGAAAATCAAAAACAATAATTATAATACTTGTATTGTTTAATATTTTAACAAAACTTTTTATTTTCATAATCAAGTTTTCCATGTATTATTAATTATAATAATAGATTGCATCTCATTTTTGGTGTTTTCGAAAGTTAAAAAAAAAAAAAAAACCAATTGTCTAAAATCATAATTTTTGTATGTGTATTTTAGGTCATCGTCAGTATCTCCCAGCAGGTTTGAACGTAATACATCTAGAGAGATTAATCCTCCAGATTCACCGAAACCTAGTCCGAGGAAGAGTCTGATTTCTGCTTATCTCAAGTTTGCTCCATGGAGCAAAGCCTCTCCTAGTCTACCGCCGCGAAACCAAAATGCCCCCGTGACAGCATCCCCTCTGATGACAAGACGTGAAGTGTGCCCACCTTCTCCGGCGCCCGCGCGCAAGACCTTTGAAGGATCACCGGCATTGTGCAGACGATATGTGTCTCCTGTTCCACCGACACCGCCTCCACGCCGCTTGTCGGAGAGCGCATCGTCACCTCTGCATACCTTCTATCAACAACGATTGTTCGGTCAACCGAAATTGGAAGAAAAAGATAGAAGGTATACACCTCAACCGCGTAGACGTGTTGTTTGCCAATTTAACGATATATGACAACTACTGTGTGGACAGAGACGCAAAGAATCTGTCCCCAAAAACAGTGAGTAAACTACACACACACAAAAACACACACATACATACACACTGCTTGATTAGAGCGTTTTAACGTTATTAAATCGTTTTTGGATTTAATTTATAGAAATTCATAAAAAAAAAAAGACAATTTATTATAATATTACAATAATTATGAAAAGCCAATGTTATACATACTATACCTACCTAATTAATTGTGTATGACAGATTTAATTATTACCTGTGTCACAAAAAAAAAAAAAGAGTATCTTTTAATTAATTTTTTTTTTTTATATATCTTTTTTTTCTTATTATTATTATTTTCATTATTTTACTTGATGCACATTACTTTATTATTGTTCTGCATGTTGAACAGTTGCGTGATTGCAACTCGTTCAGCGCAACAGGTCCGATTATAATTGTACAATAATATTAATATTTTTATGGGAATGTGTTAATCGAACATGAACGTGTGTAACTTAACTGGTAACCAGTTCCTTATGATATGTGTCTATTAACTGGGCGAATCTACTCGTTTGATTCTTATAATTAAGAATATACGAATATGTGCGTGCGAGTACGACGATTTAATTTATTCTGTGTCAAAATAAACCGTGTACAACACCGATTTGAGCGAAAAATTTGTGTTTGAAAGAGTAAAAATCAAAACGTACCGCTATTTATTTATTATAATAATATAAAATATCTATATACATATATATATTTTTTTTTTGCGCTACTTACATTTTGTGTATTAATTATTTTTTTGTGTTCCGTTTTTAAATTGTTTGCTCAATTCGTTTGTTTATTTATTTATTTATTTTTGTGACTAGTCATGGTGTCGCAGCCGAACAAACTTGTCTCAGATTATTATTTTTACCCGTATATAATAATGATGTACCTTACTGTGATTTTTTTTTTAAAAATATTTTCTTTAGCTTCATTACGTACCAAGTTTTTATAGTTGAATATTTAAGCTTTAAGTTAACCTATACTTATATATATATATATTTATGATATAATATAAGTAATATAACCTATATATAAATATATATTACATTCTAGTCATGGTATATATTATATATGAATATTATTGTTTCAAAATGATATTTTGTGTAAAGTTAAGTGATTATACGTTATTTGATCAAGACGATATATATATATATATATATATATATAAAATAAATAAATAATATATATAAAAAAAGTATTTTATTTTTTGGCAAGCATATTATATACATTTCATGTGTATTTTGCTTTTGAAACGAAACGTTTGGTTGCGATTTTTTTTTTTTTGTATTTTGTCGTCGTCGTACGTACGGATATAATATATATATATATTTATTTGTGTCTTTGGTTGGGTTTGACTAACGTTGTGCAGCAGCGTCCATCTATAACATCAACGTTTGTAGCCGATCTTTCGCAGCGCTTTCAGGTCTACGTCTCCGTAGTAGTCCTCACTGAAGAAACGTAAAATACAACTTTTTTAAGTACAACGCACAATATTAATTAGTCATTTTTGTTACCGATGAAAACGTGTAACACGTGTTGCGTTAATATTTTCAACCAAAAAAAAAAACTATTTTGTTTCGTATTGTGTGTTGTAGTTAAGCTCGTTAATCGTGTCTGTATTAAGTGATTTACACGTTTTTTTAAAAAAAAGCTATTTAAAGAGTTTTTAAACTCTTGGGCGTTATTGACGTTAATGGTTATATGAGAGCGTTATAAATTTTAACATGCGTATATTGTTTTTAGGTATGTACGTGCATGATATGTCAAACGTTTTCGATTTTCGTTATTGGTTTGTCGATCGATATAAAATATCAGTTGCAAATTAGTTTGGACACTGTAACAAGGTACCGCCGAGTTTTGTAAAATTTACAAAAAACGTCTTAAGAATGTTTTTCAAACGTTATGTTTTTTGTGTGAATCACATATGTCACGTATATAGGTGCGTGTAGACTCATCAGCGTCGGTCTGGCCCCCAGCGATTTAGGGGCCCGTCGCAACAAATATGAAAAATTAAAATGTGTTTACCAGAGAAAAAAAAAAACAATGAAAATAACGAAGCAGAATCGATTTTAGACGCGGGAGAAGAGAAAATTAAATATTAAAAATCGCAGTGATCGGTTTGTTTTACCCGAAGTGTTTCTGGCAGTATTGTAAATTGTAATTCAAAATCTGGCTCCGTTTAATTCAGTTCGCGTGCGGCAATGAAATATGTTTTAATATACTTGCAGCTTGTACACGAGTTTCATTCGTGAACGTGTGTGCTGTTTTCTAAGCAGAAGATTTTAAAAACCAAATTCGGATACTCAATCAGTCAAATACCGAGTCTTATCCGTTTGCGTAGTGTGCGCGGAAGAAAACTTAATTCAGTTCGGGCACGTATACGGGGGGGTTTGGGGTTCAACTCCCCCCCCTCCCGAAATAATTTATTGTCACATTAAAAAATACCGAGTAAGGAGGAAGAAATTGTTTTATTATGTTGCTGTACAATTTGTATTGGTATATTTTGTAAACCCCTCCCCCCCTCGAAATTTTATTTTGTGTACGTGCCTGATTCTTCAGTTAATTAATAAATGAGTTTTTAGTCCTCGAATTCGTGGAATTAATAAAGGACTACTCTGTTTTGATATTATAAAAATATGTTTTAACAAAATTTTTCGTTATATAGTAGTTTTATAATAAAAATGTACGAATTTCGTACAAATTAAAAATTTTGTTTTTTAAGCGGACCTTCGGTGTGATAAACTTTGTCTGTTTTTTTTTTTTGTATAAAATTCGTGTCCAAATTTCGAGTCGAAAAAAGTCGACCGTTTTATGAATGAAAAACCTCAAAATCGAAAAAAATAACTGTAAATAGCCTAAAATTGAAGGAAATTTTTTGAAAATTTTTTCCGAATCGTATGGTAGTGCAAAGATACAATTTCGCAGGAAAATTCCGAGACAATAGAATGATTATTTTCGAAATTATAGCGAGAAAACTGTGCGCGATATTGACGAAATCCCATTTTTAGCTGTTTTTTTTTTAGTTTTTCGGTACCTAGTCGCGTTAAAAAAAATTATTGAGAAAATCGAAAAAACCGACCCCTCTAAAGTACCGTCTCGATGCGATTTACTCTGAGAAAAGGTCGGAGGTCGCACCGGTCGAAAACCTGTACACCAGGACGGATGAAAAACTAAACGTCGTTGTAAACAGGCCCGGATTAAGGAGGGGCCAGGGGGGCCACGGCCCCGGGCCCACCAAAAACCATTTAATTGTGGGCTCCTTCGTACGGGAAGACTTAATTTTGGAATAAACGAAATTCAACACAATGGCCTTGTTCAGACGACGATATTTTTCCCGTACCTGTACGGTGTACGGGATTCATTTGGGTGGTGAATTCTCTTGCCTAAAACAAATTGACTTAAAAAAAAAAAAAAAACCATTTCCTTTATGAGTAATAAGACCCGCTTCGGGCGCGGGCCCCCAAATTGTGTTTGGCCCCGGGGCATAGGCGTGACTAGACTTCATCCGCAGCGGCAGCCTAGCTAATGACCGGCGCCACCTTAATACACCGAAATAAAATATTCATCATCGCAAGAGTCAAGACTCAGACTTCACATACGTAAATACGAAAAAACAGGGAATAATATTACGGATTACGGTTTAACAGTATGTCTGTGTTTGAGAAATGATATCGTCAATATCTAATAATAGATGCGATAGTGTATGGCAGTCTTTATATACTGGGTTTTTCAGAAGTCGGGTGTGGTCGTCACCACCACTTCCTGCCATGTCTACGAAAATTATCTGCCGTCAATAGTTTTAAAAGTAATTCATATTTCTCATAAATTGTACCAGTTGGCATTTGACAGTTACCCGGTACCAGCATAATAATTACACGATATTATATTGCGATTTGCGATAAGAATCATAAATAAACGAGTGCATCAATTCAGAAGACATTTTATTTTATTTTTTTAATAAAAGTTGTAAATCACCGACTTTTAACTCGGTTGACCGGCGCCTTTCTAAAATTGCAGGGGCAGCCCAGGCACCCTAGGCTGCCACCGTAGTCACGCCTATGCCCCGGGGCCCAACATTTTCTTAATCCGGGCTCGGTTGTAAAACCACTGTAGTTCCCTCGCTCCGTTCAGAATCTAAAATAAAAATATCAAATGTCTTATTCGTGTCGGCGTGGCGCCCGTCCGTGATCGCCGCAACAGCTTTTCGCGTAACCAAATAATTATTCGAATCGGATTACATATAGCGTCGATTAAAATATATACAGTATTTATGATTATAATATTATAGTGTTAATAATTTACACATCACACACGCAAATACGTATCCGTTATACGATTTCGTAGTTACAGTCCTGCAGCCAGTAGCGTGCCCAGGAATTTTCAATGAGGGGGGATGTTATAAGTAAATAGTAATAATACATTTTAACGAATTGTCGTGGCAATGCCAAAAACTCAAATGTTTATGTTTCAAGCTCTCCAAAATCGTTTCTGACTTATAATTGTGTACATTTGTAAATTGTTCTGTAATCAAAGTGAATTTAAATTATAACACAGTAATACCAAGTTGTTCAATTAACGCATAACATACGTTGTGTATAGTAAATGTTTATTGTCATAAGTAATAACTTTTTTCTAATAACTAATAAAAAGTAATGACTCTAAAACAGCTCTTATATCTAATGAGTTGTTTTCTGTAGGTCGGCAAAAAAGACAATGGGTGGGGGATATAACCCCTAACCTCCCCCACCCCCTGAGCACGCCACTGCCTGCAGCACGTGCAAAATACGTTTTTTAGTTTTTCGCGTCGTTCGATTTTATACGTTATCGGTTTTACATACGCCGATGCGTTTGCCGTTTCGTTAAATACATATTTATTATGTACGCACCAGGGCCGTATTTAAGGGGGGGGGGGTAAGTGTACCTATTGTTGCCCGGGGCGGAAAATTTTTTTTAATTATTAAGGGGGCGGTAAATTTTTATAGACATAATATATGGCGTGTTAACAAAAAAAAAAAAAAAATTATAAAGCGTAATTTTTTTTAACGTAAAAATTGTGTTGGCCCGGGGCGCGAAAAATGTAAATACTTGCTCTGATGTACACATATAACCGTATTGATTGCAGTGACACGAATAATAATGTGTATTGTAGTCAAGGACGGCGAATGATAACAATGATACGAACAATATGTCGTAAAATAATATATTGTATATTATATATAATAATAATAACTGCGTTGTTTTTATTCTTCTTTAATATATCTATCTAACCACAATAAAAATTATTATTATTTTTTATAAGTACACAATATACGGTAAAATCGTAATATATAAAAGAGCGCGATTTGTACACGACGATACTATGTGATTTGTACACTTAGAAACAAAAAAAAAAAAAATACAAATTTTTTTTTTTCACACGGACAGTGTTGTTTCGGATGAACTGCACATATCGTCGCATCAGATCGACGCATAATAATAATAATAACGTAGTAAATACACATTATATTATAATAATCGGCACCGGGCGCTTATATGTATATAAGAATATATATATATAGGAATACACCAATAATATATATTTATATTATAATATACAAAAATTAATATTTATTTTATTTTAATATATAAAACAGAACATAGATATATAATTTAAAAATAATGTTTTAACCTAACAACTAACTCCTTTTTAGACATTTTTAACTTCCAAAAATTAAAACAGTTATTTTTAAATCATTTAAACATTAAATATTAAGGATATTTTGTTTAATTTTAAAATACACAAAGTTTAGAAAAATAACCATATAGATATTTACCATTGATTTTATCAAAACTGGATCATCTAGTTTAATTACATCATTATTTTTATATGTTTGAAGAACAGTTTTTTTGGACTCCATAATTCTTGACGCCTAAGTTTTGTAACTGTATTATGATATTTTTGATACAGAATATGTTGTATATTAGTATATACCTGTATTATGTTATATCTTTAAGTTTATATCTTTGTAATTTATTGTCAAGATAAAGACCCGCGTTTGACGGTCATTATATAATAATAATAAATGATAGCCGGCCAGTCGGCAGTCGAGTTTGTACCGTAACACTGCCTTGTCTTTTTTCACCGTTCGACACTCGTCACGTACGAGATGAAACATGGCGCAGTCGGGACAGATTGAAGCTTCGCATGCATTTTAAACAGTGTTAATAGTGAATTTATGAACCATGGAATACAATAAACCAGATACATTGGTTTTAACGGGAAATTTGGCGGAAAATTGGCGTGTTTTTCGTGAAGCATTTGAAATTTACTTGGAGGCGTCTGGTTTGTCTACAGCAGCAAACAAGCGTCAAGTGGCAATTTTATTAAACCTCGTGGGTAAAGATGGTCTGGACAGGTATAATACTTTTACGTTTGATAACCCGGATGACAATAAAAAAATTGATCTTGTACTAAAAGCGTTTGAAAATTATTGTAACCCGAAAAAATATTCTGCACTCAGATATTTATTTTATAAACGAATCAAAATGATAATGAGTCTATAGAAGAGTTTTGGCAGCATGTCGTGGATTAATTAAAGATTGTGAATTTAATTCACACGAAGAAATCTTACGCGACAAAATTGTTTTAGACACGAAGGATGGCGAAACTCGTGACAAATTAATTAAACAAGCTAATGTTACACTCGATGTTGCGATTGAAACTTTACGAATTGCGGAAATTCAGAAAGAGAACTTAATCAAATGAAGGAGTACGGCGACAAGGGAATGACGTAAATGCAGTTCACTCGAGCACGTGGCAATAAGCGGTCAAATGGTCAACAACACAGAGGAAGTTATGGTAACAATGGATATGATGGTCAAGTAAGAGGATATGGCGATCAGAGATATGCAAAAATGGCACCGTAGTAAGTTTTCTAGTAATAAAAAACCTACGACAGTTCAGTTCGATCTGATAAATTATGTAAATATTGTAATTTTAAACACGATAAAGGTAAATGTCCTGCATATGGTAAACAGTGTTCTAAATGTAACAAATTTAATCATTTTAAAAGTGTATGTAAAACCGAAGTTAGGATTATTGAAAAATAGATAATTCAGCTGATAATTCTTATTTTGTTCTACAGTGCATACTGTTAATACTTTTGCTGTTTCTTGGGCTGAAATGATTTGGGTTGAAAACCAAAAATAAACTTTAAATTAGATACTGGCTCTGATGTTAATTTACTATCGCTGGATCATTTTAACTCAATAAAAATAATAATCGTGGTATGGAAAATCAGCTGCTAATTAATAAGCAACCTATAAAATTACAGGCCTATGGTGGTAGTCAAATTAATACGTATTTTTCAGTAAACTTCAATGTTAAATTCAAGAAAAAGAATATATTTTAAATTTTGTAATCGTGGAAAACCATTGTAAGCCAATATTAGGTCTACAAAGTTGTATTGAATTAGGATTGATAAAGAAAATAGACAATATGGAAAGATTATTGAGTGTGAATGATGTGTTTCGGAATTATCAAATGGTTTTACGGGTCTTGGTAATTTCCCTGCTGAATATAATATAAAACTAAAACCTAATGCGATACCAGTCACTAATGTTCCTCATAGAGTTCCATAAACATACGCGAAAAATTGAAATTAGAATTGGATAGATTAGTGTCGGAAAAGATAATCACTGAAATGTATGAACCGACCGAGTGGGTAAATCGATTAGTAGTAGTTGAAAAGAAAATGGAAATATGAGATTGTGTCTTGATCCACGTGACTTGAATGATAATATAATTCGTGAATATTGCGTTATTCCAACATTATCGGATTTGTCTGCGAAATTAAAAATGCTAAAGTGTTTTCTGTATTTGATTTGAAGGACGGGTTTTGGCAAATAAGTTTAGATAAAGAAAGTTCGAAATTATGTACTTTCGGAACTATGTTTGTAATTATTGTTTTAATAGGCTTCCCTTTGGTATTAATAATGCAGCAGAAATATGTCAAAAATGGAATATGAAGATCTTTGGTAATATAGAAAATGTATTTATTTATCTCGACGACATTTTAATCTTCGGTGATACTGAATCTCAACACGATATTGCTTTACAACAAGTTTTAGACTTAGCTATAAAAAATAATATTAAATTTAACAAGGATAAAGTTCAATTTAAAGTTGATAAAGTCAAATACTTAGGGCATGTTTTTTCTCGAGATGGTATGAAAATGGATGATGAACGAGTAAAGTCAATTTTTGAATACGAAATACCAAAAAGTGTGAAAGATTTGCAAAGATTTTTGGGCATGGTTAATTATGTTGGTAATTTTATCCCCAACTTGGCAATGTTAACAAAACCATTAAGGGACCTTTTAAAAAAAAATAATGAATTTGCTTGGACAGTGGTGCATGATGAGTGTGTGAATAAACTTAAAACAATAATAGCTAGTCCGTCTGTACTTAGAAATTACGATAATGCGAAAGAAGTAATCATACAAACAGATAGCAGCAAATTTGCTATAGGTTGTGTATTATTACAAGAGGGTCGACCAGTTTGCTTTAAATCAAAAAGTTTGACAGATAGTGAAATTAATTACGGTCAGGTAGATAAGGAATTCTTATCGGTATTATTTTCGTGCAAGATTTTTCATCATTATATTTACGGTAAACGTGTAACGATACAAACAGATCATTTGCCTTTAATCTCTTTAATGAATAAAAATATAAACGATATTCCATCAAAACGTCTTCAATGTATTAGAATTAAATTGGCTCGTTATGATATTAATTTAGTACACATACCAGGCAAGAAAATGTTAATAGCGGATGCGTTAAGTAGAGCGTGTAAGTCAATTTCTAATACCGAGGTAGATATGGATGTATCTGATGTTGTACATACAATAAATATGTCAAATGAAATTCGTAATGAGTTTGAGAAAGAGACTCAGAATGACGATTTATTAAAACAAATATTGTGTATGTGTAAAGAAGGTTGGCCAAGACATAAAAATAAGGTTGTATGCGATTTAAAGCCATATTATAATATGCGAAATCAAATTTCGTTTGATAAAAATTTGTTATTTTTAAACAATCGTGTTTTCGTTCCGTCATCATTGAAAGAAAAGATCTTATTTAAACTACATGAAGCACATTTAGGTATTTGTAAGACAAAAGAAAGAGCGCGGTCGTTATTCTATTGGCGAGGAATTGACAAACACATTGAAGAATATATTAGTAATTGTGCAATCTGTGAAAAGTTCAAAAGAGAAAATACTAAGGACTTTATGATATCTCAGGAAGTACCGGATTTGCCTTTTAAAAAAGTAGCGTGTGATATCCTAGATTATGGAAAACAAGCTTATCTAGTTTTAATAGATTATTATTCAGGTTGGCTTGAGTTAAGTGCTTTATCTTCTAAAACTGCTACTCATATAATAAAATATTAAAAACAATTTTTCCATTCACGGTATACCTCAACAGTTTATTGCGGATAATATGCCATTTAATTCGAAAGAATTCATAGATTTTTTATAATTGGGAATTTAAAATAATCACGTCAAGTCCACGTTATCCAAAATCGAATGGGCTTGCTGAAAAAGGTGTGGGCATTGCAAAATCAATTTTAAGAAGGGCGGATGAGAGTAAAATAGATATAGAATTGATGATACTAGAGTACAGAAATAGTGTAATAATTGGGTCAAAATTCTCTCCAGCACAACTTCTTATGAGCCGATCATTAAAGTCAAAAATACCGGTCTTTAACGATTCATTAAAACCAGCAATAGTAAATGACTTTAAGTCTATCCGTGAACATAAAAATATTATTACGAAAGAATATTACGACAGGAATGCTAAACAAAGAAAAAATATTGATTTTCATCCTGGTCAAAATATAATGTTTAGGGATTTACATACCAAAACGTGGAAACCGGGTAAAATAATAAATAAACATAGCACTCCTAGATCTTATGTTTTTAGTGACGATACTGGTCAAAATAAACGCCGTAATATAGTTCATTTAAGGCCAGCGGGTAAACAGCTTAGGTATAATAAACTTCGTGATGATAGTAATAATCTGAAATCTAAATGGATACGCCAACGGCAAATTAAAACACCATGTAAACTCAATTTGTAACACTAATGTTTGAATTATTAAAATATTGTATTTGAAAAATAGTTATTAAAATGTATTGGAAAATTAATTGTAGATTGTGTATTTTATTTTACTTGCATGTATTTTCATTGTTTTAAAAAAAAAAAAAAGGAACGTGTTGTATATTAGTATATACCTGTATTATGTTATATCTTTAAGTTTATATCTTTGTAATTTATTGTCAAGATAAAGACCCGCGTTTGACGGTCATTATATAATAATAATAAATGATAGCCGGCCAGTCGGCAGTCGAGTTTGTACCGTAACACTGCCTTGTCTTTTTTCACCGTTCGACACTCGTCACGTACGAGATGAAACAGAATACCTTTTGGTTTTTCTTTAGCTACTTTCATAAAATAGGTGTCCTATAAAACATAATAATATTTATTCCACCAATGAACCTTTATAATATTTATTTTTATGGGAATGTCTTATATTTCAAATTGCAAAATTAAAAACTTTTGAAAATATATTATAAACTTTTAATTATACTAACCTTTACTTCAGATTTAAAATAATCAACAATATTATTTGCTACCTTTTCCAAAATTGTAGGATTTCCATGTATTTTATTATGGATCAAATATTCAATAACAATGTCTGAAATATGTTTACGACATGTATCATTCAACTTTTATTTTTTAAATAGAATGATAAAACAATATTTCCATTTCAGACTTCTTCAATATTTCTTCAATATTAAACTATAAAAAGAATTAATATATAATAATCCACATTTTTCTTACTATAGGTTATGAATATACATTCAACTAAAATGATTATACCTATAATTCATAATTAACTTATTAATTGTACCTATATGTTAATCAATTATTATTTATAATAAATTATTAAGTATATATAAGCCATAATTATACCTCTTTATTCAAACATATTGTACTGCTATAAGAACATTCTGAATCTGAAGATATATCTGGACTTTTGAAGTTATTGCTTAATCCTAAATATTATATTTTGTACATTAATGGCATGAAAATAAAATGTGAAAATATTGGTACTTAGTAGAGACATACGATAGTAAAATTTGATTGCCAATTCTTTAAATTGTGTTCAAAAATTATTCTTTGACCAAACATATTACTAGGGCAAATAGTATTTAAATGTTGACCATTCATAAATTTCAAACTTTCCATTGTAATGCCATGTTCTATTATAAATAATAATTAATCAACAGTAAATTACTTTTACATTATGATCTGAAATTTATATTAGGTTAATACATATAATAAAATCGACTTACCAATAAATACGTTGAAAAAACATTCACCTTCCAATTCAACTAAAGTATTTAATAAAGTATTTTCTTCAATAAAATCATCTGTAGTAATAATTGTTGCACTTAAAATATCAAGAGTGTTACTTGAATTGTCTTGCATTATATGAAATATTTCATAATCTTTTTATTTTTATTTTTTTTTTTATATAACGGTTTGGAATTCGGCGTATATGGGGGGTTTTTTTGATTTTTACGCTTAAATACGAAATTAATATATATATATATATAAAAAAAAACTCGCTTAACTGACCGAGCGATTTCATGCGAAAACGATGATACGCGTGCGTGTGGTTTTTGTTTTTTTTTCTTCTTCTTCTTGATTATAACGTAAAAAAAGGATTTGGATAAAAGATTGTAATTACGTATATAGGCACGCGACGGGAACGGAGAAAATATTCGAATACCAGTCGTACGCTATGTATATATAGGTATAATATAATTAAAAATCGTATATAAAAAAAAAAAAAATTTTTAAGGAATCAATAATAGTAGTAATAATAATAATACAAAATAATATTATAAAAAAAAAACGTATTGAATTGCGTGAGCGCCTATTTATATAATTACATATATATATGTAAATGAACGTCTAGAACGCGTATAATATGTATATATAATTAAGAAAGGGGTATTGTAAGTGTATAATAATAATTCGTGAAAGAGTAAATCCGCGGTGCTCACGCAATTCAAAAAAAAAAAAAACGATTAAGTTTAAAATACAAAAAAAAAAAATACATATATATATAAAATAAAACTATTTCGAAAAAGTCTTTTCGAAAAAGTTTGGTTTCTACGCTCTGCACGCGTGCAGTGTTCCCGCGTCGATCCGGGGTGCAGGCCGGTATATAAATATACTATTACACGTCTTAAGCGTCGTCGTAGTCTTTGGACGACTGTTGCGACGGCAGTTGTTGTTGTTGTTGTTGTTGGGGTTGTGTCCTCAGCTGCTGCTGCTGCTGCTGTTGTTGGGGTTGTTGTCTGCTGTTGGACTGTTGTTGTTGTTGCCTCTGGGGTTGTGGCTTGGGCGCTGCAACGGCCGCCTTGCTTTCGGCCGACGATTGTTTGGACGACTTGTTGTCCAGTCCGGATAAGAGTTCGCTCTTCCTGATCGCCTTCAGGTCCAAGTCGCCGTAATAGTCCTCACTGCGTACACACACACACATATGGATTTGGTTTTTTTTTTTTGTTGTTTTACTCTTATTATTTCACGGTCGTCGCCGAGTTATAAATTATATATATATATATATATAGTATAGTATTATTATATTTATTATTATAATCGCCTTTTTTTTATATTATTATTATTATTTCGTATAATATATATATATGGCTCGTATTTATTACCATATATATATATATAAATAAATATGTGCGTGTTTTAATTTTAATTTTCTTACATAAAGCCGACTGTTACAATAAAACAGTCAATCCAATACGATTTATACTTAATAGCTTTTTTTTTAGAAAATTCAATATTTAAAAAAAAAAAAATTCAATATTTGTATAAATCATTGCGTTCGCGAAAACGATTCTGAGCGTAGCTTCGGTGTAATACAAACAAACGACAATCGATTAAGACGAAATTGCGTTTTTATGTAAATTTTTGGTAGTTTTTCCTGAATTCCGAAAAGAGTATTGAGAAAATCGAAAAATGACGTGTCTAGAGTACAAAGTAGGTGCAATTTGCAATCAGAAAAGGTGCTACGCCGGAGCACTCCTTCCGGTAGAATATTCGGGTACAGACATAAAAAAAACCGCGTCATTGCGTAAGACCAGTACATTCCGCTCGGAATCTAAAAATGAAAAATAGTGGTAAAGTCATTCTACGCAGTAAAATTCACGAAGAATTCGAATCCGTTTTCAGGATGTTCATCGCATCACCGGGTCGAACGTCCGTATAGGCGCGTTGAAAGTACGACGAAACGTTTATTTTACTGTATTTGATTCGTGTGTGCGAGAAGACGAACAGAGAACACCTGCTCGCTTCCGATCCCCGCAAATCCGCTAAACTTGCAGCGTATTCCCTAATAGCACAAGGAGTCCTGGGGAGATCCTACGGAGTGTTTTTTTCACTCCAGGGATGCTCCTCCAATGATTCGAATAGCCTGTCCTATGGAGCTCCAAAGTGGCACTCTTCGGGAACGTACAACTTGGACTCCAGGTTAGTTCCAAATAATACAAGTAAGTATATGTAAGTATATTACTGAATATGTTACTAAGTACCCAATCGAATTAACTAATATATTAATATATGATTTATAATCATATAATATATTAATACGTAAATTAACGTTGAATTATAACGAGCCAATTTAGTACTCCGTTGGAGTAAACTCCAATTCAGTATTCCTAATTGGGAATAATACCGGATAATTGAGAACACGTTTAGTACTCCCTAGGAAGTCTTGTGGAATCCCATACCGTACTCTATATTAGGAACAAAACTGAATCATTTTAGTACTCCCTCGGATCTCCTTTGCACTCTAATATTCTACTCCTATTTGGGAAGGTACTGGGAGACTCGCGTATGCCTCCGGGAGTCCCAGTGCTGTTAGGGTTAGACGTACTGCACGTTCAACGCGTATAGAGAATCGGACGAAAAAATCAAAAAAAAAATCTCAAGGATTATGGGAAAAAAAAAAATTCGTTAAAAACGCGCGAGAAGAAGATTATAATTATTAAAAAGTATATGTAATATGTAAATCCGACTGCTCTCGTATTATACTATAATTGTAATAACGAGTTATGTGCGTACACGCGCCAGACGTCATTGAGAATAGCCGGTAAGTATAGGTGGTACGCGCGTTTCGAGTCCAAGGTAACTGCGACGGTTTTTCTTATAAAACTATCGTCGTTAACGTGCAGCAGCGGCCCGCGGGGGGCTTCGGCTCCGGCGGCGGCGGGGGAAAAAAAAAGAATCCTCGTCGGAATGTTAATTGCGACGGTCGCGCGGCCAATCGTTTTCCGTCGTCGAATATTATTTCCCAACCTGTTGGAACGGCGAGACTTGGCGAGGACACGAAAATATAATATTATTATTAAAAATAATAATCGCGCGTACGTGCGCCCGTGCGTGTAATAATAACGTCCATTTGTCCACTTACGGGGCCGAGGCTCGGCCCTCGAGCAGGAGTGTATTTAGAAATTTTTTTGGGGGGCTGAGGCATTGAGTAAATATCATTGTTGAATTATTTTTAAATTCTAATGCAAGACTTTCTAAAGCAAATGAAATTTCGGGGGGGGGGCTGGAGCCCCATCAGCCGCCCCCCCCATAAATACGCTCCTGCCCTCGAGAAAGACCGAGGAAATGAAACCTGCGGGTTTTTGAAAGGAAAATCTCGTGGAAGATTTTTGGACCCGGCGAAGGACAAAGAAACGGGAGAGTGGAGAGACCGAGGAAAAAACGACGGGACTGCAAGGCCGGTAATTCCGGCCGTAAAAACGTAATGAGCGTAATAATCGGAAACGGAAGATTTCAGTCGGCTGGACGTGCGGCGCGAAGCCAAAACCGACTCGTGCGGATGATCGTGACGGACGAGAACCCGGCTGGTAAAAGACCACCGGGGATGGAAGAACGCGGGAAAAAATTTCGGGCGGGGTTTTTGAAAAAAAAAAAATGTAAAATTATTAGGCGTAATATATGTATTATACTCTTACATATATGCCGTAGCTTAATTCTCAAATTTTCTCAGATATTTCGGAGCCGGTTCAAACCCCCAAAACCCCTGCCTGCGTTCGCCTCTGGATGGAAGGTGTTATGAGAAAAGACGCGGAGACATGGATTGGAAAGCACGAGCGTCTGATAGGGAAGGCTGGAGAATCGGATGTGTGACGGGATGGTGTTGAGACAAACCCCTAGAAGAAGACGATATGTCTGTTATGTGTGTGTGTGTGTGTGCTCGGTGCTTGAATTGGAAAAAAAAATTAGAAGGGAAAGGAAAAGTGTAAAAAAAAAAAATGTGCGTTCCTGAAAATTGTAATGTCTTGAAAATTCGTGCTCAGCATTCCCCCCCTCAGCCATCACTAAATTTTCAATTAAATATAAAATCTTTTTTTAAATTCGTAATATTTAACATCGAATCTTTATTATTTTGGCGTTGATAACAATTTTTTAAAATTTGAAGACGTTTTGATTATTTTTATTAATCCGATAAAATTGTATAAAGATTAGATTTGTTTTCGCTCTCCCGACAAATTTGCATAAATGGACTGGGTACTGAATACCTTTCATTTATCGTAATCCGTAATATTTCTCTCGGTTTATTAACCGCGGATGACCGTAACAACTGCAGGTATGGCGCGTTCATTGGTTAGGTCACCGTAGAAGAAAGGTATTCCGAAGTAAAAACGGACAAAGTACTCGATTAAAATTAGCTCTAAAAAACCCCCGAGAAAATCAGACGTTTTGTTGTAATAAATAGATACGTCGGTTTTTATTAATGAAAATAATCAAGAAAAAAAAAAAAATAATCGTATAAAACACGAGTAGTTACATCGATCGTTTTGACTTTGATATCGGTTTTGGAAGGGCATAAGAGTTATATTTCGGACCACCCAACGATAAATTTCGTATCCCCTCTCATGCATAACATTCGTATGATTATTGATACCTATTATGTAAGAAGAAGTTTCGGTATACCGCCGGATTATACGACTGCAGGTGGAACTTTTTCCTCGACCGTTATACCGCCGCCGCCGCCGTATTAATCGTAATAATATATAATGTAATACATATTATAGGATACGAAAATATTTACGAATATAATATTGTGTGTATCGCTTTCACTTTTGTGGTTTTTATCAAACGATTTTATTTCGATTATTATTATTATTATTATTATTTTTACATCCGATGATAATAATATTATATATATATAATAACAGGTCTCTCTCGAAGATAGATATATTTAAAAATATAAAATACGCTTGCTCAGTCGTTATAATAATATTATGTAGTTACGCCGTCATACGTAGGCGCGCGCACTGCACCACCTGTTGCAGTTGATTACGAAGACGAATTTCCGTTCTCCTATACGTACGTTATTACTATATAATATACGCTGTATACATAATATATATATATATGTATTTATATTTTCATTTTTATATAACACTTTTTTATTATTATAAATACGTTTTCACGGCGGGACAATACAGCAACGACATAATATAATATACGATATTATGTACACGCGTGTAGGCAGAGGCGTAGGTAGGAGATTATGACGAACGGTTTAAATAAATGCCCGGTCAAAAGTTCTCTCGGCGCAGTTAAGCGCGTGACGAGTGGTCTTGTGGAATAAGAATTTCGAAAAATATTGCGCTGCGTCCAAAAGTGATAGTAAAACGTATTTTTTTTTTTAAATTTAAGAGTTTTATATATATATATATATATATAAAAATAAGTGGTTTGACTATATTATATTATATAAATTTACCTTATGTATATATATATATAGGTAGGTATGTTAGTAAAAATGTAACATTTTGAGACACAAGACGCAGAAAAAAAAAAGTTTTAATATACTGATATAAATTCGCGACTAAATTTCATAATATTACTTGTAGAAAAAAGTTCGGTTTTTTTTTTTTTTTGGAAATGTCTGTTATTTGTGTTTTAAAATGTACCTAGTCTATATTTTTATCTAGTGAAAAGTGTAATTTTTTTTTTTCATTTGGTGTTTATGTGAACGGAGGGAGTTTCAAACCTTATCGCATAGCCTATATGACTCGAGACTAAAAAAAAATTTTTTTAAATATTTGTACGTTTTATTTTTATGATTATATATACGAGCGTATATTTCATATAGCTTGGCGTATATATAAAGTCTCATAAACGTATTGCAGGTTAAGTCGGAGTATATATTTTTATTTATTATCATAACACATCATCACGACTGATCGTTAGATTCTTTTTTTTTCCGCAAACATTAAATTTCTAAGGACTCTCCGGCTTCAGTCGTGATTTTTTTTTTTATGGAGTTATAAACGCGGGAATCGTACACAAGAATATCGCTCGTGTAATTTAGAAGAATTTAAAAGACTATATCGAAAACGCGGCACATATAGACGTTGGAAAGCGTTTCGCGGACAAATACGAAGAGCTGTATATGTATTGTGCGCTAGTGTTCGCCAAATACCTAGACGGGCATTTTTAACATAATAATTATCGCGAAAATTTATCACGTTAAAAATTAATAAAATAAAAATATATTCGGATTTTTTTCATTTGTTTTTTTTTTTTTAAATTCGGATAAAACATTAGTCGAGTTTATCGACTTTGATATAATATTATAAAGCAAGTAATGGAAATCGTCGAAATAAAAAGGGTACAAATATTTTTTTAAATTTATTTGATCGTAAAAGCAATAGCGAAAAAAAAAGGAAAAAAAGCGTGTAATTGCTTATTATATACACCGCACCGCTTTATTACTCTCATCGTGTTTGTGTTCCGTGCCGACGATTATTTTTTTTAACTGATATGTACACACACACACACACACACACACACACACACCAGTGTCAGGTGCGTATTTATGGGGGGCTGATGGGGCTCTAGTCCTTCACCACGAAATTTCAGGAAAATTTTTGACATGGATATGTCTTATGGTTGGGGCTCATTCCGAAAATTTGTCCGACACCGAGAATGTTACCATGTTGACGTCATGAACGAAACCGTTGCTATATTGACATTCCTACGTCGATTGAATTCAGTATACACAAGACATATCCATGTACCGATGTATCTGCATGAAGTGTAGATGATACTTTGATTTTTTTTTTTTTTATGTATGTATTTTCCTATATGCCCCATATTATAGGATGTGATATTTTTGTTATACAAAATTATTACAACAACGTAGTTTTTATCGTCTACACGACGACGTAAGGGAAATATCGTCGTGAAATGTATACCATAATAATTCCTAATAGTTGTCTTTAATACGTTGAGAATTTTTGTAATTTTAAAGTTATTAGTCTTGGATTAGAATTTAGAAATAACTCAACGATGATATTACTCAGTGCCTCAGTCCCCTGCCTCAAAAACGTGATCTAAATACGCCCCTGCAGGTGTGCGTGTGTGTGGAAGACTCGAACGGTTCAAAACCGCCATGCACGCGCGTATTGTCTTTTTTATCGCGCCGTTGTGACCGCATGCAGCCACTCATGCACGCGTCGCCGACGCGGTTAGGTTTTTTGTCAACCAAAAAACGTCCCAAGTATTAGTCTTTTTATTACGTCGTAACAGCGAGTTGTTGTTGGTTTTTTTTGTTCTTATGCGAACGCGCGTGTATACTCACACGTGTTTCTATTTTTCCTATTGTACGGGGAGAACGGTGTTTTTTAGTACATAAGCGTATGAGCGGATGAACGCGAAGCGTATGAGAAGAGAAACGGCGTCAGGTGTTTCGCGGTTGACGACCGGGGTATATAGATTTGATAAAACTGCAGTAGTGGAGGAAACGAGGAAGAATTCAGGTTCGGATAGAGGCTGTTGTGAGAGATACAAATGGAGGGAAAAGAGGGAGGCCGATGGAATTGAAATGGTGCGGTATATGAAGACGGTGTGTGAGCTGTACAAGAGGTGCTGAGGGGGATGGTGCGTTATGCGGATGACTAGGATGGACGATCCCGTGTAGTCGCGGGGTAGTGAAGAAGATTTTCATGTCCCAATCAGGCCCGTGCCCAAGGTTTATGGGGGAATCAAACCCCTCTCCGTCGTTGTTTGGTTTTGTAAAATTCAATTCAAAGACTAAATTCACTAAATTATTATGAGCAAACGATATGTAAAATAAATATTTAATTTGTACGAAAATCAGTACCATTAAGGAAATATTCGATAAAATGTTTGAGAACTCCCCCTCTAGAAGAAATCCTGCGCACGGGCATGATTCCAACCGGAATATTATAATTGTACACGCACTTAAAAAACGGCCGGGAAACATTAGGTCGTTTACGTGGTATCGCGTTTGATGTACGTACAATTATCAAGTGTGTATTGCCCGAGTATAGTGTAAGTATACACACGCGCGCGCGTGCGAGTAGTAGTCACGTTAATATGTGTACATATTCGTGTAAATTACAGTGCCGATTACAGAGATATTATTATAATGTATTATTGTGTAATAATATGCTCACCATCCGGGAACGTCCTCGGGACTCTCGCAGCTTCCGCTACCGTCGGAGTCGCCGATTTTGAAAACTGTACCGATCGGGCAACCGTATTCTCTGGGCGTACCTTCCAGACAGATGTAGTATTTCCTGCAGTCGTCTGGGTGAGCGTGTCTGCTGAACGATCCCACGGAAGCCAGTAATTCGCCGGCGGCCGGACAGTTGAATCCGTTTGCTACTTCTGCGGGTCGGGAGCGGAATAAATATTTACAGGTATTATAAAACACGGTGCGCATTCGAATCTTTAGAAATATACAAATCGTGCTATTCATTTCCGGATACACGTAGAAAATCTATATATTTGTTTTCTATCCATCACAATAATAACGTAGTTGTTGAAATTTTGTGTTTTTTTTTTTTAGAAAGTTTATATTTTTATAGTAGAACGGTGACGGTGCGAAAATCCGGTGTTTGAAATCAACGAGGTATAACGTGTAATATAATAAGTATCATCGAAACGCGCCTATTCGATTATAACACAATTGACACTGACCTTCGACTTTGCATTCCGGCACTTGATCGGCCCACATGCATACTCTGGATTCGCGGTCGTAAGCCAGACCCGGGGAACACTGGTATCTGCTGGCTTCGCCTCCCCAACAGTTCCAGAAGGTGTCGCACTTGACGTCGTCCGGGAAGATTCCGTACGGTCTGGGACAGTGCGGTGTCGTGCTGATGGCCGGTTCTGCGGAGGGTGGAAAAAAAATTCGGTTTGAAGATCCAAACGATACACGCTTATATGTGTATACCAGGTTAGGTTTTTTTTTTTTTAAGACAACCGACGCGACAAGAGACATTATACTCGTGTTTTATACACTATTATCAGAAGCGTATTTAGACATTTTCAAAGGGGACGGGGAGATGAGATAGTTTTTCAGTGTTTGAGTCATGGAGGGGCTTCACCGGTCATGATGTGTTTTCGTCCACCGACTGCAGGTGTATTCTAAATAGAGTATAGAAACGAGTTCTGTATTTACGTACCTCGCCGTCTACTGGCCTACCAGAATATTATATCAAAGAAAATATGATAAAAAATTTAGGCCTGAAACAATAAAAATGATAGTTCCCCGCGTAGATCAATGTCGGATATAATCTTACAAACGGCAGAAACGGGCGTTTAAAATTTTTTTTAGGTCATGGGTGGAGGGTTTAAATCCGGTCGGCCCCATAAATACGCCACTGACTATTATGATATTATCTAAGCGTACATTACAAAAATATCAACAGAATAAAAACAAAGTAGAGTAAGTCATTTCTATTACATAAAAAAAAAAAGGAAATCAATTCGAAGTCGTTAATGCTACAATTTTTTGGTAGTGAGGATGAAAGATTTTTTTGATGTATTTCGATCGAAATCAAATGTCTATTAGTTTCGCCTGTGCGTATGGGCAACGCGTTTTTCATTTTTTAACGAATAAATAAACGTTTCTAGCAGGGGCGTATACAAGGGGGGATGTGGGGGTCAGATCCCTCTCATGATCTTTTTTTTTAAAGGACTTTTATAAGGTTCCTTATTAAGGCCCATAGGCATAATTCCGCCCATAGGCCACTACATACCTAAATTCGGCCTTGATCTCCCCCATTGAAAAGTCATGTATACGCTACTGGTTTCTAGTGATAAAAAAAATGCGTCTGCTTCTATAGACATTTCTGTACTCAAATTCGGACAGACGCGACATTTTTGTTTTTTCAGGCGATACCGCGATTGCAAATATTAATAATTATATATCTCATCCGCAAGCTGCTTGTAACGGGCGTTGGAGGAGCAGGAGGATGATGAGAGACGAAATAAATCTTACCCAATTGTGATCTGGCGCCGCAGTCCACGTTGTGCAGATAATCGCAGTTCTCCTTAAGGTATTTCGGGTCGGTGTCGTCGAACGCCAGTCCGTTGCCGCAAGTCTTCAGCTCGGCCACGTTGTTGTCGCATTTCCAGTACTTGTCGCACGACACGCTGTGCGGATAGAATCCGTAGTCGTCCGGACACTTGAAATCTTCTCTCTGGCCGTGAACTGAGCACGTGTACACATACACACACACGCACGCACACACAAAAAAAAAGGCACACCGTTAGATTTTATATACTTATTTGGAATAAACGGGCAAATAAAAACGGTATTCGAATACTTAAAAAAAAAAAAAAAATGCCATTTTTCTATACTTTTATTCTCAAAAATATTGTCTCGCAACTAAATTTCACCGCGTTGTTCATAAATCGTCAAAAAAAAAAAAATATACATCGAATACGATAAAATCTCGTTTATACGAATCCTAAAAAAAACATCTATAACTCGTAAAATTTACCGTTATTATTAATTGTTCGCGAAATCGGCCGCAACGATTTACGCGTATAAACGTAAAAAAAAACGTATTATTTTAAATCGTGATTAAAAAGAAAAAATGATTGAAAACGTGTGGAATACGCGCATTTGAATATATTTTTAGATTCTGAGAGGAGCGTGGAATGTATTGGTTTTACAATGACGTGTTTTTGTTTTTTTCACCCGAAAATTCTACCGAAAAGAGTGCTTTACACTCGGTTTTCGGTATAGCGCAAATCGCGCATCTAATTTGTACTTTATAGGGGGAATTTTTCGATTTTCTCAAAAGCGCCTTAAAAAAAAAAAAATCCTCTCTAAAGTACCCCAAAATAATTATCACAGTAATTTTCGCATACCGCCAGAAACCGAGTCGTGACTGTAATAATGTCGGAGCACTCTTTCTGGTAGAATTTTTTGGATACAAAAAAACCCGCATCATTGTAAAACCGTTGCAATACGCGTTCCTCAGAATTCAGGACCGCGTATATAGCAACCGAATATTTGCGCCCGGGGCAAAACTCAAAATTCCATCCCCTTTTTTCGGTTTCAACTATAGACATATATATAGACCGCGATTAGTGAAAGGAGTACGGATCAAAGACACGCGCGAGTGAGAAAGAGCCGTTTGAGGTTTTTTCACGGATGAATAAATAATCATTTATCACCCGTTCGCTGCGGATCCGGATGTCTTGCCGCCACAATTTTGTTTTATCATCCATGAAAAAACCTCTTCTAAGTGTCTGCTCATAGACCTATTAACTATAATAATTAACAGGTCTATACGAGAGGTCTCTCTCGCACATATTATCTTATGCTCTATAGTGCATTACACGTATGCATAGGCTTGCGCACGGGTAGGGCTGATTGGGCTTTAGTCAGTCTTGTAAAAGATACTTTTTAAAAGTATTCAAATACAGATACAGGTACTTGTTTTTAAAAGTATTTAAAATACGTATTTAAATACTTAATAAGAAAAGTATTCGAGTATAAATACAGATACTTAGTAAAAGTATTTACAAATACTTTCAAATACTTGTAATTAAATTGTTTTTAACATTCGTTTTACTAATGGTTAGACTCTTATTAAAACTAATGGAGTTCGACCTGTCGCGACCGGGGATAACACAATAAATCGGTCTAATCGGGTTTACCTACATCGACTTGAACGGAAAAACCATCAGTGAACGACGATATCCACGACCAAAATAGTTTGCCAACTTATCATAAATAATTATTACGAAAAATGACGAAAATTTTGTTTCATTATTAGTTCATGTTACTAAAAAAGATTTAAAAAACGTATTTGATTTTAAATACAGATACTCTAAAAAAGTATTTAGAATACTACTTATAAATACTCTTATTAAAAGTATTTGAAATACGTATTTGAGTACCATAAAAGTATTTGAATACTTTTACTCAAATACTTTACAAGACTGGCTTTAGCCCTACCCGAGAGACTATATAGAAATTAGAAAATTACACAATGAATAATTTATAATAATAAATAAATATTTACGTTAATCGACAATATTGTTGATTTTTTTTTTGTATAATATTACGTTTTGAATTGTTTTATTAGATTATATTTGGTTAAAATTTTAAACCGATATTGACGAATCGTACGTGCGAAATAATGAAAAACGATTGTTTACATTTTCCCAGTCACTTCGGAGTTTCTAGTGAAATTTTCTATAATTTTTTTCTTGTGTGACCGTGACAGCGGGGGAGGGAGAGGGTAGGGTGGTCAGATTGAATTCAGCCATACCCGACTGAGAAGTCTGTGCGTGTATGATACACTGGTCGTTCGCGGTCTATATATTAAAACGTCTATGGTTTCAACACGCGGAACTAACAGAATGTTGATAATTTTATAAATATTTTTATTAATTCCAATGAATTATCAAGTAGTCGAGAATAATATTATTTTTTTGAAATTTTGCGCCCGTGGCCCGGGCACCTTTCCGCCCCCCGCCTTGTTGCTACGGCTCCGCTCGGAATCCGAATAGAAATAACCGAATACTTTTTTACGCGTTCGTTGCCGGGCTCGGGGGGGGGACCTTGGGGGCACTCATTGTCCACGTTGCAACGTGTAGCCGACGACGTTATGTAATATTATTTGCGCGTTTTTCGTTGTGCGCCAGCTTATATAAATTATATACTTTCGGGGTATATGTAATTTGTATACGGTGTTTTTTTTTTTGATATTGTTTTCTATATTATACTAGACCGGATACCTTAACCGCAGTACACACGTTATTATCGTATTATATCGCGGACAATAGTAATTAATCCGAGAGAAGCCACTCTTTCCGCCCACCGACTTCTTATTTCTTTTATTCTCCTCGACACGAACACAATCGCCCGTTATTCCGGTGTTCCGTCTCGGGAACACAATAATAATATAATATTGTCGCTGCCGACGACGCCTCCTGCAAACGGCCCACGGCGGACGTGTAAAGTCCGCGAGGCAAAATTACAGCAAAAAAAAAAAACCATCGCGACGGAACCGCTCGGCGTCCCGGGTTTCTGGGTCAAAAAATATAAATTACGACACGAGTGCAGTACACACGGGTACGGCGGAATAAACGCGTAGGGTTTATTATATAATAACGACGACGAAGATAGAAGCCGGTTTTTTTTTAATGATAAAAATTCGATGAAAATTTTGTTTCCTACACGCGCGTATTATTAAATAAAGTGTGAAAAAAAATTTGTTTTTCTCTCTCTCTCTTTCTCTCTCTTTATAACAGGTATATACAGTACACATACAGCACACGTCTTTTACACTCGTGTGTGTGACATCACCGGCGATATTTTGATAAATTATTATTGTAAGGAGTGGCATTCTCTGACGGAGCTGGCGGGGAGGGAGGGGAGTAACAACGTTACGTAACGATTACACGTTATTTTCCGTGCGCGGACAACGAGGACGGGGGAAGAGACGCGAAAACCGGACTGACGCGCGTAGAAAGCAAAAAAAAAAACTCGTTTGTTCCGTCGTCCACGTCGTTGCTCCCCCACCCATCCACCCACCCACCCCACAACGGCTTTGCCGAAACGGGTGCGCGAAATATTATCGCCAACGTTCGCGGGTCGCACCGATACGCGCACGTAATCTCGACGACCTGCACGTTCCCGGGCACGGCGGAGAGAGAGAGAGAGAAAACGGAGGAATTATTATTATATCACACTGCACGCGACGAATACGGTATGGTCGGCGGGCCTGCACACGATATGGCGAAATATTGCGGAGCGGTAAGGCGGGGGCCCTCGAGATGGTTCGCGGGGACTCTTCAAAAAAAAATTATTATACACAAATACCGATTCGTGTGTGTGTAGGAAAATTTTTGAAATTTTCACGTCACGCCCGAAGTGATATTAAAAAAAAAAACGGTCGGATTCAAAGAATATATATCGGGCCCTGCGTGTAGTGAAAACGGGCCCCGTCGAACGCGCGTGTAACTTTCCATTAAAAAAAAAAGTTCCGAAATACAAAACGGCGCGCGAACTCGTATTATTTCAGTCTGTTAAAAAAAAAAAAATTACCTGTTTTAGGTAGGTAGTTTTTTTTTGAATTGTTTAAAAATCGAAATTTTAAAATTATATAATATTATCGAGCGGTTTCGCTTAAAATATTACGCAATAATACTGCGTGCGTGTAGTTTATTATTATTACACTATTTATATACGTTCGAACGAGACGATTGTATTTTCGTACGATAATTATATATTGATCGATTGACGGTGAGATTTTTGTTTTTCGTTTTTACAGAAACTAATGCGACGAAATTCTCAATTTTGGGAGGGAGCTTATAATCGTGTGGGCCCCGGAATTTATGTGTAAAAAAAAAAAAAGTCCGCGGTGTCGGGACGCGGGCTGTGCACGTCTTTGCTGCTGCGGGGCGTGGTCCCGAAAATCGACAAAAAGTCTTTGACCCCCGGCGGCGGGTGCGTTGCTGCGTAATTAATTAATTAATTAATAAATAATAATAATTTTCTTCTATATTATATTACAAGCCGGTTAGGTCAGGTTTTTTTTTTTTTATTTAGAACTCTTAGTATATATACTATTAAGTTCGACAATTAATTGATTAGGTCAGGTTATTTACTACGTATAATAAATCGACAACGATCCGTTATTCATTCGTAAACGGACGCGGCGTCGTATCGGCGTTTCTCAGTGGTCGTCGTACGCCGAGGTGAGTGGCCGCCGTGTATGCGCAAGAAGAAGAAGAAGAAGAAGAAGAAGAAGAAAAAGGCGGCGGCGGCGGCGGCGTTACGTCTCGTATACACACGTTTTCGCCTTCGTCGCCGGTGACGAAAGATTATGCAACGCTGCACGCGCGCACGTGTTCCGGTTCGTAAAATCCACTCGGCCGAACAACACACGCACACGCACGTTTATATATATATTTTTTTAATAATCTCTTTTCTCCTCCGTTTCTCTCTCTCTCTCATTACACACACGCAATTACCCACACACACACCTGTGGGTGGGGCGGGGCAGGACACACCGGCGTATTATTATTGTGTACGCTTCGCTGTCGTTAACCGCGCGACGACTGCGACGTCGTCGTCGTCGTCGTCGTTTTCCTTATGCGTAAGACCGGCCGGCCACACCCTGTTCGTTTGTACGCGTATTACGTACGCGTTTCACGTTTATATCGCCTAAAACCACGTTTGGCAAGTAAGTTTTGTCTCTCTCTCTCTCTCTCTCTCTCTACGAAGCTGTTACTTCGATGTGCGTGTGTGTGTGCAGTGGCGTACATTCAAATTTGCTCTGGGGGGTAAAAAAAGTAACCAACACTGAAACTATCCTTTAAACGGCGCACGAAGGAATTTACGAGTAGGAGCCGATAGTGCACACAATACCCGTGCACCGTTGTACACAGTGTAAAAATTAAAAACGCGTTATAACGCGCAACGGGCCTTATAATAATATCACAATTTTTTTTTTTGATCCTGGGGGTTTGAACCGAAACCCCCGTATGTACGCCACTGTGCGTGTGTGTGTGTGTGGAAATTCATTACGTTTTCCCCGGAGGGGTAAAGGAATTTCCCCGGGACGACGAAATACGCGTGGAAATTTCACTTTTTCCCCTGCGCGCCGCGGCCGACGCATGTGACGGACGCGCACAATAGCCGCAGAAATTGTTTTTCCTTTCTCCTCCTTTTTCTAAGGAATTTTTTCTACGGTTTTTTTTTTTGTGCGTGTTCGGGTCGGTGTTGTACGTGGACGGAGTCAACTGTCGAGTGTGTCCGCCGAGTAACGTAACGTAATAACTCGTCCGTACGCGTACCCCGACGACGACGGCGGAATTTTTCGGAAATGCGTCGATTACACAACAGCCATAAACCGGTGGAAACCGTTTTGAATCGTATCGAATATAATAATTTCGACGGTAAATAATAATGTATAAGGGGGGGAAAAAATCTGCGTCGTCGTCGTACGCGCGGAAGTAATCCTTCGGAACGTGTGGAATAAATCGGTGGAATGCTTGTGAAAATCCGTATCGGCGGTAGCACCGCGTCACGGCTGCGGTTGGGTCCGAACCGCGCGCGATACCTTTTGGAATTGAATTTTTTTTTTTTTTTTGGCCGTAAATTTATAACGCGGAACGTCTTCTTCTCCCTCGCCTCTGTATCCCGACTATTTGCGAGCCACCCACGTCCTAGACCTCCACTCGATCTTCCACGCACGCACCAGCATCTCCTCATATCACACCGAATCGCATTCAACCGCTTCTTCTCCGGTCATCCTCTTCTTCCTTTAACATTCCATAACCGTTCTTACCGTTTCCGAATCTTCTCGGAACACAAGTCTATTCTCTCTCTCTCTCTCTCTCTGTTTCTCTCATCGTGTACGCGGAATGCGCGAAATCAAAAAAAAAATATATATATAATTTACCTTGATACGACGCGACGAGCAGGACGGACGCTAGCAGATAAATCGTCATCTTGAGGACCGCTGTTCTCGTATATTCTCGTGTACAAATGATAAACGCGCTGAAACGATTTTTCGTTATAAAAAAAAAAATGAAATAAAAAAAAACCGAGTAAAATGTACGGAGATTATTTATTATTATTGTCGTATAACGATGGCCGGTGTATAAACGTACGTATATGTATATAGAAATAATTATTTTATTTCGGACAGAAATCTGGCACTTTTTTTTTTTTATGCTTTGCGGGCGCGACAACGTTATGCACGGCACTGGTGAGCGGCCCGGTGCTCGCCTCTCGTTTTATACGCCGCGTCCCAGCGCCGCGACCTCCGCGGCCCCACTTGAGTATTCCAGTCGCGCGACACGGCGTTGGAAATCTGTGAAGAGAAAAAAAATAATAAAACAGTAATAATAACGAGCGCGCACGTTTTATAATATTACACGCGACACCACTGCGCACGGCCGTACAAGCAGCACAAACACCGCGCGCGCTTATTGTTAGATTCTCTCTCTCTCTCTGTAAATCTGGACTACGCCCAGCGGGTGTACCAGATCCGGAGCTTTGTGTATCGTTCGTTATAATAACGCGCGTCATCGTTATAATAATAATTCTTGTATAGGAATTTCAGACGGGAGACAGAGAGAGAGAGAGAGAGAGAGAGAAAAAGAAAACCAAAAACGAATATAACTATCGCTTTATACCGAGCGCTCGTGCATTCGTCGTATATGGGGTGTCGCGGCGCGTTTAGGGCGTTTACGTCTCTAGCGCGCGCGCGCGCGCTCGTCCTTGACTGTTGACTGTACTGCGCGCGTTTTATATATTATGCCGACCGACCGACGATCCGTGTTCGGACACACATGATTTTTTTTTTCTTTCTTTCCATTTTTTTTTTTTTTTTTCTTTTACTACATACGCGTAACTAACGTATTTTCGTCACGTGTATTATTTACGTGGGTCGTCTCTCCGAGATTATAGCTGCGGCGGCCAATCGTCGAAGAATATTATACGCTCGCCAGGGGCGTATTTAGAAATTTTTTTTTTTGCGTTTCGGGGGGCTGTGGCGTTGAGTTTCATTGTTGAATTATTTCTAAATTCTAAAGACTAAATCTTAAAAATAGGACAAATTACCAAATTCTCAACATTTTAAAAACGACTATACACAAATTAAAACTTTCATGGGTCGAACTACTATTACTATTATGTTTTTCGGAATTGATCGTGTTTTTTTTTTTTTTTTTTCTGACGTTTCGGAGCCGTTGCAGGACACATCTTCAGAAGTTATAGTTCACTGCTGACTGCTATCAGGAAAAAAACAAAAACAAAAACACGGTCAATTCCGAAAAACATAATAATAACAACTATACGTATTAGGAATTTATTAAAAATATTACGTCCTATAGCCGTAGGGCATAGGAATCAGTAAAGAAAGTTCCTGAAATTTCGGGGGCGGGGGGCTGATGGGGCTCCAGCCCCTCCCCATAAATACGCACCTGACGCTCGCGCAGACTCGCGGGAGGGGGAAATAGCGTTTTTTTTTTATTGACATGTATATATATGTATTATGGCTGGGGTCGTTCTATACATTTGTGCGACACTGAGAGCGTTACCACGACGCGTCATGAACCCGGCTCTATTCACCATACGGCCAGGTCCCCCCCCCACTTCTATACCGTCGTTGCCAGTTACATTGGAACGGCGATGGCAGCGCGATCTATACAGGGGCGGCTCCAGAGACTGGGTTGGGTGGGGGCCTAAGTCATAATAAGCCAAAAAAAAACAAAAGGTCTTACTTTACCAATGGAAGAGAAACCGGGAGTTACGGTTTTAGTGTAATGGACAATATAAATTTTTTTAGAAAATACGGGCTTGGGAGGGGGCCGCGGCCCCTAGGGCCCCTCTTTGGAGCCGCGCCTGGATCTGTATATATATATAGATATATATATAGGTACGAGGACTAAGTTATAGGTAAATCTTTGTCACGTGTAAAAAATAAATGAGATATATACAAGACATATACATGTACCGATGTATCCGCATGCAGTGTGTAGGTTCTCCTTTGATTTTTATACACTGTATAGCTGTCCGTGTATATTGTACGATTCGAATCCCGTCGGATTCGCGGTTATTCTCAATAATACTCGGTGTGATGTAGTAGGACGCGTTCGAAAACTCGAGAAAAAGAAATGATTTTTATTTCATCGTCGTGGACGTTTTCGTTCCATCTGACTCCTTTTGCATCTGGCTCCTAAGGGTCGTGAGCGTTAAATAACGTTCCTCGAGAATCGGCCTGTCGAACGCAAAAATAATTTTCTCAAATCCGACCGGTAGTTCCAGAGACGCATACGATTCGCGCACTTTTATAGTCACATTCCCACGACTACGGTTCGCTACGTTTTTTTTGTTCTGGATAAAAAAAGAACAACAATATTCGTACGAAAATCCGTCGTCATCGTCGTGGATTATATATATATTGGCGCGAACACTGCACCGAGGTCGGACGGACGGCGGATAGTCCTTGGATTTTCAGAGTGCGTATTACGTTTTGCAGGTACATACGTATATATCTGCAGATATCGTTTTTACTCGCATTGTTTCGGAGACAATTATTTTTTGAGCAGCCCCCTTGAGAATGGACAATATTGTACAATACTCGACATGTTCACCTAGGATTTTCAGTCTTGTACCGTGCGCGAACGATAGTGATGAAAAACGCGCGGAAAATTCGACGGGAAATCTTTTTTAAACTAGGTGCGACAATACCAGACCCGGTGGGCCGATTAAATAATACGGGGCCGAAAATATTGCGGAGTAAGGGTTGGAAGATAACGTTTTAACAGTCGGCTCTCGGTGTTTAATTTAATAAAATTAAACATTTTTTTTTTAAAATGCCGACCACGTTACCGGTGACTGGCGTGACAGCTGGTAAGTTGACTGCAGGAAGGGTACTAGAGTGTGGTGACTGGAATTCCAGCTTACTGACGCTGTACCGTTTACACAACGCAAGCTGCTGGTACAGTCGTGGCGTGTATCGATGAGTCAAGTAGTGCACGAGTTGCAGTAAAACTTTTGATTGTATTATGAGCTGGTTCCATTGCGATTTGCGATAGCGCAGCAGTCATGGCAGCAAAACGAAAATATTTGTTTTACTGGCGTTGACATCTGCTAGCGAGCGATTGACTCGCTGGCTTCTCCCCAGCGTCTGGCACGAAACGTTTACGCGTTAACAGTCGCTGGCACCCAATTTACTGGCAACCTCGAATGGTACGCCGTCCGGTAACGTGTAAATCAGCATTTAAAGCTTGCAAGACCGTAAGTAGGTACTTGTCTACCTATTGAAATACGCGCTCGAGCACTTCAGCGACTGCAGTTCTACTATAAATTATTGTAAACCCTGCAAATCACAAAAATCACTACACTTTTAACGTTGCATTTACGTATATTTTAACAACTATATACGTAATGTGTCAGGCTTTATAATAATTTCTAGACGTACCTACCGCCGTAGGTCGAAGCTCATTCAACTGGGGATAACAACAGGGATGATTAAGGAATAAAGGACTAATCCGTTATTTTTAAAATCAATTTTATACGCGACTCAAATCAATTTCGAGGAGGAGGCGATCGCCACGTCGCTCCCTTCAGTCTTACGCTTTCGGTCTCTATACCAGCCTTACGTACGATGTCATGAATACATCTAATGGAATTAGGAGGGGTATATATATATTTTTTAAACGGCCGCTTACCCTTTTCGGGCCGATGAAAACCTTAAAACTCGGTGGTCCGGCGTTAACCGCTTGTTGCACGCTCCTCCTCTTTTGCGGCGTGGCGTTTAAAGTACTTTTATAAAAGTATATATACATTTTTTTTTATCAGCGTTTATGTCGTCTGTCGGCTGCCCGCGTGTTCGCCTCACTGACTTTAATATCATTTTTTTTTCTACATTAAACACTACAATTATTTTCTTTTTGTCGTCTCAGTCTTGTACAGTTACATCATTGACCTACTTAATAATATACTTGTTAAACGTGCGCGCGATATATTTTACGTAGATACAGCGTACAACCTCGTATATAGTTGTCTGATTTTTGTTGCGTGAAAAACGATTCTCTGATCTCGTTTTACATCTTTTTTTTTTTTTCCACATAAAATTGTCTCGCGCACAATTTTTACGCCTCGATAGATTTTATTCAATCGCGTTTCCAGTCAATTTGCGCGAATTCACTCCGTCCTTTTGCCCCGCGTCTTTTTCACTGGACCGCGAGTCATAATGATAATAATGACACGTTTCGCGTCCAATTCGCTTGCAGCGGCTTTGCCTCGTCTTGTTTTAGCTCGAGTTTAGCCACCCGCGTTTAGTCGAAATTCCGTTCGAAAATTTAATTTAATTATAACGATTTTTCGTATAATAATAATAGTACGAAACAAAATACGAAAATTTGTTTTCATAACGCAAAAGTGTTAATAAATTTTTTGATAATCTTGTCGTGTGGTCTGTTTATTAATTCGTATCGTATTATCAATATAAACGATATTTTGATGTGTTATATTGAGTTAGGTGTTGCAGTTGTTTGTCGCAAAAACGAACTTCCACAATGCGGTAGGTACCTAATGTAAATAGCACGGGCTGAGAGTTCGTGAATAATAGTGAACTTATTGGAAGTGCCTAAAACAGTAATAATTATATATACGGTTGCTCGTATTGCTATTTTATGAAAAATTAAGCGATATTAACGCAAAAAAAAAATTGTTTTCCACGAAAACGTATTTTTGTTATTTTTTTTCATTTAAAAACTAGTTGGGTAATTGGTAAAGAATAATAACTGATTTACGTGTTAACAAATTGTCTGCCACGTCTACCGTGTGCGTTTACCGATGGTTCTTTACTCGGTACCGAGCTACTGGATTCAGGAGTTCTCATTGAATTATATAGTACTCGGCATATAACTTTCACTTTGGGTTTTTGTTTACGCCATCTTTCGTAAAATATGTGTCCTAAAATGAAAATAAATGATCGAGAACACAGTTCTTCACAGCAGGTGTAAGTGCTATCAAGTTTTAATCTCACACGGTAGTGAACTACCAGAGCTCACAAATCGCCGACGACCAATTTACAAATAAATCGTTTTCCTGCCTCAACGCAGCTCGTCGTCAAATGTATTCGTTCAAATTAATAAGAAAACACGAGGTTTTAGTATAAGGTATAAACCGTGTAAACAGTTCACTCCAAAATCAGCACATCCGAACATAGAATTCACCACCGCGTACGATTTATGTATTGTCTTATTGAAAAAAGTTTTTATGCGACAGGTAAAATTATTTTAGAATCGTATAAATAGTATTGTTAATTTAACAACAGCTTCCGTTTTGATAATACTGTGTTTTACAATACAATACACAGTGTTCATATGAATAAATAAAATTGTTATTTACAATAAATATCTTGTGTCGCTCCGATAATATTTTTTTCTATTTGACGAATCGCGTCTTGTTAGGTGTTGTCTATGTTATACGTATTGTCAAAAATACCAGTTGGTTTTTTTTCGGGTGAACTTTTGATACGAATTCAAAGCGAAACCTCGACCGTTAAATACGAGTAGCTGTTCAACGGTTCAGGAGACGCTTTAAAAAAAAAAAATATTTAGGCCTTTATAGTCTTTCAGGCGCGGATCCAAGGGAGGATAAGGGGTTTTAGCATCTCCCCTCCCCTCTTGAGCCGTAGTCATTGCTTAAAAATTATACATAAACATACCTATACTATTTTATCACGCATTATTATTCCTCCTCCCAATTTATTATTTTTTAGATCAGGATCAGTACGTAACCACCTGAATAGGTATCTAGTTTTAGGTACCTAGCTGATCATCGTATAGCCCTCTTCCATACGTGCTTTCTGGATCCGCGCCTGTAGTCTCCCCTTTGCGATTGTTTCCCACACACTAACCGCTCTGATGTTTTATTCGTAGATTTTAATAGGAAATGTGTCGTGTCGTGTTTTTATAACATAATCAATATAATGTGTAATATTATTACTCATATTGTATATATTATGTTATTACACGTGTTTGTTTGTTATTGTCGTGTATATTATATGTTATATGGGTTTTGGTCGTCGTCGTCCGCTGTTGCTGAGGTGTCGTGCACTGACGCGCGGGTGAAAGCAGCAGCACCTGTTGCAGTGAAAGTGATATTTTGATGTATTTATATATCGCAGTGGACCGCAATTTTCGCGCTCGTTTGAATTTTTATTAGTAAAATTACGCGCGTTTACAATGATTATACGAGTACACAGGGCCGGCGAAAGCTATGGGCGACCTGGGCGCTGATCCTAAAGGGGCGCTACGCTGACAAGAATAAGACCGATACTTTTTTTTTTTTTAATTATTATTTATTTTAAAAACAAAAATTTTACTTTACTCGTGGTGCCATTAATTTGAAATACGTAAATTTCGTAGGATAACTAAATTATTTTTTAAAATTAAAATTGTTTATTTTCATAAAGGCAATTTAAGTAATGATACCATCATTGTTTACTTGAAACGTAGTATATCGACGTTTATATGTAAAAAATATATGTGGAATATTATTATTATTTTTTTTTAATGGTACAAGAATAAACATTGATAAATAACTAATATTATTTGAATATATATATGTTAATAAATCAATTTGTAATAAAACAATTTATAATTTTGATTATTATTCTCTGCGACGGTTTTTAATTAATAGCCGTCAGGGCCGGATCGGGGCCCAGAAACTTACCGAGCACAATCACTTTAGCGGCCCATTAAACTTATAAGTTGTCCATATACATAGGTACGTAGATAACGTAGCGTCGTATTATTATTTATGTTTAAAAAAAAGTTTTAATATTAACTAGATATTTTTTAGTAAGCGGCCTATGTATCATAATAATCTTGCGGTCCACCGCGCTCAGCGCGGTAGCTCGCCGGCCCAATCCGGGCCTGATAGCCGTACTGCGTTTTTATAATAATTACGGTAGTAACATACGGGATACCTAATTAAAAAATGTACTACATTGTTATATAAGTATATAATCATTAATACATACAATCATTTTATTCAAAAGGGCGTCTAATGGTGATTTCGCCAAAGGGCGCTAATATGAGTAGCCCCGGTCCTGCGAGTACACGTGCTATCAGCGCGGTTTTTCGCTTATCGGAACATTTACAATTCGAATTTTTTGTCAAAATATGTCAGCCGTTGCTCGAGTTGGACAAAAAAAAAAAAAGCGTTTTCTATCAGCGGCGTAATCAGGATTTTTATTCGGGGAGGGGGTGTGGGCTGATGCTGATAAATAACTAATTTATATGTTAATTATTGATATATATTGTAATCCTATATGGAGCGGAAACGTTGCCGCTAAGAAAATCTGACGAAAATAAATTTTTGATAATGGAAAGAAAGATATTGAGGAAAATCTATAGACCAGTTAAGGATAACATCAGCGGTGAATGGAGAAGGAGAAAGAATACAGAGCTAGAAATATTATTCCGAAACACAACCATAACAGAAGTGATAAAAAGGCGAAGACTCCAATGGGCAGGCCACGCTTGGAGGAGCCAAAATGAACTAATTAGAGCAGTGTTAGAACAAAACCCGCGAGGAAAAAGACCGCTGGGAAGACCCAAAACAAGATGGGAAGACTTAGTTAAAAAGGATGTGCAATCGCTAGGAGGAGGAACGAATTGGAAAGAAAGAGCAATGGATAGAGAAGAATGAAGGAATGGGTGTGAGATGGGATGGTCTTGAAAGGCCTTTTAACCAGAATACATACATATATTGTATAGACGGTATCTACTAAATAAATAATCTAATAAAAAAACTGATTATTTATCAGCTACGACGCCATTACTTTCCACATAAATAGCGAGTCAATTCTGTTATGTTTTCCGAAATCGTTCGAAAATATTTTTGGTCCATATAGATCGCGAGAAGACGTGTCGAGCGAACGATCTGTATACACGACGAGCCGTCCGAGGCGCATAATTTACTCCGCGACGATGAGAAAAGCATTTTTTTTTTCTTACAAAACACATTCGTATCGATTGATTTTGTGGACTCTTGCGGATTGTAGTGCGGTCGCCCATACGGATTACATTGTTTTACACCGCAGTGGCGCCTCGAATTCGTCTTATTTTCGCTGCAAATTGTTTTCGGAAAATAAATTTACACATATGTGTGTATTTTTTAAATTTGAAAAAAATAGCGTTTAAAATAATCGAAAAGTCTAGTTTCTGCAGACAAACGGAAATCGCGATACATTTTCGATCGGCCTAATACGTTTCGTTGGTAGACGTTTAGAGAGTGCCTACAGGGGAAAACTGTGAGTTTATAAAAAAAAAAAACTGTTTATTTTTGGTAGAAATATTCGATATTATCCGAAACACCATCGCGTAGATGTGTGCACTCGTGTATAATATTATTGTAATTTTTTTTTTGTGTGCGCGTTCGCCGTAAAAAAAAATATTCTTATTCCGTACTGAAACGAGTCAATTATTTCTGTTTAAAACCGCGGTCGCCCGTGCGCTGCTTGACGGCTTTCGTTCCAGTGAAATTTAAACATTTTAACGCTCAATGAATCTGCGCGTGATCTAACCCGCGCATCGTTCGGCGATACAGGCGAGTTTTTCGCAGTTTTTCCCCGAGAAGTGTTCTCGTTTTATAGTTTTGCTATTATTTCACCGATTTAATACGCGTAGCGTTTGTTTTTCGAATTTCGCTTTTTGTCTCGCCGTTTACAGAATAAAAATTCGACGAATATTCAGCGAACGCGCCGCGGTCTAAAAGAAGAACGGGCGAATGCGCCCGAGACGATGGCTTTTGCTCGAATTTTTCTCTGGTAATCTCGAAAATTTTGTTGGTGCTAAAAATGGACAATTCTCGCTCACAAACTAAGGGGGCAGTGGTCTGAAAATGTGTATTTGCTCGCGATAATACCACTCGCGTCTCGGAAATATTGACCGGCATTTAAAGTCAGTGCTCTCTCTCTCTCTGTTTTGTATTCACTCCTGAGATTGGTTTGTAGCAATTCTCCATTCTTCTCTGTTACTTGCTTTTCTCTTTGTTTCTCGGTAAGAATTACACCCTTGGTCCTTCGTTATTCGTTGCACGTACTCCATTCGTCTTCGGTCTTCCCATAGAATTTTCACCTTTTACGCAGCCTTCTATGTTTAATCCCAGCAACCCATCATGTCTCATTACATGTCCAATCCATTCATTTCACCTTTTCTTGATACTACTCCATAAAGTTCTTTTCTCAGACATTCTTTCTAATACTTCCTCATTAGTTACCATATCCGTCTGAAGCATCCTTCTATAAATACCACGTCTCAAAAGCTTCTATACTTCTCTGTTCTACATTAGCGATCGTCCACGTTTCGCTGCTATACAGCATTATTATACTCCATACGTATGTCTTCAGAAGATTTCTCCTGGTGTGTATGTTGATATTTCTTGAAGTAAAAAGTCTTCGTGTTTTGTTAATTTTTTGTTAAAAAAGTCAATGTAAGTGTACACAATTTTTCAATAATTCTCTGATAAATATAGTATATGACGATACATTATTTCCTATTCGATTTGTTTTGTTTTTTTTTTTTATAAATTTCATCTCCTTTGCTCAAACACGAATTACGTCCCGTGGTGTGCGCGCGCGAAAGGTCATTAACTGTAGTATACACTGATGAGCGTTAGCGATACGGTTTCTTCTCTTTATGGGAGCTGTGAAGTATAATAATTATTATTTTACTTAATAATCATTATTATTATTATTATTATTATTATTATTGTTATTGTTATTGTTATTGTTACATTTTATGTCGAGGATTCGAGGAAAATCGATTTTGTCTTTTTTTTTTTGTGTTCGAGTGCAAACTTTCTACGCGGTCGTGTTCGCATATCGCACGCAGGCCGCAACTATATACTCGTCGTCGATCAATCAACCGATCAAAAAAAAGAAGGAAAAATAAATTGCATCTAGTCGTTTGTACTTGTATATATATATATATAGTGTAGCCATTAAAACTCTTCGTTTTCTATTTCAATTCGAAGGTGACAGTGAAGGTAATTTAAAAGAAAAAAAACTATTTTAAACTTTATCCAATCTCCGTGTGTTGTTTACTTTTTAATTTAATTTTTTTTCTTTGTTTTAGAAAGTCCTATGTACAATATAATTTATAATTTCTCCACCGTGTGACTGCAGTGTTCCGAAATGAAATCGACGGTGTTTTGGATGAGAGTAAAAAAAAAAAGCAGAATAAATTTCCTCCCTCGACGTCGATAGTGGGAGGAAAAACGTTAAAATTCGAGTCTCACGACTTAGTTATATATTTTTTTTTTGTTGCGAAAAGTCAGTAAACGTTTTTCTCGAATGTCGAGAAACGATCGGCTTTAAAATTAAATTTATTAATAACCATGCGGATGGACAATACACAGGTATAATATAAATTTAAAACGAATATACGAACTGCAGCAGTATACGTATTGAAAATCGTAAAACGTCATCGTGAATGTGTAGTAATAACGACGAGGTATAGATAGATATATTATAATTTACAACAATTAATACGTCATGACTCGCGAATAAATACAATTTCCAATTATCTGCGCAGTTATTATATTACGGGACTTTATAGAATTTCGCTTTATCATGGTGTTTAAAATATTATAGTTGTACAATATGTGATTCCGATATATGCGCAGTATGTATGTAAAGCTATATGTGAGAGTTTTTTTTTTTTATCAATTTTTGTTACGTTTTTAGAGCCTTTAGAGAATTTCAAACGCATTCTATGCTTTATTTGTAATATATTTAAAGAAAAAAAATTGTTTACTAGACAGGAAGTAACCGAATATTATATTAATTAATATGTATTAACAGTTTTATTCGTCATTTTTTTCTATATATTATCATAAATGCGTACATTTTGTTTTTATGGCGTATCGCCTGTAGCCTAGTCCTATATAATATTATAAATAAAAACTATCGTATATTATTCGCGTTACTAATTCGTTTCAAAACGGTAAAATATTCGTGAGATTTTTCCGATAATATTCGTCGTTAACGTGATCGAAATAAAAAAAAAAAAAATTACACAATCCTTCTAAATTCGTGGCGGTAATAATCTGAAATTGTTACCGTTAAATTAATTTTTATACAGTGCCCTTCTGGCAGGACGTCGCCCTTTTCGCTTGTTTTCCTTCCCCGCAGGATAATTATACTCGGCACCAGCGTCAGGTTTCCCTACAAGCAAAACAAGCAGGTGATTGGAGCGGCAAAATTTTAGGGGCGGCAAAGAAAACTTTTTTAATAATATATTCATATTTATGTTTTGATGTCTAACTGTTTTATATATTTTTAAATAATAAATAATAATATACCTGTATTTTGCTAAATAATGCATTTTGCTGGTTAGAAAAACATTTATGAAAATAAAGGGGCGGCAAATTTCCTTCTGCTTGTGGGCGGCAAATTGCTTAATCCGCCACTGCTCGGCACCTTAATAAACCCTTACGCTCGGTATAGTTTTTTTTTTTTGTAACGATCTAAGTAATATTTACTCGAATTTTTTTTCTTTTCGACGGCTGTATTTTTACGGTATATCACGTAAATACACGTAGGCTGTCGCATAAATAAGGTACAAGGAAATTACTAAACAACGAAAAACGAATTTATTGGTTGAAAATTTTAACGCGATAAATCAGACATATTTGTCTATTTTTCACCTTTCAAATGTATGCGTTTTTCCCAACCGCTGAGTAATTTGAAAATGCCATTTCGGAAATACGCATCACATTTTCCATCGATGTACTCGCGATAACTGCGTTCATGACTTCCTCTGCATTTCATCGAAAAATAACCGAAGTTTACGGTCCGCACGCGATGTCTCGAAAACCGTTGTACAGAATTCAATTCGGTTCGAAGATCAGGCGAGAAGTGGTCGATCGATACACAACTTGATCTCCAGAAGACTATTTTTTTTTTTTGTTCGGTCCGTTGAAAACCCGAGAGGAACTCATTTTCAAAACGAGGATGAAGTCGTGTGCCGAGCACTTTGGTGGAAAATATTCTGCGCACTGTCGAGACGGCATTTTCAAGTCACTCCGTCGTTGGAAAAAAACGCATACATTTGAACGGTGGCTATGTGGAAAAATAGAAAATTATTTGAAATTTATCGTGTTAGAATTTCAAAGCAATATACAGATTTATTTCTCGTTATTCAGTAAATTTTTGTATGTTATTTATGGGACAGAATACGTACGAAGTGTACGAACGGCGGATCAGGACGAATCTTCGTCGCGTACGAAGTGCTTGAATCGGAGAGGGACGTGACAACGGACTGAGTACAACTCTCTTTAAAAAAAAAAATAAAAATATACATTCCAGCGTCCGTCTTCTGTAGTTTCTCTAAACGGTCTAAACTGGTCAGATACTGCTGTATAATGAATTTGTATTACACTTTTGTGTTTATACAGTTTAATCGCACGAAAAATAAAGTCTTACACGTCGTTGTTATCAGAGCGAAAATGGTATATTTATTTGACGTTTAGGTTTATGACCCGTGAAAAAAGAAAAAAATGTAATCACTTCTAAACGCAAAGTGTGCGTGTGTTTTTTCTATTGAACAATATTGAACGCTTCCGCTGGGACGATACGTTTATAGTGATTTGGTGTAAAGGAAATCCGAAGCGGAAACCGTGTAAAATATAACAGTGTAATTTTACAAGACATTTCATTAAGTCCTTTGGAAAGCAAACGTTTAAAATTTTTTATTCCTCAACGGCTCTCTATTTGATTCGGTTCCAATTCAAGCACTGTAGTGTACTACGCAGAACGCGTTGCAAGGACGATTCATATTTACTATACTTGCACCTATATATATTTACATATATATATATACGCGAATTGACTGTTTAAGTCTGTATAATAGTACCATAATATTATATAATTACGTCCGCGTTGTTTATCTATATTTTCTTATAAAAATATACACACACACACTTCCGTCTAAACGTCGAGACGGAATAATCGGTCAATACAATGTAAATATTATCAACGAGATAATTGCTCAGGTATATTATAACGCGTGTTGTTAAGGACTCGTCCTTGACGGGGAGGCGGTATTGCTTGTATTTTAAATGCGTTTATTTAATTTTTATTATTTAAATATTATTTAATACGTTTGTATAACCATATAGGTATATAATAATTAGCGAGTATTGCGTTTTTTAATATTATCCTTCTATATATATATATACCGGACGCGGCGCTTGGCGCGTAGGAAACGTCAAGAACGGGTAACGACTTCTCGTCGTCCTGCAGGCGCGTAGGCAAAAAGGCCGAACCCTTCGGGCGAATGCGATTCAAGGGTTTCCATAATGTTTCATATGCCGTTCTTATCGTTTCTCAAAACGGTTACTTTCGTGAATAAAATAATAGTATAATATGTTATATAGTGTCAAAAAAAAAAACTCGATTACGCGTTTAAAATTCGTTAAATATTTTCGACAGAAAAAACAATGTGACGTAAATGCGCGAGTACGTGTCTGAATTCTTTTTAATATTTCCGATATGATGTACCTACGTGACATATCCTTTCGCTCGGATAACGGGTCGCGTCGTAATCTTAAAACTGCAACATACGGGGTACTACGCTTGGAGTTTTTTCGATTTTTTTTTCCGGTATAGTTTTCATTCCGTTCCGAAAATCTGGTGAATTTGTATAATCGATAAAATACCCTTCTTTTAAACGATGGAATTTGATGTTTTAATAAAAATATATATATTAAATACTTAACTAACGAAGCGAAAACGTTTTTAGGGGATCGGAAACGCATTTTTTTTTTTACTAAGGAATATCGGACAGGCGATTTTCGGAATGTGTGTGTGGTGTCGTTGTGCGAGAAGTAATAACGATTATAATATTATTAGTGCGAGTTGAACATTTTTTTTTTTTGCGCGGTATTACGATGATTTATATGTATTTTTTTCAGAATTAAATTCAATTCGAGTTCAAAATGGTACAAAAAAAAAAAAAAATAGACACCGTTCCCGACCTTCATATACACACGGGACCGTTTTTAAAACGGGGGGTTTTTTTTGCTATCGTTTGAGTGAAAAATATTTTTACCAATCTAATCTCTGTTTTATACGAATACAAATTATACAACAGTCATGTATTATAGTCCTGTGAAACGTTTTGAATTTAGTGAGTCGAGTAAAACGCGTATATTAATTTAAAATCAATTTTAGCGTTTAAAAAGAAAAAAATCGTTTTTGCCGAGGGCGCTCAAAGTTTTTGCGTTCACGCCACTGCAGCCTGCTACAGAATGATGTAATTAGCCGCGTATACCGCGCGATGTGACCGCACGGGTAACCGCGGTATTGCTGGTATAGCCGGCTGGCAGTACGTTATAATGCGCACCGGTGCGGTTCTTAACTCGAACAGAGTATAGACTACACGTATTTCTCGCGCGGAAATCGATGACGACCACGACGAAAGAGTAACGGTAAAACAAAAACGGAGAGGCAAAAAAAATTATACGACAATTATTATTATAATAACCGTGTTATATTGTATTTATACGATAATTTATAATATAATATTATCGTATTGGAAAATAATAATAAAAAAAAACCGCACGTCGATATTGCGACACCTATCGTAGCGGGGCACATTAAGCGCGCGCGGGTTATTCACCGTCACGACGACGATTCGATATCCGTATCGGTCGTTATATTCTTATTATTGTACACTTGAAACGCGTATAACTATTTTAATAATAATTGTTAAATAAATTATGCTGCCACGCGTATTATACATATACGTAGACGTCACAGGGGTCAAACAATTTGCATTCACGACGACGACGACGACGACGACATACGAGTCTGTATATAGGTACTGCTGGTTGTATTTTTATTTCAAACAATATTTTCGTATTGCACGTTGCAGGTTCGTGGCTATTTTTTTTCCTCTGGAGACGTTATCCTTTAAAAAAACATTTAAAAACGACAATACACCGAATCTTTTTACATATATATACATTCGCGTAATATATTATTTTGTATATTATTCGTTTGCGCAGTCTTGAATAATCGCAGTCAAATCGCGAGAATTCGATTCTGTAATCGTTTTGTTTATGTTTAATGTTTATTATGAATGTAAAGCGAAAAAATCGCATATTTTTGTGGAAAATTATATTAGTACTAGTCGGATTACCCGTACGCGTTTACGAAAGCAAATGTAATTATTTATGGAAAAAAAAAATCCTGAAATTATTGAAACGCCTCGCCGAAAAACCGTAACATTTAAATACAGTAAATCCTCTCCCCTTTCCTGACAAAAAAAAATGAAAAAAAAAAATGGGCGACGTGGGGACACTCGCGGAGATATATTCGGAACAACTGTGCGAAAAAAAAAAATCGTAAAAAAAATTCAATAGTGTCGTCAGAAACTTGGTACATAAAAAAAGGCCTGTTCTTTCATACAAGGATATATTATAAGTATACAGTCTGCGCAAGTATTATAATTTACGTCCGTAATATACATCACTGTACATTACTCGTTACACGCGAAAACAATCGCAAACTTTTTCTCTCTTTACAAGGCCGTAGTCAGGAGGGAGGAGGGGTTTAGGGTTCAGACCCTCCCCCGAAATTTTTTCTTAAAATAAAATTTAATGATTTAAATTCTATTATTTTTATTTTATTTCATATTTATACTCTCAGACCTCCCCCACCAAAAAATTTTTTTTCCTGGCTATACGGTCATCTTGTCTCTTTTTTTATAATTTCAAGCGGTTTTAAACGTTCGATTTTTAAATATTTTAGTTTATATGTATATTCAGGTTAATCAAATGTTCCGTACACTTTCGATTTCACCATAATACGTATTATATCCGGACACAAAAAATATCATCGATATGTCCTCCGTGCGTAATAATATAATCTTATTATACAATGTATATACGCATATCGGTCTCTTATAATATTATATATTGATTTATAGTTTCGACGAAACGTCTATTATAATAAAATAATAACCGGTCTTGTTCGACGGTTTTCAATATATTTTTATTTCTCGATCGCAACTGTTTTAGAAACGCGGTAGCGTTTGGAGCCGCGTAGAAAAAAAAAATTACACAAGTAAATATTAATAACGTACGCGCGCGTATATATTGTATATTATACGGAATAAACAATATAATCGATTTAATATTTTGCAGGAAGTATTTCGTTACCAGTATTATAATATTGTGTATTATGTATTATAAACGATCGTTTGGTCTACCGCGGGAGTCCCGCAGCGGCGTTCTGCAGTTTTGACCGCGTACACTCACGACTCGCACTTATATACATATATATATATATATATATATATAGTGTCCTGCAGGATAACCGACGCCAAAACGGTGAAAAACGCAAGAAATTTTTTTTTTTCAAAATTTAATTTTTTTCTTTATACAAATACGTTGTATAAACGAGTAACGCGATTTATACGTATGCGACACTCGGTACAGTGGTGTAATTACGAATGTTACGTGGGAGAGGATATAAAATGTAGCATGTTGGATACCCCATAATTGTAACAACCCTTTCAAAGTTAATATCAATATTATATAATAATAAAATATGATAATCAAAGAAAAAGTGATTGATATATATATGTATATATGAGTACTAGTCATATTTTATAATTTTATTATTTTCTTTAATAAAAACGACATTTTATAAAAAAAAAAATATTTTAATTTTCTTTGTTTTTAAGCTAATTTATTGAGCACCTACTTCATCTGTTTTGACTTCAATATCTGAATAATGGGTAAACCTTACTTCGTAGACCTAACCTAAACACACCACCATACCAGTTCGTATAGTTACCGGTAAATAAACTGAGGAATGTTATAAATAGTTATGAATTATGATAAATGTAATAACAAATTTTGATAAACACAAAAAAAAAAAATTATTTTTAATGGTTTTTAATTATTGTAATTTTTTATTATATTTTTTTGTACATTAGATAATATGTATTATTATGTTATGTAAGAAGGAAAGCCAATGGGAGGGGATCCATCCCCCATATCCCCCCGTAATTACGCCTCTGACTCGGTATATATTTCAAGGCGGTCGTTTTCGATGCGATTCGCTCATCTAAAATTGTTTAGGTGAGCGAATCATTGAGTCATCTCCGTAACAAACCCAAAACGACACATTACGAGACGCTATTAACACGCGGAGTAATCCGGAATTCAGAACGGAAAATAAAACCGCGATTTTATCAGAAAAAAAAAAAATTGTTTTACTCGTTGCGAGAGAAAAAAACGCGGTCGAATTGAAATTCGTCGTTACGTCCTGGACATCCTACAGAAGTTAATACGATATTCGCATTAATTTTATACGTAAATTTATTATACTTGTAATGTGTACGCCGTGTGCGGGGTATACGCAAGAACCGAAGATCACTTTTGACGTGCCCCGATATTGTCGGATATCAGTTGTATGAATATGTAACAGCAGCGGTTTCCTGCAACTGTTATGTAAATGTATGATTATTAATTGTCCGTTGAGTCATCTGCATATAAACGTATTATACCGCGCCGATAGCCTCTCACTTTGGTGGAATTTTACGCGTAAAACTCGTGCAGATCGATTTTTTTCTTTTTTTCGTGACCCTAGGCCGCGCGCGCGGTGGTCTCTATATATTATAACAATTCGGAATATATCTGTGTTTGGAAAAAAAAGTCGTTGTAGATACGTACGAACAGTGGCGTAGATACCGGAAGGGTTAGGTTACCACCTCTCTCTATATTCCCTCCCTCCCTCCGCAAAAAAAAAATTGTTCTTGCTATTCAAAATGTTGAAATTGTATCTCGTTGTTTGTGAAAGTGTAATAGCGAATTTCAACGCATGTTATAACAATATCACTCTACGATCGTGTAAAGTTCAGAATCTTGAGCATTACAGTGCTGTACGTACGTACATTGTATGCACAAGTTACAAGACATAAATAATCGATGAGTAATATTGATTTTTTTTTTTTACTCGATTGTAGAAAATAATTCGATAGTTCCTTAAATTGAGTCGAGTATTTCTCGAAAATTCTACTCTTCGTAAAAACCCGTATAAAATAACGCGAATAATGCGAAAAAAATTTTCGGATGTACTATACACAAAAATCGGAGGGTTTTTTTTATAATTATGGGATTCTTTCGTTAAAAATTACTTAATAAAATATACAAATTTAATGAATAATACGTAAAATATAGGAATAGTATAATACATTATGTATGGTACGATTTACACTTATCGATCCGGTTTAGTTTGGACTGCAGTAGCAAGCGGATCGTATTAAAAGTACGTTTTTCCTTGTACATAAATAAATGATATCGACTGATTTTTACGGTTTATATTATAAATAGTCAATCGCACTAAGGACTTACGTTAATATTCCGAACAATATAATATTGTTTTAATTAACGATGCGAATATTATTGTATTATTTAAATTTTCACAGGTCCGTATTTTCATTCGTCTTGCACTCGGACATCTCTGATAGCTTCGTGTGCTCATGTAATACTACTACTATTATTAGACCGATCGCACACCAAAAGAGCAAAACTGTGTTATAGTCATTTTTATCGCAGTCAACTAAAAACAATTTGTTATATATATATGCGCATATCAGTTAGTCAAGGCAAGACGAGACAAACTACACGCAAACAATTAATTATTCATTTTTGTTTTATTGTGACTAATGAAAGATGGAGACACTTCAGACGGCATCAGTCATGAGTCATGACTGACAATTGTGTTTAAGGGGATTGGAAGTGGGTATTTTCTCTCTGTGTCTTATACACATGAAACATAGCAAAATAGACGTTTGTACTTCCAATGTACTGATCGATCTATTGGTGCGATAAGAAATTTGAAAACAGATTTGAATTCCTCTTGAATTTTACTACAAAACGACTTCCCCACTTTTTTCATTTTTTTTTCATAAACCCTTAAAAAAATTAACCGAACAAATTAAAAAAAAAATTGTTTATAATTCATTTTTGAAGGTCTTAAAAAAAAGGAATAAAGAAAGTAAGAAAGTCCTTTTGTAGTAAAATTCATGAGGAATTCAAATCTGTTTTCAAATTTTTTATCGCACCAATAGATCGATCGGTACGTTGGAAGTACGAAACGTCTATTTTGCAATGTTTCATGTGTGTAAGACAAAGAGAGAAAATACCCGCTTTCAATCCCCTTAAAGCAAAAATGTTTTGACTATGTCTTATCAGTGTGCGTATGCAATGTGATTTCCCATGTTTTGTTTTTAACAAAACTGTGTTAGGCTAACACTCAAAGGGTTAAAGCAGTTTTGCTCTTTTGGTGTGCGATCGACCTTGCTCTCTTTTTTGTCTTCAGAGAATATTTCGACTGTAGGGCGTTGAGATCGAGCGAATTTTTTTTGCTCAGACACGCAAAGTTTTACGCGGTAGTGTGGTACTTTTGTGTATCTGACTGCTAGGGTTGCCATACGTCCCGGAAAACCGGGACTGTCGCCGGTTTTTGACTTGGTGTACCGGTGTCCCGAAATTTATTTTCGGGACGCCTAAACGTCCCGATTTTGTGAAAAATTTAAATCGTTTAAAACAATTTTTCCAATAATAATTGTAATCGAGTCAAAACAAATACGGTTAATACGATTTTCGATACACATTTTTTTGCATTGTTATAGTGTATAAAATATTGTGTCGTTTTTTTATTTTTGAATACTTAGGTACTTACCCGTAATATGATTCAATAATATTTTTAGTCTAATTTAATTCGCTATTTTTGCTGTCTGTCCTGGATTTACTTGATGAAATTATGGCGACCCTACTAACTGCACTATTATGGTAACGAGTTTTTCCATACCGTGTATAGGAATATTAACGATAATAATTAAACTCGGAAAATAGTAAATAACGCGACAATTGTTGCTGGTTCGCCGTGTAATTATCGATATAATATTGTGTATATTATAGAAAATAAAGTTATTTTCGTCTATTACCGTAACGCATAGTATATAATAAATAAATAACGAAATTATTGAAATTTATAAATCGGCTAGAATTGAGATTTTACATACACTGTTGCTAGTCTGTGTTATCTACACACAACAGCTACAGGATAAAAATACTTTTTTTTTTTTTTACATATGGATTTAACGTTATTAAGGACGCATATTTTTAATGTTTTTGGTGAATATTTTTGAGAAACAAAAAAATCCACAAAACATTGTATTATATATTATAATATGTAGTATAATTTAACAATGTGTTTTAATTGAATTTTTCAATGAAATTTATTTTTTCTCAACAGTAAATTACGTTACTGCGCAGTAAATAAAAGTAACTAATAGACTTTAAAAAATATTATTCGTAGTAATAATTGATATATTATAAATTATTTAGAAGAAAAAAAATCTCGTTCTGTGACCCGAACGGAATGCTGCCCTATATCACATATATATCGTATTAATTTACTGCTGTATGTCAATGCACACAAGAAACAATGAAAAGAATAATGAAAGTATAATTACACGCTTTTATATATCTGTTAGAAAATATAGGTCGCCTATAGTATAATGTGACATATTTTCGTGTTGATACATATATCATTTTAAAGTTTTGTAATCGAAACTATAGATATACGTTCTAATATTTTTTTCACCCCGTTAAACGTGGGTGATATACGCACATATGGGCTATATGTGATTTTAAACGTTGTTTTCGTATGTTATTTATTAATTTTTTTTATCAAAAAAAAAAAAAAAGATTTTTAATTAGAATAAACCAAGTATAGAATTTTCCTTGGGGGGGGGAAACGATTGTGATAAAAATCTCTATATATTCAATCATTTGCAGTTTCTTTATGTGATTTTTTTTCCTTAAATTTTATGAAACGTATATATTAATGGCTAATATTGCGAAAAAAATATGTATACTTCCTATCGATAATTCTAAAAAAAAAAAAAAAAAATGGCAGAAAATAAAAACGATACCAGTTTAATTAGGGAAAGTTTTCACCAACTGCGTCAATGTTTTCCTATGAAATTCGACTTGACAAAATATTATTATGAAATCGCGTTTGAAAAAAAAAAAAACGTTTTTTTTTCTTAAGATTCGTTTTTTTTTCGTGTCCGGTCATTTTTTTGCAGTTATATTTTATCCGCCCAGTAAGCCGGCAATTTTGTCATTAATCTCGTTCTCACATCTTATTTGCTAAACGTTCCTTCAAAGTTTATCGTCTTGTACTCTTCCGTAATCACACTTGTCATCCTCTGACAACCGCCGTTTGAACAAATTCTTTCTGGTTCGTCCGCATTTCGCTTTAATCCGGTCAGTTGTTATCCAAAGGTTCCAAGGGAGAGTTTTCCATCTACACAATTCTTTTTTCGGTTCTATTGCTATACAGTGTCATTCTCCGTTACTTTACCTTGTGTTTTGCTCCATCGTCGCATTAATCTTTCCTGGTCTGCTTCTCCTTCCGTTATCCCATTTGTTTTCAGGAAGCTTTTCCTCGACTTTTGAATCGGAACTTGGTCGGCCTGGTGTTATGTTGTACATCGGGCGTCTATGGTCCTAACTCGCACTTTTGTCCTTTCGTTGTCTGTATTGCGACATCACGTCTAATTTGTGGTGGTGCTGAGCACACCGACCGTTGAGCACAGTATACAAAGTTTCTTTTTCAGTACGTTTTAAACACATACGAATGACATGGCTTTTAAGTGATAAATATGCTTTCGCTCTAATCGAAACGTAAATTCAATGACGCGTCTTTTATTTTTTAAATTATTAATGCTAATATTGCCTGTCCCGAAACCTTGGAAAAAATAAGTTGGTCGATCTCCGCCTTTAACACACCGGATTACTTTACATACTTTTTACGAGTCATTCCACGCTCAATCATACAGCTTTAGCGAAACCTTAAGCCGTACGCTTCGTGTTTGTAAAGGTTTAGACAATTTCGACTTCAACCGTGGTAATGAATCTGAACATTTATGTTTAAATTTGTGACTATTCGCCGATTCTTGTGTCTCTATCGACAAACGCCATGTGGCTGACCACTACTGGGCAAGGTCGCCAACCCCGTGCCGAGGCTTCGTGAGCCGGAGCTACGGAGATTTTTTGTTTTTTCTTTTAATAAATTAAAAATAATAATAATTATTATTAATAATAAACAACGGCACGGTGTTCCATACACACACACACATATCCCGACCATATATATATATTTATTTATAGAAAATGAAAAACTACTTTCTTATTTTTTTTAATAAGACAAACGAAAAGAAACAACGACAAACTGACAGATAAACGTCATGAATTGGCCAGGCTGAGGCCCTTGTTATTTCACAATAAGGATTTCACGCATATAGTTACCAGCATCGGTGCCGTTGCACCAACGCGTGTTCCCTTTTCTGCCCGTCAGCGGTTCCGCCGCGGAAACGGACAGGTAGTGTTTACTCCATCTTAGGAATTTTCTCCGAACGACGATAAAAAAAATAACAGAAAATTTTAAAAATAAAACCGAATATTTATTAAGTATTACACGAACGCACGGTCTCTTCCCAACACCGGCCATACATCGAGTGAAAAACGTTTATCTTTTTTTTTTTTTTTGTAGAAACCAGTACGACGACTCGGTCGTACCGTGGACTCCGGCGAGTGCATAATTATCGCGATAACATACATTATATATATATATTATACTCTTGTATATTATAAATATGAAAATATTTTAATCAGGCAATAATTATATTATATATTTTGGCACGTCACAAATTGTCTTTAATAAATATTGTCCCATAGTTATTAATCACGTTTATATTTAAAAAAAAAAACTATTCAATTCAATAACATCGTAATCGTTTATTTATTTTATTATTATTATATTTATATATATTTCTTAAGTCTTTTTCATTATAGTATAATAGTAATTAATAAGAAATTCTCAACACGCGGAATTTGCTCTAAAATCAAAAGCTTTTTTCTTCTTCTGATACGTGTTTTATACGCTCGTACGTATAAGTACGTGTAGCGACGACGTTGTAAAACGTAAATATTTACCGTCGATATTTAAGAGGTACCTCCTACCTTCTTGTATATACCGTTTAATTTATTCGGATGAAACTGCGTAGGTACGTACAAACAGCACCGCCGGCTTATATAATTATTGTTATTTTCACTATTTATTTATAATATATACGCGTGTACGCGCGTTTTAACGTCCTGTATATAACGATTATGAACTAATTTTCGTTTTAAATTAGTTTTCACTCGTGTTTTTCACAGGCCGAACACGATTTAATTGCCTCGCATTTTATTGTTTGTGCTGCAGTGGTTTCTCGCGTTTGTATTAATATATACTCGAAAACAAAACAGCTCACCACGCGTATAACGAATAATTGTAACAACCGCAGCGGATTCCACGACCGCAACGCCGTCGTCGTGTCTCGAGGCATATAAACGCGGGTTCGACGTAAACGATTACACGTTTGAGTTTTGGAAAGTGTTGTAAAAAAAAAAAAAATTGTCGCTTTACAAAAAAAAAAAATCAGTTTTTCGTGTTTATACTTGCCAAAAAATGTAACGACAAGGACGACACAATATGCGAGAGTGCTAAAATTACTAGGTACTACTCGTCGTGTATATTATACAAGAATCCTTTTCGAGGCCTCTCGAATTACGCGTTAGCTATACATTATAATTATTTTCTCGTACTCGATCCGAGTAATATTATATTATCCGCAGCATCAATCTGATAAATCTATAGGTGGCGGCAGCGGCGTTTACAGTGTATTATAATGTTTGGCGATGGTGGTGGTTTTTTTCTCTCTCTCATATCGCACGGGTTCCCAAACATTAGACACTTTTATGTGATCGATACGCGCGTACCACGTTCTAAAACTAAATTAGAAGAGTGAATTTTTTTTTTATACGTATTTTATTATTAATTAATTTATTAACGTCTTTTTTTTACTGTACGATATTCATAAAAGTAAAAAAAAAAATATTTTTCTTAATGAATTTAATCTCAGTGAAATTCGTTGTTGTTTGTTTTGTATAAGCACGTCAGTACCGGTCTGTGGAAAGGAACTAATTTTCACTCGTGAATCACTTTGAATATCGAGCCTATACCTACTTATTTTTCAGGCAAGTTCAGAAAATCCACTCTCGCACAAATAATAACAGTAGTGGCAAATGGAATATTGAACATTGTACAATGCTTGCACGGAAAATTTGTTGACATCCTGCAAAACGAAACCGGCAATGTTTATTGTCTTTTAAATGCTTTTTTCATTTTCAGCAGTCACTACTAATCGTCATGTATCAATGAACTTCATGCCGTGATGGATACTTATCAATAAAATCAGCTAATATCGAAAAATCAACCGAATAATATTGAATGTTAATAATAATAAAATGAAAATCGTCTTCGCCGACCACAGGTCGGCAACCGCTGTGTTCTGACGTTATTAGATTATTACATTATCGTATTGTCCGCGCGGGAACGCGTCCATTCGGATACCTGTCGGTGAGGAGTGACTTGCTTTTATTCTCATATGGTCTAGTGGTTGAATCAACAGTTTTCCGATAGAAAAACGTTTTAATTAACACATCCCTGCGCATATTATTTATTATGTTTCGTACGATTAACAAAAAAAAAATATACAAAATAAATACGGTGTAAATTATTGGGCGGAGGCAGGATTTTCGTATTGCGATTCAACAAAAACTTATCCTTAGCTCATACGTTTTAAGGAAAAATTGTTTATTTTTTATTTTTTCGATATTATTTGCACGAAGAACATTTTTTTTCTACGTATTTGGACGGGTGTTTTATCGCACAAAGTTTCCAGGAGAAATCGTTTATTTAAAAAAAAATTAAGAATTAGGTAATTCTTTTTGGCAAAAAAGGTTTTCGATTGGAATTTCGACGCGTATCGTTCACGTGTATTTTTCTAATGTATTTTTTACCGTCTTAAAGGGACACATTTGACACACTCGGCGCGCGGAAGACATTATACGATTTATAGCGTAATTATTAAAAATATTCTATTAAATAATTTTTATAAATGCGTTTTAGCGAACGGCTTTGTGTTTTTCGACGTAGCCTATTGTAAATACATGTATTTGAAAAATATATAACGTACACGGCCGCGTACAAAATATAATTTTATTTTTTTTCTAACTATCCGGTATTTACCGAACATTTCAAAATGTTTTTTTTTTCTTTGGTTTCATAACGTTTTAACGTCTTCGTGTGTCGGTATATTCAAATAATATATTGAAATGAATACGTTGTCGACGATACGTTTATATAGCGCGCGCGGTAGAAGTAGTTATCCGCTGCAAATACCAGTATTGAGCAACCGCATTTTTGAGGCTGTTTCGAGACGAAGAATGTAAATTGTACGCGGATATTAGCTGCAAAGTTCGCAGCGTTATATATAGGAGACGGTAGTGAAATTATTTAAGTGACCGATCGTAGAAAGATTGTACAATACACATAATGTATTACATGGCACGTAGTTATGAGTACCGGTCGGTATATAATAATTTGTTTTTGCATATGTTTGTGTACAGGGTGATTTTTTTTTTGATTTATTTTCACTATCACGACTAATTGTCTCGAAAAATATGAGTAATTTTTTTTTTTTTATATTTATTTAAAAATCTTTCGCGCGTTCTATATATATTTTTTTTACCGTCATTCTGTCGTTTTTACCTCCCTCCAATCTCTTGTTTGCTACATTAACTTTTGTTTCCTAACCTGTAATATCGTTTTTTTTTATTACTATTGAAAATTCTCGAAGAACACGTTTTTACGAGAATCCAAAAAGTGTTATTTGAGTTTTACAATCCGACGAATATTTCACGAGTAATAATAGCGTTCGAGGCACGGTGAAGTGAAAACGAGTATACGTACTGAAAATGCACAGTACTCTTTTGGAAACATTATCGTAAAAGGTGCGTTATCCTGGCACCCCAAAGTCCAAATATTTCTCAAAAAAATGATTGCAACCTTTAATAACCAATTCGTAACCATTCATAACCACAAATTTAGAATTCGTGACTTAGTCTTTGCGTTTTCAGCTCGGTAATCCCTATTGTAATCCGTAGTATATGTAACGTACACCGTGTAATAATCTTTATCAGATATACATTTTTTTTTTTTTACTTTTATATAATACGGTAGAGTGGCAAAAAATGCAGGTCGTCATTCAAGAATCAAACGTTTACACGTTCGATCGCAGGGTATATATAATTTCGGTAAACGTTCTATAAATTATACGATACGCGGTTTAATGATGAATGCGAGGAGGCGGAAAAAAAACATTGAAATAAAATTCGTTAAAAATCTACTCGGACAACCGCGGTGGCTCGCTATAGAATAAAATCACCCTGTACACCAATAAAGTTAGATAGGGTTCAATATATACATAATCTTATGGTTATTGCCGCTCTCGGTCAAACGCTTTCGGTCTTGTAATGCAAATTGGTCGGAAATTATCGATTCCTAAAGGAAGTCGGCACGGATAGCGTGTTATGTAAGTCGCTGTTATTATACGCGGTTATGAATATAGCGATAAATGATAATAATAATACGAGTAATAACGAGTAACGACTTAGAAATACTTGAAATGTGGTTGTTACGCCCTCGGGGAGAGGTTAGGTTCGCGTCTGTATTCGCGTGGAAAATTCTACTCGATAACTATAATAATATACAAGACACTTATGTCCTATATTATAATATTATTATTGTAATATAATATAGAATATAACCTTTTGAACGCAACACCTACTAAACGTATATTATTTATGTTAATGTTAACGCACGTTGCTGAACTATATGTTATTAAGTGTACGGTTAAATGCGTTTATTTCGTATATTATTGTAAATTTATAATATATAATATTATATTATACGTTTGCGAAGGCTATCATTTTACGTGAGAAATACGGACACCGGTCGGAAATTGTGTGTAATAGTGACGCTTTTTTTTAATTGAAATTCGGTTTAATTTAATTTATTTTATAATAGCGATTATAGCGATTAATACGTGTATAATCCATCGATTGCTGTTCTGGACATCGATGGGAGTATATTAAAATTTTATCGGATTTTTTTTTTTTTTGTAATTTTCTTTGTAATTATCCATTTTACAACATTAATTACAGTATATACAGCTGATGAGAATATTTGGAAAACATTATTATTTTAAAAACGGTCATTTATCCCAATTTTATGAAAACAATTTTATCGTAACATATATTTTTTAAAAAACGTAATGAACAAATCGCACGCCTTCTAACCACTGATTTCTTGATAGTATAGGTATTTTAAACTTTTTTTTTTTTTTATGTTTCAAAAGTTTTAATTCAATATTGCGCGCCGGTTGAGAATTTAAAAATAATACGTTTTTTGATAGTTTTTCGTTTTAAAGGCGTTTGGCATACACTAAATACAAAACAAATTCTTGTGTCAGTGTTCGTGTAATATGTATAGCTGTGGTCGATTATTCAAGTCCGTTATTTCAGACAATAAACTTTATTATTTTTATAATATATTCGCGTCCTTTTTCCGTATTATTTCAAAGAAAAAAAAATGAATTTTCAGACCAAAAAATTAGAGATATAAACTCTAGTGTATATCTTCTATACTCGTGTCTACTGTTATTTAATACTTTCATATAATAATTATTATGATGTTACATATACGTTTTAAGTTTAAATTCATTAATACAAATTAGCGCATTTTGACATATTGTTTCGGGTATTAAAGTCCGTGTCCTAATTACTCTTATTATAATTATTATTGTCGTCTCGGATTATAACCAGTTGGTCAAGTCCGGAAAAAAGAGACGATAAATAACAATAAAAAAAACTTCGTAGCCTATTTACGGCCCGAAGAATTTTTTTAATCTGTATAGTATTCAATGTGTCCCGAAAATATCAAAATTTTTTAATATAATACGTGAATATCGATTTTATTTATACTTTTTCCTCCCGCGCAATACCGTTATTATTATTATTTGTCAGACCCTGTACTGGGCCGTACAAAATCTTGGTTAATTTTCGAATTGTGTGGAGAGTATGTACTCGTATTTTTGTGTTTCGAGTGATTCCGCGAATTTCATGTTATGGGACGTATAACTCGGCTATGGCTATAGTTTACGCAATATATTTGGATATAAGAAAAATTTGTCACAGCCGAGTCCGCGTCACCGGAGTGGCATACTATATATACACGCATGTACAGTATGCGTATATGCGAAACGTACAGTGGTGAATTTTTGTTCGATTCAGGTTTTTAGAAATTACTTAAATTATTATTATTTTATTTGTATTACAACACGGTAAGATATATATATATATATATATATATATTTATTGTGAAATTTCAAATTTGCTTGTATAAAATTCTGGTGGATTACGTTTTTTTTGTTTCTTCATATACTTTAGTAGCTTTAATACTGGAATCATATAAACCAGAGGTTCCCAAACTTTTTATAATAAGACCCATTTGACCCACAATCAATAATGTCTATGACCTTTTTTTTTTTTTGCTGTTTCGTATGGATCAGTTGCTTACGGCAAAAAAAGAGAACATCAACGAAAAGCAATAGAAACACGGAATTATGGTAACATATGTGTAAAAAAAAATGTATTATTTAAAAATATAAGGCGACCCACTAATAATATGATCGCGACCCACAGTTTGGGAAACTCTGATATAAACTATGCGGGGTATATTTATGAGGCAATATTTCGAACTGCATATAAATATGTATATATATAGAAAGAAAAAGACTTGATATTACCTATATTTCACACGCGACGATCGGTTCTAATTTTTGAATTTATCGAAATCGTTTTTTACATATTCGTTACAAATACACGAGTACGCATTAATTAATAATATATATAATTGTTTAAACTTTGTATTCATTTTTTTACGTTCGGAGAAAAAGCTTTTGAATTCGGAAAAATTGTTTGAACACTTTTGTTTTGCTAATCGCCATTAAAACGCCATTAAAATCGCCAATTTTAATTTTAAATGTAAATAAATTTAACGAGCTGCGTACCTAATATCAGCCACAATAAAAAGCCTATTGTTTGGTGACAAAAAAAAAAATGTGTATAAACTATAAACTACATTTTCTCACGGTAATACGAATAATAAATACTTATTTTATTTTTATTTTTAAACGGATATTCGTCATTCGAAATATCGTTATTTATTCGAAACGCGTATTCCGTATTCAGGTATTCATAATACGGAAACAAAAAAAAAATTATTTATTTATTTTCTAACGGGACGAAATAATAATATTTATTACTATATTATAAACGATATGTCGGTTATGGTAAATTTTAATAATAATAATATTAATATCGTATGCGTGATATAGACGAATGTTCTATTCGCGGTGGGTGGAGTGGAATGAAAGGAGGATCTATACGCGCAGGAGTTCACTGTTGATTCATATTCAACGAATATAATAATATATTATTGATTGATGATGTAATATTATTATTATTATTGTTCTCGTGTACACTGCGTTTTTGTCGTTTGAAATGTAAAACGTGTACACGTTTTTTCCTTCGCATTTTCGTTAATTTATTTTATACCGCGTTCAACGGGTCACACGCGCGCGCACTGGCTACGTAATAGCTGCAGCTTGTGCATTTCTTGACATTTCAGCCGCTCTCATAAGTTATTCGGTCGTGTACTGTAATAATTTTTTTCATTTTTTCATTTTTTAATTACGCCATGGCCACGGCACAATAATCGAACGATTGAGAAGTTCGTTAGACATCCGGAGGGGTAGGTACATCTGCAGTTAAAACAATTCAGAAACGGTTGCAGAAACGTAACAATGTAATAGGGTGTTTTTACCAATTTTTCTAAAATACTATTTAACAATTTTAACCATACTGCAGTCATAGGACAAAATGATAATTATTTAAAGTAAACTACGTTCAATGGTGGCACGAGCAAGATTGGATTCCTATTGATGATGGGTTTTATTGTTGAACAATAAAAAAAACCAATTAATTTAACACTGACGAAGTAATTGATACCTCGATGGGTTTAGAATGATATTACAATTGAATGATATTTTTTCCCTTTTTTTAATCGACAGAAATGGTTGGTGGGTCGTGTGGTACATTCATCGCTGTTATCGTTCATTTTAATAAATACAATCAGTAATTGGGAGCCAGTTGGACAGTCTGTTGCTGACTTGCCCATACATGATGATTACACTTTAATTTGCTTTCTGCATACGATTTTTCTTTAACCAAAGTGTTCGGCGATTTAGGAACATGTTTGCTTTGCAGCTTCATTTTTGCCGTCTCTGCGACGATCCGGTTCGACTTGAATCCTTGGGACAGCCTCTTCTGATCGCGTTCTGACGTTTTCATTCATCATCCTCTTTCTGTCTGAGTATCGAGTGAATCATTGTCGAGAAAGACTGGCAGATCTTTACGGGATCAATCAGAATTCATCGCTTTTGGTCGTAATCATTCGGAAGTTGACCTTCTTTCGGACCGCAGAGTAGGTATGTCTTATACGTCTAACATTTGGAGACACTGAGTGATCGGTGCCTTTTCGTTTGTCTATTTTGAGCACACGAATACGGTTAAGTCTTGGAGATCGTCGCAGTACGCTAATCTTGGATCGTGAGCTCTCTTGGACTTGTATCGATACTGGTTGAAACATCTATGTCCGGTCAATGCTTGGGATGGATGAAATGATACCGCTCGAATCTGTTTAGTCGTTGGAGCCATCGAGCGAGATTCGGTATCAAACGGCCTGTCCATTTGAATAATATTATAAAAAAAATAATATAAATAAATAATAATGAACTATAAATATATATTTTTTTCTTTTTCATCCTTATCTCAAATATTTTAACCATCATACACGGTTAAAATCGTATTGAAAAATATATAGAGTGTATTTGGAGACTGCTTGTACAGTAGGATGGGTCTTATATTTTTCTTACATTCAGTGGCTGTGACATAGCGTTTCATAAGGAAAAATAAGTTAAGGGGATGGGGTTTAAACAAATGTTGTATGAAATTACATATACAAAATCAAAGTATTCCATATAGCACCGTTTAGTGTATAAAAAAAAAAAAAAATTAAAATAATTTCGTCAATACAAATTAGATTAAAACAAAATTATCGTGTAATTGTGTTCAAGTGATTCGACAGATATTGGTACAAGACGTAGACCAAACAAGAAAACGAAAAATCATTAAATTTTGTGATTTATATTTGCTAAAAATCCGACTCGGTTCCTATACATTACCTTCGTATAGACAATTGTTATTATTACAATGTCGTGGCAGTGCACAGTCGATTTTCGATCGATATTTACTATAACTGGTAGGTGCTGGTAATAGTTTATCACGAGTATATTACGAATATATACACAACTTCTGCAGTGTTATAATTTGTTCTTATATCTGTCTCCATCTCTATATGTACTACATTTACACGTAATATAAAATTATATTATTATGCATTATTGAAACGCGTGTATAATGTGTGTCAGGTGTAATATAATTCGATTGGCTACTATTAACGAATCGAAAAAGCTGTTAATTTATGTTCCATCCGGCGGATGATGTAATAATATATAAATATGTATATAATATATTCAAATTGATATAATAACATATAATACTAATATACACATATATATTATATATGCATACGGTTAAGAGAAAATATTCAAATAGCAGTGTATGTGTACAGGGTGATTTATTTATTTTTTTACCGCGATCCAGCCAAGTTAATATCTGCAAAGATTTTGAACGAATTTTATTCCCTGTGTTTTTACAATTATTATTGTTATTAAAACGTTTCAGAAATATTCGTAGACTGTCTTTTGTAAAAAATGTAAATTTTTTTGTTCTTCATATCGCCAACTTGTAGTATCTTTTTCGCTATACGCACTATGTCTTATAGAACACTAAAATCACTAAAATATTGAACGATTTTTATGGATCACTATTAAATATTTGGTCGTAGCATTGGACCTTATCTAACCGTTTCGCGTGTGGTTCAGCGAAAACGGTAGTGTATATTATAAACTCTGCTAAGAAGATAGTATGTATAAGAGTATTGGTAGTCTCCAAGAAGTTGAATTTTCAAAATATACTTACAGCACCTCTCTTATACCGCCTCGTCGTATATTGAACGCAATTATTTACTCGGAGGTAAACGTTTAACGGATTTTAAACGACGGACGCGTGTAAATTCTCATAAAAATATATTGTTTATAATTTTAAAATCGTATGGGTTACCGTTAAACGGTCAAAAGTCGATATAATATGTAGTTGAATATGCAAAAAAGCTTTGTAATAAAATAAAAATACGTATAATAAAAATTATTCATATTTCCCCGGAGCCTGGCACGTGGTAAAAATAAATAAATCGTCTTGTACAGAGCGTTATGCTTATGTATACAGGATGGCCGGAGAATATAACTGTTTTTGACATATATGTATTATGACTCCTTATTATTATGTATTTTGTTTTGGCTAAGCAGCATTGCGACATTGTGGAATTATATCCTAATAAATATGCGTTTTAGATATTGGTATTCAAATAATTTTCTATCAGAAAAAAAAAATCTACTTGAAATACTTCTATACAACAAAATGGTTTTAATATAATACAGCTCAAATACGAGTTTTTAAAAGACATTTTAAGTATTTCGAGTAAAACAAACGTAGTTAATTAAACAATTTGTCTAACCAATAAATATATATATATACACCACGATAACATTGAAGACTGCGTTTTTCGAAAAAAATACTTCAAACTGTTTTTTTATTAATCTCTGAATTTCACAGGTTATTTTTTTTTATATAAGTACGTATAAATACAAGAAAAAATACAATCGAAACTGTTCACAGGACCTCCCTGTATATTATTATTATTATTATTATAATAATATTTTGTGATTTTAACCGCGTGTTCTTGTAGTACTCGAAGACCTTGTTCTTTTTACATACCACTTCGGTTAGTCATCGGATTTTCACCGATTATTTATATACTAAAAACTATTACTACTACAGTGTACAGCGCACGTGTGGATTACGTCCAGAACTATAGTGAATGCATTTATATGTTTTTATGCAATTTCTTTTTTTTTTTTCGAAGTAAGTATTTTATACTCTATAGGTATAAATATAGAAAAAAAAAATTCGATATCGAATAATATTATAATCGTAAATCGGCGATTTCGTCATAATAATAATGATTTGATTTCAGTTATATACTCGAAAGTGTTTTGAACATTTTTGGGGAAAAGGACGATACAGGATCGTTATTAATTCTCGTGATCTATATATACATTTACATTTTTCTTTGGGATATCGTGACCACATCATAAGATCAAAACGAAAATGTTCGTCGAAAACACTCGGAGACGTTATAATTTTTTCGACAGACCGCTCAGAGTATAGAAAAAAAACGAAAAAAAAAAAGAAAAGATGCGTTTTCGCGTTGACGATAATGGCGGCGGCTCCGATATTTCCTCCTTATTTCAACGCAAGACAAGAGCACGACAAAAACTTATTTGACAAATAATAAAACACGTAATACTGCTGTAATTTTTTTTTCTTTTCTCGAACAGATTCGTTTTATTTTTCCCCTAAATATTACCGTACATTATTATTATTATTACGTTTCGATCTTTACGTCCCTAACCGTCAAGTGATCATAAACACAATACTGTTTTTACCGTTCATATTTCGTACGTTTCGACGTTTCCGCATCGAATATACGAAATTTGCATTTATAACGAATTTCCTGTAAATCAAGGGTGACATATTTCACGGTGCTCGTTTTCGTTAAAACAATAAAATAATCCGTGTCCCTCGCCTTAAGAGACCTAAAAACGTTTTATTAAACACAAATAGTTTACCACGATAATATCGATTGTGCGAGATATAAAGGAAATCGGTATATGTACCGAATGTAATGTAGTACCGGCGCAGCGCGGTGTATTATCTTCCAAAATGGAAAGCGCGATTACATAAAACGAATAATATTATAATTGATACGACTAATTATTAATCAATTAAAATAATTAATTACGAGAATTATATAGGAGAAAAAGAAAAAAAAATGAATATTTTCGATTCGCGGCCACGACGACTCGGATAGATTTATGGAGTTTTTCGAATTTGATTGAACACGTAAAATAAGTTCGGTATCCTTAATGATTACCGAGAATCTCAAAATGTTGTCTTTAAAAAAAAAAAAAAAATGTTTTTTTTCTTTAAGTACCACAATTTTTCGTTAAATCAGTTGTATTTTTACGGGGGAAATAAAATAAAATAGCGATAAAATTAAAATATTATGTGTATAATATTATACGCGATGTTTCCAAAAACCGGTATATAGTAAATTTGCGTTTGATAAATAGTATTATTATTATTATTTATAACAGATTCGCGTTGGAACCGCGCGCTGAATGATTTTAAAATCCTGTATAATACGTATACCGCGGCCTCGTTATAATATAATAATGTAATAAATATTTAATTTTAATAATAGAATTTGCAAAATTTCAATTTACAACAGGCGACACACTTTCCAAAAAAAAAAAAAATTACGCGCGTTAATTAATTATAATCGAGATCATATATATATATATATATATATATAGAAAAATAATAATGTATATTATACTCGTATTTTATAGAAATTGACGATAAACCGCCTGTAATAAGTGGAAATTCGGAACACAATGTGACTAGGAAAAAAAAATAATAAAGTGCCTGCGCGCAGTATGCCGCGAGTATATATATATATATATATATATATTAAAATAAAGTAAATAAATATAGTAAAATAATCAGAAAATTTATATTAAAACGGTTACGAGTCGAACGAGATTGTACGGGCCAGCGAATTTTTTATTTTCAAAATTACGTTTTTTTTTTTCGTTTTTTTACGAATTTTTTTATATAAATATATATTTCTTTTTTCGCGTAAAGTTTCTCGTACTATACGTGCACCGCGGTGTAACCCAAACGCCAGAATAAAATACATAAGTTACAGGGGCGTATTTAGACATTTTTTTTTTTTGGGGGAGGGGGGCTGAGGCATTGAGTAAATATCATTGTTGAATTATTTCTAAATTCAAATCCAAGACTAAATCTTTTAAAAATAGGACAAATTACCACCAAATCCTCAACATTTTAAAAATATGGAATTTATTAAAAATATTACATTCTATGGTGCCATAAGGCGTAGGAATTAGTAAAGAAAGTTCTTGAAATTTCGGGGAGGCTGGAGCCCCATCAACCCCCCCCATAAATACGCCCCCGACAAGTCGTGTAGATCGACTAAATATATAATTTTTTTAAATTTTTTATTTTTTTCGGGCCCGAGTCGAAATTTCCACCGTCGTTTTCACATTCGGCGCGGTTTCGTTATAAAAAAATATATTGTACGCTCCTTGGCCGCCGCCGTGAAATACCAGCGCGAAAACTGGTTTGTTATATAAAAACGATATAAAAAAAAAAAACGGAATATTTAATATTATTGCTCACGCGCAGGTTTTTATAGGAGTACGCGCAGGCATCTCTCTCCGTCTCTCTCCGGTCTCGCGTAATTATTATACGAGAGTCGCCTGTTTATTCTGACAGCCGCCGAGTGCGGCAACGGGCGATATCGCAACGCGCGGAGACACTGCGCCCGGCGTGAGAGTATATACCAACCGACTCCGTGTTCCGTGTGACATAAGACTCATCGAGCACGTGTGTGTGTGTGTGTGCTGCGAGTGTGTTCGCGTACACGTCCAGTACGTGTCTGTACAACGCTGTATTGAGTGGTGAACGATAATTGGTCTGAAAAGAAAAGAAGAAAAAAAAAATCGGCTCACGGTACTTATAAAATGTTGACGAAATTTTCGTTTATACGTTAGGTATACATCATAGAGTAATATAGAGAGGCCGTTCCGACTGAAAAGTGAAGCGCAAAAGGTCTCTATTTCACAGGGTGACCATCATGGACTAAAAACAAAATATTGTATTAGTCATTTTGTATTAAAATTTATATCGTAGTGATTTTATTATGTTTTACCATTGATTATAGAATATAGTATATTCTATAATCGATGGTTTTACGTTATAACATTATTATGTTAAGGTACCTCTATCTTTTAGGTACTCAATCATTACTTCGTTGTACTGTTTGTTGTGTCATTGTATTGTATTATTAACAAACACGAATGACTTTTTAGATTTTTTAGAAGGTAATTGGATTAATTGTTGTACAGTTCGTGTATCTAAACGCTATATATTATAAGATGTAAAAAATCCAGTTGAAATGCAAGATTCTCGTTTATTTTTTAAATGAAACAATAAAAATGTACTTATACCTATGTGATGTGTTAGTACTTGATAGGTGTTTCACAATGCATTTAAGGGATTACATATACCTTTCTTAAAGAAGGTAATCATATCTCAAACAAGCAATTTTTTGATAATAATTATTAGTCATAAGCATAAAGCATGTACTCGACGTTAATAAATGTATATTCGTTTGAGCATTAATACATATACTATTGTGTATTAATTAATTTATTACATTAAAAGACAATTAAGTCTTACAATGATGAATTTATTTACAAGTTCATAACATAATAGTTCAAACAATTTCATTAGTAGATAACCACGTACTGATAATATTTAACAAGCGGTACGTTTTACAATATTTGTCTTTATCAATAACGAAGACACTGTTAAATAGAGTCCTTTTCCGCATCAATAAGTTAACATGGGCAAAATATCCAACGGCCTCTCTATATTACTCTATGGTATACGTATACAGTCGGCGGTGCAGTGAAACGGGCGATCTTGAAATAACCGAGAAAACCTTTTAATCGATGTTGGCGCAGATGATAAATACACGGATAGGTCACTCGTGCACTGAACGTGCATGGGATAGCGGTCCATTTCGAATGAGAGACGAGCTGTGTGTCGCTATATTAGAACGGTTCTCCGTTCTCGCACGGGGCCTATTTTAATGAAATTATATTATATTTATTGTCTTTGGAAATTACACGCGGTGATAACAGTTATTTTCAAATTTTGATATTACGCAATATATTATATTATGTAACCATAGGCGTGCGCAGGCATTTTGTATGGGGTGTGCCATGAAGAAAATTGGGCCGCTTTCCCTTATATGAGCCTAAGCAAATCTAACCTAACTCTCAACCTAAAAAAAGGATAAATTTTATGCAAAATATCGATTCATAAAAACTTATTGATTAAATGTTGTGCTTCACAACATTTAGATATATTTTTACAATATAGTATATACCTATATACCTAGTGGTTAATAACCTACATTAGAATATTAAAAAATTTTGCTAGAGCGCCTAATTTATTTTCTCTAATTTTTATTATTTATAGCTTAAAATTCAAACAAAGTCCCCGAATGAATGAAAGTTGTACAAAAAGCCACGGGCCACGGGGTGTGCCACGACACACCCGGCACACCCTGTGCGCACGCCTATGTATGTAACATTGTCGAAGTTTTCCCTGATGACTGGAATATCTGACTTGACTGTACTTATAAACTTACTCGATTACATCAGCCCCGCCCGTACAAAAGGGCTTATTTGCTATTTTTATGTTTGTATTTATTATTTATTACCATATAGGTTATTATCACGTTGTGGCATTTTAGGCATGGAAGAAACAGTAACTCGTTAATGGAAGAAAGAATAAGCCACCCAACGTAATTCTTATGAAATAACCGCAAGATAAAACCCATCCATATATTTATTATCTATGCCTGTATTACTTTTTTTCTACGTACCACGACACTTTTATCATAATAATGAGCTCGTATGACCAAATTAAAAAAAAAAAAAATTAATATCGATAAAAATAACACCGAACAAGAGACGAGGTGACACAAATCTCTCCAGAAATGCCATGACCAAAAACGCCTCGCGGACAATTCGCTTACTTCGAGATGGACGACGCCGTCTTGCGAATGTTATTTATGAAAATTGAATAAAAAACTTTTTTAGGTAACGCTATTTTATGTGTTTTCAGGTGGTATCAATAAATTTGTTAAAAAAAAAAATACTTGTTAGTTTTTTTTATAGTTATTTTAAAATCGCCCGTTTCATTGCCCCGTGTCCTGTATATATGGAAATAGTTCGAGGAGAGAAAACGGCATATTTATCCGCGTTCGAGAAACACTCGGCGGCGACGTTACGTGCGCTGCAGTATTTATGTTATGAGCGTTAATTGAGTCGATAATTAATTTATTAATTAAGCTATTAATTAGAAAAAATTCTCTGGCGTTCGATACGTTTTCGTTTCGCGTTCATAATGATTTTAATGAGTGATGACCAGGGCTGTGAATTTCATGCACTAAAAAAGTCTTAAATATCCATGCATTTATGCACTAAAAACAAGTGAAATATGCTTTAAAATATGAACTATAAAACGTCAAAATATGCAATTTGAAAAAAAATTATACCCACATACATGCTGGATGAAAAAATGTTTTATTTAAATAAATAGAAAAAAGAAATAAAAGCAAAAAATAGAAGAGAAAAAAGCAATAACATTGACCGAAAAAATGTAAATATTACAAAAAAAAAGCATTTATACAAAAAAAATCATTAAAACATGCATTTATACGCCCTAACCCACGAAATATGCAAAATAAGATTTGGTATTTGAACTATAAATAAGTCAAAACAAATTTTGACCGAACCCATTTTCTTATACGATGTAGCAAAAAAAAAAAACATGCAAATGCATGGAATTCACAGACCCCTAACGCCATAGGCGCAAATAGTGTTTGAAATTTGGGGGGGGGGGCTGAAGTCTAAATCCATTCCAAACACTCTTTAGATTTTTACATCAATTCAAAATTCTCAAAAAATTTTGGGGGCTATACAGAATTTAGGGGGGCTTAGCCCCCCTAGCCCCCCACCGCTATTTGCGCCTATGCCGAACGCTGAAAACGAAATGCTATTCATTTAGTAGCGATTTAAATAGTGGAGAAACAGACCAACAACAAATTTGATCAAATGAAATATTCGGTGAAAAAAAATCAATGGCCAGACCACTGCTACGAAACCCGTTAGACACGAGGAAGTTACGATCGCCCGAATACGTATAGATCATACAAAACCAGCTCGTCAATGAATATTGAGTGAAAAACCTGTACCCACGTATGCGAAACATGTAATCGATTCGGTCAAACCTCACGTGTTCCTCGAATGTCCCCGCACAACATCACTATATAAGAATAGTCTTCGGCCCCTGCAGGTGCAGACTCCAAGTCGACATAATTTTTATAAAAAGCGACAGAACTCGCATCATTTATATAATTTCTTCTTAAATTTTATATAATTTTTTTCTGTCTTTTAGGTTTTGAGCGGAGCGAGACGATGCGTTATAAAGATGTGATTTTTTTTTCTACGTCTGTACCCAAAAATTCTACCGGAAGGAGTGCTCCGATCTTTACGGCCGTACCTATTGTTTCCGGTAACGAATTGTATGCAGTTTTTTTTTTGCTCTCTTTTGTACCGCCGTTTACCTTTGGGTACGTTATTGATCGCGTTCCATTTATATTTTGTATAGTTACGGCAGACTAAAGAATTTCGTATTCGAAACGTTAAAAAAAAAAAACAAACTGTTTTTAATTACAATTTTATATTACGGCGTTGCGCAAGGTTTTTTTCGTTCGTTACAAAATAACCGCGATTGGTCCTAAACGTTTCGCCGTTTCCCCCCGGGGCGATTGCCCGAGTTGGCCCGCCCGTCTACGGTCACCGGCACCGGCATATTTATTACATAAATATTTATAAAAAGCGAATTAAATTTATTCGGGAAAACGACGACGACCTATCTATCAATACCGCGTTACACAATATTATTATGTTTGTATAATATATTTATCTATGTGGATTATATATATAGCAAGTCGTACGTGCATATTACGTTAATGAATTGATAATAACGCAATATGCGCGCGCGCGCGCGTTACCTGATATACACAGGTTATATCGCGGGTATATACCACACGAATGTTAGTGCTGCGCGTGCACACAGTTATAGTAGTTATTGACCTTCGGTTCAGCTGATTGTTATCGTGAACCGCGGCACGTCCGGCGCACCGTTCGTTCCGCCAGTCGTTTTATCACAACATCCAGTGACGTTCGCGCGCGTCTAACGCGTAAAACGGTGCAGGTACACGGCATTTTGTGACATGTTGCCCGCGGTGTTGTTGACGAGAAGAACGCGCGCGTTGGTCACCGGCGTCCGGCGGTTTCAGACGTCGCGGTGGTGCCCGCGGCCGACCACGGTCGGCCGCGGCGCGTACCGCTGCTGCACCACCACCACGTCGCCGAAAACGGCCGCGGCCTACTGTACCGGCGGCGGCGGCGGCGGCAAAAAGGTGGTGCCGTTCTTGTTGGCCGACATCGGCGAGGGCATCAGAGAGGTGACCGTCAAAGAGTGGTACGTGAACGTGGGCGATCGGGTCGCGGAATTCGACGACGTGTGCGAGGTGGAGAGCGACAAGGCGACCGTGACCATAACGAGCCGGTACGCGGGCGCCGTGGTCAGGGTACACCACGAGACGGGCGGTGTGGCCCGGGTGGGCAGCGCTCTGGTGGACATCGAAGTGGACGGAGCCGGAGGCGACGAGACGGAACCAGTGCGGGCCGCCGTAACTGCCGGTCGTCGTGGCGGCGGCGAACCGCAGCCGGCGGCCGGCAGAGTGTTGACCACGCCGGCGGTGCGCAGGATCGCCGCGGAAAAGGGCATCGACCTGTCCTCGGTCCGGGGCACCGGCAAACAAGGCCGGGTGCTCAAGGAGGACGTGCTCGACCTCGAGTCGCCGCCGCCGCCGCCGCCGCCGTTAACGGTCACCGGTAGCGGTTCGCCGCCGCCGCCGCCGCCGTCGCAGAATGATTTCGTACCGTTGACGGGTTACGCAAAGACCATGCGGGTCACGATGGAAGCGTCCAACGAGATACCGACGTTGGTGATCACGGACGAGGTGGACCTGACGCGGCTGATGGAGCTCAAGGCGCAGATGGCTGCGCACGTACGGCTGACGCTGTTGCCGTTTCTGGTGAAAGCCACGTCGCTCGCGCTTTCCCGGCATCCGCGCGTCAACAGCACCGTCGGCCCGGACCGGGCGTCGTACCGGGCCCACGGGTCGCACAACGTCGGCGTGGCCATCGACACGCCGCTCGGACTGGCCGTGGCCAACGTCAAGGACGTGCAGTCGCTGGGCGTGCTGGACGTGGCCCGCCGGCTGGCCGAGCTCCGGGACAGGGCCGTCCGGGGCAAGCTAGCGCCCGCCGACGTCGCGGGCGGCACGTTCACGCTGTCCAACTTGGGCTCGATCGCGGGCTCCAGCACGCGGCCGTTGATCCTGCCGCCCGAGGTGGCCATCGGCGCGCTGGGCCGCGTCAAGTACCGGCCGCGGTACGACGCCGGCGGACACCTGGTCCGCACGCCCGTCATGGACACGTCATGGGCGGCCGACCACCGGATACTGGACGGCGCCGCGGTGGCCAGGTTCTTCAAGGACTGGCAGACGTACGTGGAGAACCCGTCGCTGATACTGGCCGGCGCCGAACTCTCCGTCTGAGTAATAATATGGCGGCGCGCGCGGCACCGTGTAAATATATGTCTCTGCACGCTTGCACTATGTTTTTGTTTTCAGCCTCGTTTATAATTTTCCGCTTTTTTTTTTGTAATTTTTGAATATACAATTTTTTCCGTTTCAAAAATCACCGTTGTGTGTGTGTGTGTGTTTTATTTTTTATACGTTACCCCGCGAATGATAATGTGTTCGAGAGTTTTTTTTTTGGTTAAAGTTTCCAAATTTAACTCCGGTCGAAATGAACCTCAGCCAAACGCATTATAAAACCTTAAAAAGAAAACGCTAAAAACAAAAATCTCTGTTAAAACGCAATAATTTAAAACGCGCTAAAAAATAACTGAGTACGTTTGTGAAATACGAAAAAACTGTCGAGTTTCGTAACGTTATTCACGTTAATTTACCTTAAAAAAAAAAGTGTTAAGTGTAATGTCAGAAAAAAATGATTTCTATTTTATTTCACGTTTGCAATGGTACTTTTGCGAATTCGTCGAGAAATGAGATTTCTGTACCGATGTATCTGCATGTAGTGTAGATATTTCGGTTTTTTTTTGAAAATTTCCTACCGAAATCCCGTGGAAGAGGGAGAGAGATTGACAAGTCGGATTCCCGTGGCCTTCTCCTGCTCCTCCTAATAATAATAATAATAGTAATAAATATATCCGAACAATGCGCGCATACGTCAACGTTCGAACGTGATTATGTGTTATAAAACGCGCGACGTTCTTTTGTTTGATATTCCCGTCTCGTCGGCTGCATTTCTCTGATGATGTGCGCGCGCGTTCGTACTTACCAATGTCCCCGAGATCGACGACCTCGGCCGAACGAGTCCTCTGCTCGCCACGCTCTGCACATCAACGTCCGATCCATCGATCGGTCTCGGTAATACATCTAATCGCGTCGATCAACAACAACAAATAATAATAATAATAATAATAATAATAACTAATAAGGTAGCTGCATTGTTGGAACATCTGCAATAAGTACAAAATAGTTGTAGATGAAAAATGGTACCGGCACACCCCGGACCCAGTGACTCGTGAAATCACCATCATATGGGACACTCAAGTCCAAACAGACAGAGCAATAAAAGCCAATAAGCCAGACGTCATCCTGAAAGATAAGAATCACAAGTTATGCCTACTTGTAGACGTAGCAATACCATCAGATTACAATATAACACAGAAAGAAGCAGAAAAATACATTAAATATAAAGATCTAGAAATTGAGATTCAGAGAATGTGGGGAAATGAAAGCGAAGATCGTACCCATCGTAACTGAAGCCACAGGACTGATATCTAACGCCACCTGTGATATCACAAAAGAAGTCCCCGGTAACCACAACTTCCTCTAATTGCAGAAAGCAGTCGTGTTGAGTACAGCCCAATATAGTACGAAAAGTACTATAAGCACAACTTATTACAACAGAAACACCTCGGGCGCATGGTTTGCACCCGGTGTATTCTCCACAATGTAGCCATAACGAATAGTTGTGCGATGAAAGAAAATAATAATAATAATAATAATAATAATAATAATAATAATAATAATAATAATAATAATAATAATAATAATAATAATAATAATAATAATAATAATAATAATAATAATAATAATAATAATAATAATAATAATAATAATAATAATAATAATAATAATAATAATAATAATAACAATAATAAAAATGATGATGATAGGGTCACGGTCCCTGTCGAGAGAAATAAAAATACAATTGTATATTACACTATTACGCCCTATAATTATATACGGAGCAGAAACATGGACATTAAGAAAAACGGAGGAAAATAAATTGATTATTCTGGAAAAGAAAATACTAAGAAAGATCTTTGGTCCAGTAAAAGACGAGAAAACTGAGGGATGGAGAATAAGGAAAAACAAAGAACTAGAGGAACTTTTCCAGAATCCAAACATATTAAGTATAATCCAGAGTAGGAGGTTACAATGGGCGGGTCAAGCCTGGCGTAGTCAAAACCCACTACTGCACATGGTTTTGGCAGAGAACCCAGTAGGGAAAAGACCCCTTGGACGTCCCCGTCTAAGACGGGAAGATGTAGTAAAGAGAAACGTGGAATCGTTGGGCGGAGGTCCGGATTGGAAAGCAAAAGCAGCTGACAGAGAGACTCGGAGGATTGGCTGTTCGACGGGATGGTCCTAGTGGCCGTTATTACCAAAGAAGAAATGATGATGATAATGATAATAATAATAATCGTCTCCTGTTCGGAGGATTTTCGTCGGTCTTTTATTCGGTTCTATAGGCGCGTAACACTTTTATGCAGTCAAGATCGTAGCTAGCAAACAATTTTTTTTTCTTTTGGGGAGAAAGTGCTGAGAGTATAAGTATGAAATAAAATAAAAATAATAAACTATAATGATAGAATATAAATCATTAAATTTTAAGAAAAATTTCGGGGAAGGGGTGTGAACCCTAAACCCCCTGGTTACGGCCTTGTTTAAATTTTCTTCTCTTATAAAAAAAATATATACCGTTTCCATTCATTTATTATTATAAAGTTATCATTAAGAAGCGTTTTCCCGAAACCAGGGGCGTTTAAAACTGCTGTGTTTACGATTATTGGACACGATTATTGGATAAACCACAGAAATACACGCGTAAGTGAATATTGTAAAATTATTTCTTTTCTGCGTCAAAATCTTGGTAAATTTTACCGTTTTGACTGCGTACACAAAAAACAGATTATAATAATTTCCGTTTTTGCTGAAATATATAGTTTTTTCGCTATTCGACACTATACTATTGTGTTGTAAAACGAACGAGAGAAAGGTGGCTCTGGTTGTTTTTCAAAAAAAAAAGGTGTTTAATACTCCGTTACGTAGTGTAGCAATAATATAGCTGGCAGAGTTTAAGAGGTCACCGTAATAATATTTAATATTAAATTATCGGATCTAATGGCTCATTATAATATATTCAAAACAATCGCGAACGCTGCCAGATAAAGAGGACGGTATAGTTTTTTCCCGTGATGTTTATGACCGTAATGATTCGTATTGAATTATCACGTCTTTTGAAAGAAATTATAGTCGATCGATTCATTTTTTTTTTTTTTTAATGTGTAAAGCGTTTTTAAGTGCGTTTTTAAAAAATGAAAAGTAAAAACGAGTCTTATACTATTAATACCACTCCGTATCGGTGCGTTTTTTAAACCAGTAAACTGGGCGACACAAATGTCGCCCAGTGAAAATATTTTGTCGCCTAGTTGATTGTATTTTTAATGACTGGGCTGCACACGATTTTCAAAAGAAGAAATTTTAAATTATATAAAAAAAAAAAAAAACAATTGGGTAATGAAAAAATTTAAATCGTTCTTTTATCGAAAAATAGTATATATTAATAGTATATAAACATAATTCTATAATATATTTTAAATTTATGTACTGTTATAATAAACATATTCGCTTATATGATCATCATTTATTTATACAAATATTAAAAAAACGTTAATATTTAAAGGTTGTAAATAAAATAATTTCAAATTCGATTTAATATCGTATCTTCCCTGAAATTCCCTCTTCTTTCAAATGAATTACAATTTTTTATTAATTATTACAATAATAATAATTATGAGGGGTGAGCGTGAAACACTTTTAACGTACTTATAATAATTGACTATTTATTTTGAGAAAATATTCTTTTGTCGCCCAGTGAAAATTCCTTAAATGCTCCGTATACGATGCGTTACATTAGAAAATCTTAAGTACCTATATATAATTGGCGAAAAAAAAATAACGCGAATTAACCGGTGCGATTTTTTATCATAACCAAACGCCGCGACCATTCCAATCGTATTCAGTTATGTTAATTTAAAAATTAGCTTATTGCACGTGGCACATTATAGGCAGTGATGTTCCCACCAAATTTGTTGAGGGTATACGCTGCACCCCCAATTTTTTCTTATGTGTACCCCCCTCGAATTTTTTTCATATATACCTCCCACCAGAAAAAAAAAGTAATCAACTTTCTGTTTTTACCGACTGAGTATTTGTGGGGAGAGGGGGTGTAACACATTTATCAATTGTGTACAGGGGAACTTTAGTCTTCGGACGCCGATAACATTTTGATGACGATAATATATCTGACTATTATTTTTTTTTATTTTTTTATTTATTAATAGTTATTAAGCCGGTAGCCATTATTTCTGACTACTATTATTATCGTTATAACTAAAGCCGCGTACACACTTGTAACATTTGTGCGTAACGTAACGCCGTAACGTAACTTAGGCGCGTAACAACAATGTATGTGTGTACGTGAAGGCGTAACACCGTCGCGTAACAAAAGTCGATACGCGACGAAGTCACACCGCGTTCCACGAGTTGTCGGTAAATTTGAATCGAATCAAAAGATTGTTGCGAGGTGGGGTCACGAATATTGTGAACGTAAATAATAACGCAACTACGCATTATTTGTATTCTGACCGTCACGTTACACGCTTTAAATCGTAAACACTGTTGTCTGTTATTAATATTTGTAACTAAATATTTCAATATGGAGTGGAACGAAGAAAATACATGACAATTTATTGAATTGTACGAACAAAAACAATTACTTTGGTATGCAAAACACCCTCAGCACTATAATAAAATCAAAAGAAATGATGCTTTGGAAGAGATAGCAAAAGAAATTGGGTTTACTGCTGATGAGTGTAAAAAAAAAAAAATTAATGTCTTGTCATCTGCAATGAGACGAGAAAAAGCAAAAATTAAAAAAAGCTCTGGAACAGGGAAAGGTAAGAAAAATTACATGCAAAAGTAAATTGTTTAAAAAAGGTAATAATCATATTTTTCATAGGCGCAGATGAAATATATCAAAGCACTTGGTATAAAATAAATATATAAAAAAATAAACATGGAACACTACGCAACACAGCAACATCGCAACACCTACACACAAATAATGATCTCGTAACACGTAACACGTAACACTACAGATTTACGTTACGACGACGTTACGTTACGCACAAATGTTACAAGTGCGTACGCGGCTTTTAATGGCTAATATTTCGGCTATCAACGTCAATGTTGTACTGGCGTAATACTTGTGATGTGCGTGCCGGCAGTATAGAGGCCTACAGTGGGAAAATTAATAAATATAAATTCCAAAAATAAAATTAATCGTAAAAAATAAAAAAATCGACTAAAACTTTTGAGGCCTTTTTTCAGTACTTACGTTTTTTTCCGGTTGCGTATAACTTGAGATTTGAGAGTATATACGCAGTATACCCATGATTTTTCAAAAAATCATGAGAGTATATACGGCGTATATGGAGTATACCCTATGGGAACACCACTGATTATCGGTACTCTTTGGCGAAATCAATATTCGATAATGTTATAAGTAGAAAATTTAAAAAGGTAACGAGCCGCGGGGTGTTGTGGATATCGCTTAAGTGAATTACTTGGATAAAGATTTTAGAGTTTTGTTTTTATTTTAAATTTGAAAGCAACGATAAGTCATTGCATTCGATAAAACGATTCTGCAGCGGAGCTTACTTTTCTCGTAAATACAGTCTAAAGTCACATAATTGGTGACAATTTCAGGTTTCTATGACTATTAGTTTCGAAATTACGAAGAAATGAACAACAATCGATTAAGACGAAATTGAATTTCTAGCGTTTTTTAGGTGCTTTTGAGAAAATCGAAAAATGACCTCTCTAAATTACCAACTAGATGCGAATTGCTGCCGGAAACAAAAAACCGTGACCGAAGAGATCGGAGCACTCCTTCTGGTCGAAAATCTGTACACAGGATAAAAAAAATAAAAAAACATTGTAAAAACAATAGATTCATCGCTCCGATCAGAATGTAAAACAATATATATATATATATAAAATACAATTAATATATATTATAAAAAAATGATATATACATATAAAGAAAAAATGCCAAGAGTATTTGGTAAATTTTAAGATAGTAACAACTAGTCTCGACCGTAAGTCATCATCAGGTTACAATGAATAATAAAAAAAACAAAAAAGGTAGGTATATAAAAAAACTGGTCGAAACTAGTTGTTACTATCTAAAAATTTACCAAATACTCTTGGCATTTTTTCTTTATATATACATATAATTTTTTTATAGTATATATTTTTAATTTAATTTTATATATATTGTTTTTTAATATATATACTTTATAAGTAAAAGTGAAACGATCCGATGGGTTTTTATGAATTTTTCTACATTAATTCCATTTTGTTTACCACCTTGTCAATTGTTGTACACAGTAAAAGTTGGCCTTTACTGACAAAAAAAAAAAAAATCGTAGCAATAAGCAACCACAGTGCGTTTTGGAATGTCGTCTCACACACGTGGACGAACAGGTTTTCAAGTGCGCGCATTCGGTTTATTTTTTTGTTTACAAAAAAAACCCTATTACATATTTTAATATTTATAAACACATGTATAGAGTCCCATTGAGACAGGACAGTCGCAAAATTATATTCAGTTTAAATGTCGGTTTCGCGGTAAATAATAACAAAAAAAAAATAAAAATAAAATTATAATAAAACGTTTTGACCGAAAAATTAAAATATAAAATTTCACATTCAATACGGACGTCGCTTTTTAGTATTATTTATATGTATAAAAAAAATATATATATTTATATATTATGCGTTATTATACGCGTTAGTTTAATAGTTACGCTATCCGTATTTAAAATTCAAGGCGATTTAGTTTCATAATTTTTTTTTTGTTTCTCTTCCATACCGCGGTCATCGTGACACGGTTTCGCGTGATATTATTTTTATTACCAATTTTATTAACGTGCCGAATTTCATTATAATATACTACAGAGCGTACGTATCGCGTTATTGTGTACGCTGTAAGGATTCGTTTTAAAGGATTAACGTAACGGATAAAATAGAATTTTAGCCAAATGAAATTAAACCCCCCTCGTTTTTTTTGTACATCAAATTTAATATGTTTAAAAGGCGAAAAAAGATTTTTTTTTACCGGTTCGTTTATTTTTCTGTACATTTTTCGTAGTTCAATTTCGATAATTTCGTGTACGCTGTTTTATCGGGGTAAACTATATTGTTTCGTTTAATCAATTAATTTTTTTTATTATAAAATACGGCCGTTTCTTTTCTTTTTTTTTCTCGATAAAGGCGAATTTCCACGATACGATATTCAACGTATTGTATTGTATTTGACGTTTGCTGGAACGTTCTGATGTTTTGCTAGTGTATTTTTAACGCTAAACACTTGAGCTCTCCCTACCGACAAAAATAAAAATACATACATTTTTTTTTTTTTAGTTAAATAAATCGACATTCGGTTTATACTTTATATGCTCCTTACAAAAAATGCTTTTGATTTCATTATATAGTTTTTTTTTAAATTTGAAATATAAATTCCGTTAAAAAACGTTACATTCAATAACAATTTTTAATTTACGTACAGTATTTTTACATCGTTCACGCGCGTCTGCGCTACTGGAAAGTATAATATGAGAGTTGATTTTTTTTTAAGTTTTTAACTTTGCCGAAAATCGAAATACGAGAGATACAAATTATATATATTATATTGTCGACTGTAATTTGTAAATATTCAGTACTTTTATTCGTTTGTCGTATAGTTTAGAAAAAAATTACACGCAAAAAGCACTTGTGTGTCCACTAAATTTACCTACTTACCACAGAATTTTCCTAAAGGATCCTCGGTTAAGCCGAAAGGCTAAACATGTTCATTTTACCGAAAGCACGCACTCGCATTGCCATCCGTGTTTTGAGATTTATTAGAGAGACAATTGTTTTTATATTATTATTCGTTGACGGAGACAAACGTAACGTAAACTCGCTCCTTTTTAATAACCGTTTATTTTCCCGATAACAGTAAATCGCTTCGAAACGATTAAAAACTGAACAGTCTCGAATTCAAGACCTCCGCAGTGCGTAATATACTGTTATAAGTACACGCCTATCGTAACGACTGTACTCTGCATTTGAATAGTAAAATATATTGTACGACACACTTTCCGTTTTCGTACTCCGCATTTGATTTTTCGCAGTGCACGCGCTATTTTAGGCCTTGGGCGTGTCGCTGGTTTATTGTAAAGGACGAAGGTTTGGAAGGAGTATATGCTAATTGAGAAAAAAAACAACAAAATCGTGTACTGCCGTCGCGAATCGTAATGGCAAACGTGTATTCGATTGCGCGAAGAACACGAGAAGACGGACCGTACTGGACTCGTGAACGCCTCGGCGCGCATTAAACTTCCAAGCATGAACACTATTTAATATTGTGAAGACATCGAGGCGATCGGAAGGGCAATTTTTCTGAAGAGTATTGGATTTTTCGAAACGTGTGCGGTCACACGGTGATGTCGTATGAGAAGTAAATGATCAATTACTGCGAGCGTAACGTGCGGACACGTTTACTGTTGTTGGTTCATGGTCATCGCGAGCACGTGCGTGTTAACAATTCCAAAAGAGATGGTCGTCGTCGTTCGCGATTTTACGAACACACAGCACGCAATGGTTTTCACGTGAAAGTCAGACGGAAATTCAACCGTTTAGAACGAATAGAATTTAACGATGACAAAACACTTGAACTATCTCGTCAACGTGTTTTCCAGGTCGCTGCAGTACGACGAGTATAGATTTTGTCTCGTTTTTAGTTTACTGGAACGAAATGTGTTCAATCATAATATGTAATTTTGTACAAATTAACACGGTTTCCGTTAAAAAATATCAAAACACTACGATTTTTCACAATAACCTACAAAAGCTGCTATTACGCCGTGTTTAAATTTTTTTTCCGGGTCTATTACGATTCGGTTCACCTAAATCTTTAAACATTTATCCATTACACCTGTTGGCCGCACAATCACACATTACGGGGCTGGCGTGCAAGTTTCGTTTCGGGGCTTCACTCTGTTGTCAATGTTATTGACAGTGGCCAACGGTTACCCCCTCCTCCCCCCTTTCTGGATCGTTATATTTATTTTTAAATCATTAAAAGTTCTTTTTTGTGATAGTGATTTGTGAATATTGCGTCACGAAATTATTGAATTTAAAATTTCGTACTAAATTATGCTATTAAAGATTGTTTCGTGTTTATTAGTTGAACTCCTGGTCGGACGAACCGTGGTTGCGCGATTACGCCACTGGTTATTGAATAACTGAATTTCACGATAAATCTTGAGTAATGTCCAAATGAATATATTTATTAATAAATCAATTATGAAATTATAATGCGCGTGTAAACCGTTTATCATAAAATCAAAAACTTATCATAAATCAAAACACGGGTGAATAAATTTGGGGACTTAAGTTACTTTTGTAGGGTTAAGAGGCCGCGGTAAAATGCACACATTTCAAACCCGGTAGTTGCGGCACTGATTTTAGGACTCACACAATACAAAAACACACAGTTTTCGATTAAACTTAATTCGTCGAAAATGCTTATAATGTTCAAACTTTATTGTTTGTGTGTCTTCAAAACGCGTCTTTAATATTTAATAATATTTTATTGTAACGCGTCGTTTGGGCCGGGCGTGAACGGACGCAACACAAATGACGCGCGAACATAACGTGCAGTCTGAACCATGAGATTCGAGTGATATATATAATCAAAAAAAAATTCCATTTGTTTTTAAACATTAAAACCGACGTTAATCATAATGACATTTTTCAAAAGCTTTATTCAAGCCGAAACCTGTCGAACTGTTTCCCACACACGTTGAAACAATGGCGGCTATCCTAGGAAAAATTGGTGTTGCCGAAGATATTTTCAAAGGACCACCCACCCTCCCAGATCTGGACAGTATGGTTAATTTTTGTCGGCCATATCTAAATAAAATTCATGTTCTTTACAAAATTGACGACTGCGACGCGAGCACTCTGTCCTCACCATTATACGTCTCGTTTTTTTTTTTTTTTTACTAGTCAAAAGTCAACTATGATAACCGTCTACTCGTATATACGGTTTAAAATTTAAAAAATTACTTAATAGGTAATTACACACAATATAGTAACAATATTGATACCTTTTCCGGGTTTTAAAAATATTCATTTATTTTAAAGGTATTATATATATACGATAATTAAATATAAAACGGATTAACAGCATATACAATAACATTAGAGACATTTCTATCAATGACGCATTAATATGTTGTGCAATGCATCGTATTATATATTGCATTTGTTAAAATAAATAATAGACATTTTGAAAGAAAGAAATATATTTTTATTACAAAAAAAAAAAAAATACATATTAAAATGTTGAAACAATAATAACCGAATTTTAATGTCGAGCCTTTCTCGAAATTATAACGAAAAAAAAAACAAAGTTTAATTTCGCGAAAAAAAAATTTTATTATTTTAATAAAAGCAATAATTATAGAAAATAAAAATAACGAGAAAGCCGTTTTATGATATCCGCACAGTACGAAGAATTTTTTTTCAATAAAAACGACGGAAATTTATCTAACGCATTTCGAAAAATTTAACGGCGTAATTCGTCCAGTAAATGTTTACAATATTATAAATTTTTCAAAACTCATTTCGGTTTTTATTTTCCTCGTGTCACGAGCAGAGACATAAAACGTAAAAACACGCACGACACTGTTTTATATTGGTCAGTACGGAAATAAATATTATTCTATAGAAACGTATTGAAATCTGAAACGTGGTTACTTAAAAAAGTGTATAAATTATTGTTGACAGTCAACTGACAACCGTTCGACGTGACGTAATAACATTCCTTTTCATTAGGATTGCAGTGAATTTTGTGTAGCATTTACATTTTCTACTTTTTTGTTTTTGGTTTGTAGAAACATTAAATCTTAATATATATCAACGTTATAATGGATAGCATAAAAAGAACGTTGTCTGCTGTAAATGTACGCAGAATAACGGTTTGGAGAAGAATTATGAACAGTTGTTGTGTTCTTTCATTTTACACTCTCGTTCGCCGTATTAAGTCAGTGGAATCAAGACTTACGGACGACAAGCTGGTACCTGATGGTGTGGAAAGAAAGATAATGGTAACAATTTCCGAAACACTTGTACTAGTATTATTATAATGTATACTATCATATAAAACGAAATGTCAGCTGTTCTCTGAGATTTATGTCGGACATCGTATCTCGGAATTAGAAAGAAATTATTAATATTCTAATTTCAGCTTCATTTATAGTAAACACAAAATGGCATAACAACATAATTAAATTATCAATCTGAGTTAATTGCAATTAGACGCTTATTGTTCTATAGAAATTCGTAATACGAAATGAATTCGAAAATCGTTGTAAAGAAGTAACTCGGAATTTGAATTTTCCGTTTGTCTATGAACCCCTCTGAAGGGGTAAAATCAAATTTTAGCTGCTCGGCCGGCTGTTTCATAGTCGCCGTATTGAAATCAATTTTCGGAATCTTCCGACTTTCAAAAATTTTTATTTTTTATTTTTTAATCGAATTCATTTACGTAATTCGGTGATAGTATTAAATCGATGAGAAACAAATTGTTTCAAATCGACACTATATATTGTTGTATTATTTAAAATTTACAATTGAATTCGCGCGTTAAACCTATGTACTATATAATATTTTATATTAAAAAATATCGAGGAAATATCTATATGTAATAGAGTTAGTACATATGTATTATGGAGAATTTATTTAACACATACTAAACTTGGAAAATCTTTACATCCACTCCTGAATCCTGATAGCGTAATGTATTATACTGGAAATGTAATTACATCGATTCCTTCTTTTGATTTTTTTAAATTGCAGCCAAACGTTAAAGTAATGTATAAGAGGGAAATAAAATCAAAGGAAATAGTAGCGAATTTGTATTTGAGGACTATTAATGAATTGGAGTTGAAGAGGAAAGAAAACGCTTGGATTCCACCGAGCGTGGCAAGAAAAAAGGCGTTAGAAGCACAAGATAAAACGATCGAGGTATTTATTAATACTATATTTAAATTGAGCTATAGAAAATTAAATTGGATCAGTTAGTAGTACCTATGTATTACGGAGAATTTATTTAACACATATATTAGATGTGGAAAATCTTTACGTCCACTCCTGAATACTGACAGTGTAATACATATATTATACTGTAAATGTAATTACGTCGATTCCTCCTTTTAATTTTTATTTTTTTTAATTGCAGCCAAACGTTACAGTAAAGTTTAAGGGTGAAAGAGAATCGAAAGAAATGGTATTAAATTTGTATTTGAAGATGAATAATGAATTGGAGTATAGAAGGGCCGAAAACGCTTGGATTCCACCGAGCGTGGCAAAAAAAAAGGCGTTGGAAGTACACGATAAAACGATCAAGGTATTTATTAATACTATATTTAAATTGAGCTATAGAAAGTTAAATTGGATGAGTTAGTACCTATGTATTATGGAGAATTTATTTAACACATATTAGATGTGGAAAATCTTTACATCTACTCCTGAATCCTGATAGTGTAATGTATTATACTGCAAATGTAATTACATCGATTCCTCCTTTTTATTTTTATTTTTTTAAATTGCAGCCAAACGTTAAAGTAATGTATAAGAGGAAAATAAAGTCAAAGGAAATAGTAGCTAATTTGTATTTGAGGACTATTAATGAATTGGAGTTGAAGAGGAAAGAAAACGCTTGGATTCCGCCGAGCGTGGCAAGAAAAAAGGCGTTAGAATTACAAGATAAAACGATCGAGGTATTTATTAATACTATATTTAAATTGAGCTACAGAAAATTAAATTGGATCAGTTAGTAGTAGGTACCTATGTATTACGGAGAATTTATTTAACACATATATTAGATGTGGAAAATCTTTACGTCCACTCCTGAATACTGATAGTGTAATATATTATATTGTAAGTGTAATTACGTCGATTCCTCCTTTTAATTTTAATTTTTTTAAATTGCAGCCAAATGTTACAGTAAAGTATAAGGGCGAAAGAAACTCGGAAGAAATGGTAGTAAATTTGTATTTAAGGATGAATAATGAATTGGAGTATAAAAGGGCCGAAAACGCTTGGATTCCACCGAGCGTGGCAAAAAAAAAGGCGTTAGAAGTAGAAGATAAAACGTTCAAGGTATATATTAATATATATATATATACTATATTTAAATTGAGCTAAAGAAAGTTAAATTGGATGAAATTACTGATAGTGTACCAATCCCAATCCAGCTTTGTCAAAATTGCCATCTCTTATATTACATGTCCTAACGATTATTTTGTTGTTCTTTTTCAGATATGTATTTGTTGCGCTGCAAATTGAAGCGATAATCGCCGATTCCATTGAATAATTAAAATTGTGTAATTTATAAACCTTTTTGTGTATTATTGTATTTATTATTTTGTTGAATTTTTTGTAATATACACGCATTTTTCTCTTATATATATATACATTTTTGTACGAAAATATTCAAAACTGGGAAGTAACCGGTTTATTATTAATTTGTTTAAACAATTTTGCGTTTTCAATTACGCATAGTCTTAGGCTTATTGTGAAATCAATTCACAGCCACCTAAAATAATAATACAGGTATATATATATATATCTATATATTTTAATGATACAAAAAAATTAATTTTAGAAAAGATTATCGAGTACATAATATATTTTATATATATATATAAAAAAAAATAAAATAAATTATTAAAATATAAATCGTTACGTATACTTATATATTTTTGTGGTCAGTATTTTCTTTTTCCGTACGAACACTCGCTTCTGGAAACGAAGTGAGAGTTTTGAAAAAAGAATATACCAAAAAAAAAATAATAACACAAAAAATATAGGTAATTATACGAAAAACGCGCGTTCTGATACGTTCACAGTAATTAATACACATAATTAACGCGCCGATCGAACAACGTGTATCTGTTCGTGTTATACGTATAATATTCTTGTTTGGATTTTTTGAATAGTCTGTTTTTTCCTTTTTTACATATTATTCTTCTAATTCCATTCATTTCGCGTCACGTGACTAAGCCGATCGTCCACTAGAACATGAAACACAAAAAACAAATATATATATATATATAATATACATTTAGTTATAATAATATTTCGTGTTATTAAGAAATATAATCCATTTTCAAGAAAAAAATAAATCTTTGCAATCCTCCAAGTCTTAGAATATATATTTACTTTTAAAAACCGTAAAAATTACAGATTTAATAAAAGAATTTCCACAATACTCGGGTAAAAATTTGTTTTTTCTATTTCCGACGAATTGTGTGATGTATTTTATAATTAAAATACGATAAAATCGACTTATTTAATTGAAATCGGTGATGTTTCAATGTTATTCGAACATACATTGGCAGGGTGGTGTCTCACGAACAATAATGCGATAGACCAGCGTTTCTGTGGGTCGCGAACTGTGGGTCGTGAGTCAATTTTCGGTGGATCGCGAACAATTTTTTGAATTATATAGATTCCAAGGAATTTATGTTAAATTATAATGTACTCGTATATATATATATATAATTTTGAAAAGTGAAACCATGTGGGTCGCAAAAGATTTTCGGGGGGAAATTTGGGTCGTGGTCCTAAACAGATTGAGAACCACTGCGATAGACGCAATAATTACGTTGTTCTGTTCATTATTTTGTTGTCCTCTCGCTGTAAATGCCCAGCCCATTCTAGTGTTTTGCCTCTAAACAATCGGACCACCTTTCACCTTTTATACAATTCATTCAATCCGGGAATTTCATCTCGTTTCCTGCACTTCTCCTCGCCGATATTATAATATATTGGGTGCTCCCGTCGAGTGTTCCGAGCATTTTTCTCTCGAATCATCGCTAAGCTCTTCTCCATCGCCCTTGCCGCGGCCCGTGCGACGGCAACACGTATAGTCGACAACTAGCTTTATATAATCTAATATTAAAAGTGATTCGCTTGTGCATTTAGATGCTAATTCGACCGCGGTCAACCGTATATTCGTTGCACGTTTGTAATCCACGGCGAAACTAAACCGAATTGACCCGAATTTTTCCCGCGCTAGTCGGATTTCTTCGGACTTAACCTTTGTAGTTCTCGAGCTCGCGAATTAAAAAAATCAAAACCGTCCGCTCACCAGTTCGCTCGTTGACTGGCCATACACTTTTGGCTGACTATGTCGTAGCTAGTGGCGTATCCGCAGTTGAGTATGTGAGTGAATCCGTTGCGGCAGAGTGTCACCGACGAACAGTCCGGTGTCAGTCGGTAAACGCTCTTGTGACTGCAACGGACGCCGGTATTCACCAGACCTGAAAACCGTAGAGACGGGCGAACAAGTTACACAAATTGTCGAAAAAAAAGAAATTTTGAAAAAAAAACCCCGTACTTGGCGGTATTTTCCTCAAATTGTAATTGTAGATGGCTACCGGGTCGGCGACGGGGACGGGGGCTGGCGCTGGGGCGGTGGACGTGGCGGGCACGACTTCGGTGACCGGCGAAGTCTCGGCCGACGACAACGGCACGGACGACGCGGTGGTGGACACGGACGATGACACTTCGGGCGCGTACGTGGTGTTGGGTTGTTCGATTTCGGTGCCAGTCTCGATCGGTTCGGGATTGGACGGCAGTCCTTTGCAGTCCACGCGGTACGGGTAGTCGCAGATTTTCAAGTCCTGAAAGAGAACGCACGGTCCGAAGTAGAAAAAAATGACGTGATAAAAAAAGAAAAAAAAGAACAACGAACAACGACTATTCTTACTTCGTTGTAGTTCGTTCCGCCGGGACAAACGAAATCCACCGGAGTTCCGGCCACGCACACGTAGAACGCTCCGCAGTTCTCTTTGCTTCGGTACGTTCCGTAACCGTCCGGACACTGGGTGCTGTTACCGTTTTCGGATCCGACTGCTTTAAGAACAAAATGCAAATAATATCAAACATTTGTTGAGTACTTGGGGCACCGACGTATTTTGTCGCGTCAATTTAAAATAAAAAAAAAAATTGCTACAATCAAACAGTAACGTTAATAAGAGAATTGTGCATATTCGATTATTAATACGTTAAATTTATTTTTCAATTTTCTATTTTTTTTTTCAAACAATGTATTCGTAAAAGAATATTACATTTTTTTCTCCGACTCGAGCTCAATCGAAAAGCGATAGGTATAATAAATAAAATTTTATTTACAAATCGTATCGTATCGTGTATGACGATTTAATAAGTAAAAATCGGGAACTCTGGCACTTTACCTGTCACGGGCCTAGAACCGCAATCCACGTTCGACGGATAATCGCAGTAACGTTTCTCCGGGTTGAACGCCAATCCCGAGGGACACGTCTGCTCCACGGCCGTCTCGTCCCAACAGTTGATGAACTTGTTACAGGAGCTCTCGCTCGGGAATTGTCCCCGGGGCTCTTTGCACTGCGCTTTCAACGCGTCCGTGGACGGCGACGACGGCGGTCCGGTGGCGCCCGGCGCCTCCGGGTCCGGAGCGTACGTGGTTCCGGGCGCGGACGTGGTCGCGGGTTCCGCGGGCTCGCCGGGAGATTCGGAAACCGGTTTGTACGGGTCGGTGGACGCTTCGGTGGACGCCGCGTCGGGCACGGCGGTCGTCGGCACCGCTTCGCCGGTCGGCTGACCGGGGTACAACGGGATTCCCGGTTGTTCCGGTTGTTGCGTTTCCGGATACGCGGGTATCACTTCCGGCAGTTCCGTCGCGGTGTCCGGTTTGCCGGTGGTCGGGTACGCCGGTTTGTCCGTCGGCGCCTGGGTGATTTCCGGTATGTCCGGATCGGCGACGTCAGGCGACGGCGTACCGGCGGCCGGGTCCGGCGACGGCGTGGACGCGTATTCGGGGACGGTCGTCGTGGACGGGTATTCCGGGGTGGACGGCTGCGGCGACGGCGACGGGTATTCTGGGGCGGTCGGCGGCGCGGTGCTCGGTTCTTCCGGTTGGGGGGTGGCTACGCCGGCCGGCGTTTCCGACGACTCGGCGGGCGGTTCCTCGGACGGGGTCGGGCTAGACGGTGCCGGTTGCGGCGGGTACAACGGTTGTTGCGGATACGTCGACGGTGGTTGTTGCGGGTAAGACGGCGGCGGCGGCGGCGGTGCTGGGTACGCTGGTGGCGGGTACGCTGGCGGCGGGTAGGACGGCGGCGGGTAGGACGGTGGCGGATAGGACGGTGGCGGCGGGTACGAGGGCGGTGGGTAGGACGGCGGCGGGTACGACGGATAGGCCGGCGGCGGGTAAGACGGATAGGCCGGCGGCGGGTACGGGTACGACGGCGGCGGGTAATATCCGTTGGCCGGCACTTGGATCCACACGCTGGACGGCGGCTGTCCGGGCGGTTGCGATCCGGCCGGTGGCGAGACCGGTTGACCGTTCACCACCGCGATCTGCCACTGTTGGATCTGTTGACGCATGTACTCTTCGAACTCGTTCCTATATTTGTCGTCGACCGGTTTCGGCGATTCTGTAAAGGAAGCAAAAAACACAAACCGTTTTTTTTTAGAACGCAATAATAATTGTTTATATTATAATGCGAGTACCAAACACATAGGGCCGGATTAATGTAAGGAACTAAATAGGCTTAAGGCCCTTGATTTTTTTTTCCGCCCCAAAATTTGTTAGTCGAGACGTAAACTTAAATTTCAAGAAACACGATCGTTTTCGCGTTTTCGAAGATCAAAAAAATGTTTACCGTTCTCGTATATCGCCAAAACACCTCACCGAACTACCCACTCTGCTGCGAGTATTGAAAGCGAAGTAGTAAAAAAACATTTTTGTGAGGAATGTGAACGCTTTTCGCATCGGTCAAAGCAAGAAAAAAAAAATAGGGAGTATTTATTGTATCTAATGATACAGCTGTACTGTATCGATTTAAACATTTCGAAGAAATCGTGAACGCATTTATTTATTTAATTATTTCCAGGCAAGAATCTCAATTCAAAGCGCATTTAACAAGCGATTTTTCGTTTTTGCCAGAAAATCGCTATATTTAATTTTATTTCAATCTTTAAAAAAGAAATCAATATATACATTTTTTTTTTTTTTGTTATTAATGTTCCGTTTTTATGTCATTTTCCGTATTAATATTATTTCGATATTTATTACTTCAAACAGGAATTTTAATATTTCTAACATAAACCATTATATATTTCGAGAAAAAAAAAATCATCGACGAGTGTGGACATTGATATTTGAAGAAATTATTAATCATTCTTGTACAAAACTTAAATTCCAAAAAAAAAAAAAAATGTTTTCTTCCCCAATTGCAGGTATATTTTTCTCGATCATTATTCGATTTAATGTATAGTTAAATCACGGGTGATCGATAAATTCGTCTTGTTTTGAACATTCGGCGTGTACGATGTAAATACGAGTTCAAAACTCGAATTTTTCCAATCTCATCGCACTATAATATTTTCAGCGTTGTACACGATATATGGATTTTTTTTTTTTTATACATACTAAATTTTTCAAACTTGACTCCTTGAAAGCAGTGAATTCGATATAAAAAAAAATATATATAAAAACCGTTAAAAACGGATAGAAACGGGACGGGGAGAATCGACAGACCTTAAACCATAGAAAAGCGATCATAAATATATCAAATTATAGACGCTTTAAACGGTATGTACAGTAGTATTGAACGCTTAATGTGACCGGTTATTATACGAACGTTCGTTCACCAGGCGACAGTTCGTATTACGCCAAAAACGAGATTTTCTTTTCATCTTTCCGTATATTATATTATTCGGCAAAATAATTTCGTAATAAAACGATGTCTCGCCCATTATTTATTCGAATCTTCTTATATTATATATGTAATATGTAATATGTTTACATGAATTAATAACGGACGTCTTGTACACGCGATATATCTTGAAAATAAAATAAAATGTGTTGTTCATTTTTCGGTTAACGAACTCGACGTGTTGTTGTATATTGTACCCTATACGAGAATGCGAGGAAAACATTATTATTATTATTATTATTATTATTATTATTATTATTATTATTATTATTATTATTATTATTATTATGTTAACAAAACATCGACGGGACGTAATAAATCGTCATACGTGTATAAATTCATTTCTGTACAGAAAATTTCACGGTCAAATTTGAGTACACGAAAATTCCGTTTCCACTCCACGCGCTGGAGTTTAAAAGAAATAGTGTAACGCGATAGGCACGAGTTAAATGTCGACGGATTTTTTTTTGGGAGATTTAAAACAAAATCGTTTCGTTAGTGGCGTAATTTCAAAATTTTGGGCCCGGGTGCGAAATTATCAACGAAACGAGAAAACAATTTTTTTTTTCGAGTCGCCGCGTGATATTTTAAAGGCAGATTGTACTTCATATAGAATTTTCAGATGTACATTCGATCGGTTTTGTGAAATCGCTGAAATTCACCATCTTTTAATTTTTGTTCCATTAAATCCGTTGCGCTCCACTCGTAGGTTTTACTCGTTTTATCGTACGACATAATATTATATACCTAATTAAAATTGTAGTTTGAACAGTTTTCGTAAAATTAAAATTAAACTCAAGTATAGGTTTTTGATAATTATTGAAAAAAATTGAATAGCACATGATTGTTCAATAATCGTTCGTAATAGTACATTGTTTTACTTCGGGCCTCCTAAGCGCACGGTATGATCCCTCTTAGTTACGCCACTGCGTTTAGTATATATGACAATTATTTTTCTTATTATACTCGTGTAATAATTAAAATCGATTAAAAACGCGTAGTGTTAACGTTTTATTCCTATCGCACGGTTCGGCATAGAAAATGGGTTTTGATTTTTTTTTTTCGGGACTGCAATTCACATCTGTCCGAACGCGTGATTCAGACAATTGATTTGCGACGAAATTCACACGTATTGCGCGGTTATAGACTGTATAATACAGACCGATCGGGTTACCGTTATGCATTTTTCGTTTAGACTTTTTACGTTTTCCAAATAAAAAAAAAGCTCGTTTTAATATTAATATTCGCGTCATTTGGGCCGGTAAGCGTTTTCCGAACGCGCTCAAAACGATTCCGTTTTAAATTTGATTTCGGAAAAAGTTAATTACAAGCAAATAGTCTTATTGACTTTTCGCTTACAACCGGGATTTTTGGATTTTTCGTAACTGTCGAGAGCGACGAAAAACTCAACCGAGTGTGCTTCGAGTCGAATCGTGAACAAAATACAGTGTCCAATATAGTCGGGCGGCAACGTCAAATGTAATATCGAAACCGAAGAGACAAAAAAAAAAACCACACGAGTTTTGTAAAAAAAAAACGACGTCAACTCGCCGTGTCGCGGTGACACTATTTGTGTGGTATACGGACGAGAAAATGATATGCAAATTTTTTTTTCTTCTCCTAACGGTACACGCGGTTTTTTTTCCACGTTCGTATAGGTACGAGCATATATTATTGTTATTTTATCACGATTTAATATAAATTATTATTGGATACGAGGTATTTTTTCCCACTTCTTCCTCTCGCTTCCTTCGATCCGAACGGCGTGTCCGCCCCCCCGCATTCGCCTATACCTACAGGACGATATACGAGCCAAAACCTGTACAGCTCGAAAAATATAAATAATTTTTGTTAAATTTTTATTTTTAACAAATTTCATTCTGTATATTATATTTTTTAATACTTTTACCAATATTCTTTTTTTTTTTTTTTATACATACCATAAATATATCAATATATTTTAATTATAAATTGGATTGGAGAAGTATTGCAGCAGCGCATATTATATATAGGAATATTGAAATTTGACCATTTCGGAAACGTTTAAAGTGCGGGTTAGGTATAGCCAGGGACTGAAACAGATTTCGAAATTGATTTTAAACAGCGGTAAAAATCTTCAAAAAAAACCAAAACCAGTGTTTGAAATCGAAAAAAAAAAAAAAAATCAACAAAAACCGATACTTGAACGAAACGAAAATGACGTTGCGGCGTCCGCGCGAGTACGACAACGTCGATTTTAATCACTCGTATTCCGCAGTGCGTTTAAATTGTCTATTTATGAAACGCAATTAGTGATTATACTTGTAAATTTCTTTAAAAATTATTATTAGAAAATAATATAAAAAAAAAAAAAGGTAGCGAGCCGCGGGCTGTTGTGGATATCGCTTAAGCGAATTACTTGGATAAAGATTTTAAAGTTTTGTTTTTACAATAAAATTTGAAAGCAATGATAAATCATTGCATTCGATAAAACGATTCTGAGCGGAGCTCCGGTGTAATACACTTTGTCGAAAAATTTGGAAGAGTTATAAAAAAAAAAATTGTGACAGACGATTTGCAAGATTTTTTTTTAATAGGTATTTCAACATTTTTTGTCGAAAATTTCAAGACAACAAAACGATTATTTTCGAAATCATAGCGAATAAACTATACGTGATATTGACGAAATACCATTTTTCGTGATTTTTCGGTAATTATTATCGCGTCGCGTTAAAAAACTATCGAGAAAATCGAAAAAAAATGATCTCTCTCTAGAGTACCAACTGGATGCAAATCGCTGCCGGAAACGAAGTGTGTCCGACGAGATCGGAGCACTCCTTCCGGTCGAAAATATCTGTACACAGGATAGAAAAAAAAATAAACGTCGTTGTAAAACCACTATAGATCCCTCGTTCCGCTCAGAATCCAAAGTATCGCGCGAAAACGTGTGGAAATCTGACGGTAAAAATTCGTACGTTCTCGGTTTTAAGTGATATTTCGAAAACCGTCTGTATAAAGAAATCCTTATTAAAAAAAAAAAAAAAAAATAAGAAAAAAAAAACGCCGAAATAAAATCTGTTAAAATCTTTGCCTCGTCGTCGGCTTAAAAATAAAATATACAAAAACACCCGGTTGTGTTATATATTTTATTCGAACAGGTGGTTGGGCGTATTAAGTGCATTCGTGAAAATCCGGTTGACATTTCGCCACATTCCTGTCCGGCCTATACGAGTACGTGGACGTTGACCCACGACCGACTGCCACTCGAGATCTCACGCGCGCCAGCATCACACGCTCGCACTCCAAAACACGCGTTAAGTGGTATTCGATAATTTTTTTATTATCGTTTCCGAGATAAATTCAAATCCGGTCGTGAGTATATACGGAGCCAAAAAGAATTTAAAAAAAAAAACTATTCCTTATACATAAAGTTAATATAAACACTCGAAAATAAAGTAAATAAAACGGAATTCGCGCAGTATACGATAATATATATATAGAGGAGCTGGTTTTCCGGCAAAAAAAAAAAGGCGTTTGTCGGTACATAAATTATGCCGTGTCTTATATCGTTTTTTCAGACACCGTCCATCGTATATTATATTAACACGGCGTAAGTACTAATATTATCATAATACGATTATTAAATATACTTAAGTGTATATTAATACTCGCGAGAAAGCTATATAGTACGAGTGGTTATATATAGGAGGACGAGGTCGGCGGTTGGCAGAGTATAACGCTGGGGTTTTTTTTTATTTTTTATTTTTTTTTCACTTTAAATATTATTGTTTCGTGTATATAGTGTATGCGCGCATGTGTGTAGGACTCGGAATATAATATCTCTCGCAGTTCGTTGTACTATAATAATAAAAGCGATGAGTTACGCGAAAAAATTCGCGCGGAACGAAGAAGTATACGATTTTATTATTATTATTATTATTATTATTATAACTAGCTGTTGGGATTTGAATATATTATATTATTACGGACACGCTAGAGAAAAAGAAGAAGAAAAAAACACGGACTCGCATCTTTGCAGCGCAAATAATAATAATAATAATAATAATAATAATAATAAATACGCGCACAAAACGCTCCCGAGAAAAACGTACATAATTGAAAATAAATAAATAACGGTTACGAGAATTATGATCTCTGATTCAAATGTCCTGCAATGTCCAGACGACAAAACGCTCTTTGTACGATCTAAAAGTCCTGAAAAATGTACTGAAAATACTAAAAAAAAAAAAAAAAATCGAAGGAGCGAAATAAAAAAATAAAAATTATGTTTTTATAGAATTTTTAATGTATCGAAAAAAATCTAGGCTATTTTATTATAAATACAAATATAATAAAATTTTAAATTTTCGAAATCGGACGAATACACTTTTAAAACGCTCTGTACACATACACATTTTGAATATTTATAGTATTTAAATGAGAGAGAAAAAAAGGAGCGCAATCCGTATATTCGAACACTCGCATATAGTATTATTGGTGAAATAAAATGCCGGTGCTTTTACGTTTCGCATATAAATGTACGTTTACACACAGTAGTTTCCATTATAATTAATAAACACGCGCAATCCAGGAGATTCGTTTTAAGTGAATACGTATTATGAAACAAAGATTTAGGCGTGTTATTTGAGTTGCCTATTCGGTTGCCCTTATATTAATAAAAATATTATTATTATTATTATTATATTCTCTCTCTCTCTCTCTCTCTCTCTCTCTCTAAACGCTTACATAAATATATGTAAAACTCGTGTAAAAGAAGATTGCCGTACTTAAAATTTAAAAAAAATA